>OX243831.2:4845714-6054642 GCA_945859575.2 Herminia tarsipennalis | reverse complement strand
CGATCTGAGTCTAAAAAATTTGAAAAATCAGACATTTATTTAACCCCAACTGAGCGTATTATTATTGTCAAAGTATGTACTAAACAGCCCAGATACACGTTAGGACCCACATACATCCCATCACATCACCGACATATTCTGCCTCTGAGTACTGCTCTCAAGAGGTCGTGGGTTCGATCCCCACCCAGGATAAAACTGTGTGATGAGCACGATGGCTTATTCTGTGTCTGGGTGTAATTTATCTATATTATGTATGTATTTAGAAATATATAAGTATATTTATCAGTTGTCTGGTTGCCATAGTACAAGCTCTGCTTAGTTTAGAATCAGATGACGTTGTGTGAGTTGTCCCAAAATATTATTATTACACTTTGGAACTTTAACTCCCTCTCTTGAATCCCCTAATGATATTTGGGGTCCTTAAAAACGTGAAACGTAACTCCCTCAAGTTATTTATTCTTTTACAGAGACAAAGCTTGAGTGTTATCTCATGACTTGCTAAATCCCCATTAATTTTGCTATATTATTGATAACTAGCTCCGCCCGCGTGGATGTCGCTCGCGATAAAAACTGTTCTTTCACCGGAACTCAAACTATCTCCAACCCAAATTTAATCCTAAACGGTATGACCATGAAAACGTAGCAGACAGACAGATTTACATTTATTTTTAAAATATTACTTTTGATTACCTACACACGAGATAAAATTTAGCAGGTGTCTGTAGTGTTACTAAAATTATTGTTAGTGCTAAAACATACGTACGTTAATAAACATAGTCAGAAGCTAAGTAAGGGTAAAGATCGATTTGTAACCAGATCGATTTGTAATCAGATCGATTTGTAATCAGATCGATTTGTAATTAGATCGTTTTGATCTCGTATGCGCCGGCTTTAGTCATTTTGATTCCCAGTTTAAACACTTCAATACACTTACCACCACACTTCATACTTTTTATTTAAAATATTTAGGGAATAAAAACTAAAAATACACGAGTTTTTTCTACTAGTTAAGTGTTAATTCTCAGTTGAAACACTTCGACTATACATTTATAAAAAATACACGATATTTTTTATACTGTGCTTGAATGCGTGTTTATTACTTATAAGGCTTTTAATTTGGCTTTAACTTTGGTGGATTTTGCCTACAATTGGCTCGAAGTTACTATATTTTGCATAAATCCGACCAAATTATTTAAAAGATTTACTTTAAGTATTGGAACAAAGCCTAAAGTAAATCTGTAAAGGAGTGAAATGGCAGTTTATACTTAACGCGGGCGAAGCTGCGGGTGGAAGATAGTAGTAGAAATATAATTCGTGGACCTTTAGTATCCCTCTTACGATATCATCGGATAGTCCCGGACAATACAATCCTGAATTGGTTAATGGCATTTTTATTCATCGCCTTAGAACTATTGTGTCGCCAGAAAGGTGATTTTAATATTTTTCTCCTTTAGAGGCGATAGACGAAGTGTAACAAATTTCGATTCCCTCTAGAGTAAAATCAAGGAACTACTAGTAGTAGTAGAAGAATTTGAATTTAGAATAGTATCGAGCAACTATGGCAGTCAAATTTGTGGAAATTCATTTTTTTAACATCCATAGACAACGGCAATTGCTTATCATAGGCCGGCTGCATACTGTGCTGTCTTAACCTTATAAAAAAAAATTATGGTCCAGCATGGAGGCAGAAGTCATACAATTTAAAGTAATCAGCATTAGTGTCCAGTTCAAGTCCAAAGTTGGTCCAGCAGAAGGAGCCTTCACCTCCTCCTAGATGTGAGTAACTAAATATGGGCGAGCTTAGATACCAAGACAGTGTCAACTTGTATGTCAAAATAATAATTGTTCAGTTTATCGCCATTTCACAGTTTTTCTTCAAAGAAGGTTTGAACTCTACTACCTTTCTTATCCAATAATTTTCAAAAGGAAAAAAATACCATAATATTAACCTCTAAATTTTTCATTTCATTCTACGTTCCGTTGAATAGGTTATTGGGACGGTATTATGCGATAATACAGCAGTAATGAGGGTAGGAAACGTTTAACGATATTTGTACTTAAGGGGACTGAGCTAATAAAAAAACCCGCCTGCGCAAAAAAGATGCAAACTGAAAACTGAAATGTAGGGGTTCTTCCCCTACATTTCATGCAGTCGGAGGCAATAATGAATCTCAATGAACTTAGTATTGTGCCTCCGACAGCATGATATTACATATGAAGGGGTTCTTGTTTGTATTTTTTTTTTGCGCAGCCGGGTTTATTTTAAATTTATTTAATACTTTTTAGCGTTGTAGGTTGTAAATCAATCTAACTTTAATCACAGCTTTTGTAAAGTATTGAAAATTGAAAAAAAATTGGTCGCTAATTAACTTTTTTAGTATTACAGTTATAATCATGTTATATCCTTTTAAAACTTTTTTAGACCCTTTGTTTTTGACATCTTTCAGCCGCCATGTTTGTTTTTTCAAACGTCACTTATCCAAAAACACTAGGCGGTTAAGAAAAATGTAATGACGTCTCAATTGCTTAAATCCGTCTTGTAGTTTTAAAGATATGAGATAATAAAAAATATTACATACATACATACATACAACATACGCGCAAAAAACATAACCCTTTCTTGCAGTCGGGTAAAAAGTGCTGAGTAAAATAGCCATTTACATCGATATGAGTCAGTATCCATGACGATTTATTTGGTTTACCATAATGTGTTACACCTTTATTACTCATAAGGGTAACATGAAATTACACCAACATTTGACAAAGTACTGAAACAAATACGCGTAAAAGTATTGATATGACATTTTGTAATACTTTACAAAATACTTAAAAACAAATTCCTACAGATTATGTGTATTTTATTTTACACCAATATTCACCGAAAAACGAGTCTGTTTGTTTATGTGTGTTTACCGGTTAATCTCAATAAAGGCTTCACTAATGTGGTATTTTAGATTTAAGAATGTTTACTTTTAACCATGTCGAATCGTGTAGATTAAAATAGGTAAATTGAAAAAAAGACAGCGTGTGCGCCAAATGGGGGTGAAGGGTCATTTAAAAATTGTAAAAATAAATAAGTAGGTCCTTAAGATTTGTAAAGATGGCGCCGATTTTCGTGGTGAGCCGATTAGTTTTTGTCAGGATAGTTTTAAGAATGGAACTATAGACGATGAATATTGCGTAGGAGCAAAAAATTGTACATAGCATTGTTTTAAGTTGTAAAGTAAGGGTATAGTTGAGTAGGGTGAGAGGCTCAGGTAGACAGTAAGATGTAACATTCAGATGTTTCATTGTAACTTAAGTAGACAGTCGAAGACGAACATTTGTCATAGATACTTACTATTTAAAGTCGTAGAAACACACTTGTGATATTTCTTTGTCCTGTGATGCCCTTAATAAAATAATTAATTAAAACACCACTACCGATATTACACTAATATTGATGAGTTTTTTACTGTGATTTTTATTTTACATAATTTACAACCTTTTGCTCAATTTATTTTTATTAGTTATGTAGCCTTGGCTTTAATTTTCTACATCATAAAGTACAAATTCGTTTAGAATTTATGGAGAATTCGTGCTCAACCCGCACTTGAAAATCGCTTTGGAAAGTCCGCTTCAGTAGAGTAAAACTATCTGGAGCCTCGAATTGAAAAGTGAATTTAATTTTCCTACTAACTTTCAAAATCGCCGAACTAAAAACTTTTAACTTATATAAACTTAATTTAATGAGTAGCAAGTTTTAAAAGTATGAAGAATATAATTCTACCTTATATGAAGTGGCTTCGTGCCAAGAAATCCGGTTCAAATTTTAAGGTTCACTTGACAACGTTTCAATAAGAGACGGTAGAGGACTTTGTATCAAAATATTGGCAAAAGTTAGAGTCATTTTAGACGTCTTATTATTTTAGTTTATTCTTTTATGTTACATTGCAAATAAATATTTATCTTTTCTGACAAGGAGTGGATTGAAAATTGTTTGTTAGAAACTTGAAACGTGAGTAACTTAATTTTTATATTATCACTGCAGCTTTATTCACGTCATATTTGGTTTTTACAATCTGTGTGAGGATCACAATTCGATCAGTACTTTAGCGTTAAAGAACAACAAACATTCATCCCTTCATCCATCCTCATAAGCTGTCTGATTTATAATTATAATAGGGTTGTTGAGCTGTGCCAAATTTTTCGAAGGACAAATAACAGCAATTGAGATTCGTAGGATGACCCCCAGGATTTACCGGCGACCCAAAGAAGGTCGCAGGAATATAATAAAAGCGGATGGTGTTCAGCAGCGGACCGATATAGGCTGATGTTGAAACTGTGTTCAACATTAGCCGGTGGCGTGCACCCTGGATTACCCCATTATGGCAGAAGTTATATCTACAATCTGTTAAATTCGCTCACAAACAAAATAAGGTTTTAGTGCACATTGACACGTAATAAACAAGACTTCATATAAAGAAGATTGTTTTCTTTGGCATACCACCGTCCATTTCATAGACCGCCTGAATATATTAGTGCTGATGAAAAAAGTAATTGTTTTCACAATAAGCCGATAGTCCCTGCAATATTGAAGGGAAATATTCTCGGCGCTGCCGCGCTGGCTGTTTCGAACACAGTCGAGTAGTTTCTTCGAGAAAATCTTGCCTTATTGTATAGGTATATTGTTCCTAGTGGGTCGACGATCTTCTTACCGATAGTACCTAGGTACTTATTTATGCTTTAACAGCTAAAAAGTTCTAGTTTAGTACTTATTTATTATTAAAATCTTACGTCCGGTGTCGGATTTTAATAATAAATAAGTACTAAACTAGAACTTTTTAGCTAAATAAGTACGACATTTTTTTTATAGAGTGCAACTTTTTTTAAAGCACAAACAATCACAGACCAGAGATCAGAATAGGTTGTAATAGTAACGCTTTAATTTGGTAAAAATTATTAAATTCATATTCGATAAAGTATTCAATATTTTTTTTTTCTTTTTTTGCATATTCGTTTGAATTGCCAGGGTGTAATAATATCTCTGTGAATGTGTTTTAATAATATCTGAATTTCCGATGACTTGTTTACTTATTATCTTAAAGATCTAATCTATCAATCTAAAACGATAACATTGTTTCGACATAACTACTATTTTATTATTTAAAATAAAATATATACTTATACTAACATTATAAAGCTGAAGAGTTTATTTTTTTGTTTGAACGCAATAATCTCAGGAGCTAAGAGTTTGAATTAAAATAATCTTTTACTGTTGGATAGCCCATTTTTCGAGAAAGACTATTGGCTATATAACATCACGCTATGATTAATAGGAGCGGACGAGAAACGAAAATTGTTACAAAAACGGGAAAAATTTACGCATATGAAGTTGCGCGGGTCAGCTAGTATAATAAAGCTGAAGAGTTTGTTTGTTAGTTTGTTTGAACTGCTGTTATTCTATTTTATTTTAATGATTATCTTAGGAGATATCATAGTTTTAAAAAAACCTTTTTTACAAAAAATAAAAACCGATTTCAAATATAAAAATAAAAATAGGAGGTAATTAAAAACTTTATTTTTGCATTTCTAAGACAAAGTCGGTATAGTAAATAAGTTTGTTTTTTTGTTAAAAATTAAATATATGTCATTATATGTTACTTTAAAATACAAAGTACGCCACACAAATACCTATTTAATATTATTATATTATTATGCCTACATTTTATTTTTAGGCCACAGTAGGTATAGTATCATAGCTACCCAGCGTTCCTCTATTATTCCAGGGGGCTTAGACAAATGCCACACGCTTCTTTTTTGGCACACGCTACGGTTGTTTTTGGTTCACCAATCTAGCAGCAGTCACGTGACGTATTGTCAACTATAAGTCAAATGCATACATTTTCCCGCGTTAGCGTGTGCGGAAAAAGTATCGTGTGGTATTTGTCTAAGCCTCCTGTTCCACTCTTACCGATCATAGCGTGGTTAACCCTAAAAAGGCCTACGTTTTACTGTTACGTTAATAAAAAAAAACTATTACCCACAACAGACATACAAACAATTATTCCCTTGGTTTGTTCCGCGTGTTTTGAAATTAGCATTGTAGGTACCAAATTTCATCAAATTTTGTTCAATTGATCTCAAGTGGTTCGTAGATAAAACAAAGAAAGTTTCAACTCCTTTAGAATTGTATTGTAGGTTCCCACTCTCTCTAGCCCTTTTATGTGACGCAGACGAAGTTACGATCAGCTATATGTTTATTTAAAAGGCATAAGAGGCAACTGTGATTGACTGATATATCAACACACAGCTCACACTTCTGAATGAATTGAAATTTGGTACACAGACAGTTGTTATGATGTAGGCATCTACTACAAAGCCTAAAGCAAATCTTTAAAGGGGTGAAATGCCAGTAAAAACTTAAAGCGGGCTAAGCCGCGGGCGGAATCTAGTAATATATAAAAACAATAAAATATATTTCAAAGAACGAATAAAAACTATTGTATATTCTTCCCCTGGACTGAATCTATTTTTATTATTATCAGTTTAAGCGTAAAAACGTAACAGACATACAGACAGAGTTACTTTCCCATATTTATAAAAAAAAAAACTTCGATAATCAGGCTGCACTTATATTTTTTTTTTATTTTGATTTTTATTATATTATATATTGAAAAACCATAATCTGGCTACGGAATACTTACTTAATATAACTAGGACTGCCACTGTTTTTGTTAATGTTCCCACATTGATCAATTAGTTTTATTCTGCATGTTGTTTTTACTGATTAATACTGTACACTAGACTAAGTTTTTTGGCATAGTACTAAAGTGTATTTCAATAAGTGTAACAATTGTAAGTAAACCAATAAATAAATAAATAAATAATGTGTGGTATGGATTACATAAAAATAATATAAAAACAAGCAGAAGTTTTAACGGAAAACATTTATTCAACTACTGCAATCTTTTTAGACCCTGATTTTAGTTATTGAATTTATTTAAAAAAAACCCTATACTATTCATTAATAATCTTAAATAAAACAATATGACAACATTTTAGTAACCGTATACGTAAATAGAAAGTACACCGATAGTCCAGGATCGAGCCACCGAGAATGTGGGTTTTGGCACTCTACGGGTAGTTAATCCATGAAAATGTAAAGACTTTGGTAGAAGAGGCACCTTGGCTCCCTTCACCCTACTCCTCCCCTACCCTGGATCCGCTAGAGCAAGTAGAGAACTTCTAACAACAATCGAGTTAAGACAGACTCAGCGTGTGTCAATCAAACATTCAATTAGGGCTTCACATATCGAATGCTTGCAAGTAAACTAAAGCGGCTTACACACAACGGCAGGGACGTACGATAAGAGCATTGCCAGGTGGTTTATGTAGTTGGAGTATACTAAGCTATATTAGAAATTAGTTATAGTTTGCTCTCGCAATCTATGATGCAACGTCAAGCTTAAGGGATTTGTAGACGATCTTAGTATACAAGTGCCGTCGTAAGCAGGTGTTTACCGCTTTAAAGCTTACCCTCAGGCAATGAACTATTTTAATAAACCCTACATTTATGATAAAATTATGTTCGTGGCAATAAAGAAAGATTTCATTCTTTCTCTTTTAATGAATAAATAAATATATATATATAAAACCATTTTAAGCACTTGAAGAACTTTAGGGTGAGTTATAAACTTCAGCATTTGCTAGAGTATTACAATGTAATGTAATGCTTTTACAAATAGTACAATTTAGGCAAAGCTCAGTTTGCTAAAGTATTTTCATGTAATATAACGTTCCTATGAATGTTCGACGCTATGTTCGAAGGCGAGTCAACATTTACCTGTAACATTTCTTTCTGTCTTGCAAACACTCCCGTCACCCGCGCTCTATAAAACGTTACACCAAAACACTCGTTGGTTTTTAAAATCAGGTTGTAACAAAACATCGAGAGTCTTGTTCGAAGTTTGGTATGAGTAAATATAACAACAGCGAATGCTCGTCGTTCTGTTACTAGTAAATGTTCAAGTATATACTAACAAGACACACGCAAGTGATAAAAATGAACATAAATAAAAACAGGTTGCACTCTGGGAGTGCCGGCAGAAGTGAAAATTTGAACATTAACGTTGTGAATTTTTACTTATTTTGGAATAGATAAGGAATCATATTTTTTTTAATTATATTTTTATATGTAAGTACTATCATTTATGTGGCTAAATTCAATCATCTATTGCGCTATCGTACGCAAACATGTAAATTTAAAAAAATGACAATTACCACGACATGTTAATTAATAAGTTTATCTCTCGGATAAAAATATATACTGATGGTATTTAAATAATATTTTTAGATCTTACTGACATAATAATAAAAAAATATGAATTAATAAACACAAATCAAAAATTAAAATAAAAAACCAGGCCAGAGCATGTCGGACCATGCTCAGTGTTCCGCAGCCTTGAATAATTGCGTCAGCAGAAGAGCGTATGTTCATGGCACTTACGCCCTTTTGTTGAGATATGCAGTTTTTCAGCAGTAACTCAATGGCGGTATATCCGATCATGTCCGAAATAATTTAAGTTTAAAGTATTTAATAAGCGCTATCTTAGCAATTTTTTATTTTTTTTACTTATATGGATTGTCCCCTCCTAAAAATATTATTTTTTATTATTTGCAGAAATAATAGAAGCCAAAGTTAGAACAAAGTGGCGTGCAATTGGAGAGGCCTATAACCAGCAGTGGACTGCGATAGGCTGATAATGATGATGATGATGATGATGAATGTATTTTCAAGAATGTACATTTAGTTAGAACGTACTTCTTTTTGCTTTTGAACTTAGATTTGTTTTTTTTCCTATAAAGAAGATAACTAGCAATGATAATTAGGCGTAAGGGAAATTGTAACAATTTAATTGTTGATTTTAGTTGAAATCATCACCCTCATCTCAGTAATAACGTAAAGGAATCACCTCCTCTCCTCCCACCCGGTCGTTATGTGACGGTAGCATGGTTTACAGTCCCCAACGATAAAATAAGAAGAGTACAGAAGGATCCAACTCTGTTCCTGAGTTGTTGCCGAATATAAAGGGTCTTTCAACAAAGACGGGTCGATGTTAAAATTGAATAAAACTAGATGTGTGTGAGATATTAACGAAATTTATTTTTTATTTGAAAGGCCCGTTTATGCCATTATGCATGAAATATGACATCGTTCAAATGTCCGCCGCGGCTTCGCATGGTGGCACAAATCCGAGAGGTCCAATTTTTAATGACTCTGCTGCATAGATCCGGCTGAATCTGAGCGATGGCCTGCGTTATGTTGGCTTTCAGGGCAACGGTCGAATGTCATGTGGGTTGTGGTCATCCCATATACGGCAATTTTGCTTATTAACAAAACCATTCATCCAAAAATGTGCCTCGTCGCTAAAGATTATTTTTTGGCCAAAATCGGGGTCCTCTTCCAAGCGTTCCGACGCCCATTCAGCGAACACACGGCGTTGTCTATGGTCATTAACTTTGAGCTCCTGGGTCAGTTGGATCTTGTATGGATGCAGACCCAAGTCCCGACGCAAAATTCTCCAAGTTGAAGTCTGCGAAAGGCCGAGTTCTTGTGCACGGCGAGAAATCGACTGCTTCGGAGTCTCCTGAACACTCTCACGTACAGCGGCGATGTTCTCGGCCGATCTGGCGTTCCTTTGACGTAAAGGTGTTGGTTGGTTGTTTACCGAACCGGTCGTCTCGAATTTAGTCACCAATCGTTGGAGAGTAGACTTTAAAGGGCCACCGCGTCTGCCGTAAAATGGGCGCAATGCGCGCAACGTTTTCACTAACGAACACTCATTTTGATAATAAAGTTTTATCATTTGCACATGCTGCTCAACCGTGTAACTTGCCATGGTGATTTGGCATCAGTGACTGAATAAGAAAAAACAGATTTGACAGATGCCGCCAAATCAAAATGGCCGCCACAGATTATTAATATCGACCCGCTCTATTTGAAAGACCCTTTATAAGGAATGTAGCATCGTGAGTGGTGTCTGTTGTCACTCTTGAATAATATAACAGCTTTTCAGTAGCTTTAGCACGAATCTTATTATATTTTACAATAGAAATCGTATAGTTAAGGTATTTGCATTACTAATTTAAAAAAGTTTGATACTATCGGTCCGCCCCTGCTTTGCACACAGTTTTCTCCTTTATCTTTTCACTTAATATGGAAGTAATATACATACAAAAAAAAAAACAAAAGATAGTGAAAACCGTAAAAAAATTGCTCTGAAGTTCTGAGATTTACCGAACATACATACTGCAGACAGACAGACACAGCGAGGAACTTTGTTTTATAATATGTAGTGTTAATGTTGTCATCAGTTTAATATTGTTGGCTGTAGATAAAAACAGCTACGTTTTCATTGCCATATTTAAATTTTAAAAACTTTTGAATGAAGAAAGCCGTTTGAAAAACTGAAAATCATACTTTTCTTCTACATTCACAGAAGAACATGACGATAGCAATATGGGAAGTAAAGCAAAGTAATTAAAATAATAAACTATTGTAGTCCAAATAAGCAGAAGTCACGTACACGTTGGCTATACTAAATTATATTAAAGTTCGTGCTAAAGAGTTCAGGCTTACTATAGGTGACCAAGAGAATACCTACACAGAATACCAAAACTATAAGGCATTCATAAAAACGATACTCGTGTATCTATATCTATATTATTTAAGCTGAAGAGTTTGTTTGTATGTTTGAACGCGATGATTTCAGGAACTACTGGTTCGAATAAAAATAATATAAATATTTAGCGAGGAAGTGCAAAAAAAAAAAGTGGTACAAACTAAAAAAAAAATTGTGTTCGATAGCCCATTTATCAAGGAAGCTCAAGCCCATTTATAGGCTATACAATATCGCGCTTTGATCAATAGGAACGGAGCAGCAATGAAAAATGTTGCAAAAACGGGGAAAAAATATATGATTTTAAATTTGGTTTAACTGAAAAACTTAGCTTTTAACGATTGCAATCAGCGTTAGGGGAGTCTGCCCCATCTCAAGCAACAATTTTTAGATGTGATATAGAGTAAATTTAAAAGGCGTAAAACAAACACTGTAGATGACCATAGAGATGGTCATCAAACAGCAGTAACTGTAGAAAATGTGTGGACTACTGAAATGATGGTACGAGAAGACCCACCAATTACTTACTCGGACATCGAGAAGATTCTTGGCGTTAGTTCGGGGAGCGATAAGATTATTTGCATCAGCATCTTGAAGTGAGGAAGCCTTGTCGGGGTTAGATCTCGCGTTTGCTCTCAGAGACTGGCTCGTGTGGATTGGTGCCGCGAAATCTAACCGCGCGAACGCGAAAAGTCTACTATTTAAAAATTGAACGTCAAAACGTGTTTCGGAAATCATCACAGGCGACTAAACGTGGATTTATCAATATTATCCGGATGATGTTAAGATGCAGTCATCAGTATTGGTCTTTTCACAAGAATAGTTGCTGACAAAACTGCAAAGACCTCGTAACATTGGTGAAAAAATGGTGCCTAGTTTTTTTCTCGCATCGGGTACATATCGACAACAATTTTATAAAAACATAGATTTCTTAACTCGAAATGGTATACAACAGTAGCATTGCCGAAAGTTTTCCAAGCTCTGCGAGAAAGGAAACCCAAAACCTGGGCTACGGGGAATCATGCTGCATTACGACAACGCTTCGTCACATACGTTCCTCAGTACAAAGGCGTTTCTTAAGGAATCCGGTGTCGAAACCTTGCCCCATCCACCGTACAGTCCTGATTTAGCTCCCTGTGATTCATTTTTGTCCCCAAAAATCAAGGAAAAACTTCTTTAGCGGCGTGGTGCACTTTTAATTAAAATAACAAAATATTTAAAAAAACTAAATAAAATTCTCTTTGATCAGAATAAGGTTATAACTTTAGGGGGGAATCGACCAACCCGAAATTTATACACGACTATACCAGATACAATCTATTCTAAGATGTTATTCTCGAGTAAATCAATAGACGTTTTTACATGCAATCTACCGTATACTTAGATATCTATGCGCGAATAGAAGTGAATGATGGACGAATGTAATACCCGGCAATTAAGCGTTGTGCTACAAAGGGACATTGTTAAAGCGTAGGTAAGTCATGTCAACTCGCTTTTGTCGACTCGATTATAGTGTGAAACCGGACCTGTCAAAGTTTGTTCGTCTGTTGTATTACCAACTTGTATATTTGGGGTGATTTTTTTAAGTTTTAAATGCACTTATTATTTTAAAATATTAAGTTTTTTTTTTTTATCATCCATCTTGGACGTCTAGGCCTTTATCACAATCAATTTCTTCAATAAAATCATTTAGACGTTGTATTTTAATATTTTGTGATAAATTAACTCCTTGCGTGTGTTGAGTTCAAAAATAACAGTTTCTTAGGATAGCTTTTTATTGAAAAAATGAGAAAAGATGGTTTAACAATTATTCCCGAATAGGGCCACTATTCTTAGTATTATGCATGGTAGAACGTGAAATTGATTTACTCTCGAATAAGTGGCTACTTATTCTAGGAATAAACTTTACTCGCTTTTAATCGAACCGGCCCTAAGAAATATTACACAACGATCGAATGTCAACCAGTTAAAATTCATCAAAGAGAAACAATATGATATAAAAAATAGTGTAGAATTTAATTTTTTTTTTTGTTACTGAGGTTGGGAACGATATTGGGGCCAACGTGTGGAGCCGGTGTAAAAGAATTTTACAATTTTGATGATAGAGTGACGTAGACGCCTTTGAAATCTGATGGCGACCTGCACGTGTGGGTACAATGCTGAACTTTTATTTTTAAATGATAAGGGGGGGGGGTGGCAAATCTACAAGTGAGTCTCATGATAATAAGTAGGCTCTTTTATTAGGGTCCCTAAGGCTGGTTTCATAGTTACACACTCCCGTGCCCCCCGATAATTGACGGACATAACCCGAATTTAACTATTATTATAATATCAAATTTATGATTATTGTTATATTTTGATGTAGTCGAACCCAGTGTATAGTAGTGGCATATTCACGCACTGCAATAATGAAAAAAATGTTTATTTGTATCTAAAACATTTTTAACAATTTCATGTTATTAAGTCAAAACCGTTTAGTTAACCGAAGTACTTGTGTTGGTTGAAACTGCTCCACCAACAACCAAAAGTTGTTGTTTTGATCTGCTGTTGTTTGTTCAAATTTATAATTATTGTTATATTTTGATGTAGTCGAATCCAGTGCATAGCAGTGGCATACTCACTGACTGCTATAATGAAAAAAATGTTTATTTGTATCTAAAACATTATTAACAATTTCATGCTATTAAGTTAAAACCGTTAAATTACCGAAGTACTTGTGTTGGTCAAAACTGCTCCACCAACAACCTAAAGTTGTTGTTTTGTTCTACAAAACAACAACCTAAAGTTGTTGTTTTGTTCTACAAAACGAGAAGTACCTCTCGTAAATCTTGATTTTTTCTTTCTTATTATTTGTTTATCATATTACGTGTTTAGGAGAAAGGTCAGTCTAGGTCCAGGTGGGTTCTGAACGCCCTCCTGAAAACACAGTATTGTCATATTTTTGATTATTCATTTTCAGGGCTCAGGCATAAATCCATTTTGATTCTTCATTCCATTGTTATATTCTGTACCTTTGAAAACTGATCTAGTCTCTTGTACCTTTAAAAATATTTTTAAACTAAAAACAAAAGAATATGGAACACGAATCTCTATTAAAACTATAATTCTATTGTACACAAAAGCTTTGTTGAGTCTCACCACACAGACTATATACAACGTGAAACATAAAGGTGTGGTTATGCTCTGGATTGTTAAGTTCTCACGATACTGAATGCCATACCTAATTTTATCGAGATCAGAACAACTTTTCACTCTACATTTGTTTATTTATTAATGAAAAGTTATCAATTTAAAAAACCATAACTTTAAAAGTTCTATGCCAAGATTCTATTCTATGAAAGTAGTGTAGTCACTACATAAGAAAAGCACATAATGCGGGCGAAGTCACGGACAAAACCTAGTTACTAGGTTTTTCTGTTAGTTTGTCAATAAACAAACTATCGATTAAGGACATATTTAAAAAAAATAGTAACAAAATCAAAAACAATAATTCAACTCAGGTGATTGATGATTCCCGTAAGTCAAATACACGCAGACGATAAGACAAACAAAACTTTTATTTCGGATATAATAACAGGAAGTGACTAGTAGTATTTTTAATAATCTTTCCCGAAAACATCATTAGAATAGTACCTACTGTTGAAAAACTTGTAAAAGGCGCTCAAGCAAAATTCCCATTATACTTTTTTATTTTCCCCGCAAAATCTGTCACGACGCCCCGACAATTCTCCATAAACATAAAATGTATAATAATAGGAAAAAATATTCTCAAATTATGACAGTACTTTCCTCCATCTCATAAATAATGGTGTTAGATTTTTCACCGTAATTGAACAGCGCATTCCTGAGGTATTTTCCGTTCAAGAATTTTAACTGTAGAAGAAAATTAGAAATTTTTGAATTATGCATCGAACGTTAAGAATTCTTAAAGTGCAGATATTATTGAACAAGAAATTGCCTTTAAAGATATCACTTTTTACCGACATAAAAAAGAAAGAGGTTCTACAATCAATTTACTGACGTATTCAATAAGATTCATACGTTACTTGTTACTTATATGACAAAAAGTATAATTTTTTATATAAATTCTTTAAAGTAATCGGTCAAAATTGTAACGATTTTGATGACTCGCAAATACAGCGAGGTAAAAGGTTACCATTTTCAACCGTATGTATCAATAAATATAGTTTAATTTAACACCTATAGCTTAACTAACTGTGGAAAGATAGTATTTTTTTGGACCTAGTATTTGCCTAATTCATACGCGAAAGTGCGTATTGGTTTCCAAAAAAATAAAATGATGTTACATGAGGCGTCTCCAACACTAAAAATACTGACGGGTATCTACTTAAATTCCTCCAAAGTTTGTTCTTTTTATAGAAGGAAAGAAGGACCAAGTGAAGTAAAAAAATATGCATTAATTTATACCGTTGGCAACTTATTCAAGTTTAAGCACCGAAAAGCTAAAACCGTCTTATGAACTCTTTTATAAAGTTGGTACGGCTTTTTATTATTTTTGTTTGTTTTTGATAAGTTTTTGTTGAAGTTAAAACTGGAATAGTTTAAGCAAGGATTATTGTAAATAAGTATAAGTTTTGCACATGGAATACTGGGCTGTTGGATTTCGGGCTGTATATTGCATCGTATAAAGACAGTTTTGATACGAGTAATATAGAACATAGTTTGATATTTTATTAAGAGTTAGCACGAAATCAAAACACTTCAAAGTTGATTATTATGAGTGCTTAAAACATATAAAAATTAGAGTTGTGCTTTGGCTTTGTGATAACTCGTAAAAAAAAGCAGATCGACAACGTGCGTCTTACTTTAAATTAGCTATGATGACAGAGAGAACCAGAAATTACAGGCATTATCATTTCTGTTTATCACGTTGTCGAACTGCCGATTTAGAAACGTTTTTTGTATTTTACTAGCTTAACCCGACTTTGCACAGATAATAGAGTTAAATACTTGGATATTCTGGCAAGAATAATTCCGTAAAAATTGACATTGTTTTTAACTGTATTGGTTTACGAGGCGCACGCCAGTTAAGTTCCCAATATACATATTATACCTACAATATAATTCAGTCTATTTACAATAACATCTTTTCAAAATTTGATGATTATCATTCGGCATTCCCGAAGAAACACCCAATATCTAATGTATACAGTATGTTCACAAATTTGATAATAATCATTTAGCATTCCCGAAGAAACACCCAATATCGAATGTATACAGTATGTTCACTTTTAAGTGAACACACTGTTATTTATTGATTTATCAATGAAAACCCAATCTGACTGCACTAAGTCAAAATTATTGAGTTATAAGTGCCGCCCGTTACGATTAAGTTTGGTTCTGCGTGCCTTGGGGTATAACCATAGCACGCATACTGTTTTGCGGGCTGCGTCTTCATGGGGGGTAGGAAATGGTAAAATTTTGTATAGGTACATTAAAATTGGATTGATTAACGGTATACGAAATACAAACACTAATATAATATTATTAACTGTCCCGCGCAACTTCGTCTGCGTAAATTTTCCCCGTTTTTGCAACATTTCTCATTGCTGCTCCGCTCTTATTTATTGTAGCATGATGTTATATAGACTATAGCCTACCTCGATAAATGGGCTATCCAACAGTGAAAGAACTTTCTAATTCCGATCAGTATTTTCTGAGATTACCGCGTTCAAACAAACAAACTCTTCAGCTTTATAATATTAGTATAGATAATAATTTGAGGTCAATTCAGACAAATCAATAATATTATCATTATTCTTTATAGAAATTGAAACGGGAAACTCCAAATTAGACTTAACTTGTCTAAGTTCTTCATACAACCTAGTGGGAGTTAGAACATAGGAGTGCAAAATATTAGCTTTAGCAAATAAAATTGAGTTCAGAGTTATGTCTAAAATAATAGAAATTGACAGCAATGAACCTTCTATTGCTTAGAAAATGGAGTTAATTTTTTCAATATTTAGTAAGTTAGAATTAGTTTTAGAATTTTCTGTTATTATATTATTAAGTTTTTCAATTTGTTAATGTTCATTATTATTTAACTTGCTGTTTGCATCCTAGTATCATTTAAAGGATTCTTTGATCTTTGTAATATTTTCTAATTCTCTTTCTCGAGAATATTCCATACAATATTGTAAAGCGCGAATATAATCCTGATATGTAGGATTACCATTCATATATGAACTATTCGGTATAGTTGGTTTATGACCGTATCATAACTCAATCGGGGTGAATCCCGTAGTACAATGTAGAGAAGTATTATAAGATAGGATGGCGGTTGCCAGGTAGCTATGCAAGTCTTCGTTATTTTCATTGACAAATGATTTTAAATATTCTTTAAGAGTGGCATGACTACGCTTATCGGCTCCATTGGTTTGAGGGCTATAAGGCGTTGAATATAAATGTTTGATGTTAAGGATTTCTGTTAACTGTTTAAAATATCGTTTAAAATTATTTATTTAAGTAAGTATATGAAGTTTAAAAACAATATAGGTAATTAATTGAAACTAAAAACTAACACTAAATAAGACTAAAATATATCTAAAAAATTGGGGCCCTGTGCATGGTTCCACAGATGGTTCCTCGCTGTATAGCAATGCTGATGCGTTGTGCGAGACAGCTGCCAGCTCTACGGTCACCAGTGGAGTCGACCAATTTTTTGGAAATTTCTTTAAAGAATTTGTTCGCGCTGGGACCCCATGGGCCAACTGTCTAATTAGTTCAGAAGTAAAACAAGAACCTTGATCCGTAATGATCATTTTGGGAAATCCTAATAAAGAGAAGAAAGGAATGAGACATCGTTCTACTTCTTAAGTTGTTCTGTTCAACTAGTAATCATTGGATAGGCAGATGAAAATGTAGTTAAATCGTCTAACAAAGATAATATGGATTAAAAATTTTGAAATCCTGCTTCAGATAAGACTCCAAAAACATCGAGAGCTAACCTTTTGAAGGTTTTAGTACTAGAAGAAGTGATTACCATAGGTGCTTTATTGGAATGACGTTATGGTTTATTAACCTGACATAATCTGCATTCTTTCAAAAATCATTTTATGTCAGAACACATACCTTCCCAATTTATCACACTAATCACACTAATATTATAAAAGCGAAAGCTTGTGAGTGTGTGAGTGTGTATGTTTGTTACTTCTTCACGTCTAAACGGCTGGAGCGATTTTAATCAAATTTGGTATGGAGTTACCTGACACCCTGGATTAACACATAGGCTAATAAACCACGGGTAACACCGCGGGGCACAGCTAGTTGTACATAAATACATGCACTTAACACCGGGGTGAAAAGCAGTGGTCGTATCATGATTTTTCTTAAGAATGTCCGCAGGAGTTGGGTAAATAATTAGATTGTTATTCTAATATTAAATGGGTCTAATATTAAAGTGCATTTTTAATGCACATTAATATTAGACCCATGAAAAATAAAAGATTTCATGTTATAAATTTTACAATAAACTAATTTTTTAAAAAGTTCAGAGAAGTCAGAGATGGTTAATTCTCCTTCATAAATTAAAAATGATTTTGTTTCTTAATTCCTTATGTAATTTGTATATAGTAAATATACAGAACTTACATAAAAGTCCCTAACAACCTCGAAGCGAGAAGGGATGAAAAACACAATCAGCGTGACTAACTTATTGACTGAGTTATTTCAAAAGAGTATGGATAGCTCAACATTTCTTGGCATGTCCCTAAACAATATGTAACGAATTGGGGGAACACTGCTGTCACCGAGTCTCTATAATGAATAAGAGCGCTATAGTTAGAAGCGTAAAGCTGATTTTGCCGTTACGCTTACGAAGAAGAGTGGTGAATGTGTCAAACTCAAAAGAGATACTTGTGAGCTCTAGAGAACGTTAATATCTATTATCTATCGTTGTTATATTTTTTATATTTTTAGTCGGTAGAGTATAACGGTAGAAGTAATTGGCAATTCTTTATATGGGTTTAGACGGGGAACAAAAAAGAATATCTAGGATTGCCATGTCGACCTGTCGTGAATGCACTATATTTGCTTGCTTTATCACATGGATTGCCATGTGATGAAGCGAATACGACCAAATAAGTGGATCTGTAAACTAAAAACCGACATTACATACCATCATAAATTCTCACAATCAAACATTATTTCAAACAGATACAAGGGGTATTACGTAAATCAACATCAACTTAAGCTTAACAAAATGTACAAATACAAAACACAATCAAAAGTTAAGAACTTCAACAAAACGTAGATAATAATTTGGCTTACGGCACCGCTTACCTATGTCAATTTATATCTCCGCTTTGTGTTTCAACATTATTTTGTGTTTAATTCGCGCGCGGTGTAATGAAAATTTCAACAGAGCAGAAGCACAGACATTACAGAAGGTAACCTTCATACAACGTTTCCTATGTACCTCTCACGAGCAATTCTTACACTGTCCAGTGCAATCATATCTGCGACAATTTTAGTTCCAATCGGTGCAATCGCCATTCGCTGATAGGCTGATTAGTAATGTTAGCTCATTGGCTGATTTGAGCCGCCATTTGATTGAACTGTTCTTGACAGTTTAATAAAAATAAAAATTACAGACTATTAATACAAAATGTGTCGTTTGCTTATGTACACAGGCCTCCAGAACTTTTGATAGAAAAGGAAGAATAGAGATAAGTTGAAAATTATTTGGAAGAGTGGGATTTGAAATTTTTGGTATAGGAATGACAAAAACATACCGACATGAAGATGAAGATGACTTTGTCCCCGAATCGAGAAAGAAGGTTATGATGTGTGATAAACCAGGAAGAAGATGATCAAGAATAGGTATCACCATGCGACGGCTAGTGTCATCGTATCCAACAGCTTTAGATTTAATAGAAAGCATTATCTTTTTATCTCGCCAGGATCTACTGAAGAAAGTAAGTCTAAAAAAGAAGTCTATGTTAGGGCGGGAAAGGTCAGCTAAGTACTCTTAAGTGCGACGCTTGGTTAGATTATCAATAGGTACAAGGTAGGAGAAACGAGCACTGATGTCATCTATACCAACTCGTTTGCCTATTCCCAGAATACCTAGGAACTGCCAAACACCCTTAGGGATCGATGAATCATCTGATTACACCGATTCCTTGCAATTTTATACAGGGCTCAATTGTACCAACTCGTCACGGTCTTTCTTAAATTTGCAGAAAGCTCGATCTCTACGCCGCATAGCCATCCAGCTGTCAGCCATTAGTCATCCAGGAAGCTAGGGGGCGCTTAATTTTTATTTATTTAAAAGGCGCATGAATATCGTACAGGCTCACGGCCAGTTCATTAAAATGTCGACTTTTGTATCAACCGTATGAAGTAGCTTCGAATACCGGTTCCCAATGTAATCTCAACGCATCCTCCCGAAGTTTTCCTTCGTTAATCCGCCCAAAGCAACGTACATACGTTCATAACTTTAGAGCCAAGTTTTGGTGGTTTTAGTGTAAAGGAGAGAAAGAATAAATCCTGGTAAGAAAAACCTAAAGCTAAAGATTGCCGGTAAAGGTTAAAGAGTGCGCGCGCAGCCTACGTCAGTCGTCGGCCGCGCGCGTCTGTCGTAGACCTCGGAAACGGCGTCATACATTCTCCTACTCTGAGTATTGTCGCATCGGCCGCGCGCGTCAGACGCTTGTCGTAAGCCGCGCGCGGCTCGCGATCGGCCGCGATGCACAGAAATGAACCTTAACGACGAACTAGAGAAGGAGCCGAGGTAAGCATTGAGTCTAACCAGGTATCTTTTCCATTCGCGTTATAGTGAGTAGCTTGTAGAGTTAGTTGATTCAATGATCTGGAGTAACCTACGAGAACGGAGGGAGTTATACGAGTGGAGATCGGGGTCCTTATTCAATATCTTTTTTATCGTTTTCACGTCAAGCCCGTTCTTCTAACTTTCAAAATCTTGTCATAATGGTATATAGAGAGCTGCGCTTAGAAATGCATGGCGAAAAAAAAACATAGTGAATAAGGACCTAGTACTAAAATCGCCCATGATGATTATAAGGTGAGTATACTCTGACCGTTTAGATTCCAGGATCGTTTCAAAACTAGACAATCTATAATAATCTGCTGCGGAAGGAGAATAAACCATCCCTAGAACGGATTTAGCCCCTTTAAAACAAACTTCAATAAATAGAAATTCAGCAGGAGTAGAGTTACTTAAAATCGGAAAAGATAATAAGTAGTTTAAGTATATAATAGTCTCCGAAACTAACATGGCATGTATGTTAGAATCAGCAAACGCCTTCACTAAATCACTATAGTGACTAGGGATACTCTAAACGTTGACATGGTAAATATTAAATAAATATTTATGTTGCTCGTTAAATATTACTCGCAAAAAATCACCGAGCGTATCTGTAATCGAACTGAAACTACCGTGAAACAATGAAACATATATTTATTTTGATGTGTGTAATTACAGTGACATAAATAAAGCATTTATTGTCCAAAATAAATCTGTAAGGACCTTGTGTGCCATAAGGTAAGAAACCGGGCAAGAGCATGTCGGACTATGCTCAGTGTAGGGTTCTGCAGCCTTTAATAAATGCATCAGCAGTAGAGCAAACGTTCATTGCACTGAAGCCATTTTGTTGAGATAAGCAGTTTTTCGGCAATAACTCAATGACGGTAAATCCAATAATGTTTGAAATTTGAAAATTTAGTTTAAGATGTTTATTAAGCGACTCCTTTATATTATTTTTTGGTCACACGATTTAAAAAGCTATTGTTTTTTAAACCGTGTTGTTGTTTTTTAAACCAATTTATGCAACTTTCGGACCGATTTATTATTTAGCTATTAAACTAAGTAGCGGCTTCTACAAGACACTTATTCATTAAATTTCATCAATATTCATTGAATACTCTTTGAGTAAACTGCCTGTAACATACGGACGGACAGACAGACAGACGGACACGACGAAACTATAAGGGTTCCGTTGTTGCTATTTTGGCTACGGAACCCTAAAAATGATATATTTAAGACTATTACCACTTCGAAACCTCATCACTTATTGAAGATTATATTTTGGTTTCATAAATGTATAGATAAAATGTTGTTCTATAGGGGCAAAAATGAAATTTTATCTAAAAATTTCCTTTTTACCCCAATATTCGATTTCGATTCGATTCGATCTGTCTGACCTCGACTTCTTTAAAATCTTTACCTCGGTGAGTTACTTTAAATAACTTTGGTGTGTTTTTATGTTTGGAAGCCGTCCATTTATAAAACTTAAAATATTGACACTGACAAGTATATCTCTATATCTTTATATTGTATATCTGACAGGATGTTTCATGAGAGAACATGGTACATACTCTGTAATAAGAAATGGGGATCCTACACGAATAATAGCGCCACGATTAACAACTGCACTTGGCCAGAAAAAAAATACTATATCTTATTAAAGGTTTATAATAAATTACCTCAAATATTAAGAGACCTACAAGCCAATTTAATAAAACGTTACAAAACTGGCTTAATGTTTGCATAATAATTATTGTAATTAAATTAGTTTCATTTATTATTTAGATTAAGATTAAGATTAATAAAGTAAATGCAAATTGTCGGAAATGTTGCCGGCGAAATATGTGAGACCGCTTGGTGACTAATATCTTGTATATGTCAAGCAATAACATTTCATTTCATTCATTTCATTTTACAAGTCTGCTCAAACACAAGTGTTCTCTCCATCACTTCTCACTCTTAAAGTTTGATGGGACGGAAATGCAACACGAAATCGGACACCCATCGGTATTATAAATTAGGGGGCAAGACTCAGCTCCATTTAGCTACAATATTTATAATTTCCGTCCATATCGACCCACTAGCAAAGACCCTTAGATGTTTTCCTTATACGAAATTTTTTCACCGACAGAATGTCTTTATTTTTTAGGGAAATTTTCCCCGTTTAGACCCATTCCTGTCGAGACTTAATTCCTTCTACCCGCGGCGTTTAGACAGATTAAAGGCATTTTTATTAGCAAATTCCTTTAATCAGCTAATAGGATTTACCATCCAGAGCTCATTCAACCGTACCTATAACGTTGGCATTTATGACCCACTGATTTGCATAATTGATAAATGATTGGATAATCCTTGAGTAATCCCATTTGCCCTAACGATAATGACCACTTGTAATTTATACTGTTCTTAATAACCACACGTAACCTTTATTAAGAAAAATATAAATTCTAAATCCGCGTACGCCTTAAGACCTAAGTTCCCAACACGTAGGTATTTACCCCCGTGGGGGCAAATTTCTATTCTTTGGGGGTTATAATGGCAGTATAAATCTCTCCTTCGGTGTCGACTTATTTTACCCTCCGTCGTAGGTCACTGTGTAACGTTAAAATGTATGGCACTCCCCTCCCCCAGTCGTGTGAGCTCAACTCACACTTGAAGCCCCGGTTGATATTCATTTGCAACACCGTCGATTCAGCGAATCGCATTTGGCCGATGTGGGGGGTAAAATGGCTTTTAAAGTACTCAAAAAGGGTCATCATAAAGGTTGGGAACTACAGCCCTAAGACGTGGGACAAACAGTCGTCCCTTTTATAACTACATAAAATTTTAAATTGCTTCAGTTTCAAGGTGTAATTTTATTATTATTATTGTAAACTAAATTGGCATTCAAAAAAACTTTAAAAAATAAAAACCCACTTAAAAATACATACAAGGTAACTAAAAAGCAAAAATAATATAGGTACAACACCAAAAAAATATTAAACATTTTTAAGTTAATGCCAGGAAATGTAGTTTTATATTTTAGGCCCCCTTCAAAATGTTCAACTATTTTTTGTAAAAAAGTTTTTATTTCTCACTTTTTATTGATTTGTAGTTGATATAATTTACAATAGCATAATCCAAATTGCTCATTTCTTTTTACAAAATGTTACATTTTGCAACACAAGGCCGTTGATTTTTGGAGAGTTCACCTGATATTAGACTATCAGTTCCATTACATGATTTGATGGAGACGAAGTATCAGGTATCGAACACAGTACTCAGATTTCAACCCGCAATATTTATTATTGAATAGTTCCGTTGGTCATCTGTTGCCTTCATCATCAGTTCCATTTCAACCAATGGTGCTTTTTAAGAGTAATTGCACGAATTACTACAAAATATACCCAAATTACTATAGGTGTGCCTTTAATATTTGAAGGGTTCCCTCGATTTCTCCAAGATCTCTTAATCAGATCCAAATTTTATGACAATGGGACCAATCTGGAAATATACCTTTTCAAATACAAAAATAATTTCTCAAATCGGTCCAGCCGTCAGCAAGTAATCAGGTAACAAACATTAAAAAAAAATCGAATTGAGAACCTCCTCCTTTTTGGATTCGTTTAAAAAGAGTGGCCATTAATTTTATTGAGAAGTTATTTTATCACTGACTTTACCTTTCTAAATGTAGACGTATGGGTCTACATTTAGAAAGGTATAGTCAGTGATAAAATAACTAACTTCTAAATACTGGCTGAATTAAACAAAGTGCTTTTAATGAAAGTACTTTATTTAATTCTGTAATACTTACGTCGGTTTTATATTAAAAACTAGCTGTCCCGCGCAACTTCGTATGCGTAAATTTTCCCAGTTTTTGCAACATTTCTCGTCGCTACTCCGCTCCTATTAGTCGTAGCGTGATGTTATATAGTCTATATCCTTCCTCGATAAATGGGCTATCCAACGAAATAAGATGTTTTTAAATCGAACCAGTAGTTCCTGAGATTAGCGCATTTAAACAAACAAACTCTTCCGCTTTATAATATTAGTATAGATGAAAATTAAACTTGTCCTCAAACAGTAGGTACTTACAATCTTACATGTCGCTAGCCACTAGATTAATATGACTGGCCTGTTGGTCTAGTAGTTAGTGAGTGACCCTGACTGTTAATTCTGAGGTCGTGGATTCGATCCTCACCCAGGACAAATCTTTGTTTGATGTAAAGTTTTAAAATTCAAAATTCTTTATTCTTTAGTCGGGATTCTACATGTACATGTTATGCCAAGTTCGCAAACAATAGGTAAAGCCGGAGAAAAGAACCTGGCAATAAAAACTCGTAGCCACTCTTTTCAAATTGCCAATTTTTGTTTTAATGTTTGTAAACTTGATGTGGAGGTAAGGATTAATTCAAGTTATATCCCGGCTTTAGAATCATTTGGGATAAGATGACCATGTGTGAGTGGTCCTAAGATATTTATACACAATTATCATGTAGATACTGCTAAAAAACTATGTTACATAATATGGTACAATGGTATTACCTTATAAATAATAAATAGATTTCACATATTTCGTCAGTAAGTATTCCGGCATGCAAATTTTAAATAGGGAGATACATAAATATTGCTTGTCAGTAGGTATAGTTTATAAACTTTATAAATCACATTCTAAATTAAGCAAGCTTATAAAAGAAGGGTATATAAATATCATGTCATTTCATTAGTTACAATAAAATATATTTCAAATATATGTAAGTAAACTTTCGCGATTTGTACACATTATAGAATTTTATAAGCTACGGGTCTTAATCGCGTAAATGTTTTATTTTAAGGCTAAATACCTTTGTTTATTGCCCGACGTTTCGACCGTATTGCAACGGCCGTGGTACTGTACGGTACGGGTAGACTGGTGAGACAGTCTACACGAAATATTTACTCGATGACCCGTAGCTTATAAAATACTATAATATATTTCAAATGTTTAAATGTCCAATCAAAATGTCATCATCATCAGCCTATCGCAGTCCACTGCTGGACATAGGCCTCTTCAATTGCACGCCACTTTGTTCTATCTTCGGTTTCTCGCATCCAGCTCCTGCCAGCCGTTTTGCGTAAATCATCACTCCACCTGGCCTGAGGGCGTCCTACACTACGTTTGCCGTGTCGTGGTCTCCACTCAAGAACTCGTTTACCCCAACGGTTGTCGGTTCTTCGGCAAATATGGCCAGCCCACTGCCACTTCAGCTTGCTAATCCGGTGGCCTATGTCGATAACTTTGGTTCTCTGCCGGATCACCTCATTTCTGATTTTGTCCCTAAGAGAAACTCCGAGCATAGCCCTTTCCATAGCCCGCTGAGCGACTTTGAACTTGTGGACTAGCCGTACCGTCAGTGTCCACGTTTCGGCTCCGTATGTCATGACGGGTAGGACGCACTGATTAAAGACTTTAGTCTTTAGACATTGTGGGATCGACGATGAGAAGACTTGACGTAGCTTACCAAACGCTGCCCAACCCAACCGAATTCTCCTGTTCACCTCGTCCTCGAAGTTGTTTCTACCTAACTGCAATGACTGCCCGAGGTACACATATTTTTGAACAACTTCGAGAACGGCGCCGTGCACCGCTATCGGTTCCGGTAGTACATGTTCATTGAACATGACCTTGGTTTTATCCAAGTTCATCCGTAGGCCGATGCGTACAGAGGAGTCAGCCAGGTCATTCAGCATCAGTTGCAGGTCCTGCAGCGTTTCCGCCATAATGACAATGTCATCTGCAAATCGCAAGTGAGAGATGTATTCACCATTGATGTTGATGCCCCGCCCTTTCCAGTGTAGCGTCTTGAACATATCCTCCATTGCATTTGTGAACAGTTTCGGGGAGATAACGTCCCCTTGCCTCACTCCTCGACGCAATGGTATAGGTTTTGTTTCCTGATTCTGTACTTGGACGGACATTGTTGCGGCTTCGTAGAGACATCTCATCACTTGGATATATCGCCAATCTACTTGGCATCGCTGCAGAGACTCCAGAACGGACCAGATTTCAATCGAGTCAAAGGCCTTCTCATAGTCCACGAATGCTAGACACAGGGGCTGATTATACTCTTGGGTCTTTTGTATAATCTGCCGCACTGTGTGGATGTGGTCTATGGTGCCATATCCGCTCCGAAATCCAGCCTGTTCCGGTGGTTGGAATTCGTCAAGTCTTCGCGCAAGGCGGTTCGTGATGACTCTTGAGAACAGCTTATAGACGTGGCTCAGTAGAGAAATAGGTCGGTAGTTCTTCAGCCGGGTCTTATCTCCTTTTTTGAAGAACAAGACGACTACGCTTCTACTCCACGCCTCCGGAGTTCTCCCTTCGAACAGGACAGCATTAAAGAGCTTTTGGAGCTCCCTCAGTACGGGTTTACCTCCAGACTTTAACAGCTCTGTTGTAACGCCATCATCTCCAGGGGCTTTTCCATTTTTTAGCTGTCTAAGAGCCAGCACGATTTCGTCAATGTTGACTTCTGGCAGGTCTTCGGTGTAGTGGCGTGTTAGAGTGGCTCTAGGACCCTCATCTTCTGGATCAGGTCGAGATGCATGCGAAGCGTATAGCCGGCCATAGAAGCCTTCCACTTCGGAGAGGACTGCCGGCTTCGAAGAAACGACTTCTCCACTTGTTGTGGTCAACTTCGTCAGGTGGCTTCTTCCAAGAGATTGTACGAACACTTTTGACCCCCGGTTCTGCTCGATCGCTCTTTTAATCAAAAGAGTGTTGGAGCACCGAAGGTCGTGTCGTATAAGCTTGTTGATCTCATGGTTTAGAGCGCGCAAAATGTCAAAATACTTAATATTAAATTAAAAGCTGTAAAACAATAAAAATATGCAACATTTAAATAATCATAAAATTAAAATTACCATCGTTCAAGTAAATAATCATTATAACTAATAACTATATTTTAAGGTTTCCTTTAAACTGCATTATCGGCAGTTCCATAATAGTTGATGGTAACTTATTGAATACTTTTATGCACATCGTCTAACAGTTTTTTTGATATAATGTGGTTCTAGGCACATTATCTAATACTAGTCTTTTACAACCATGAGTGTTGGCTTTAAAACGTTATATTTAATACATTTTTGGATGTATACACAAACTCCTCCTCTAGAGTTTGATAGATTGCTCCTAGTTCATATTCGGACAATTTCTGTCAAAGCCTTCTTCATTAATAAATGTTTATGAAAAACCTAAGATCTCGCATTATTAATATAAAGATTAGAAATTGCTATTTCGATGTTAGACCTGCAATGTTTTGTTAAAAGATTTGAAATGGCTTTTCTTACATACTTACGATCGACGCGAAAAAGATTTTTTTGAATGCAAATGGGATTCATTAAGAGTAGAAGGATTACTAATAACTTTTGAAAAATAAAAGGGGATAATTCCCCTTCCACAACGTAATGGTCGTTAACTTTCATCAATAGAGTTGTTCGGTACCTCATTACGTCTTTTAGACCACTGAAAATAAAAAGGTATTGTTCCTCGTTCAGATATAACCGTCGTATTTATTTCGCTGAATTGATTCCGTTTGTGCCAAGAGTTAATATGTGAATCTTTGAGTTGTAATTGATTGTATTTTAAATATTTTAAATTGTAGTCATATTAATCAATTGCTGAATTCATTAATAAGAAATATAATAAAAAATATTTTCATTTTATGAAATATAGTTATCACGTAATGAAATGAAATTTCATTTATTAAATTGAACGCATGTAAGTTTTAATACATTATTAAGTTTACCGTCATTCAAACACTTAATATATACTAGCTGTCCCGCGCAACTTCGTCTGCGTAAATTTTCCCCTTTTTTATAATCCTATGTTACTTCTAATACCTCCAAGAATATGTGTACAAAGTTTCATGATGATCGGTTGAGTAGTTTTCGCGTGAAAGCGTAACAAACAAACTTACATTACTTTATATATTAGTAGGGATAATACAATTACATGATAATTTTGAAGAAGCTTCAACGCTGCAGACAGTTCCGACATTATGTGCATAGATTTGCATCTTGCTGTTATCTCCTTCGAAGAACTTAGTAGAATGGATTGCACATCTAGTTACCGATGAGCTCGCCTCCGGTTTTATAAAACTTGTAAATTAATATTTTTCGTAACTTGTATTTAACCGCACTTTTGTCAGCCTCATTGATAATCCACGACATTATCCGTCTCCGAACATTTATGTTACTTATTAACTTCATTCCGGCTATAATTAGCTGTTTGTTGCTGTATAGGTGTAGTTTCCAAAACGTTTTTTGTACTTGTATCTATTTCATTTAATATTTCACTTTCATCTTGTTGACAATCAGATCTAGAAGTGTCCATCAGAATACGCCGAGATATGCTGCGTTTCGAGTTTACTTAATGTTTTTGATGATAACTTGATGTTTTACAAATATTTTTAAGAGATGTACTTTGATGTGTTTGTATTTGACATGTTTTTTTAATTGATAGGTTAAGCTGTAAGTTATCTATTTCGCTGTTAGCTATTTCCAGTTGTTATGTCAGATGTCTATTTTGTTACTTTACGTTCCATAAAGTGTTGGTGTCCTATATATTGGTAGGAAGATCGAAGCTTCCAACCAACATATTTTTTGAGTCTGGAGAAGTGAAGACATTTGTAAAGATTTCACAGATATCGTTCTGGACAACTTTTTAGGTCGCATCATAACGTTCATATTTTCCTCAGTTGGTAAATTGCTTTTGCTCATTTGTAAAATCTTGTCAAGAAAATAACATACTACTAACGCCCTTTCTTAGCTACCTATCACTAATCTCAAACAATCGATACTTTGCTGTCTTCCATAGGTGTTCCTGGACTTAGTTCGTACTAAGATACTTATGGGCAGTGTTCAGTTTTGTGTGAAGGACTGGAACGCTCCCTGACAGTTTGTTCTGTTGCTATTGTTTTTAAACTGAACTAGACAAACGATGAATTTCACTTAATAAACTCTTTTTTTGTGTTTATTATGTTGTGGATGTTAAATTTTAGTAGATTTTACCGTTATGTGTTGCTTTAATTTACATTATTCGCTAATAAAATTATCAATAAGAGCACTTAAAATATTCGAACAGATAATTCACTGTTGTGAGTTCATTTTTTCGTATAACATACACGTACGTGCCGTAACATTTCGACTGTCTATATGTCTGTCCACTATGTTTCTATATATACACTTTTTTTAGTGACAGCTAGCGCCATCTGTTATCATAATGTTTCACATACGTCTAGGTACATGTAACGATTTACAAGAGAGCAGAGTACCTACTTAATAAAAATTCTGTATGTATGTATTCTGTCCTGGGACAATGACTAGCCCAACCCAACACGGTACCCAGCACTCAATAAACACGAAGGCTCTTAAATATTCATAGTACATTGCCGCTTTTCTTTTGTGCTACTTTTGTTCCCCTTTGTTAAAGCTAGCAATGAATCCTTAATTAAGATTTGGCACGTATTAGAAAATGTACGAAATTTTGTAGAAGCTATGCCGCGTACTTATTAGGCTTCATAATATTATGGCAACATAAAACGATGTGGTATACGTATTAGCTGAGCTTATATTTTTATTACAAGGAATAAATCAAGTTTTTTCTGGATCTGTACTGAAAATAAATGTTATTCGTAGCTACAATAAATTAATTTCGGCTGAGATTTCATTTTACTGCGTCAAATAAAAATCTAAAACGGTTTTTTAAATATCAATTTATTGAGCTTTACGTATATTTCTTATTTGTAAGTAACAGTATTTTAACTAGCTAATATGCTTCGTCTTCTTCTATTTTATTTAGAAAAATAATCAATAACAAAGACAAAACGGCCGCCAGTTAAAATACCTACTGTCATTAAAGTATTATGAAAACTACCTACGAAGAGAACCCTCACTGTGACGTCATTTTTCATGTTTGAATTATTGTTAAATTATTTCTCCGAAACTAAAGATCAAATTGTGACTATCCTTTTTTAAATAATTCATATTTGGAAACTTAGGGAACAGTGAAAGTCTTATCAAAAACGGTTAAGTAGTAGGTATAAATGAAAAGGAGTAAATTTGATGACCTGGCTTACAGTTTTACAGAAATTTCATATAACCTTGGTCAAAAAAATGAGTATCGGCAATGTCAACAAACCATGCTTGTTACAATTTTAGTACAAACCTCACAAGTGCTGGTACCGAACTCAAATTAGTTGATTTGAGTGTTTATAAAAGTAGTAGCTGTCGTCCGCGGCTTCGCCCGCGTAGTTGATTTTGCCCCCTGATGGCTTGATTTATCACTTTCGATCAAAGCATTAAAACATGTTTTCCCTGTTTAAAGCCACAAAGCCAAATACAAAATTTCACAGATCTAACTTCAAAACTAATGGAGTTCTATACAAATTTGCAACCCCTATTACAGCCCCTTATGAGTTGATTTTCCAAAAACGCTAAAATCGTGTTACTTTCTTTTAATTAAAAAAAAACAAATACAAAATTTCACACATCTAGCTTAAACACTGATGGAGTTCTAAACAAACTTGCAATCACTACTCTACCCATTAATGAGTTGATTTTTCAAAACCCCTTAAACACGTGTTTCTTTGTATGAAACCAAAAAGCTAAATCCGAAATTTTAACCATATGTCTGTATTTAAAATAAAAACACAAGTACGAAAATTCACATATCTAATTTCAAAACCTTCAGAGTTTATACAATCTTGTGACAGAGTTTTACATAAACCTGCAACCCCTATTTTACCCCGTTAGGAGTTTATTTTACAAAAACCCTAAAACAAGTGTTTCTTTATTTTACATTAAAAACCAAATACAATTTTTTCACAGATCTAACTTCAAACTAAAGTTGTTCCATACAAACTTGCAACCCTTATTTTACCCTCTTAGGGGTTGATTTTCTAAAAACGCTGAATCAGGTGTTTACTTATTTTAAACGAAAACGCCAAATATGAAATTTTGTAAATCTAACTTCAATTCTGACAGAGTTTCATACAATTAAAACTGACAGATTTTCACAGAATCTTAAGACGGAATTAGACACAAACTTGCAACCCTTATTTTACGCCGTCAGGGGTCGATTGTCGAAAAAAGTTGAAACACGTGTTTTTTTATTTTATGTCAAAAAATCCGGATACGAAATTTCACAGATCTAACTTCAAACTAACGGAGTTTCATAATAACTTGCGGCTCCGATTTTACCCTCTTAAGGGTTGGTTTTCCAAAAACTCGGAAACATTTGTTTCCTTAATTTAAACAAAAACGCCAAATACGAGACTTACTATTTTATACCCTAAGGAGTTGATTTACCAAAAACGCAGTTTTTTTTTCTTTATTTTAAACCAAAAACCCAAATGCGAAATTTCGCAGACTTAACTTTAAAACTGACGGAGTTTTACACAAACTTGCTACTCCTATTTTACCCCCGAATTAATTATCTAAAAAACGTTGAAATACATGTTTTATTTTAAACGGAAAAGCTAACTTCAGATTTTCACTAATCTAACTTCAAAACTGACGGAGTTTCATACAAACTTGCAACCCCTATTTTACCCCCTAAGGGGACGAATTTATAAAATCCTTTCATTAACTGGTAAAAGTTCAGGTTTGTAACCCTGGCGGTTTAGGCTCTGCGTTGATGAATCAGTCAGTCAGTCAGGACAAGGGATTATATATGTATAGATTATTTAATTATTTTCAGTTATATTTTGAAGGGTGTTTAATTTTTTTAATTACTTATTATGTTTTTAACATAACCTTTCTCAAAATTTGAAATAAGAACCTTTGACGTTTTAAATTAACAGTTGTCTTTGACCTTTTTTTAAGAATACATTTTGTTACACAAAATACTTAATTACAAATAAGACAACTCTCCACTGGCGTAGAAACACAAAAGAGCCCTTGTCGAAATGACGGCTGTATCACAAAATACTGAAAGTACAGACGGTAACTTATATACCTCGTTCGGGCAACGCAAACATTGATTGATTGATTGCGGGTGATGCGACAATATATACGTTCTCATACTCTGACTATAGTCGCATCAGCCGCATGTCGTCACCCGCGCGCGGCCCCAATTGGCTGCGATGCACGGAAATGAACCTTAACACGGAACCACAGACCAACTCCTTTATCTATATTAATAATAAAAACCTGTAGAGTTTGTTTGTTTATCTGTTTATTTGGTTGAACACGACAATCTCAGGAACTACTGGTTCGAATTGAAAAATTCGCTAATATCGGCGACGGGTATATAACATCACGCTACGACCGGAGCGGAGCATTAATGAAAAATGTTGCAAAAGCGAGGAAAAATGACGCAGACGAAGTTGCGCGGGTCAGCTAAATTAGCAGACGTTTCAACAGCAGTTTAACTAGCGAATGTTTTGTCTTCTTCGATTTTATTTTGAAAATGGAATCATTAACAAAGACAAAACATTCGCTAGTGAAACTATCAAAATAAGTTATGAAAATAGGGGCAACTGTCAAACAGTTGTTCGGAAGGCGTTGTGGTTACCTTCTGTTCTCTCAGTATGTTGTGATTGTATTCAACACCAGTTACATCCTACAAAGCCTTATCGCGCTTGTTATAAAAAACATTCGTTTTATTATCCCGTAAACTTTTATTACGTATTGTTTACAACGTCGAATTAAATCACTTGAGAGAGCCTACAATATTAAAAGTTAATGACAAATTATACTAGTTTTTTTTCCTTTCTTTTTCACAAAAGTATGTGTGCTTTGTAGTTTTACCTCGGTAAATATTACCCTCAGGAGGGTAATTCGGACCCAGCAGGGTCAAGGGCTTATTACTCACTGATCACTGAGTGCTTAGTGAGTAAAAAGCCCCCTACATCAATCTTGACAAAATTGATCCTACTAAGGAATGTCCAGGTATAATGGTTGGAGCACCAGTAAGGTGCTGTATTTCTAATAAACGTCATTTAAAAACAGTAGCTATGACTTTTTGTTGCCAAGTTCTTTTCTCATGGCTTTAAAATTTAAATCTGACGTTCATAAGCGTTGTATTCTGTAACTTAAGTAAATAAAGTACTTTGATTTTGGTTAAAAATCGTGGATCGGACAGCGTGGTCAGCTCCCCCTCTACATATCTATTTGGATAAAAATTACCCTCACTGGGATCAACCCTCCCAATCAAAATCGTGGAACGCTTCGCCTGGTCAACCGCATCCCACATCAATCCTGTTAAAAATGGCCCTTAATGGGGTGAACCCCTCGAATCAAACAATCAAAATCGTGGATCGGATGGATTTTTATCAATCTTGAAAAAAATGGCCTAAAGTGAGGTCAACTCCCCAATCAATCCCGGATCTGCATTCCTGACTAAGCGAAGTAATACAAGACCGGAATTCCTTTAACGATGTTCATAGTTTCATAAATTAATCTGGTGGCTAATGACGCAATATGTTGGTGAAAAGCATAATGGCTTACTCGGCGGTCTAACGATGCGTCATATGCGATCATATTAAAATAAAAGTCATGTTGTGTGGGTACATGTAATGATTGATGCGTGAAAATTTAATAGCGTTGACGTCGCGGTAACTTTCGCTTATAGGACGCAATCACACCGAATTGTAATGGAATCTAAAATCTCACCTAGTGAAGCAGCACCACTCGAACACAGATAATAACTTGCCATTAGGTTTACGACTTGAAAATATGTGCGTACATTTTAAAATGGCAACTGACTTCAAAAAGGAGGAGGTTACATGTTCGTCTGTATTAATGTTTTTTCTTATGTATGTTCACCTATTACGCAAAAACGGCTAGACCGATTTGAAAAAATATTATTGTGAGTAAAGGATCTGACGATGGGATCCTGGAGAAATCGATGAAACTCTTCAAATACTAAAGGCACACCTAAAGTGATATAGGTATATTTAATAGTGATTCGTGCGTTCACTCTCAAAAAGCACCAATGGGTGAAGTCGACCTGATGGGTCATAGATGACCAGCTATTCAATGTTTCACGGTTTTCGATTCAATTACTTTAATATGGGCTTCACGCTCGTCATACTATTATTACACCTTATATAGAGCTTGTAGTGTTAATTCTTAGCTTTTATGTATTACACTAAGGACAACCCAGCAAGTGTTCCCAACTGCGGGATGCGGGATCCAACCACTGGATTGAACAACACAAACCACAGCTCCTCTCCACTGATAGTCATATTGCTCCAGGATGGCGAGGGAAGCGGTTGAAATAAAAAAACACGTAAATTTCAACGGCGAAGATGGATACCGTTAGTCAACATCGTGGAATCCTGTGATCAGCAAGTGTATACACCGCCGAACACACATTACACCCCAGTGTGCAGATGTCCTTAGTGTTGTGTGTCGAAGTACCGACGGTTCCGTAATAGTGAGTGATGAAAATCAAGCGAGGGTAGTTTCCGAAACCCGCGCTTCACGGAGGCGACGCTGAGCTGGACCAGTCTACCCTTGACCACGGCCGTTGCAATACGGTCGAAACGTCGGGCAATAAAGAAGGTATTTTACCTTAAATTATTTACGCCATTAAGACCCGTAGTAAGTATATACAATTTTACAATGTGTACAAATCGCGAAAGTTTATCAACTAGTTTTTAGTTTATCTTTTCTCTAGCCTATCTTAATTTTATTATAGATCTCCATCTCTATCTAATCTTTTATTTCATTACAAGCTGATGGTGAAGTATCATGAGCACTCTTCAACAATTAACGGCCCTGCTTCGGGAAAAGCAATATTTTGTAAAATTATATGGGTAGTTGCTATTATAACTTAGATATATTACAAACCAACCCAATAAAAAGTGAGAAATATATTTTTTATACAAAAATAAGTCATCGCCTTCAAGAAAATAATTAAGAAAAAGAAACAATAATATAATAAACATTATATTAAACATTTTGATGCTGGTGCCAAACACTAAAAAACTACTATTTGAGTGATTTTTTTATCATGTCATTTTAGAACTTACTCTTATGCACAATATTTAATAACAGCAGCACACGACTTAATTGCCTCCTGCTATGCAACGTGCGCAATTTCGAGAAATTCATAAATAGAACGTTTATATTTCTTATTCCAGGAAGCCAATGGAATAAATCGCTGCTTTTTAAAAATGTTTCCAAGAACAGCTCAAAGGAGGCTTAAAAACTTCGATGAGATTTTCTTGTGCATTTACGTGGCGGATATTCCTATGCAAGATATTATTTCTAGAAGTAAATTTATTTTTTAGGGATCCATAGTAAATAAGGAACCTTTTTAGTTTCCCTATGTCCGTCTGTCTGTCTCCAGGTTAACTCAAAGACCTTTTGTACTAGAAAGCTCTAATTTAACATGTTATTGGTTACGTCGACTAATTGGTAACATAATTTTTTTTAGAAAAAAATTGGTACCTTCCCTGCAGAACTAACGATAATTTTAGTATAATTTCCATTAAAAATTACTTAAAATATAAGGTTGTTAGTAGAACGAAGCAAAAACAACATAAAACCCACTTCAAGATATGCATTATAGTTATGGGCAACTACGGAACCCTACATTGTGCTAGGTCTGACGTGCAGGTGCCTGGTTTTTATTGATTTCGCCTCAGCATCTCGCGGTCTTTTCTCCGACAAAATAAACACAGTTTTAACTCAGGCAGAAATCATTTTCAATATTGTATTAAAATCTTTAGCGTAGTTTAGATGAATTAGACGCACAAACAGAACAAAGCAGAGCAAAATACGTATACCTACCGCGTATTGTCTACCTAGGTATCTGGTGTAACATAACTGAGGCCCATGTTAACCAACGTTAAACCACTTGTTAACAGGAATTTAAATACGTGTTAACACTTTAGGCTCTGGTTTAAATATTTAGTACCTTACGTCGTTGAACTCAGGTTGAGAAATATTCTTTATCTACATTTTCAAAACATATAGCAAAATTATGTGTCCACATAAAAAAATACAAGGCAAAACTTTACTAACTAAAAACGGATAAACTAGCTTTTTAATAAAAACTGGACTGGGTTCCGTTGAAATTTGTAGGGACATATATTATAAATAGTTCAGGAATTGAGTCTCATTTCTAAAATAAATGGTTGGATATTTTTTTACGTTAACTCATAAGTTTTATCGTTTTACAGCTTCAAAGGACTGTAGATCTAAATATATGGTTTTAATATCAGCTCGATACCTGCACGCGTTCCCGAGATAAAGGTTTTTGACAGACAGACGGACGGACGAATAACAAAGTACAGAACCCTAAAAAGACATCCAAATCCGTCCATCTGTTTATTTAATGTCATAGGCAGACACGGATATTTTTGCGTCCAGGTTTATATACACTGATAGTGTCGGAAATAGTACACTAACTACAAAATGTTAGTACTGATTACATTAAAAGATTGTGGCCGAGATCAGTTGAAACGGAAAGCCATTCGGTCGTTTAGGGCCGATCTTACCCACAATTCTAAACCTCGAATTCTTGTGAGCCAGTGTCAGGGACAGAAACTTATTAATGTCTTTGAGCCAGAAAATACCGATTACGACTTTTACGGGTTGTAATTGTAAACCCCTTTACGAGACCATACTAAATGTTTAAAGTCAAAAGCTTGGATGATTCGCTTTATTATAAAAAAGTTTTGCAGGACATGCTTATTTTATCTTTTTTTATAAAAGACAACTCCTGCTGTAGTATACAAGTGCAGTGTTGCGTGGGACTTTAAATACATACAAATCACGGAGACAAAGTAGGTATCTATATTCAGACTTCAGCAATAATTGTGTATCTCATGAGCTGGTGCTCCGTGTGGGAATCGAACCCACGGCCTCATGCACAGCAGTCACACTCACACACACTCCCACCGTGTAGGTAACTAACCGAGCTTTGAAATGTATTAATATTATATAATTCTATAAGCTACGGGTCATTTTTTACGCCACAAATTACCGTAAAAAATGACCCGTATAGAAGCCCCTTCAGAAACTCTCAATCAATATATTGTCAATTGTAATGAGTGGGAATGGACATTAGGCTAATTAATCGATTAATATTTGCAATGTCCAAACTATAGGCGTACCCTAGATCATTTTTCGAGAGAGTTTTTAGTAATTTTCTGAATTTAAATTAATAAATTTCTGGTTTTAGGTCAAATGTGTACTGGGTCCTTATTCACTATTTTTATTTCGTTGTCGTGACAAACCCGTGCGAACTGGCGTATGCGCGGTGCGCTCAAAGATGTCCACCGCGCATGCGCGTTGATGCGTTTCTCTACCGCACCTAGTGTAATAACATAATTAAATGTAGTTTCATTTGGAATCATTCTGACAGATAGATAAGACGCACTTTTTGGCATCAGAATAATATTCAAGGAGTTTCCAGAGTTATTAATCCAAAATTAATATTATAAATGTGAAAGTTGGTCTGTCTATTACGTTTTCACGCATAAACTGCTTACCCGATTTAGATGAAATTTGGCATAAAGATGTTTCAGTACCCGGGAATGATATAGGTGAGTTTTTATTGCGATAACCGACATCCAAGCTGGCGAAAGTTAGTAAATATGGACGATATCAATCATTAGAAATTACCTCAACGGATATCAACCTTAACGTTATATCTTTATAAAGTGTATTTTATGCAAACAAGACCAATAAAAAACGTCCTTAATCATAAAAAGTTACAATTGAAAACAAACCATAATTTTAAGAATTAAAGTTTATTATTACCGAGCTTGTTTGTAATCTCGTTTCATGAGGCTAGTCGGAGTTCTTAAATCCAGTTAATGAAAAATGTGCGTGCTACTCTAGGTACTCATAAATATTGCTACTTGGAACGAGATTCAAACCATCACTCATACACTTCTAAGTACTAAATATAAAAACTCTGCAATATTATACATAAATGTGACTTTGCTCGTGGCTTCACACGCGCCTCACCAGCTGGTGGTGGATCTAGGCGGGGGGGGGGGGGGGGGGAGAATCCGATGTTTGCACCACGTCGAAGGGGAACCAAATGCCATGTTTAAGTGGTACCAAATGATACGTTGAATGGGACGTTTTCCCAATTGTGCACCCCCTCTCCTCCGTGCGAAGGAAAATTAAGCAAGATTTGTCACTGTTTTTACAGGAGATGTTAACTGAGGCAGTTAAGTTTGAAGAAGTGTGGTGTCGTTGGAGCAAGTTCTGGGATAAAGTTCCATAAAAATGTTGCTTGCAAGTCTAAATACACATTGATACACAATGTGTGTTTAGACTTGCAAGCCTTGTGCCTTGTGCCTTGGGTCTTCGAGTTATAAACAAGAAAGTATAAAATCATAAATATTATTAACTTTTAGGGCTTAATTTTGTCATAAGAAAGTTTTGCGTAACTAATAAAAATATAGATACTTACTTAGAATTTACTCAGCAAGTATTTGAAAAAAAAATATCACCTAGTGACAGTCCAAGAACGCGAGCGAAGCTGGGAAAAGCTTGTCTCAAATAAGACTATACTACGCTTATGCCCAAAGGATACACTGTACACATATGCTACTCGTAACAATACGAACAGTTGGTACAGTAGATAGTGTCAAGTTAAGTGACGTTTACAACAAAGTTGGCCGAACTGTCATAGAGTTTTGTCACAAATAATACAGCTACAACTGGCCGGTTCCCTACAGCGAGCGAAAACAGACTCATAAACGTCCACCAACGAAGATCGCGGTCAAAACTCAACCGAAACTGTGCAAGTTGAAATCGTCCGTATATACTTGTCTATGTGTATGGGGTATTTTTGTTGAACTGTGAGCCGATCGTACCTATTTATTTGGTGTTGTCCTCCGGGTATTACATTGTCGATCGTGCCTTCCCTTCTTATTCGTAAACTACGCCTTCAAAATCCTGCTAACATTATGTTCATAGTGCGGTATTGTCCGTTCATGTTAAAAGTTGGATATGATGTTGCCAATACTTTACTTAACATTCACCCTAAAGCTTCATTATACAAAGATTTTGAAAAAAACTAAATGTGTGGAGGCCAAGGTTTAACACCTTGGCCTCCACACATTTAGTTTTTTTTTTCCCTCCAACACAAAGGGAGGATCCTCCGACCAGGCGAGGTGATCATGCCTGGTGGGCCGCGGCCCAATGGTTAACGTTGGGACCTTGTATTTATAGTTAGCAGCTGTGAAAACTTATATATCGCGATTCAGGATTTGACGCGAGCTGTCAAGTGTCAGTTTATTTATATTATTTTATGTGGGTACCGCCACCAAATGTATGTAAATTATCGCTGTTACGAAACCCACCCATTACTAGGTATACTTCTAACGTGAATCTACTCCTAATAAGATTACTAGTAATGTACCACGTTACTAATATCTTTGTCTGCCTCTGTGGCACGGTGGGAGTGTGTCCGGCCACTACACAAGAGATTGTGGGTGCGATTCCCACATAGGACACCACTTTATGTGATCCACAAATTGTTGTTCTGAGTCTGGGTGTACTTTGTGTTCGTGACTTGTATGTTTGTAAAGTCTCCCGCGATACAGGGCTAGTAACCTATTACAGAAGTCGTCTTTTTTTTTTAAAAAAAGCTGCTTAGTGCCTATATTATTAAGGTTTTGTTATATTATTATATAAAAGTGTTGTTTTTAGTCATAATTAACTTATATTTTTAGACATATTAGGTAAGTAACTAGCTAAGTAACTAATCAATATTATAAGGCTTAAAAATCTGTATTTTTGTATTAGGTTTAGTTTACCAAATGTGAAAAGTACTAATACGAGTGTAATTACAATTAAATAACGCTTTAATTGTAATTATACTCTAATATTTACAAACTAAAACTTACATTTAATATATAATATAATATAATAATAATATAATAATATATAATATAATAATAATATAACAAAAAATAGTGATATACACTCTGTGAATACAAAAAATAAGCACAAATTTGTAGGTCAATATCATAGGCTTCATAAAACTCATAACTCATTCATGGTCCCATGAATGAGTTATGAATGATGATGAAGTTTTATGAAGGTGTTAGATTTTTCTATAAAATCCGTCTACTAAAAAAAAAATTAAGAATGTAGTCAAGAGCGTACTACTTAATCTATAATTATTTAACTGATAATGATAAATTAGCTTTTATTACTCGCCTTTTATATAAGTATGCATACTAATACTTTAACAACCAGGCGAGTAAAAATAATGCAATAGTTAAAACAGTTCTGGTGGCGGATGCTACAAGTATCATCAAACACACAAATGCATCTATTTATTCCCAAGTCGGCATTAATACCTGACTGTCCACCACAAGCCTGCAATACACACTCTCAAGTTTCGGCCATATAATCCAAAATATGGTCATTGTTGGCAATATCAAAGACAACACGTACCGTTCGGGCGTCATCATCGAAGGCCTTGTCGAATTTCTGCCAGGTGGTGAGGGCTACAGAATCAAAATATCCGTTTAAAGGGTTTTAGTGACACGTCCTTTAGTAGACAAAAAGACCGATTGTAGAGAGCTTCGATATAATCAGATTCTGGTTCATATTAGACTAATAGCAATACAAAACGGTGTGACGTAAACTCAAAGTAATTGTTTCATTGTCAACGTGCGGTTTACATTGAACACCACTCGGAATAAAGGGCCAATTATTTTGTGTGAATGCAAAACTGCTGCTCTGTTTATGGTAATTATTGTTATTGTTATACCCTTTTGTTATGGTGATTGTAGTCGTGGGTTTTTTATGATTTCTCAATGGATAGGATTGATCCCTTCCCTACCCACGACGCAGAATGGGGGAGGGTCTAGAAAGACAAAGTATGACATATAACAGTTAGTTTAAAAATACCTTATTAGGGTACTGTACCTCCAATAGAAAAAGTAACGCCTTTAAGATCTTGTCCGCTAATCTGTCATGGTCCTTAGTAATAGCTACGAGTTGAAGTATCAAATTAAAATTAATTAATCAGAACTACAACCTCTCCGAGCTGTAAAAAAATCAAACTCCTAAGTCAGCGCAATCAAAAGGTCTCAACTCACAAGGGAATCACTTTACCTGGAATTATTAAATTTGACAAAAAGCATTGTCAAGCACAAGTTAAAGAAAATAACCGTTTTGTCATATTTTATCATCACAAAAAGTTTGTACTCGGTGCGCAAGTGCTACTCGCACTTAGCCCGTTTTTTTTGGAAGAGTCGGCAATTGACATTTCAGTTCTGTAGCTTTTTTACGGAGAAATAATACTATGGCAAGGTTGTTTTCGTACAACCGTTATGGTAACCCTGCTGACCTGATTCGACCCTTCATCTGTTACATGATATTTCGATTAGGCATTAATTAACCAAGCGCCACAGCGATTAATTATCTCACCGGACCAGTTTACGGCCAGTCAATGACTAACACCGATTTAGTTAACAATTAATTACGGATGGATGTGATAGATTAAGATTAAATCAATCTATAATTATGAATGACGGGTACGATTCGAGCAATCTAAGTTTGGGGGACTGAAATAAGTTAAGCCGGTTTCACTTTTTAAACGTAATGTGTACGCCAGAGCATGATGATTTTTCTGACGTGTTCCGTATTTGTGATGGCTTTAGACTTCTCGCATGAGAAACGATACTGATTTGTCGTCAAAGTGCAGTTAGAGAGCACTCTCTATTCTCTGCCTTATTCCGATGGGACGGAAATCCGACATGACCTGACATGAGAGATGAGGCGCAGGATTGACTGCCTAACGTGCTTTTCGGAGCATGAAAAAATGTGACCTTTTTTTAGAAAAGGTTTATTTATGACCCGACAGTGGTAACTTGACTTTGCTGATCTTTCGATCTACTTGCTACTCGCACTATTGAAGCGTGCTTAATATTAGATTGAACCAAGCCATCAAGAATTTGTTTAATCGTGAGTCATATGTGAAATATAATTAATATTTTTTAATAACCCGATTACTAAGAACGTAGACGAAGACGGCTGGGCCGATATGATTTTTTTATGTTAAAATAGATGTACTTCCAGATTGGCCCCGTTGTCATCAAAGTTAGGATTTGATGATGGGATCTTGGAAAAATCGAGAGATCTCCTCAAAATAACTATTAAAGTCACGCCTATAGTATTTAGAGAGTATATTCTGTTGTAGTTCGTGCATTTTTTATCAACACCATTTAGTGAAGTGGAACTGGTGATGAAGATGAACTACTCGATAATAATACGATTTGATTACTTTAATATGATTCGCCACAATGCACCTGATACTTTGCCTCTAGTATTAGGTGAACTCCTCAAAAATTAGCAGCCCTGCATTGGGAAAAGCAGTATTTTGTAAAATGAAACATAGATACTAGAAACTGAGAAAAAAAACTTTTTTACAAAAAAAAAATATTAAACAGACTTAAAAAATAAATACAAGGTAATTAAAAAGCGTGAAATACTAAAGGTATAACAAAAAACATTTTGAAACTGGTGCCTAAAACATAAAAACTGCATTTCCTGGCACAAATTTCAAAACGTTTTTTTGAAGTCAGAAAAAGATTTTTTTAAAGTGGAAAAGTAAGCAAAAATCCATTTCTTTTTCATAATGATATTCTTATTTTTATCTCTCTTAAGTTTTATAGTGCCATATTCATTGAATAATATTTTAAGAAAGAAGAGACAGCCAGGACGGTCTGAACCCTTTTTTAGGGTTCTGTAGCCAAAATCCGTCCGTATCAAAATCGTTCGTCCATATGTAACAGGCATTTTACTCAAAGACTACACAATATGGTCAAAAAAACTTTTCTTTGAGCATACATTAACGTGCGGCGTCCTGTCAGCTCTTTTAAAAACATATTAAGATATTTAATTATTTTTTTATTAATTGAATTATTTTGAAAATCATCGCTCCGAAAGTTGCATAAATTGTGTCCCCTCCATAGGGATCTTTAAAACCGTATGACCAAAAAATATGAAAAAAATCAAAGATCATAACAAAAACACTTAAAATTAAAATTATTCCAAAAAAATATCGGTTATACCGTCATTGAGTTATTGCCGAAAAACTGCATTTCTCAACAGCAGGGCGAAAGTGCCCTCCTGTTGAGAAAAGTGCTCTTTCTTCTGGTTTCAAATCGGATTTTTTATACGGATACGGCTTCGGAACCCTACACTGAGCATGATCCGACGTGCTCCTGCCCGATTTTATTTTACACGTGTAGGTGTAACTGCCTATACATCGATGCGGAGTAAGGTTAGGTTCGACACGTCATTGTTTGATACGATAAAATTAATAGAATACTAATAGTGGCACATACATCAGCCATAGAACCGGTTACATATCTATACTAATATTATAAAGCTGAAGAGTTTGTTTGTTTGTTTGAACGCGGCAATCTCAGGAACTACGGGTCCGAATTGAAAAAATATTTCACTGTTGGATAGCCCATTTTTCGAGGAAGGCTATATAACATCACGCTAAGACCAATAGGAGCGCAGCAGTAATGAAAAATGTAGCAAAAACGGGGAAAATGCACGCATACGAAGTTGCGCGGGACAGCTAGTCGTCAATATGGCAAAAACATACAAATTTAAACACGTTTATTGAATACAAAACTTGTCAAGCAAAATGGATGAGCTTTGACGTATTCGATTTGCAGTGGCGTTTAGAGTCATCACCATCTCGTTTAAAAGGCATGTTTCGCACGTTTTGTTCATTGAATAGCACCCGAACACCCATTCAGTCAGTCAGTTTTGAACGTATTTTGGAGAAAAATCAAAATTCTTTTTTCTGATAAGTTGCGATTCCACATATCAATGCCAAGTTCAAAAAGCAACAGGACAAGGCAATAAAAACTCGCTGCCACTCCTTTCAAATTGCAGTTGTTATTATGAACTGTATATAATAGATGTTCGATTATTTACAAAAGACTGACGAACTTAATGAATTTATTAATTTGAAACTTAAACAAATAGCAAAGCCGCCAGAATCAATGAAACTGAAAATATGTTTACTCTAGATGAAGTCATAAACGTTTTCTTGCCCATTAAAAAACAAATGAACGAATTCCTTGTAAAAAACCTGCGGCTTATGTGTAAAAAATCGAACCTAACAGCCTTCTCCACTGCACTGGTCTCCACTCCGTGACCACTGCATAAAATGTATGAATTTTAAATTAAAACTAATAACAGTACACAGAAGTGAAGCGGAGTTTTTACGCGATTCTATTGATTACAATGGCCCAACTCCCATCTGCCTGACAATAAGCCTTATATATTATTTATGGCAAATATGAATAATAATGCATACCTTTTTATAAAAGGGGCAATAAATGCAGTCTAAAACAATGTAGTCCACGACTTTAACAAAATATTTTCTCGCCCCTCCTTCGTGTTTATTATGTCTCTTGTACGTTATAATACGCCTCTTTCCATTATAACAACTTGGTAACATGATCTCTAAAATAAAAAGCTTCCCTCAAGTGGTCTGCAGTTCCCTCAAGCAGCTGTCTCAGCTACATTTTGACAGCTGTTTTAGTAACGGAAGTAATTGGATTTGATTTTACTTCAGTATACTTCTTCTTCTCTTCTATTATTAAAAGCTAAAGGCGATATATTGTTATTAGTAAATTGAACTATGACAGTGATTTCTGTTGTTTAGGTACATAATTCAACGTGAAGTAAATAAAGAACGGAAATCATTATTTTTGTCCTTAATTGATACCAGATAAAATCACTATTCGTAGGTAATTAGGAAAAATTGCCTAATTTAGTTGATATTTCGAGATCGTTGTCAGTTAAGAACGGATTTTTGAAAATTTCACCCTTTAGGGGGCCAAAAAGGGCGTTATTTTTTTATGAAAAACAAGCCGGCAGAGCGACGGCGGAAAACAGCTTTTGAATACATTAGTTTAATACCGCAGCATTGCCCGCCAGCTTTAAATTTGTTGTTGATTTTTTTTTCAACCACTGTTTTTTTAACCTTAGCGGTTGAATTTTTAAATAACATTAAAAATTTAATCCCTAAAGGTCACACACAATCAATGGTTAAGGATCATAGATCAATCAGTTAAGGTTTCCTTTGATACAGATATCCTAAACAATTGCAAGTAGTTACGCCTACAGTTATCTGAGACAATACGCGTTGTCAACCTTGCCTTTGTGAAGCTGCTATAGTGACAGGTTAACATGAGTTTGACATTCACCTGTCTTACCGTTATCATCAACGTAACAGAATACGTATTTTGAGGCTAGTACTCGGTGACTGGTTAATGGACGTCTTCCAGAATAAATGGTCACGTTAAAGGAAAATTTACATAGTCATTTGTAACTGAAGATTATTACCTAAGCCAGACTAATTTTATAAACATAAAAGTAACTAACGACTGCCTCTGTGGCGCGGTGGGAGTGTGTCCGACTGCTACGCAAGAGGTCGTGGGTTTAAAAATTATTGTTCCGAGTCTGGGTGTACTTTGTGTCCGTGAGTTGTATGTTTGTAAAGTTCCCCGCGACACAGGGCTTGTAACCTACTGCGGGAGACGTCTTTTATATAAAAAAAAAAATACTCGTTCCATGTTAAATTTTCACGCTTAAACCACTAAAACAATTTGAAATTTGTTATGGAGATAGTTTGAGTCCTGGTAAAGGGCATTATGATAGCTTTGAACCGATATATAGGCATAAGATAGACACAGCATTAAACAGTCGTATTCATCACACTTTTTTTCATGCCAGAGATGGTCTAGATCCTTATTACCTACTAAAATAACATCGGACTAACTTACGTTTTGTAAACAAACACCTCAGATTCAACCCGTTGTTTGAACATTTCTCTTTAAACTAAAACACAAAGGTAATTTGCCATCACAAAATTGCTATGTTGCTTTGCATAGGACCGGTAGACTTCTCTACCGTACGGGAACAAATGACAGCGTACGAGAAAACGCGAACAAAGTTTATTCAAAGCTGCGATGAAATAATAAAAGTAGAACGCTCTGCCTTCCTAGACAAGTAGCATAAACGGTAATCGAATGACAATCAAATAGAATGACGTCGCTGCACATTTTAAACCGCGAATCATATTCAGCTAATTTTCATATTCACTGTTTTGCACGCACAACCACGTCATTTTATTCGATTGTCATATTATATCATACATATGGACTCAACGAGTGCTGATTAAACGCCAAGTACCATGTGTTTCAAGTAGAACATGTGTTCGCTATAGTAATCGACATAAACTAATTGATTAAATCGACGTTGCGTTTCCGAACGTCGCGTCATTATGTCAAAGCGAGACATCTATTCTATATAAACATAGCCTTATCTAAACAGTATTCGTACTCGATTAGAGAATAGTCTATAGTTTAAGTAAGTAGCTCTAGATTTAAACGCAGAAATGTACGAACTATAATCCGGGCAAAACGAGCACTTACGATCATTGCTCGCTGACTGACGCCTCCCATTTTAGAGATTCATCGATTAGACTGATAAAAAAGGCTGCAACAAATTTCAGTCACTTGAGTCCATCCATTTGGACCCTCAGACAGAAGACAGAAGCTCAAATACACGCGTTAATCTTATTGTAACCCCTATTGCGTCGGTAGAAGAAAAAAATTGACCTCAGTAAAACCTCTTCTAAACATTAAAGCCATAATGTAAAAATTGAAATTTATTTTACGCTCTCAGATAAGCTTCCGAATAAATACAGAGAAATTTCAAACTATTCCTATTTTTCTCCTGGAATAACTGATGTAGCTAAGTATCCGCATCTACTTGAGCTACAAGAGCTTCCCGTTCCCCCATTTTCACCCACCCCTCTTCACACCCTACTTCTTCACAGCTTGGCAAATGAGTCGTGAGAACCGATAGAACTTAAAAATATTATTTTTTAATGAATATTTTCTAGGTTAATATGATAGATGATGCGATTTTGTTAAAAGGGGATGTACGTACTTTACTTACGTACTTTTTAGGCTTTCAGATATAATAAAACTTAAAAATGCAATGTACAGTTGTTAAACTGATTGTGGCCTGTGTCAATGTATAATGAAAACAGTTTTTAAACGGCAAAGTTAAGTTTGTCCCTTTATTGTTTCGTTAGAACGATAGATTCTCGCACTGAACGAACTATTTTTATACATATTAACTAACATTGCGAACGCTCATTGCGGTTGCGGAGCATATAGATATATTCTCGTGCTCACTGAGCGAATTCACGCGGGCTACGTACTTTATATTGTGTCACTACGTATTTTAAGGCTATTATTGTTAATTACACTATTGCATTAGGTTATAACCTGTAAAGATAGATGTAAGTTGTTGTAAATAAATAAACATATTTAATTTCTGCTCCATTTAACGCAGTCATGAGAAATGTCAGACAGGCGGACAATAAAGCGATCATTTAAGGGTCGCTCTTTTGCTTTTTAGTTAGGTACGAAACCCTAAAAAGTGACGAAAAAGTGTGATATCTCGTTCAGTTCTTATAGACTGTATCTGATGGTTTATTAAGTCAAGGGCTTCGACGTCGTGTTGTACATAATAGTGATATTACGGTATGGCCACACCGAAGTTACTTTTTGTAAAGTATAATTTTGAAATACAAACCATACGTAACTTTCTATAACTTCTCGTGTGACGTTATTCATTGTATCCATACCATTAACATATATTCACTGAAAGTTGGGTAGGTGACTACATTATAGTTCAATAATACTCATGTTAATAGTTAGACACAATTAAAATTAAAATTTAACACTCATCCAACGTGTGGATATAGAATAAGCTGCTTTAGTAGTAAATACAGTAGCTTTACTGTTATTTACTACTAAAGCAGCTTTTACTGTTGTTTTTTAACGATAGTGAAAGTCCCGTTAAAATTCATCCAGCCGTTATGGAGATTAGCCAGAACAAACAAACAGACAGTAAGTAAAAAAATTAAAAATTCGGTTTTTGTTATAAGTACCTACAATATATATATATGTATACACTTTCATATGCATTTAGTAAAAAACTCCTATTTTAACATTACAAACAGACATGAAATTTGTTTTCTTGTATAGATATTTATTATATATCTATACAAATAAACAAATTTCATTTTTGTATATATGTTATATTTATGAGTAGTCTGGTGGTCCTAGTATATATCCATACCGACTGTACTGAGCTTGGATTCACCATTAGCGTCATATCTGTGAGGGCTAGTGCAGACAATGCCATAATAGAAGGCGACTTAGACGTCGAGCTGCAGGACGTAATAATACGACCAAGATAATGGGTCCGGGAGGGTAGATAGAAAAATAACGAGGCTATAGAATAAGTTCTTTACTTGCTTGCTACGACAGCTCCATGTTATTATTTGTTATCGGCAGGGCAGTAGACACAACCTCAGAACAGAAGAGAGAGGTTAGGCGCTGCCACTATGATAATCAATCATTTACCTATAATCGATTAATAACTTACAATAATTCGATTATATGTTACGTAAGTACATAGTAATCAGCTTCTAATATTCGTTTTTTTTTTGTATCAATAGAATATGTAAAAATGACTAAAACAATTAGTTCTCATGAAGATAATTAAGTGGGTGTGTAAAAAAATTAAATGGATACAAAGTCACGTTTTCAGCTAGTTAAATTTAATAAAATTTAGAACTATATAGGTTTATTAGACTACTATCGACATAAAAAAAAAAACTAACCATGCAATAACTAAAATTTCGAAGAAAGATCTAATCATATTTTCAGACAGTATGTAAAAATACTTGTAAGAACCCAAGCTGTTTTTTAACACTTCATACTGGACTAACAAAAGGTCCATACAGTAAGCAATATATTATATATAAACTTAATACCGACTTTGTATTTTAAATATATATAAAATACAAAGTTGGTTTAGTCAGGAGAACAAGAACTTATTAAAGAGCGAGTCGATTTTCATCTGCTAAAAAAATATAGGCACTTTGTCCCACCGTCGGAGCGTAGCGAGCAACTATTTTATCGCTTAAAAAACGATGATGTATATTGTTGATCCCGTCCATGTAGAGAGAGCGAGTACTCACCGGCAGTGTTAACGATCAGCGAGCAACTATTAATATCAGCATCCCTTTTGTTTACACGGGATCTACATAAGCGATAAAATAGACAGCTGCTGACTTTCTCGCCGTTGGTAGGACAAGTGCCTTAGGATAAAAAACAATTAAAAATGGTTTGACAACCATTTTTTAAATTTGACATTGTAATAAACATGCCTGTGACAGCTTTGTCGCTGCAATCGCCATTCGCTGTTGCTTAGCAACTAGTCAACGGAACGTGAGCGGCGACGTCACACTTTTTAGTGCGTGCACCCGGTTATTAATTTATAAGACGTTATCATGTCAAAAATCATCATCTTCTACCCATACAGTACCCGCCTGCCAAATTTTAGTTTTTTAAGTCAAACCGTTTTCCAGATTTTGTGTAAGTGAATGAATGAGTAATTAATTGTTAAGTTAGTTAATTGTTTGAAACCGAAACGAAGTCGGGATAGATCACTACATTTCTTTCTCCTGAATATATTCCAAGTAAATAAAAGTTCTTGTATTTTAGTGGCAAGAGCCTAAAGGGCGCGAGGGATTTGTCGGTAGGGCCCTTATCCGATGTTCATTCTTTTAGCAAAGGCTCAGTAAAAATGGTTTTTATGTTACTGTCTGTCGTCGCTTGCGATTTTTGTATTTTTTTCACTATTTTGAGAGATAAGATGTACATACTTAGATGTGACATCCCTACAGGGTAAGTCTTAGGTTCTTATTTATTTTTAGATTGGCTGTAGCCTGTAATTCTATTTTAACGTGGTATTTAGAATAGTATTCTCGAAGAAATCTTTTAAAAGAGGGTTTTGAGTTTTCGATTTCAAAAAATCTAATATATCTAAGAGATGTCGAAGCGTCAGTGTAGCCTTATGAGCATTAGCGGCTCAAAATTCGAATTAACATTATCGTAATCGATCTTAAGAACACGGATTCCTCGAGCAAGGTAAAGTCCGACAACAGTTCCAATCGTTTCGATTACACAAATGCTATCGAAAGACGTGTTGTCGCTACGACCGCTCGATTTAGACTGCCTGCCCCACTCTTGGCACTTTAAAACGTGAACGTCAAACTAAACGCACGCCATCTTGTGGCTGCCATGTTTATATGAGTCAATTGACTTGCTATTTAATCATAACAGATGTTAGGTCAACGAAAACCAATTAGCGATTTAATAATTCTCAGACAGTTTTTTTTTAATTATTTCAAATTTGCGATCGCTAATCGCATTATAACAAGAAAGTTGATCGCCAAAAGCTCAAAGTACTCTCAAGTCACGTCAAGGCAGTGAACGACTGAAACATTCACTTTTATGGTCCATTCGTTGCAAATATACGTGACGTGGGTGAAAGTGACTGGGGCGTAAATATTTTAAAACATACTGTATATAACTTTGTATACAACTACCTACTAAATTCCGCTTAACAAAACGATTTACTCGCTTAGTATCTACATATAAAAAATACAAAAGTTAAACTGATATTGTAAAGAGACAGAGTTTGTTTGTTTATCTCAGGACTAATAAACAGCTAGTTCACAATACAATTAGTTTGCGCTCGCATAGCTCCAGTTTCCTGGATATTTTGTCATTCAAAAAGATTCCATATCACAAATGAAATTATTGTTGTTGCACTTTCGCGATGTTTACACATATAGAGAGAATTTTATAGGGACTTAATCGCGTGAAATATTTAAAGGTACGAAACGAACCTTTTATTTAACCGACGTTTCGATCGAATTGCACCGATCGTGGTCACGGGTCGACTGCAACAGCTTAGCGATGTCTCCGTGAGGCGCAAGGTTTTTTAACTTCTCTCGCCTGGTCTTGATAATTTTAACAAATGTTACTATCGGTACTTCTACACTACATTTACTAAGTCTTTACAATGGGGCGCGATGTCTGAACTGCGATAATTGCATTTATTAATAATATTAATATCTTGGGACAACTCACACAACGTCATCTGATCCCAAATTAAGCAGAGCTTGTACTATGGTAACCAGACAACTAATAAATAACACCCAGACACAGAATAAACCATCGTGCTCATCACACAAAGTTTTATCCTGGGTGGGGATCGAACCCATGACCTCTTGCGTAGCAGTCGGCTACACTCTCACCGCGCCACAGAGGCAGTCAAAGTCAGAAGTTTTCACTTCAAAAACCGGGAAAATACACGCCAAACCACGCACAATGTAAGGTTCCGTAGTCATAATAATAATTTTCAATGGAATTTGTACGAAAATGTTATCAGCTGTTACTCGTAAACTTGTAAAGTCTACTTAGCTGTGATAATGTTCCTCTAAATTTCAGTATATTATATACTACTACCGTACATTTTTCACATACCATTAATTTACCATTTAGCTGGCGAGGGGGGGGGCGCTTGATTCTGTCAAAAATTTGCACTTTAAAGCTTAACATTCGCAAACGGATCTCTATATCGAAAAATGGTATCACTAATGCTTAAACGTTTCTTTAAGACCACATACCCACTTTACAGGGGAGGTACCCTAAAAAAATATGTTTTTCTAGATTTTATTCTCTTTGTCGACGTAAATAATATGTGTGTTCGTCCAAAATTGCAGCCTTCTAGCACAGTCCCTAAAATAAGCTTCAGACGGACGGACATGGCGAAACTTTAAGGGTTCTGTTTTGCTACTTTGGCTATGGAACTTAAAAAAATGTGCGCAATTCGTTAACGTTCATAGATAATGCCATTTGTAGACTGGACCCCCAGGAGCCGCTGTGCCTGTATCGCACCGTTGCGTTGATGTCACGGTAGTGTGTATGTATGTTTCACCAACGACAGTTTGGCAATGGAAGATATGGCCAAACCGTTGTCGGTGATACATTGTTTATTCATTAGTCTCAAATGGCTTCACAATTACAAATTTTCATCTAAAAAAGGTATGCAGAGGCCGTTAGTTATAACGATATTAGTTTAGGATCTAAAAAAACATCACTTTGTGAAATATTAAAGCCACGTTTAACGAAGGTTTCACTTTGAAACAGGTAACAACCAATTTACAAATTAATTTCTGCTTACTCATAGGGTAACCACATTACAAGTTATTAATAAAATGTTGTCTGAAATTATACGTTTAATGTTTAATTTCAGACATTTTGTTAACAAAATACATTTACTTTGTATATAATGAATTAGTTGATGTGTAGTTGTGTTGGTAGGTATGCTAAGATCTATTAAACACACCATGTAAAGTTTTTCATAATATTAGGTAGCTTAGCCTATGAAATACTTTACAGAAAACGTGCAAGAGCTTCTGTTGGGCGTCCACTTTTTAGACAAAAACTCCAACTCAAATAACTTTATTCCAAAAGCCCACATCGAGGTAATGACAAAAGTTTACAGTATTATGTAACTTTCAGTAATTTTATGAACCCTAGGCACCTTTTTTCATTTATTTATTGTCAGATAGGCCATTTTGGCATTTAAGGTTTCAGATTTGTTGAATAATAAAATACACTTAGTCCAAATGATTTATTATAAGGGTATCCTTTAACTCATTTTTATTGACTATCTCTCCTCTCAGACATACAAGTCATTCCTTAATGATGGGGTTTTCTTAATATTAGCCTAAAAGTCATGGTATATTGGCGGAATGTATTTAAGAAGTTCTATAAAATCATTTTTCTTCTCCAAACTTATTGGCTTTCTCACTGGATTCAAAAAATCCAATTTTAAATTAGCAATATTAAAAGAATTTCTTTTTTCAGGTTCACATTTTGAACAAGACCTCTGGATTCTTTAAATATTTAGCTTGACAATTTAAATTAAATGTCAAAGCAATGACACTTGTAATGGTGTTGCCATAGTGCAAAAGTGGCCTAACTCACTTAGGCCACTACAGCGCTACTGAACTTCATAAATTTCAAATGAGGTTAGGCGACAGTTCCAAGTGTAAAGCTCATGAGAAGAAGCTGCCAGGAAGCTTTTTCTTTACATAAATAAATTTTACTGAATGAACTAGTATGTTTGGTGAGTGTAATTGTTTATAAATTAAAGATAACTAAATAATAATTATATGTAACTCTAAAGTAAGTAAATATAATAAAAATTATGTAAAATAAGTAAATAAAAAAGGCGCTGCGGTTTAATCGTTTTCAGTAGTTTTATCAAATAAAATCAGTATTGTACTCTCCTCAATCTAGCTATGGATCAGATTCAATGCTATCTGTTCTTAGGTACTAACAAAGACCTTGCGCACGAGGAACGTTCTATTAACTACACAGGGACAATTAAATGCAAAACCGAGACTAACACAATTTTAGACCCTAAGGAAGAAATGTTTATATCGTTTGAAGCTCAGCAGGAGTCAAAATTTTTAAAACTCATAGTTTCTATAACTGACATGAAAGATCAAAACAATGAATTACAGAAAAGTAGGGATTTTTGGTCCACTCAATACAATGCGTCTACTTTAGAAATGAGAAATATTCCAAAGCAAGCCTGTAAAAACGAATTGATTCTACGCTTCATAGTTAAAAAAGTCAGTGAGGTAATAGATTTACCTATATCCGACTCCGACATACAGGGTATCTACCGCCTTAAAACAAGAAATGAGTCTAACAGTTAGTTGTTAACTCAACTGCTACTCTGGGCAAGATTAGCTTCATCAAACAAAGCAAGACCTTCAATAAAACAAGTAAGGATAATAAACTTATACATCTCATCTTCAGCTTCCTGGTCCGCTAAAGCCTATATTTATTGATTGATATATGATTCAGCCGTCACACAGTTCATACTAGTACTTCTGACAACGTTTAAATATATCAGTTGAACACATACTATGTATATTTCTAAGAACTTGTAATATAGTTTCAATCTGATATGTAATTTGTTTAAGTGTTTTTGGTTAATAAATATATTATTATTATTATTGATGAGTCTCTGACTACTCTGGGAAAGAAACTTGCATTTATGGCCAGACAATCTGCCAAGGATAACAAATACTATGGTACCTGGACCTCCTATGGCAAGATTTTTATAAGGAAGACATAGGATTCATCCGCAATTCATCTAGATTGTTAAGACAAGATCTGAAAAATCTTGTATTCAAATGACTGGCACTCATCAACATAACTTTCCAAATATCTTTATTTTATTATTACATTTTTCATCACTCATCATTTAGCATTCTTAACGTTTTAAAACTCTTACTCTTATTAACTTTTTTGAAGCCATGATATCAAAATTCGATGATACCAACACAACAAACGATCGGCTAGATCATTTTCAAATAGCTTTGACATCCACCTGCGAAATAGAAGATTGTCCAAAATTGATTGATGCCACGCCACATTCTTACCTGAAAGTTCTCCATAAAACATACGTAGCATTAATCGTAATTTTCCTGACCTGAAACCTCTTTAACTGATCACGATTGGGTGTTTATTATCTTGAAATGCCACATTCCCTCTAACAACTATTTATTTATTTAGAAAATTGATTACACAGGTTTGGACAACGACTTGGCCAATATGTGCTTAAACTTGTTTGATGAACTCCAACGTTGCTATTTTCTTACTAACAACAAACTTATGCTCTGCGATTGAATCAAATACTCTAATTAGAACAGTGTACGCAAACGTATTAAATAATCATTGGGCTACTACTTATACGGTATAGGAACTTTTGTAAGTGGCTAACAGACACATTAAAAGATGTACAAAAAAATAGCCCGGCTACTGATCTTATATCCTATTTAAACCTTTGGACTTAGAAAACAGCATTAACAGCTTCTTTACATATATTCATAGGTATATCTTGCAGATCAAATTCATAACCAAGACTTACTAAACACTACCCATTTAGATGCCCGCCTATCTTCATTTGTTCTTGATCAACCCGACGAATCAGGGATTACCGGTCTCATTCTAAAATATAAGGAAAGATAAAGCGATGGGAAGGGATAATATCTTTGAATATTTCCTAAAACGCTATCACCAAATGTTAGTACCACCTATAACTTACTTAATCAACTTAATCTTCAGTACTGATGTCTTTCCTGATGAATACAAACTCACTGAGGTGATACCAATCTACAAGAGTGGTAACGGAGGCTGTGTGAATAACTATCGACTCATTTCTATACTATCTACAATATCAAAAGTTATCGAAAAGGTCCTAAACAAACGGCTAGTAGATTATCTTGAAAACAATAACATCTTGTCAAAACCTCACTCTACTAATGACGCCGTCGTTAGTCAGATCATGATCTGACTAACTATTTAGTAATAAACCTGACAAAAAGATATAAAGTAATAGCAATATTTTTAGACCTAAATAAAGCCTTTGACACAGTCTCTGTCCCACTTTTGCTAAACAAACTAGAGAAGATGAGGGTGCGAGGTACTCAGCTTAACCAATTTAAGAGCTCGCCTCTTATTTAAAGATATTTCCCATATCTTCAAATAAAAGGCGAGCACTTGTACCCTATGGTCCTAGCGTTTCAAACCCAAACGGCTCAAATATGTAATCTTCTACTAGATTACTATATTTGTGCCGTTTGAGAGTCCCAGCAGATGGCGCAGCAATGCAGACACAGCTTTCCATGTTTGGTAGATGGGAAGGCTCAAGGGTGTCGACGCAGATTGCATCCCACACCAAAGGTCTGCCCATCTTCCAAGGTAATAAAGACATACTATTCGGTCTCTTGCCATCGTTGCGTGTCAAACCATTAGGCAGCACACCAGCACTGACAACACTAGCATATTGCAATATGCGGCCTGCGCTTCTGCTGCATGATAGGCTATTATACCCAAGCTTCTCCACAGTGGCATCGATGAGGAGAGACACATGGGGCACCCAAACGCAAGCAAGCAGCAATGCGGAACGTAGTATCGTCCAACATAGTGCCTATATTGGACAATGGAAGAGCCTGAAGCCAGATACCAGATAGCGAGCAGGCGAGCTCGTTCTAAAAGATTTGAAGTGCTATTCAAAATATGTTATTTTACTAAACTGCAGAGCGGATCGTCCCTCTGTCTCTGGGTGGACAGGTTGATGGGCAAATTAACTAAAATATTTATAACAAAAATTATTATATTTTCCAGGTATTCAAGGCCTCAAACTTACACCGCACTTCAGAACTAACCAATGTAAGTTTTAAAATTTTCCTGGCCAAATCTTCCTTGCTGTGAAATGAGGTCAAGAGCTCCGGTAAACTAACATCTAACATTTTGCGAACGCCGAGGCTGATGTAGGAGTAACTTCGTCTGTCTGTCCGTCTGTTTCGTTTTCACGCTTAGACCGCTGAACCGATTTAGTTGAAATTTGATATGGACATGGTTTGAGTCCCGGGAAAGAACATAGTTTCGCGATAACTGACACAAACGTGAAAAAGCTAGTCAAACATAAAACTTTCTTATTACAAACTTTCAACATTTAACTTGTATTTTGAAAAATCTTGATTTATCCCTAAAAATCATAAATTTTGGTCACCCCACTCGCATATATGCCAACTCGAGATGTTATTTTAATCTGTTCCTCGCATTGTAGGGGTAATAGCCTTTGAAATTGTTTTATAATGTCTGTATTAGGGATGAGAGCTTAGTCGGGGTTAGTACCTACTCGGGAAAATTATATTGAATACATAAATAACCCCTCGTACGAGTAAAAACAACAATTCAAACTCAAACACAACATTTCGCGTTTCCAAAACAATTGTGTGATAAAATACTTAATTTTATAAGTAACATTAAGTATTTTATCACACAATTGTTTTTAATCAAGACATTAAACAAGGACATAGGTGATTCAAAAACATGCCGGCTTTTGAAGTTAAATTGATCGCAATAACCGAACGCCGAACGGACCCTATGAACTCAGAAGAAGAATTTAAAGGTTATTAAAATCAAAGCCGTATCGAATTATGGAATCGAGAAGTTATTTTAATTTACATCCAAAACTCGATATAAGTTCCGAATTGACGTTGACGTGCCCTTTAATTGATACCTGTAAAAGGCAGCGTTGTACAAAATTTGTTAAATCTGATACGTTGCTATTGGCAGTTGCCTATTTGTTGATTTTAATTACTGAGCACCGATCACTAAATGAATAAATACATTTAGGTAAATTAGTTTTTATGTTTCTGGACCTGACATGTGCTCATTTCGTTGGTAATCGAATAGGTGACCACGAGTATGTATGTTTCTCAAAAACAATTTGGGGATATATATTTTCGCCCAAGTGGATGTCGGTTAACCTATACTAGCTGTCCCGCACAACTTCGTATGCGTACATTTTCCCCGTTTTTGCAACATTTTTCATTACTGCTCCGCTCCTATTGGTCGTAGCGTAATGTTATATACCCTACTACTTACCTACTTTCTCGATAAATGAGCTACTCAACAGAAAAATATTTTTTCGATTTGGACAAGTAGTTCCTGAGATTGCCGCGTTCAAACAAACAAACTCTTCAGCTTTATAATATTAGAATAGATGACTCTGTCTGTCGGTCGGTCCGTCACGTTTTAACGCTAAAATCGCTAAACCGATTTAGATTCAATTTGATATGTATATAGTTTGAGTATCAGGGAAGGACATAGGATAGTTTACTCTCCAAAGTCGACACTAAAAACCGCGCTATGATGTCGTTATCTGCAACATAGCAATAAGCTGAGTGTGGACCTACCTGTCGCAGACTTGGTATATCAATTACTTAATTTACTTACATGTGCTCTGTTGTTAAATCTGTGTTTTTCTTTTTTTTTTTTCTTTAAATCGCGATAACTGACATCAGCACGGGCAGAACCACGGGTAAAGGGTACTTTAAAATATTAATACAGATTAAAGAAAAACATGAGTGACTGATCTATCAACATACAGCTCAAACCAGTGAATGGATTGGATTGAAATCAACTGCCGCGGTGGCGCGGTGAGAGTGTGTATGTATTCTCTGCGTAAGTGGTCATGGGTTCGATTCCCACACGGGGCACACTTTGTGTTATCAACCAACTGTTGTTCCGATTTTGTGTGTACTTTGTGTCCAAGATTTGTATGTGTGTAAAGTTCCCCGTGACACAGGGCTTGTACCTTAAGGGTAGATTACGCGAAACAGGGTTCGGCTCTCTCAAAAATGTATATAGAAAACCTAAATATTAGGACACGAAAAATGTTTGTGTCACTAGTCAAAGGTTTTTCTAGTAGATGATATAAAGAAATTTAAGGATATGTTGTAATATAATCCCGCAAATAAATCTTGAAGTTGCGGAAAAATACAAAATGTCATGGCGTTCGTAATCTAACATATGAACGAACGAATATTCTACTTTATTTTGACCTGCGCTCCTGCGCACTGTGAAGTAAAATATGGTAATGGTTGTGTGCGGAAGAGTGAGGCCGGCGATCGTGTCGCTGTGTACGTGGCGCTAAATAAATAATTCTCTCAGTGTAATGCCCCCTTAATGCCATGGGAGTTGTCTTTAAAAAAAACGGGATGCACTCCGGGAGTGCCGGCAGAAGTGATTTTTATTTTTTTATATTTTTTCTTACTCAGCATACAAGTGCTATAATTTAGGTACAATTAAATAAAAAATATGAAATATTAAATCACAAATTAAAAAAAAAACTTACGGTCACGTGATCATGATACCAAAAAAAGTGCACAACGCTGCTAAAGAAGTTTTCACTTCAAATATATATTTTTGAAAATAATACCCGTGAAATGGAGGTTCATACATTCATTCGTCCCAAAAATCGTTTCTTTTTTCACTTTGCGATCATGACGCAACCCTCATCTTCCTTCCATCCTAACCTCAAATAGACAAACTACATAACGATGTACTAAAGTCAATAGTTTCGAGCTGTCTGAGCAATATTTGAATATTAATATTATTATGTAAATAGTGCTAAAGGATGCACTCAGTCGAGAGTAGTTGATTTAACATCGTATAGTCTTGACACTGGCTTCGTAGACGTTATATTCTCGCAAATATATAGATAGGTTCTGTCTACGATGGTTTAACTTATCAAGACATGATTTTTTTTATAGTATAGTTATATAGTTTACGGGCAATTATTCTCCTTCTTGGTGGGTTGTTGCCTGCATTTGTCTATGTGTAGGTAATTTGAAAATTGCCACGTTGACTTGACGCGAATTATTATGTCAAAAGTGTATGATTCAACGTAAAGCGAAACATCGGTTATAGATGATATAAATTACATAGTAAAATCCATCCAACATGAAATTCTATATATTCGTACGGAAGAATACTTTTGACTCAGGACTAAAACTTGATGTGCTTATCCGAAAATAAGTCAATAATTGATTAAGCATCGTTACTGAAATTCAAAACAAGTGAATATTAATTCATGAGTCGTTATTAAAAAATCTCGTTTTTTATAAAAAAAATTTTTTTATTAAATATGCATAAGCCTGCATATTTAAGGTCTGTTAAACAAATTGTTGTTAAAAAAAACGTCCAAAACCCAACAAACCTCTGAAGCATAAACCGTTTTAACATGAATTTAATAGAAAAATCTTAGAAAGCATGGCATTACATCACAAAACATCAAAGGCACCATCTTTCCCGGAACACGCCGAGCTGCGTGCCTCTAATTGTCCTTTTCATACTTAAGTTTCTACGTAAATGAAGCCTCAAGATAATAATAGAACTGCACCGTTTGTTGATATACAGAGTGATTTTTAAAAGGCACAACGTTATAAGTTTCAAGTGTGTGCGCATTTGTCATGTAGGAGACCTTTGCTCAGCATTGCGACAATACATGTTAAAAAAAATGAAAACTGCTACATTCGTTGTCGAAAAATCTTAGGATTTGAAAAATAGGATATCATCTGATAGGCTTGATTTTCTAGTCAACCCTCTCGGGATATTTAATATTGTGGGAATCGTTCGATCAATAGACTGCTCTCGGTGTTTCGTGGTTATAGAATACCAAGGTAAGAATATAGATATTTTATAACCACGAAACACCGAGGGTATGTGAGGAAAGCTTATGGGAGATTGGCAAAAGACATAAATCGATACGTTTTATAATCTAAAACAGAAAAATCCAGCGTTTAATAATAACAGAAAACAAAGGGTATTCAAACATTCACTACACTTTTGCCATAAAAAGGTGAACTTTTACATAGAAAACTTGACAATAGCGACGGTTTGCTCTCATCATTTCATATTCAAACTCTGACAAACGGGTAGAATTGTATAAAATCCGATTCCAGGAAATCCCTGCCGATATGAATTGCAATATCTTTGTAAGTAAGCGACTTCAAATCTGACCTTTCTATTTTAGCTTGGAATTGAGTGAACCATTTTGTTGGAATCGTCTCGCTTGATTTACTAGCCATTTATTTAATTAGAATATTCCCGCTTTGACCAAATTATCGCGATGAAAAGTATTGTACATGTTACTCCAGGTTGTAAACTCACTACTATTTCATAGAAATTTGTGAAACATTCTTCAATATGATACCAGCATTCACGCGTGGATATCGGATATCGCGATAAAGACTGTCGTATGTCCTTTCCCGGGAATCAAAATATCATCATACCAAATTTCATTTTAATCGATTTTTATACGTGAAAAAGTAACAGATACAGTTACTTCCAAATTTATAATGTTAGTTTAGACATGACAGAAACCTGCTCTTCTATTTGAAACTTCGGCTACACTGGATTGTTGTTTGTTGTTCTCAGAGCGAGCTCAACAGGAATAAAGCTGCATCTTAACTTATCGAATTTCATTTCTATCCATTCTCTAATTGGCCCTTATTCTAAAACGGTACGTTTTAAAATTGTACCGCCTCGCGGGACCGACATTTTAGGTCAATTTTTATTAGATTGCCGTTCAAGATATATGTATAGTACTCTTGGGAAGCCAGTCCGTGTTACATAAGCCAAATGTTCCAAGGGTTTATATGTTTTATGTGTCTTACTAACCGTACCTTTGGTTATACCCGTGATAAATATACTTACTCCACACCATGATGTTACTATTTTAACTCTCGATGAAAAAACAGAGGTGATAATATATAAGTATAACATTGTGACTCTATATCTAGACAGCCACATTGTCTGGGTCATCGTAAAGCCTAAACGTATAAACGTATTTGGTATCTTTTTAATTCGTTTAGGCGTTTTGAAGAAAATATTTTTTTTGTAGCACATGTTTAATGGAGGTTGATTGTTTAACCATAGACGTTTTTTTGATGTAAAAGGTCCAACTTCATCAAAATGGGTATAATATAACGGAAAATTGAAGAAAGTTTGATTTCCCATCTACTCCGCGCCATACATTATACATACATTAGAGAGCTGAAGAAGAATGGACGCTATAACGAAAAAGCGCGAATGAAGCCGCGGGCATTAGCTAATACATTAATAAATCTGTCGCTGTCCAAAAACGTTATTACTATTCAATTCACCTACTTAGATAAGACGTCCGAAATTTTCAATTTGGTTCGGGTAATTTCGGCCGTTATCGGGCAGCTATCACGGGCCGGATATGGCACGCTCGCCGGCCAGCCGGACACGCGGGTCGACATTAAACTAGAAATGTCCGGAGCGATTTGCTTCCAGAATTTAGGATTGAATATCGCTGGACAATTTACCCTATCTAGATATAATTAAATTAAGATATATCAATGACGGCACTGACCTCTAGTGTTTGAAGTCTATACTAGGATAACAACTCGGCCATTTGTCAATATGTGTCAATAAAGTCCACAGGACATCATTCGATCTGGCATTGTAATTCCTATCATTTTAAGGGGCATCTAAACGGGCCATTTTTTACGGCAATTTGTGGCGGCAATGCTGTGGCCAGCAACATGGTAGTACCCTCCAATATTGATACGACGGTTGCCAGACGATCACTGAGCGATCGATTTCCCGCAATGTGGCCCGGACAATTTCGTTGTCGTTTCAGTCGTTCTCTATTTTATTGTTGCCGGGTTATGTAGCCTGTTTAGAAGACTGAATCATGCGCTATACAATTGCAGACATATTGCCATTATTGGCCGAGCAATTATTTGCCAATAGTGCCGCCACAAATTGTCGTAAAAAATGGCCCGTTTAGACGCCCCTTTATACCTACATGGCAGCCAGTCCAGCGAGCCAGTACCTACTTACTATAGATAGAGGTCAGTGTATGTCAGCCTCGGTGCCGCATCGGGAGTGTATGACTGCGGTGTCAGTGGTTGAGGGTTGATTTAAAACGGTGACGAGTTTTGTGAATCTAATATATAAAATACTCGTGTCGCGGTGTTTGTAGTTAAACTCCTCCGAAACGGCTCGACCTATTCTCATGAAATTTTGTGTACATGGTAGGTCTGAGAATCGGACAACATCTATTTTTCATCCCTCTAAATGTTAAGGGTAGTATTTTTTTTTTTTTTAGATTTTTATTTTTATTTTTTTACGATACAGCATTAGAAAATACATACAACCTTGAATTTTCAACTCTCTACGATCAACCCCTACTTTTTATTTGTTAATTGTAAACTCTAATTTGCAAAAACGGGCAAATTTGGCGCAGGCAAAGTTGCGAGCGTCAGTTAGTATTTTTATAAAATACTCGCAATTCACATCGTACATACAATAAACAAATCATGAAAGTTTACCTACGAACATATATACTCGCAATATTGCATAAGAAGTAGGTACAGTACTCCAAAAGTAATAATGCGCATAGAAATCTTCGGAAATCTTCGTCATTGTTCGGCAACGGTCGTATTACCCGAGCGTCGAAAGACGATATTTATATAGAGTGGTTAAGAGCAATTTCTCTATGCCTAATTTTATATATTATGTGTTTTGTGCTAAAACAGATTTGATTTACCTGTAACGAAATTTGATTCGATAATTCCATGTAAGTAAATAGCGAAAACGCTACAATCATTGTTGGAGTGATTAGTTTTCAAGTGTCTTACCGAAGTTGGTGTAATTATGGAGGAAAAGGTTTAAATAACATAAGGTTTTATTAGAAGGAGAAAAAAACGTTTTCAAATAGAGGTTTACATAAAATATAATCAAAATCTCAGTTCAAATTTGTTTACAGCACTAATCATTCCAGAAAAATAATACAATTATAAAAAAATTAATCAGAATCGAGGAAGACCTCTATTCCCGACATCGCAGATTCATCAGAAGTTTCATTATGCTCTTGTTCATTTACACTTTCCTCACTGCTATCACCTGTGTAAATAATCAGTTTATCGGAATAACTATCGATTCTTGGCTCAAATTTTCTATATTCATCTTCGCATTGAACCGCATGATCAGAAACTTTTTTCCATTCTTCTGGTCCTATTTTATTGATTTTTTCTAATATAGCATCTTTAACTGACGTCACAGTCATTGCAATATTTCTCTTGGCCACGTGTTGCTTTATTTGGGACCAAATATTTTCAATAGGGTTAAAATCGGGATGATATGGTGGCAATCGTATAATTTTATGCCCATGTTCCTCCATTATACGGTCAATGGCAAATTCTGTGTAATTTTCTTTGTATCTTTGTATAATTTTATACAAATCGGGTTTCAGTTTCTTTGGGTCATGCGGAATGTTGTGTTGTTGTAACCAAGCTGTCATTTGTGGTTTAGATGTGTTTGAGTTTGGTGGTTTCACAGACAGCTTATTATGATATGGGGCGTTGTCTATTACCAACACACTATTAGGAGGCAAGTTGGGAATCAATTGATTGCGTAGCCAAGTTTGATAACGTTCCGCGTTTATTTCTTTATGATAGTCACCTTCTGAGTCGACACATTTATGTAACATTAGAGCCCCTGGGACGAAGCCTTTTTCATTGCCTGCGTGTACAATAATTATTCGCTCTCCTTTGGAAATGGGTTGTTTGATACCTTTTTTGTTGCTATCTTGCCAAGTTTTACCCTTAGTATGTGATGTGTGCACATACGACTCGTCCATAAATACTATGTTTCTACCAGAACTCCTCAGCTGTTGTATTTCTCTGAGATATTTGATCCTTTTTAGGCGTATATCATGTTTTTCCATAAGTAATTGTCTGTTATTATCAGTTTTCAGAAACCTAAACCCCATGTCTTTCAAGATCAACCTTAAAGTCTCGGCACAGCCTTTGAAATTAATAGCTTCGATCAACTTTATTCTTAAATTATTTACAGTTGGGAGTTCTTTCAGCGTCAATTGAAAATTGTATATCATATTACGAATAACACAGTAGTCGAAATCATCAAGTACCAGCCGAAATCTACTTTTAGGTCTTCCTTTTTTCGGTGTAGAAAATTTCTTTGATTGATTATGTTTTTTTTCGTTTAAGATATTACTCAAAGTTCGTCGCGAAATTCCTGTAGCTTTTGTAACACGGTCTTGAATTTTTTTAAAATAACCATCATGGTCTCTGTTGAAAACATTGGCTTCATTTAAGAAATAAAGGTACACATTAAATACCATTTGCCGTGCTTGTGAATTAAGCGGTTTTCCACGTTTAAATTTATCCATTTTGGAAGAATTCGTCTGAAAGAAAATGGCATGGGCAGAGTTAGGTATATATTTTTTATGCATGTTTATCTATTTATTTAATTTAAATAAATCTCATTTTTTAAATGTTTTTCTAGTACTTAATATGTATTTAATGTAGGTATTTTATTTTTTTAATATTAAAAAAACGTGAAATATGTTATTTATTTTCCTTTTTTCAAAATATACTATTTAAATCTGAATAAGCTAATTAATGTTGAAATTATATTTACCAAGAAGGGTGTGTAATAGCAGCTCTATATATTTCCACAAATAGAGAACACGTGCAGTCACTACCAATATATAAAGACGACTGACAGACATTTCGCTGACCGGCGACAGCTGCCGAACGCCCGATTTGTTTTCGATTGTGCACACATGATATTGACTCCTATCTCTTTTAAACAAGGTGCAAAATGCAAATGCCTTGTTTAGGGCTCTTACGATTCCATGATTCGAGTGTTTCCGGGAATACGACAATTAGCGAAGATCTGCATGTGCATTATTAATTTGGGAGTACTGTACATTAAATTAATAAAAAACATGCGTTTGATATATTCACCATTTAAATATCATCTGTTTACATTACTACCAAAGTAAGTCTGAATTGGCTTGACCTACTAAATAAAAATGGTATTAACTGGTCCGTACACCACATTTTCACCGCACCAGATAATACCCAACCCAAAAGAAGTATCTATACAATCAATAAGATTGTGTTTTATCGAAATAATGATTTATTTATGCTTATATATTTATTTTAAATGTGTCGAAGAAAGATCCCGCCTCAGACTAGTTTTTCTTCAAACATTTAATAAAAATAAAAACAATTATAAAAATAAAAATAATTTCAGTCAATTGGAGGCATTAATGAATCTCGATGAACTTAGTGAAGTGTCTCCGACTGCATGAAATTATATAATTATGTAGGGGATCTTGTTTCCATCTTTTTTGTGCAGGTGGTTTTTTTATAATTTATTTTTTTATTTAATACTTTTTAGTAGTTGTATGATGTAACCGATGTAACAACTAACTTTTATCACAGCTATTGTCAAGTATTGAAAATTTAAAAAAGAATGGTTGCTAACTAACTTTTTTAGTATTACTGTCATAATCATATTACACCTACCTTTTTTTAACCCTTCCTTACAGTTGGGTAATTATGAATAGGGGTTTAATTTAGACCTCTAGGCGTCCCCTACTATAATAAACTGGTTCAAACTGTAACCGTTAACTTTGACTATGTACAACATAATGTATAGTATAGAAGAGATCATCGTACAGAAGGCAGCCTCAAAGTAATCATCCAAATGATGCGAAATGCAATCCCTTGACCCATATTTTCCTACAGAACAAATTAAGGGACTGTTTCATTTGTAAAGAACTGTTTATAGAAAAAAAAACAGCTATATTCTCGACGGCTTTATAGCTGAAGTTTTGTACGGCACATTTTGGTGCCCTTGTCATGAAGTATCATTTTTACGGCGCCCTCAGGGTTATAAACCCTACGCCTACGATCGGGTGTGTTTATATAAACTTGCACCAACAAATTCAAACTTTGAAATATTTGAGTGCCATATTTTGCCACTTCAGTGACTTGTCCAATCTACACAACTGTGATCAATGTATTCCTATACCAATTTTTGTAGCTTTCATGTATATTTATACCAATGTACTTTTTACGATTTCGTGGGGGTTCAATCCCCAAATCCCTCCTAAATAATCCAGCCGAAATCCCTCCTGGAAAGTCCTTAATGGCAACATTCTTTCTCAGGGAGAAAATAAGAACTCTATCAGCGTTCACAAACAAGGTGGTGATAAAGTCAAAATAATTTAAACCATTTATCGTGACTACAAAAAGTATAAATTTAGGTATAAATCTACAAATACAATTTCCGGTAAGCACGAATTCCAAGCAATCCTACGAAATTGAATTTCTGTGCTGAATTGAAAGCTTGCAGTAACTGCATAGTTTTACATAAATTACCGATTTACAGTTAACCAATTTGAATCACACAAATCATGGGCCACTTTATAATATAATGTATTTATAATAGATTTTAGACTGGTCTGTTGGTCTAGTGGTTAGTGACCCTGACTGCTTAGCCGGAAGTCGTGGGTTCGATCCCCACCCAGGATAAAACTTTGTGTGATGAGCACGATGGTTTATTCTGTGTCTGGGTGTTATTTATCTATAATATGTATATATTTAGAAATATATAAGTATGTTTATCAGTTGTCTGGTTTCCATAGTACAAGCTCTGCTTAGTTTGGGATCAGAAAACGTGTTGTGTGAGTTGCCCCAAGATATTATTATTATTATAGTGTTCACAAATCGCGAAAGTTTATCAACATCCGTTGATATTTTGTGATAAAACTGAAATTTGACTTTAACTACTAATAAAAAGTGGAGAAACTTAAACTTTATCTGTGTGTCTATCTGTAGCTCTCAAACTAATGGACTGATTTTACTGCAGAACTTATTAGAAGACTAATTTAATCATGATGGCTTAGCTTGTTATGTTTTCTCATTTTTTTCCTTTCGAAGATCGTTTTTTTTTATTTCATGTGTCGTTGGTTTTTAAAGTTAAGCGATAATGATAACGTTATCATTTAGCGTGCAAAAAATTCTTTTTGTTTTCATTTAACTACGACGCAATTTATAGATAGGTATTATAGTAATTATTGTAATATCAATATTCTGACATACCGACCTATTAGCATTTATAGTACCAAAAATATAACCATATTAATTAAATTAACGTAGCAAAACATGAGATTCCTTCAACATTCCATCTTTTTTATTATGTAAGTAGTTGAAAAAATCTTATATTATGTAGTTTTCGAAAGTTATACCTAGATCATCACCACCGTAGATGTTAAAAATATAATGTCGATTAGGATTTGAATTTGAAAAAGCGGCGGTAGCTTAATGGCAAAGGCATTGGTCTCGCAATCATGAGGTCGCGGGTTCGAATCCTACCCATTATACTACCGACGTGGACCCACTCCTAACACAAGCCTTTGAGCTTAGCTGGAGGGGTTAACAGGATTGCTAGTAATGTGGGACCACAATCCCACATTGCTAGTTATCTTCTTAAATAAAAAAAAAAAAAAAAAAAAAAAGAATTTCTTGTGTGTACAGTCAGCATAGTAAATCTCACCACATTTTAAACGCCTAATATTTGTGTCGAGGTAAGTAGAACATTATTAACAAGTGCGAAATTGTTTTGCTTACTGACATACCACTGACTATTTGCACATAATATATGCTCTACAATAATTAGCGTTATTCTCCTGATTCTATTACAGGCCGCCCATAAATCTTGAGCCTACTGCCGGGATCTAGAAACAAACTTAGATAGTCTTAGTTTAATTAGACCTCCATAAGAACTGGCTTAGTTAAGTTTTAGTAATGAAGCTAGTTATAAAGATTTACGCAGAGGGCCCGTAATAAATTCTTCATTTGGTTGCTGAATAATGATTAGAATGTGTTTATAGAAATGTTTATAATTTAGACTGCCTCTGTGGCGCGGTGGGAGTGTATCCGACTGCTACGCAAGAGGTCGTGGGTTCGATCCCCACCCAGGATAAAACTTTGTGTGATGAGCTCGATGGTTTATTCTGTGTCTGGGTGTTATTTATTTATAATAAGAATGTATTTAGAAATATATAAGTATGTTTATCAGTTGCCTGGTTTCCATAGTACAAGCTCTGCTTAGTTTGGGATCAGATAGCGTTATGTGAGTTGTCCCAAGATATTATTATTATTACTATTTAAGAAACACAACAGCTAAAACTTGCTGTGTGCGTCATTTTTGAAGTCTAGTGGTAACGGTTCGGACTTAAAGTCGCGCTCACGGTTTCAAAATCTAAGCAGGCGAGAGATTTCAAGTACCGCTGTTCAAATCGACAAATGTCCTTGAGCCAAACACTCGCGTATCATTCGCCATTCCGAAGTGGATCTGTTTGGTAAATTTTGGACCTTAAACTTTCAGAAAGGAGGCTTGTGTAGAGAGGCTTGAGAGCCCCATACCTGGATTATGCAGCTCTTAGAAAGATTTTGATGAACACCGGGCATTTGTGCAATTTAATGTAATGGTTTCCTTACCGTTTTCGTTTACGGCGGTCACTCGCATCAAAAGAGAACAGGTTTTTTGCGCATACAGAGGGTCACCCTTTATCCTCTTACTTGGACAAGAGAACTACGCAAACACAAGTGCACGCTCTATTCCTTCAATGCGGTAGTCAGGACTAGGACAGGAGACGAAATTCTACACGACCACAGAGAAATTTGGCGCAAAGCCAGCGGCTTAACGTACTTTCCGAGGCTGGGAAGGGATATTTCCTAGGTCTGAAGGTCACCCATCTATGGTTCAACAGAGGTAACGTTGTATAACATTTGCTTATCTCAGCTAGTTCAGTCGCCACTGAGACACGGACCGATCTGCTATCTATCACGGACTTATCTGGCTTGCTACAATCAAGGTATATGGTTATAACCGCATAGATCCACGAGTGGTAGGTCTAAGCCTATATATAGGTCTTGGTCGGTAGCACAACAGGACAGTGTCAGTTATTCTTCTGTGAATAAGTAACCAATGTTAACGCATCACTGGGTTTTGGTTGAAGGGGTCTGTACCAATTGTAGTTACTAGGCAAATTAGGGCAAAGAGATTTACGAACTAATGTTTCAAATGAGGACGGTGGGGAGACATTCAGATGGCACTGATACTGTTATGGGATAGCGTGACGCGCGACGGTCGGACTCAAGACATGTTCGTCTCGTCATTTCGTAAAATATAAATAAATGTGATCTGACCTTAAAGATTACTTGACGTTTCGACCGGGTCGCACCGACTGTGGCCATAAGCTGACTGGTGACGACTCCACATGTTTTAGGTATTTGTTTTTTATTCCCACTAGCAATTTCTTTTTTCTTTTGAGTATAAACAGTAGTTTTTACTAGTAGTGTACCTGTCAATAATTATCTGAATATTATATTCTACTAACTTTTCTCCGCGAGTGCGATGTCTGTTATAGTAACAAAAAGTAGGACACTCTTTGCACTCCTTCTCTTCTTCCTCTGCGTGTGTAGTGTAGAGATACTTCACAGTATATCTACACTACATGTTTTTAAAAGGTTTGGGAAAAAGAGAGCATAATAAAGTATGGGTTTATACAAAAATGTACCAAAGAATACGAAATATTAACTTTACGATGTTTCTAGCGTTATGTTTGTTCAATATAATCTAGAAATCGATAATTGAAGTCAAAAGCTTCGCCACTGCCGACTATAGTCGGCGAATATGTTCAAAGCAAATTACAAGAAACCTTTGATACCCGATACTGAAAGAGAATTGAGTGCCAACTAAATGCATGTCGATTAGCTGTACCTATGGCTATTAGTAAAGTAGATTTTATACCAACTTCGTTCTATTGCAGTATCCAATAGCAATTATGATTATTCCCAGGTTTTGTTATTATAATGACACACATACATACACATTGACATATAAAGCTCTTGTTAGTTATTTACACTCCTGTGGGCTTGCAATGGGCAATAATTAACGTAACAGTTATTGCGTGAAAATTATCAGGCGCACTAATTTCTTTATAGAGCTTTGAAGCGTTCGTAGGGTAATTCTAATAGAAAATTTGTAAGGGATAATTGGTTGTTAAAATATTGTGTAACATTATGTGTAAAATAAGTAGGCACTTGTTTTTTAAGACGACATTCGCAGAACCGTACAAGCCCTGTGTCGCGGGGGACTTAAGAAACATACAAGTCACGGACACAAAGTACACCCAGACTCGAAACAAAAATTTGTTGATCACTCAAAGTGGTGTCCTGTGTGGGAACCGAACCCACGACCTCTTGCGTAGCAGTCGGACTCACTCCCACCGCGCCACAATGCGCCCGGATGATTTCAGAAAGTTTTGCAATTTTTATGTATAAGGTACTGGCCTATTGTAATTATTTTGAAAAATTTGGTAATTTAAAAGTAAAAATACCATTGTTTGAAATGTGAATTTCCCTCCATATTTATTTGAGAGCGAAATTAAATTATCGTGTCTCATTTAAAATGGATCTACATTGAGAACATTTTCGTGCGATAATTTTGTACGATTTTAAACCGTATATAATTTATTTATTTATTATATTGTGGTCTAAAACCTGATGAGTCATTTGATCGACTTCAAATGGCTTTTATGGATGAAGAACCTTCAAAAGCAACCATTTATTAGAGTTCAAGCGCGGTCGCCTTACTTAGGGGATAAACAAAGGAGTGGTCATGGCTGTCACGGAAGAAAGTGTGCTGGCGGCAAAAAAATATCAAGATAACAGGCGAATTACATTCAGCATTTAGCATACACTGCGAAGCGAAGACATTCAGCATACACTGCAAATTAGTTCGGGAAGCGTTAACAAGATTCTACACGAGCACTTTAGCGTGAGGAGGATAGATAGGTTCACGTTGGGTGCGGCACAACCTCACTGAAGCTCAGAAGAAGGCCCGTGTGGAGTGGTGCTGTGATATTATTAAAAAAATTTCAGCAGGAGTGTCTCGACGCGTTTACGAAGTTGTGATAGGTGACGAATCCTGAATTTATTAATACGATCTAGAAAAAAAGCGTCAGGCGACAGTTTGGCTGTTTTAAAACGAACCAACGCCTACGAAAGTGAAGCGAAGTGGAGTCGCGAGCGAAAGCTGATAAGTTTATAAATAGCGTACATCAAAAATTCAAACTAATATGAAAGTAACTGTAGGATTCAACAGAGTTACCATTTGGCTTTGTTATCTGTACTAATAGTATAAAGCTAAAGAGTTGGTTTGTTTGTTTGTTTGTTTGAATGCGATAATCTCAGGAACTACTGGGTCGAATTGAAAAAATATTTTTCTATTGGATAGCCCATTTATATAACATCACACTACCACTAAAAGAAGCGGAGCAGTAAAGAAAATGTTACAAAAATGGGGAAAATTGACACAGTCGAAGTTGCGCGCGTCAGGTGTATTACCGCCTATTTTTTTTTTCTTGTGAATCGGTTTGAATTTTGAATCTAAACCATTCTCGAAACCACTGGAACACACACAAAAAAGCCGTTTAGGAGTAGTTCATTGACATACACACGTACAGGAGAATTATATTATATATATATATATATAACTAGCTGTCGCGCACAACATCGTATGCGTCAATTTTCCCCGTTTTTGCATCACCCTTTTCTCTACACAGCCCAAAGGTTGACTGGTATTGAATGCCTATGGCATTAAGTCCGCTTTAAGGTTCATTTCCGTGCATCGCGGCCGATCACGAGTCGCGCGCGGCTTACAACAAGCGTCTGACGCGTGCGGCCGATGCGACAATAGTCAGAGTATGAGAATGTACAGTACGATCAACGTATCTTGACCGGATTGAAGTTAGGTTTTTATCGCTTTCGCGCATGTCATAGAGATGAGACCCTAAAATTACTTACGAAAACGATTAATCGATTAAAAATACTAAGAACATTTTAATTCAACAATATAAAAACACTATTTAAATGAGTTCATAAATGTTTAAATTTAAAACAGTCACAGTAAATAATAAAGAAACTTTAAAAAACAATTTCTTTACCAAAATAATCACAAAAAAACATGAATTAGTAATACTAATTATGACAATGTAATGCGTAATCGCATCTCTAATCCTCTCGGTTTAGTTACCGCCCCCGCCCCCCGCTTCCTGTCACCATTTACTTCCAAAAAATGCATCTGCGCAACCACTTGTCGCCTACTTCAGTCCGGCCTAGTTACGTTGATCGTACTGTATGGTACCGTTTCCGAGGTAAGCGACAGACGCGCGCGGCCGACGACACTCGTAGACTGCTCGCGCACTCAGAATATTGTCGCATCGGCCGCTTGACGTAAGTCGCGCGCGGCTCGCGATCGGCCGCGATGCACGGAAATGAACCTTAATGCAATGTAATTGCAGGAATTTTTATTTATGTAAATAAATAAATAGGACCCACAATCCCATGTTATTAGTTAGCTTAAAATAAAGTGATCTCAGGAACTACTGAGCAGAATTAAAAAAAAATCACTGTTGAATAGCCCATTTATCGAGAAAGGCTATAGGCGATATAAAATCACGCTACGAACAATACGAGTGGAGCAGCAATAAGAAATGTTGCAAAAACGTGAAAATTTACGCAGACGAAGTTGCGGGGACAGCTAGTTTGGTATAGATAGACAGTTTTTATCGCGAAAACTGACATCCACGCAGGTAAAGCCGCGGGCTAAAGTAAAAAAGTTATACAACATCTCCAAAATCAACTGATCAATGTTAAGTCTATACTAACAGTGAACAACTCCCAAAATAATTGTTAAACAGTACAAGTATCTAATTAAAATCTTGGAAATTTGATATCGACATCAAAAAGCTTCTGCTTTTGTACTTGTTAAGCCTGCACCACACCCACGAAGTTAAGGACTTGAGTACACGATACTGTTATTTAAATAGCTATTGTTTAATTGGTGCCTGATTATAGCATAATAATTAAATTTGATAAATACCATTATAATAAACCAATTTGTTCAATTAATGATTTTGAGGCCGTACCGGTGTTCCCTATCTCGATATTTCTCTCCGTATTTTAACTAGGTATTATCAATATTTTTAATTCTAAAATCTCTGTGCTACCGACAATATTAAACCGGGTATTCTGTACACTACCTGGGTAGTGTCAGTATCAGCATTTTATTTTAATTAAATTGGCTGTCCACAATCTGCACTTATACAGATACTAGCTGACCCGCGCAACTTCGTATGCGTCACTTTTCCCCGTGTTTGTAACATTTTTCATTGCTGCTCCGGTCCTATTGGTCGTAGCGTAATGTTATATAGCCTTCCTCGATAAATGGGCTACCCAACAGAAAAAAAAAACAATTCGGATCAGTAGTTCCTAAGATTACCGCGTTCAAACATACAAACAAGAGATGCAAGAGAACACTTTTAGCATTACCATTCTACCGTTGTAGCGTTGAGCCGAGATTTTTTCATAAAAAAACAGCCTATGATTTAATGTTAATAATTTTATTTTGTATAAGTACACACTGTTTTACATTTATTACTTTTTTTATTCTATTGTTAAAAGTGAGGACCTATAATTAGCTAAATGCTATGTAAAAAAATGTCATACCTATTGTAGTGCTGTTGTTCATCCATAATAATAAATAAATAAATTTAACATAAATAAATAAATATTTTTTATTATTTATTTTACCAAGTTATACCTACTCGTACTTTACGTGGCTACAGTAAAGTTCAAGGATCAGGGATTGCATTATATAACTTTTAAATTATTTTTTAAACCAAATTGAAATCTTCTATTAGTTCCAGACCGTTACATTTTCTATCTGCAATATTTAGGTAGCATCTTTTGCTCTGTGTGGCAGAGCCGAGGGACATCCTGTATATCATTATCCTGTGTTTCCAACCAATTAGTGTCAGTTAGTCACGTTAAAACTCAAAAAACAACTTAACCGTATTTTGTTGTTTCATTCGCCCTAGTACGTTATATACAGATGATTCTAATGTTTTAGAAATTAATTTAAAATATTTTTTTATAGGAACTTCCATTCCTTTCATGTGATATAAATTCTACCCGGTCAGCGAGTTTAGACTAATATTAAAATATTTATGTTACCTCTTCTAAAATTTACATTATTTACAACTAACAAATTATTTACAATTAAGTATTTACAAAATAACAAAAAAAAAATGAAAAAAGCAAGACCCGCTTACGCGTCGTACTATTCTTTCCCATCAATGTCGACTGGTAAATAAATGCTTTAATATTTATCTGAAACTTGATATTATTTTTTTAAATTTGTTTCGTCATCCTACCCCTTAACAACAAATTGAAAAATACTTATTGACTGGACGAAATGAAAGGAAAATCCTTCTTTATATCGAAGTAAAATAAATTAATTTAAGGGCAGGCCTTTATTTATCCTTTAATTTATGTATATCGAAGTTCGCAGATATTAGAATGACTCTGTAATAGTGTAGATATATTTTAACATTACTTACTGAAGTATATTATGTAGAAGTGTATTATGAGCTGGTATCCAAATGGTACATACCTGTAACAAAAGATATTATTTTATTAAAATACGTTAACTTAGAGTACAAAACACACTGTGCCGTGTGGTGCCGGCTTAAGAATAGTACCACACCATCTCTTCCCGTGGGTGTCGTCAAGGCGACTAAGGGATTTCACCCCGGAGGACGGGCAGCAGCGTCCTCTGCGTACTTAAAGCCTTACTGCGATCGCCAACCCGCTCGCCAAGCGTGGCGATTATGGCAATTACCCCCAGGATCTACATACCAGTAGGTTCTACTGGGGAGACCCGTGCCCAGCAGTGGGCCATCATATGGGTTGATATGTAGAGTACAAAAAAGCATAACTAAGTATATAATATTACTAGCAGTCCCGCGCAACTTCGTCTGCGTAAATTTTCCCCGTTTTTGAAACATTTCTCATTGCTGCTCCGCTCCTATTAGTCGTAGCGCGATGTTATATAGCCTATAGATAGATGGGCTATCCAACAAAAAAATATTTTTTCAAATCGGACCAGTAGTTCCTGAGATTAGCGCGTTTACAGAAACAAACAAACAAACAAACTCTTCCTCTTTATAATATTAGTATAGACAGTTTTAATCAAATCCTTTCAAATATATAAAATCAGAACATACGTAAGAAGGTACCTACTAGGGTACACCTACAGTTCTCTGAGATATTGATCCAACAAACAAAAATACCGATTCTGATAAAATCACTTTCCATATCGATAAAAAAGCAGTACGATTGAAGCATACAACCAAATAAAACAAGAAAAAGCGAAATAAAATAACAATCGCTCAATATTCAGAGCTAAGATCGAGAAAGATCACGTTTCAAGTTGTATTGACTCTGTTACTCAAACAGGGGCTAGGGTTCACAGATGTTTTGATTTCGGGCGACGGTCCCAAATTTTCGATAGTACGTGTGCGAATCTCCCGAACGATATTAATATTTAACTCAATTTTGTACAGAAACCAATGATTTGTTCGTCCACGTAGAAAGTTGCGATTCATAGGATCAATCAAGCATTGGCGTACCCACGAAGACATTAGAAGGTTCACCCCCTGCCCCAACAGCAAAATCTTCGTCTGCGTAAATTTTCCCCGTTTTTTAAATATTTTTTATTGCTGCTCCGCTCTTATTAGTCGTGGTGTGATGATACGTAACTTATAGCCTTCCTCAATAAATATGCCATCCAACAGTGAAAGAGTTTTTCTATTCTGACCAGTAGTTCCTTAGCTTTACCTACCAGCACCTATATTTCGCAAGTGTTTATTATACGGGAATTAACGCGCATAGTTTCCCGTATAATAAATAGTTAAAATCATGCAACGCGAAAGTTTAAGTGTTAGTATTTCGCAAGTGGTAGATATGGGAATCGGAATACGAGGTTAGACTGGGAAGACCAAAGTGGTACACGTCTTACACCCGGCAAATATAATGTTGCCCTGAGCGGTTGGATCGGGCCCTGGTACCTACTGAAATGAATGCGAAAATTGCCTTGTCGACTTGTCACGATCTATATTATTCCCGACAAGTTCATCTCTTCTTTTCATGGTGATGTAAGTACTTTTTGTTACACTTTCCGTCGATTCCGGCTAAAGTTATTTTATTATGTAATATGGAGTATGGAACACGCACAATGGCCCAATTGGGAGGCTATGTGCGGTTTTCTTGTTCGCCCAGGTAAAACTAACTAATATGGAGTCTTACAATTGCCTTCAAAATAAGCAAGTTTACCATCTCGAAGATTAAATTAACATCTAAATCCCCAAGTGTATACATCATTCAATTGATGTTCGCAAGTTAAGATGCAACGTTCAATGCGGCGATAGCCTAATGGCTAAGGCATTGGTCTCGCAATCATGAGGTTCGAATCCTACTCATTATACTATATGAACACACTATCCTAATACAAGCCACTGAGCTTAGCTGGAGGGATTAATAGGATTGGGACCACAATTCCCCATTGATATAGTTATATTATAATAAAATAAAAAAAATGTGCTGAATGACAGGTGTAAATGGATCTAGTGCTAGTAAGTAAGGGTGTATGTGAAGAGAGCACAATATCCCTTTTCTGACATGGAAGCTCTATGAAAGGGAAGGATGCCATGAGCGCAGACCACAGCCATCATATAAATGAAGGTACAAAACGGAGTGTTAATTCTCTTTGGAAGATACTTATATTTATACTTATATTTAAATACTGCTTTTACCCACCGCTTCATCGGCGTTATGTATGATTTAAATTGAAGAGATGGCCAAAAATTGTATGGGACTGTGCCCCAGAACGTACAAACATGAAATCTATGTTATTTGAAAGAACAGGTCTTCTTTATAAAAAATAATAAAGGCGCATTTAGCTCCGCAGTCGTGGACAAATGATATGGTGGTTCAAAAAATTTGAAATTAACGGTCGCCTTTCATCATGATTTCACTATGCATAAAGATATGAGTAATTATATGAATGATACCTATGTAGTTTTTCGTGTAGTGACGGATTAAGTTATGTTACTACCCCATCCTATCTTGAGAGTATCGTGAAATGCGACTAAGGAAGTAAAATACATAGAAAACATCATTGGATCGGAGCGAAGATTTTTTGCAATCCTATTGGTTAATATTTCTTTGCTCCGCAACCTCCCTTCACTTAAATGGAAATCAGCCTAGTGCCCAATATTATATTATAAGGTATTACAACACAAACAATACACATTAAGTAACAACATCAAACATTAAGCGAACGTATAAAGAAAGCCAGCGAGTACCGTCAAGTCCATGAAATAAAAATGACAGTTTTATTGTTTTGTCTCTTGCCGGTGTTGCTAGTACAAAATTCAAATGACCCCACCTGAAAGTGTACCCGTATTTTATTAATATAATAGTACATTAGTTATAAAAGTGGTTGTTAAAGATTACTGCATATATATATGTTCTTAAAACTTATTATTATTTAATACATATGTTAGTACCTATAATAAATATTTTATTACGTTTACATCGCTGTAATGCTTTGAGTTAAAGTTTTTCCCTAATCTAATCTTTGGTAGTATTATATGGCAACATTAAAGATATGTCAAAGCGAAATCAAAATTAGAAAATCGCTTGACTTTCTTTAAATCTTATTTTTTTTCAGCAACTGCTATGAAAGTTAAATAGTAATTCAAAATTCCTTGCTTATTTTTATAATCTTATTGCAATACTTTACATGTTTGTACAGCTTGGGGCACGTTTTGGCCATCTCCCCTAATTTCATATTTTCAGAAATACGTTATAAAGACTAGCTTCTATGTGCCAAATATCAATTCTCATCCGTTCACTGGTTTCAGTCACGTTTTCTTTTATCGGTAAACACTTGATTAACTAAAACTTATTGATCATTTTCAGCACATTTTCCTCTTAATGAGTTCTACAGTATTCGCACAAAATCTGTATGTATAGCAAAATGGGGATATTTCAAACAATGGAGTCGTTTGGTTCAGTAATAAGTGATTAAGGCACCCCTACCAAACGCTCGAGGTGAGAAGAAATTTTCAGAATTTTCCAAACAAAGGTAGTTTAATATTATATTATTTTTAAGTTGAATGTTCTAGATTACAATGAGCATCCATGTCTACAACATTATTTAATTTACAGTTTTTTAGTAGTTTAGTTCCTGTGCTCAATCCGCGATAAAAAAATGTATATGAGTCAAATTTTATACCCATTCACCAGTTTTTGCAAGATTCTGTACATACAAACAACATACCTAACGGATAAGGCACGTGTCCCACCACCGGTTTGTAGCGAGCAACAAAAGAACCGAGAGAGCAGAAGACAATCTACTCGTACATAGAAAACGCTCTTGACGGAAGCACACATAGACAGCACACAGAATCGGGGCACGCCGTGCGAACAAAGCGCAAACGATGTCTCTGTGTGCGTCGCTCGAATGACGTATTCTTTAAGTATCTTCTAATCAGTTTTATAACCACAGACCTGCTTTCCTGAGAGAGGGTTTGAACCGAAATCCATAACAGTCCCTCTGCAGATTAGTGAATGACACATATCTTCGAACTTGTATCGCGGTAGTTCCACACGATGATTTTATCTAAAAAAACTTTTTAAAATTGATAGAATGGTAATTCTTTGCTTTTTCAAAGTCTTTTAAAACTTTTGAAGATATTTTGACTTTAAGTAGGTATTCATGACCACGTGGGTGAGCACCTACCCACCTAAATAAAAATGATAACAGGACTTACTGTTACCACAGATCTAAGAGAAGCTGGAGAGTGTGCTGTAGTGGCATGGAAGCAGGTCATCCACGACACTGTAAAAATGTTCCAAAACGAGCCCGATCCGAAACGATGAAGAAAAAAAAGGTATTCATGTCCAAATTTAAAATATAGACACGTTTGCTTGTCAATCTTAAGGTTTCCAAAGTCAGTTTCAGAGTCGTCCTGTTCAATGTACATTTAACTTATCATTGCGAAAGATTAACTGTTCAAAACTGCTTATTTTCTGGATTTCCAACCGCTATGATTCTAGAGAGACTGCATGTTTGTAAATGATGATGGAAAAAAAATACACTGATAGGTACATTATACATGTATAGGAAAAATTTACTGGAGAATCAGTGGAGTTTTTAATTTTATTTTGATATAAAAGGGGTTTAAATTGATTATACCAGATGATTTATAGACTTGTGTTCATCCATTATTGATTTATTTTTTATCTTCCTTAGATCCTTTCAAAACAAATTTAGTTTCAAAACTATTTCCTACAAAAAACACGGCTTTGCTGCCAGCTACAAATGATCTAGATGTTACCGACTCGTCCATTTTGGCATTTTCTATGGCTGTAGGATTGCATTAATCATAATAAATACGAAGTGGGTTTTATTGAAGAACGTAACTCCCGTCCCAACGGGAAAACAGTGCCCCGGACTGTTTTCGGGGATAAAAAATATCCTGGTGCTAATCTTGGACATTTATTTTATCTACCCAACTAAACTCGAATTCATTTCGCAGAAAAATATAGTATGTTGGTGATTATTTTATGAAAATTTATGCTGATATCTATATTTGTTAGTTTTCTTTTCACTAATAAACGGCTTTACGGGTTTTATGAACGCAATGACCTCAAAAACTGTCGAACAGATTTTCATACCGTTTTCTTCAATAGACGGAGTGAAAAAGGGAAAAGTTAAGGTGAATAATTCCTTAAGGCTTTTAGATCTAGTGGCTGAAAATTTCGACTGTGAGCTTTACTGACGTATGTACTGAGTTAAATAGGTACATGACATTCGAAAATATTTGTTCTGTTACTAGTGAAAAACACACAATAATTTAAATACAAAAGGCACTTTTGTCTGGCTTTTGTGTAATCCAATATGGGACAAATTGAAACAATTTATTTTTTTTGTGCGTATTTGCTTCTGGCAAATAACCGAACAAAATAATGGTAATGAATTCTGTAAACTTTTTTTAAATTCATAATTATGAAACACTAGCTATTGTGTGCAGCTTCACTCCTATTGATCGCATAAAAACTACCTACAAATCAAATTTTATCTTAATCTGTCCCGTGTCTTCGCAGATTAGTACATTATAAGAAACAAATTAACCGTGTGAAATTTTATCTCAAATGAGGAGTGCAGTAACGTGACAACCAGATCTTTGCCAAACAAATATTTAGGTGGCACTATTATGAGCAATCTTGGTGGCTATTATCAAGCTCACGATCTGCTCGTCTCTTGCTTAAGTAATACCTATAAAAAAATCTCCAGAAAAAAATATAAATAATAAAAAATAAAAAATCCCCATCTGTGTATCTGTGATTCTGTCTGTGGCACTTTGCGTCCCATGCTGCGGTGTAGGTACTTACAACATTTTTCTGAGTATAAACAAACATCTGAGTTTTACTTTTCTTACTGTATTTATATTTTCCTAATTGTATTGAATATTGTACCCCTGGTTTACCACTATTTTTAGTGCCACAGTAAAGGTAAAGTAAAAACGTAAGCGAGATAAAATGAATACACTCATTTGACGGAAAGGTGTGTCGTGTAAAGGTTAATTTCCCTGCATCACGGCCAATCGCGAGCCGCGCGCGGCTGATGCGCGCGGCTGATGCGACAATAGTCGGAGTATGAGAATGCGCGGTGATGGTGCGACTGCCGTAGGCTGCGCGTGCACTCTGAATATTGTCGCATCGACCGCGAGCGTCAGCCGCTAGTCGTAAGCCGCGCGCGGCTCGCGATGCACGGAAATTAACCTTAAGCGATTCACTATTGGCCGATGTTGCATTGTTAAATCAAATCATGTCTTTTTGATCCCACATATACGCCTATCAAACCAAATTCTCACGTACGCGGCCACACTATCGAGAACAGTTCTTGAACAATTAGTAGTCGTACAATTTCCATACGCTTGGGTTCGTTATGGCGTATTCGAATTTAGCTTTTAGGTATACTCATGCGAATTTGTACTCATTATTACGATAATTATATGTAGGTATACATTAATAACAGTATTATAACTATCGAATATTTGGTCTTTTTCTATTCTATTTTGAAAATACAGTGAAACAAAAAGACTATTAAATACGATGCATGAAATGCAGCCATAATGTGTTATTAATAAGAAGGTTAGGACTGGTTTTCATAATGAAATTACTAATGTTAACTAAATGCGAGGGCTTCGTCCCCGTGGGCTTATTCCGTAATTCAAACGAAAAATGGGTACCCTTTCAAGATAATTTTGTTGTCCGTCTGTCTGTCTATCAAAATCATTTTCTCAAAAATGTGTCGACCTTTTTTAAGTTGAAATTATTATCAAACAAAGTCTGCAATCCCTGGAAGTTGCGAAAACAATCAAACTTCTAAAAATCAAAACCATCGCAAGATACGGCAAAACACAAAGGATACATCAAAAGATACGGCCTCTTGCCGATTATTTTGATTCTCAGAAGGTACTTAATCCGACTTGCACTTGACGGGCTTTTTCCTACTACGTTACTAATTTATGTAAGACGTAAAACATTGTTACTTAATAAAAAAACCGGCCAAGTGCGAGTGGGACTCGCGCACTGTGTAAATAGTTCAGGAATCTATATAAACACACCGCACTGTGTCAACCAGGTTGCAAAGTGGTGACTCACAAGTCATTGTTACACAAAGCATATCAGGTCACAGCCATGTACGACCCATGTTGCTAGTACAAATCGTTAAAAAAATTGCAATATGTCATGTACATATAAGTTTCACATTTTTGTTATTAACGCGATCTCTGTAACGAAGACCAAGCCCGAGTACAAGCAGACAAATATAATTCTAAATAAATACATTATTTAATATGGTACGATTCGATCGATAAAAATTTTGCCACTGGACTGATGTGTTTTCAACCGACTTCAAAAAGGAGGAGGTTTTCAATTCGTCTGTAGGTTTTTTTTTTTTGTATGTTTGTTTACCGATTACGCAAAGACGGCTGGACCGATTTAAAAAATTGTTTTTGTGTTTGATAGGGTATACTTCCAAGTTGGTCCCATTGTCATCAGATCACGATCTGATGATAGGATCCTGGAGAAATCGAGGGAACTCTTAAAATATTAAAGGTACACCTACAGTGATTTAGGTAAATTTCATAGTGATTCGTGCATTTACTCTTAAAAAACACCAATTGGTCAAGTGGAACTGATGATGAAGACCACAAATGACGAGCAGACCTATTCAATATTTTACAGTTTGCGATTCAGTTACTTTAATATGGTATTGAGTAGCACTTTATTCTCGTTATACTACTATTAAACAATGTAATAGAGCTGATGATAAGGAACTCCTCAACAATTAACGGCCCTGCATCGGGGTAAGCAATATTTTGTAAAAGGATTTCAACAGTTGACATAAGCCTATTGTAACTTAAGTGAATTACAAACCATCCCACTAAAAAGTGAGAAATAAAAAACTTTTTTACAAAAAAATATCACCGACTTCTAAAATAAATACAAGGCAACTAAAAAGCAATAAATAATATACCTAGAATAACAAAAACAAATTAAACATTTTGAAGTTGGTGCCGAATAAAACACAAAGACTACTATTTCATGGCACCAACTTCAAAATGTTTAATTTGTTTTTGTTATTCTAGGTATATTATTTATTGCTTTTTAGTTGCCTTGTATTTATTTTAGAAGTCGGTGATATTTTTTTGTAAAAAAGTTTTTTATGACAGACATATTCCTCCCCCGCCCTCCCCTCGGCGGTGGTGGTTAATGTACCGGTGTTGAATTTAATGCCCCACCCCCTCGCCTTCAGTCATGCGAACAACTCACTCTTGGCCAGTTGAGCCAGTAGTTGTCCCCCTGAACAAAGTTCTGGATCCGTGCAGTAGGTCCTGAGGTCTTCGCGTTCAAACAAACAAATAAACTCTTCAGCTTTACAATATCAGTATAGATTTTATATAGATGAACTCGGTAGGTTTTTTGCACAGTACCTACCCTAAACAAGCATATTTATAAAAATAACTATCTCATAATTCCGATTAATTATGAAACTTGACTTGAAATGTAAAGATTGAGTGGAAATTTTTACGAAGAAAATATAATAAATGGCTTTTAATTTTTAATTAGGAGGTCGGTTTTCAAATATATGTTAGATGTTGTTTTAAATGAAATTCAGCTCTACTCATATAAAAATTAGATTGGTTTTACTATGTAAATGTTTTTAAAGAAAGCTGACAAGAGGAAATTAATGATTGCGTTTGGGGAAACTCAAGCAATAGATTGAAAATACTTGTTTCGTTGACTTTGAGAGCCTTAGACCAAAAATACTGTTTCATTGTCACTTGCATGACAATCAAAAGCCTCGCTCTCAAAGTTAATGAAATGTTTACGAGACATAAAACACGAGAAAGTAGTTATGTTACCAAGAATTTAAAACATTTTTATATTTAATTGCAAAATATATTATTTACTGTTATTTATTACTTCTCTTATCTCATTATTTGGTATTGATGAAATTGTAATAGACATATAGTCAATAGACAGACACAACTGTATTAATGATGATATTAACTAACCAATGCGAACTTTTATTGCCTTGTTCTTTTCTTAGGTTGTACCTATTGTTTGCGAATTTGGTATTAGGTACTTGTATGTACTTGTTTTTTTAAATTCCCACGCGAACGATGTCGCTGACGACAGCTAGTATCTTTATAAGATGTAACTATAAAATGTCAAGTCACGATTTTGAAAACTGTCAACGAAGCACCCTGCGGTTTACAAACGTTAATCATTTACGTTTAAAGGCATAAACATGTCAAAAAAGACATCAGCGCACTTGTTATGCTAAAGTGAAAATTCTGTCGTTGACACTACGATCAATATAAATTAATATAAGTTGAGGTCTGTATAACAGCGGAGAATGTTATTTATGTTGAAATAACGATGAATATTTTTTTATTCGGTGGCACTATTCCTAAGAACCGGCTTAAGAATAGTACCACCCTATCTCTTACCATGTCGTGTCGTCAAGGCGGCCATGGGATATCACACCGGAAGGCAGGCAGTAGTGTCCTCTGCGTACTTTAGAGCCTAACTGTGATCGCCAATCCGCCTGTCAAGCGTGGCGATTATGGCAATTACAACCAGGATCTAATAAGTAGGTTCTATTGGGGATACCCGTGCCCAGTAGAGTCCGAATATATGAGTATGTCTTTCAGTTGTCTGGTAGTACAGGATCTGCCTAGTTTGGGATCAGATGGCATTGTGTCCCAAGATATTAAAAATATTTAAAAATATCAGGTTTTAGTATTAATGAGCTACGTAAAAAATATTTTAGCAGTGCAGTGCATCACGAGGAAACCGTCATTTCCCAGAACTAAAAAAAACAAAGATCTGATTGCGGATCCACCACGATTGCGGCCTTTCTTCATTGGATCCACAGCTCAGATTCACATATGGAAAACAGGATAGTTTTTAATCCTCTTGAATCCACAGGCGAGAAGATCCAAAGGTCTATTGCTGATAGTGTGGATGTCACACCTATCCGCAGTTGGCCCGCACGGTGGATTAGGGGCCTTACCCTCTCCCAGAGCTTAGACTAACCCTGCTGGGAAATGGTATATGGCAGACCATAAATTAGAATATGTTTCCCAACTTTTATCCCCGTGAGAATGAAATACAACAGAACGAATATTCAAATTAATTCAACCCGCTGGCGGTACCACCTAAACCTTACCCGAAGGACACGAATAAGCGAAATATTAATTATACGAGACACCACGATCAATTCCAGTATTTAATTAAAACAATAAATAAACAGAAATTGATTGTTGCGTTCGAATTTCGAAGACCGGGGCGTAATAATTAATGTTATTATTAATATTACTTCGACACGCCCCGGCCCGATAGTATTGTAACATTCACTTTGATAAATAGTGTTATTTAATATTTGAAGTCTATTAGCACAACTGGGTGAATTAATTACACTCGTTAGTTAGTTGGTTGTATATTAAACCATTTATTATTTTCGTTGAAAATAGAAAATATATTTTTAATAAATAATACCTGCCTTTTAAACTTTCGCGGTTTTTATACATATTAGATATATTTCGGGACTTAATCGCGTGAATTATTTAAAGGTACGAACCTTTTATTTACCCGACGTTTCGATCGAATTGCACCGATCGTGGTCACGGGTCGACTGACGGCAGCAACGGATACAAGCATAACCTTCAACGTCCAAAGAGCAGAAAACCACCTTTAAATAATTCACGCGATTAAGTCCCGAAATATATCTAATAATACCTGCCGTTTGAAAGGAGGTATGGTTTTGAAACGTGTACACAACTTGCACATTGGGCTGTATACACAACGTGTATACAGCCCAATGTGCAAGACATTGGCTCTTTAACTTATGCGCATTTCAGACTATGCTATACTATGATGCACACCATTGACAGCCATAAAGCAGTACTATATAGCATTGCCTTCACATTACGCGATATAATCGCAAGATCGCAAGCTATAGTCCCGCTGAAAGTTTACATTTTTGACAATTCATCATCAATGTTGCCAAGGATGTGACTAAACCATTCAATAACTAAACTACAAATTTTCCTAAAAACCGAGTCAAAATTATGTACATTCAAAATATTTAGAATATTTTATTTTTGAAAATTTATACAAAGACGAAAATGTTTACATGGACAATGGCTCAATAGGTAACAGCTTCACTTCATTTAAACGAAGAAATAAAAAACAGGGCCAGTGCATGTCGGGCCACGCACAGTGAAGGGTCCCATAGTCCCCCCATCCGAATAATGTGGCTTAAGAAGTGCGTTTTCTGTTGTGAAGAACACCAATAATGTATTCATGTATTTGATATAGGTACCTGGTTCTCAGTAGAACCAACATCTCTATTTTTGGTTATTTCAGTCATAGTTCTAATGGAAAGAAAACATTCTCCATCGATCCACGTGCTTATCCATTTATCTCTGAGTTTGGTTCTAAAAAAGTGTCGCACCGAAACCAAAATGGACCTAGACTTTGGTTCTCAGGGAACGATCGATGGTTAGTCTAAAACCTCACTACGTATGACCAGAGTAGAGGGGAGTGGGATGAAAATTGGTTAACGTTGGTGTACGACCCCTTAACTAAAACCACAAGTCGATGCGATTTTCATCCGCCAGGTTTGCAGATGTAAAACGCAACCACGGCAGAATTATTCCAAGCAAACTTTCCGCTTCGTGAGTTTCAAAATAAAACCTTTTCATAGTGTTAATCAACAGATTAACACTATGAAAGTAAGCCCACGGCGCAGTATTAGTTGGAAAGATTTTAATTAAGTTATGTTATTCAAATCACTTGAATTAGTTGAGTTTTGGAAATTATTTAATATTATTAAATAAAAAAATACTCGAATTTTCAATGGCTTGTTTAAACAATGTCAAAGCGAAGTTGTCTTATTTGTTGAATATTACAGCGATCTGTTAGAGTGTGCACACAGTCGATTTTATACTGGACATCCTTGAAAGCTCATCAAGCTACTCGTATGACAACAATGCAGAATTTGCCTGACATTGTTTCAAGTATAATACCAGACTCTGGGTTAAAAATCATAAATTTCAGAGAAGAATACGGCAAGCAGATAGGGCTGCCATCTCTAAAAACTGGCAACTAAGACAAGAAGTGTGAAAAAATCGGATTTAGAGCTCAGGATCTGGACATGTCAACACTTTATGCGCAGCATTCGCGGCGCAAAGCGGGTTTCGGGCTGATGACCGCGGACGGCTTCCCATGGCTTGAAAACTTTATACCCGGACTATTATACCTAGTCCGGCCATAAGTTCTGTTACAAATGAAAATGCATTTTTTTTAATGAAGTTATGTAATATTACTAAAACTTTTATTTACATATTTATTAGAATTCAGAAAAATAACAATACCTATTCTATTCCAAATGGCCACCTTTGGCTTTAACACAGGCCTTTAATTTGTCTGGCCATGAATCTATGGATTTACGCACTGTTTCCATGGGAAATTTCGCCACTTCTTGCTCTAGAGTTTTTTTAAGAGACTCAATGACGCCGTGTCGTTAAGAGCAAGCCATGTCCTCTAAAACTGACTATAATATGTAGTCTAAAGAGTTGGGGTCTATGCTAAATGAGGGCCAGTCTTCAGCTCTTATAAAGTCCGGAACGTTAGTTTCAAGCCAGGCTTGGGTAGTTTGTGCCTGGTCACAAGGCAGCAGAGTCCTGTTGGTAAGTCCACGGTACATTTTCAAAAAGTGTATTGCTGAGAGGTTTCACAACACGATCTAAGACTGTCTTTGGCTGACACTTTGGCTGAAGTTTTCACTCCATTTTCAAAAAAATGTAGCTTTATGACGCCTTGATAAGACACGCCCCACCAAACCATCACTGACGCAGGAAGATGATTACGCTGTACCTTTCCGACCACTTGAGCAGCTTCTTTAGAACTGTGAGCGTACACTTTATCACTTTGCTTATTGTAGGGCTCTTCAATCGTGAAAATTTGGCATGGGTAAAGAGGATATTTCTGTGCACTTCTCCTGCGTATCGCGACAGAAAGTGTTTTGATCGATCCACTCTCATTAATAATTGTAAAGATTGATTTAGGGCATGTCCTGTAAATCGACGACAAGCACCGAGCTTCATGACTTGTTTTATAATACGCCACAGAGTCTTAGCGGGAATCTTCATTTCTCGCGATACGATTTTTTGCTTCTTTCTTTAACAGCATTAACAGCCTTTGTAGTTCTAACAGCACGCGGCCGCTCCGATCTTTTATGATCTTCGACAGAGGAAGTGTTGTTGTATCTGTTGATAGTACGATATACGAACATACGGCTGATATCAAGCTTTTGAAGTGTCTGGAATATGACCGACGGCTCCATATTCACTTTGTGCAAGGCGATCACCGCAATCCTATTGTCTTTAATACCCCAATCCATATTGTAGTTTGATAATGAACACGAAAAAATATATTAAATGGCGCGAATTTGAAATTTTGTAAGTATTGGATATGATTTTGTCAATTGTTCACCTAACAATTAATTTTTGCATTCATATTAACCCTTTTTCGTTACCATAGTATTTAACCAACAGCGTAGTTTTATAAATTATTTTCGCTACACTTTAAGAAGGTATAAACACTCGCGCATGATAAAATAATTACGGCACTGTATCGAGTGACAGCGGAGAGGGGCGATGAGACATAGACGTGCCCGGGATAATTTTTCAAGGTATATGTACCTACTACGATCTATCTTTTACGAATTTCAGGGTGGTTCATCCCTATGGGGATTTGGTGGCTCATCCCTCTATGAGTTAAACCACTTATGGGCGCTGCCATTAATATTATATATCTAGATCATTTTAGAGCCAATGTTCGGTTTTAAATAATCTTGTTTTTGTGAAAATAGCTACTAGCAAATACCAGGATTGTATCGATTGTAGACATAGGGTATTTAGAGGACGCGCTTGTCAGGGACCGCAATTCAGTTTTGAGTACAATTTCAAAGCGATTTCTACAAAGAGTGTGAAGTGAATTGAAATTACAGTGAATTTGTGCACATTATAACAGTGATTTGTGTAGATTAGTAATCTATACTAATCTATACTAATGTTATAAAGCTGGAGAGTTTGTTTGTTTGTTTGAACGCGGTAATCTCAGAAACTACTGATCCGAATTTAAAAAATATTTCATTGTTGGATAGCCCATTTATCGAGGAAGGCTATAGGTTATATAACATCACGCTACGACCAATAGGAGCGGAGCAGCAATGAGAAATGTTGCAAAAACGGGGAAAATTTACGCATACGAAGTTGCGACACAAGGTCAACCATCGTGTTCATCACACAAAGTTTTATCATGGTTGGGAATCGATCCCACGACCTCTTGCGTAGCAGTCAGACACACTACCACCGCGCCACAGGGCAGTCAAATAAAATTAGTATAGATTTCAAAAAAGGAACGAAGTACGATGAAGGTTACCTTCTGGACTTTCAATGTGTTGCGCTCCAGTCGGTCGTTATTTCTGCAATACCTTTGTTAGGAACTTTATGTTTACGGGGTAGGTAACAAAAAAGGACAGTCTCAGTTGTTCCCGTTCAGAGCCAACGGATTTTCTTTGTTGGCTGCAAGGACTAAAAAAAGTTTTGTTGTATGTGTATGAAGTTCGGCTAGCATTATAAATTCAAAAGTTGTGCTTATTGTGCTTAGTTCTGTCTAAGGGTGGTTTCATATTCATCGTGGACGAATATGACATACTTAGGTAAGAACCTGACTGACTCAGCTAAACTGACTTTCTTATAAAAGAAACACACCCTAATCTGTCCATCCGTTTAGATACTATGACTCCATAAAAAGACAAACATACAAACGTGTGTTTGTCATTTTGTCATGACGGGGTTAAAAAATCAAAAAACCCGCCTGCTCCTAAAAGATGGAACCCCTACGTATATAATATCATGTAGTCGGAGCTATTAATGAATCTCGATACATATATTATATTCATAGGGGATCTTTGTTCCATCTTTTTTGGGCAAGCGGGTTTTTTGATTTTTTTTAATTTATATTTTTTATTAAACCGTTTTTGTGGTTAACTTTTAACGCAGCTATTGCCAAGTATTGAAAATTAGATAGAAAGGTTGCTATTTTTTTTTAGTATTATAGTCTTAGTCATGTTAAACATTTTTGAAATCCTTTCTATAAGCCCTTTAATTTGATACCCTTATTGCAGTATTCAAAACAACTTTTTTTTTCACACCTCTTTATTTTAACATCTCACTGCCGCCATGTTTGTTTTTTTCAAACGTCACATATCTAAGAACACTTGGGCGATCAAGACAAATCTAACGACGTCCTAATTGTGTAAATCCGTTCAGTGGATTGTGAGATATCAGGTAATAAAGAATATTACATACATACATACCTACATACACATATACATCCATACATACATACAAGATACGCGCGAAAAACATAACCCTTCTTTACAGTCGGGTAAAAAGAGAGATCTTCTTTACTTTTTAACCCATTAAAATTGATTATACCCTTTTACCGGTGTGGTACAATTAAGCCATAGACCCTATTTGTCGGTACCAAAACAGTGCCAGTTAGTCTGCCGTAAAATAGTGATATTAACACATCACTGTGTTTCGGTTGAAGGGCACTGTAGCAAGTGTAATTAATGGGCAATCGAGACATACAAAATTGCTGTCTCAAGTGAGGAGCACGGTACAGTGTCATTCAGATCTTTGCCAAGTTAAGATTTCGACGATATTGACTAATACTGTTATGGCCAAGCGTGAAGCTTATCATTAAGCTCACGACCTGCTCGTTTTTTTAGTTTTTTTAGTTTAGTGTTTTTAGTTTTTTTAGTTTTTTAGTTTTTTTAGTCGTATGAAAAATATTTTTCTCTATAACCAGTCAGCTCCAGTGGCATGTAACTTAAAAACTCAAAGCTGTATCAAACCTGTATCCAAAATAGTCGGTAAATACAAAGTGATTGGAAGCTGCAACAATCTATTCAAGTGTCAACTAAATTCCTCATATATTCCCCGTGGAATTTAATATGGCGTAATTAACGTCATTGTGGTTGTCTGACAACAATCTGTTCCGCATAATGTATTGACAGGACAATATCGACGTCACATGTTTAGTCACATATAAGGCAGTGACGGTATTTGTCTCATCTAATTAAGAACTCTAAATACCATGCGAGAGAGTTTGAAATGTACTGCCTCGTATAGCATTCCCTTGTCATGTCACATTTCCTGGTCGCCGATGTGCTAGCAGATGGCTTTTACTGGTTGTAGGCTAAAATCAACTCTTTAGTCATAGTGTTAAAGCTTATATTTGGTTGACGGAGAGGCTTTGAACGGACGTTAAATCGAACGGGCTACACTGCAGCCGGCAAGTGTGAAAAGGGGGTTAGGACAGACAGAATAAGGGTTGATTCACTCTGCAATGTCGGTCACGGTGCGTTTTCGGTCAGTATTTTATTACATTGGGTAAATGGCTACAATAAAAATACATTATTTTACACTAATTAGGAAATAGCCATGGTTAAAATGTGCTTGTCCATATTTTAACGTGGTCATGAATTTATAAACATCAAAACAAACATTAACCCATTTATATGCCCATCAGGGTCTTTATTCACGATCTTTATTCCGTGTCCGTGGCAAGCCCGTGCGAATTGGCGCATTCGCGGTGCGCACAAAGATGTCCACCGTGCATACGCGTTGATGCAGTTTTAAGCGCATCTTTATATTTACCATTATGACAAGATTTTGACAGTTGGCACGGGCTTGCCACGAACACGGGAAAAAGAACGTGAATAAGGACCCGGGTCACTAACGAGCCAAAGATACTGTTTCACTTCTACTGTAGACTGACCATAAACTGCTACGTCAATTTTATTTACAATAACATCTTATTTAGAAGAAGATGACTTTTTATACATGGTATAATTATATTGCTATTTGACTACATTTTTATGTGATATCTAATTGTTCAATATCTAATTATTTGTTTGCAGAAAATCTTTCTGCCCTGGTGCATACAAATGCGAATATTTTTTTTTGTTATAAAATAAGATAACTAGCAATTTGGGATTGAGTCCCACATTACTAGCAATCTTGTTAACCCCTCCAGCTAAGCTCAAAGGCTAGTGTTAGGAGTGGGTTCACGTCGCGTCGGTAGTATAATGGGTAGGATTCGAACCCGCGACCTCACGATTGCGAGACCGATGCCTTAGCCATTAGGCTACCGCCGCTTCAAAATATGTTCTATGTATTTTACTATAATACTATCAAATATGATTTGATAACTAAATTAGTATTTTTTTTTCAGAGATATACATTACAAAATGTGGCATAACGTGTATGTTTAATTTGCAATCGGCTACAGAAAACTATTGGGTCGATAAAGACCCCGTGGGTACATATCATTCTAAATACGCTCACGTTATTTTTGGTATTTATCACTTGATTTCAGAAAATATCGTAGGGAGTCGACGCCTTTGTGGCGTTGGATGACAAAATATCCCAACTATTAAATTGTAGTCTTTTGTTTTGCATTATATTGGATTCGTGGGATGATCACCCACATGTGGCGGCTTGGGTCAACTTATACCTATTAAACTGATGTCAACTACTTGCTCCAAACGTAGATGGTTGTACAAAGTAGAAGAAGTGATGACGCAAACAGTTTATGCAAACTAAGTCAGTTTTGTTCCGTTTGTTCCATGTCCATATGGTTATGGTCTGTGCTGGTGCACAATGCATGATCAATGCAGTTATTCATCCAAAATTGCATGTTTTAGTAGATACTGTTCAATTATTAAACTTTATATTTCCTTTATAAATGAGTCTTAGAAAACAAATTACAATTTAATATGTTTCTTTTCAATTACTCTTACTCCATACTAATGTAGCGCTGCCTCTGTGGCGCATGGGTTTGATTCCCACACGGGACATCACTTTGTGTGATCCACAAATTGTTGTTCCGAGTCTGGGTGTACTTTTCGTCCGTGACTTGTATGTTTGTAAAGTTCCCCGCCACACAAGGCTGGTACACTACTGCGGGAGTCGTCTTAAAAAAAGCAAAAACGAATGTACTGGCACTGGTAAGGCACTGGCCACATGTAATTATTTTGAAAAAAAAAAATGGTTATTTAATTTTAATACTTTTGTTCGAATTTCGAATTTCCCTCCACATGTTTTAGAAAACCAAATTAAATTATGCTGTTTCATTTAAAAATGCATTTGATTTGAGAATATTTTCGTGCGATGATTTTCTACCATTTTAAATGTTGCCTAAAACACGACGAGTCATTTGATCGACTTCAAATAAGATTTAGCATACACTGCAGATTGGTGCGGAAAGCGTTTACAAGATTCTACACGAGCACCTTCGCGTGAGGAGGATAATTTCGCGCTGGATGCCACACGACCTCACCGAAGCTCAGAAATAGGCCCATGTAGTGTGGTGCCGTGTAAAGATTCAAAAATTTGAAGCAGGCTCGTCTCGGCGCATTTACGACATTTTGACAGGTGACGAATCCTGGATTTATCAATACGATCCAGATAGCCAGTCAATCCACAGTTAGGCTGTTTCAAAACGAACCAACGCCTACGAAAGTGAAGACCGAGAAGCACAGAGAATTTTTGATCGCTAATTTCTTTACTTTGACGGGGTATTCGTTTCAATTCCATTACGAGACGAAGCAGCATCAACGACAAATGGTATACCACAAAATGCTTGCCAGAAGTTTTGCCTGTCATGAGCAACAAGCGCCCGAACACCGGGCTCCGCGGAGTATTGCATCATCATGACAACACGCCCACGCACTCAGCGCTCAAAACGAGGGACTTTCTGAACACCTCATCCGTTGTTGAATGGAGCCACGACAATAAACTCTTCTTCAATGTGTCAAAGTGCCCGGTACATTCATTCAGACGTACACTTAGTCCAATACACTATCAGTACAATATGGACGGTGGGCCGCTGCAGCTTGTGGACGAGGAAAGAGACTAGGGCGGTCGTTTCACTAGTGACTTACATTTTAGTAAGCACTAATCATGGATTTGTTTTATGTCAGGCGAATTAATACACAAATATAAGTTAAGGGCATTTTATGAGGCACTTGTGAAGAGTCATCTCGAATATAATGCGGTTATATGGAGTCCTAGTAAAGCGAAATACTCAACAATGATTGAACAGAAACAGAATTAGTTTATGAGACTTATGTATTTAAAGCTGTATGGAGTATACCCCGGGTATCCATTGTTATATTCGTCCTTGTTTATTCATTTTATTAAATTGTCTACGTATACCGAATTAGATATAGGTCTGTCGTAAGTAGGTATATTAGTAAGTACATTATTATAAAAGTAAATAAAAAATAAATAAAACTTCGTATAGGGGCTGATGGAGGGAATCCAAAGAAGTTAGTTTTTTAGTTCCTCATAACTTTCTGAGTGTCCCACGTATGCCCAAGGGACCTTTTCTAAACTATAATAGTGTCAATAGTACTGATACCTTTACGAAACCCGGGTTGTTTGGTAGGTTGGAATTCGCCTAATCTGCGTGCGAGACGATTCTTAATAACTGACAAATAAAACATGTCGATGTGGCTCAAGATTTGAAAAGAGATCGGCCTCTGGTTTTTCAGAAAATTAACCCCCCTCCCCCTCGTCATGTGACCCACTCACACTTGACCGATATAGGGGCGGCAACCTCGCCCCAACCTAAATCTGGCCTCGATTCGGCATTGGTATAAACGAAATCATGCTAGATATGGACCTTTGGTGCCGAGACGTGATTACTTCACCTAGTTTTTGAATCAAGATTGCGAAGCGGTCTTTTCATTAACAATACAGCTGTAGGTATACTTACACAAATACCTAGAACAAAACTGTTTCGATTGACTCATGCAAGATGATGGTGAATTTAATTGAAAATGTACAAAGTGTTATTTGACAAAAAAACAGGTGTAGTTTTTTTGTCAAATAACACTTTGTATTTTTTGTTTGCTATCTATCTATATAACTTAGGTATAACTTTAAATGAGCAATTCTTGTATACGTGGAGCCGTTTCCGAGATTCAGATTATTAATATAATAATAATTTGAATTTTGGAAACAGCTACAGAGATTTTCATGAGGAGGATGCAGGGAGTTTCGGGGGCTAAAATACGATCTAGCTAAGTTTCATTCTTAGAAAACGTAATTTTTGTGTATTTTCGGGCAAAGAAAAATTGCTACAATATCATTAGAATACGAAAGCAAATTTCATCACCGTCTATAAGGTTATAATAGCTCAGGTGGCTAGGGTTCCATAGCCAAATGGCAAAACGGAACCCCTATTAACGTTTATTCACTGCAATTAATAATAATAATAATAATAATAATAAAATTTATTAATAAAGTATAGGTACAATAGCATAACTTAGGTACACTTATAAATAATAAACGGCACAGTTGGATATTTGCCTGAACTAGGTTGAAACCTGTGTTTCAGGCGAGAAAGTAAAAAAGTATTTAAAACAAATACTTTCTGAAACTAAAACTAATCTTAACTAAAAATAAGAACTGTTAACTAAATATAAAACAAAGATAAATAAATTAACTTATTTTATGCTAATTACATAATTAGTGAGAAATTTGAGCCTTTTTTTTTATTTTATTACTACCAGTAAATCCTCCGTCTCTTCGTATGACATAGCTTGTAATTGCGAACTTATAGCTATTTTACAATTAAAATAATTAAGATGGTATATATTTATTATTCGGTTTAATCTGTTATACAAAAAAGGGCCTATAAAATTAAAAAAATCTGTTTGTAAATGTATATCTTGAGGTAGAATTAGATGTGCAGACTATATCTTTTCGTCTCTTGTTAGTAATGTCAGCATTGAAGGTGAGCAGCTTATGTTGTTTTAAAATGACATTTAGTAGGAATAGCTGGCGAACAGTCAGTACCTTACAGCATTTATAGAGAAGGAAAGTGGGAAATAGGAAAGGACGAAAGGTAGCTACTTTTAAAACTGCTCTCTGAGCTCTTTCAAGAGGTAGTATAATGGTTTTTAGTGCTCCACCCCATGAAGTGATGCAATATTGAATGACGGACTGACACAGAGTTTGATATATTTGTAAGATCAGTTTTGAGTCTACGGTGGTACGAAGTTTTTTAAAAACAAACATTAGTTTTCTGACTCTAGTCACTAAATTTTCAATGTGATACTTAAATGAAAGTGTGTCATCGATAATAATACCGAGATATTTTATGTTACTAGTGTTGTGAATAATAGGACAGTTACATGTGTTCTCTGCAGGATTGTTGCAATAGTGTGCAAATAAATCTGTGTCAGCGCCGTTGTGGTATGAGTGGCGCATAGAAAAATGGATATATTTTGTCTTATCAGCGTTTAATGTTAGTAAATTATGACAAAGCCAATTATTTATAATATTAAAACCTTGCTGTGCATTTTTAAACAAATCTGTCTTGGTTTTAGCTGTAAATATAATAGCTGTGTCGTCAGCATATGCTATTATCTTGCCATGGCCGATATTTAGGTTGCAAAGGTCATTTATGTAAATTAAAAATAACGTAGGGCCCAAAATACTACCCTGAGGTATACCAAAACCGGAACATTTTTGATCTTCACTCATAATGTCGTCTATTTTGATACACTGGTATCTTTCATCTAAATAGTCTGCCAAGAGTTTTAGCTGTGTCCCTCTTATGCCCAGAGACTCTAACTTGGTTAGGAGAATGGGAATTGAAATAGTATCAAAAGCTTTGGCAAGGTCAAGGAATATGCCCAGGGCCTGATTCCCTTTGCCAAGCTCCTGAGAAACATAATCTGTCAAGCTATGAGTCGCGTCGGCTGTGGACAGTTTAGCTCTAAAACCATATTGTGAAGGGGATAGGAACTGGTTGTTTTCTAAGTAATTAACTAACCTAATATTTATAATTTTTTCCAATATTTTTGATATTGAGGGAAGTAGGGATATCGGACGGTAATTGGTAACAAGATCTTTGTTGCCGGATTTAAAGATTGGAATAACTACAGCCTTCTTTAGACATCGAGGAAAAATCCCTTCAGATAGACAAAGTCGAAAAATATATGTTAAAGGAGGTGCAAAAATATGTTTAAAATATTTAATGATTTTATTGCTAATATTGTCCGAGCCAGTGGCACAGTTATCCTTCAGGCTAGTTATAATTCGAGCTACTTCATTTTCATCAGTGTCAAACATAACGAGCGACTTTAAGCTAACGTTGCAGATAGGTTGGGGGGGATGATTATATCCTAGGCTATAATTTTGGTTTTGAATACGTTCAGCAAGGTTTTTGCCCACATTAATAAAATAGTTATTTACATGGTTAGCAGAATTAAGTGGTGTTGTGTTAGCGTGCAGTAAACTCGAATTTGATTCGTGCTGTTTCGAGGAGTAAGTCATACTTTTAATAATGATGTGCCTATAGTTTCGCAATGTCCATCCGTCCATCCATATGCAGCTTTGCTCAGAGACTGTTAGTACTAGAAGGCTGTGATTTAAGTGAAATTTTCTTTAGCGACGTTGTGCCTTTTTTTGGTATGGGTATAAAATATTAAACGCGCTCCTCGACACAGGGATTCAAAGAAAAGGCAGGGTGCTAATTCACGTTCTTCTTTCCGTTTTCGCGGCAAGCCCGTGCAATTTGCCCATGCGCGGTGCTCTCAAAGATGTCCTTCTAAGCGCAGCTCTCTATTTACCAATATGACAAGATTTTGACAGTTAACAACAAAATAAAAAAGATTTTGACAGTTAGAAGGGCCCAGCTCTCACACTAAGGCACAAGCTGTGTCGCGCGGACGTTACAAACGAACTCAAGATACAGACTCGGAACAAATATATACATTTTATGGACCAAACCTAGTTTTATCACATATCTTGAACCCACGAGCCCGACCTCCTGTCTGCCTAACAGTCGTACTACCACTGCCCCATCAAGGTGGTCATTATTTCCTAGTAGTAATCATCTTGTTTAAAAAAAAAAGTTAAGTGGCAGCGACTGTCCTTTTTGTGGACTGCACACAAAAAAGACAAGATAGATAAAGGCTTAACTCCTGAATACTGGCTAACACTTATAGCACTAAACGCTAACGACTTTTATTAGCCATTATTCAAATGCTACTATGAACATAAATCGTGATATTCATAAAAGAATATGAATATTCTTATATTTTCAACCTTTTTTGTTCATTCTGTAACTCTCCCTATGGCATTCTTTTAATTCTTTAACTAAAACGGTTTTACAAGGTTCTTTAGATGATAACACGTTACACTATCAGTGGCCCTTTTTTGTCTGAAAGAAATGAAAACTGAATTCCAGTGTACCAACGCAGATGTCACACAAAATGTAGGTCTGTCATAATCAAATGAAAACAAACAAAAACAGATCACTCTTGAAACGGTCCGATCATTGGTCCTAAAAAAGTTCGAATTCGAATAGGTACATACGTAAGTACCTATACCAACCTAACATTTTACAAATTAATAATAATAATATCTTGGGATTCACACAACGCTATCTGATCCCAAACTAAGCAGAGCTTGTACTATGGAAACCAGACAACTGATAAATAAATATATTTCTAAATACATACATATTATAGACTAGCTGTGCCCGCGACTTCGTTCGCGTGGAAGTTGGGTTTATATTAAGGTAGTTTATATTACAAATCAACTTCTGTGTAAAACATATTGTAAACATGCTCCACAATGCTCTGTGGCATCTATGGATTTGGGCCTAGCTTTAATCAGGGCCCAACATATGGCAGGGCAAGCCAAGCAAATGCCCAGTGCATCAAAATGAAGGGCGACAAAGTTTATGGCGCCAGACGGTTAGAAGACAAATTATTAAAATTCCCACGACCACACCTCGACAAAAAAGTGATTTGCATCACATCAAATACTATTAATATTGAAAAATTCCCCCACCACGCGAGTACTGGGGCGGTTTCGAGTTAAATGAAGCTCGAAACCGCCCAATTACTCGTGCGAAATTTTGAGATAAGGAGCTTCGATTCTGACTCCGATAGGTCGAAAATTCCGATTGATTTTAAACCTCCGACTCCAACTTCGGCTCCGACACTTTTAAATCGGACCTTTTAATCGGAGGTACCTAGCCGCTCCTTCAAGATAATTTATACATAGGTAATAAAGGTATGATGGAAAAATCTCTCACAGATTCCCTATGATCGCAGGTTATGTCCTGCCCGAGCGATCTTTTCCGAGTCTAAAGTACACCTACTTTGTGTCCGTGTTTGTACCGCGGGAATGCAATGTTTAAACAAACAAACAACATTCAAACGTTTCTAAAAGATATACTCAGATATCTTTTTTTGTGTTTAAATACTATTTCTAAACTTATTTCAATATTTTTTTTCACTCACTTTAGAAGATTAAAATATTATTTTATAATGTCTACATTGGTGAATTTAAAAATAGGTGTGTCAACCTGTCGCAAATTAAGATCATCATATATTCATATCCCTCCACGTAAGAATTTCAGTTTTTTTTTAAAATCAATTTTCCTGATTCTTTTTAATTTGTATTTAAACGCCATCTATTTTCAAAACTGGATAAGTTTATTTTTATACTTGATGATTTTATATTAAACTATCATGCATATTAAACGTACCTAGGTAAGCAAGGTATTTAACCTTAAATTATTCACGCGATCAAGACCCGTAATACATATATTTTCATAATGTGTACAAATCGCGAAAGTTTATTAACATTTGTAGGTAAGCAATTTTGGCACTCAGAAGAAATCGAATCACAGATGGCGCCACGTGTTTTATTTTGATGTAACGCGGACTTAATCTTTCATTTTTTTTAAGCAATTAACATTTATAAATTCTAGAAAATATCAAGTAATTACTGTTTGTTTGTAATGTAATATTGTTTTTCATTTCTACATTTATAGCGTAATCACTATTCATGCAAAACAATGATAAAGGTGCCTATTAGAAGTGATTATTAATATGAAAATTGGTTAAACAAAGTAAACATGTTAAAGTCGAAAATAAAAGCTTGTATAAATAAGTATACATTTAGAAAAATACTTAAAAAAAAGAATAAAAATAATTTTAACACAACACAAAAAGAGACTCGCAATTAGGGAGCCGATCCTCCGACCTCGCTCGTTTAATACCGCTACTTGTGCCAATAGACCACCTCAGCTGATGCAAACACGGTTAAAATAGCTGATCTTAAGAAAATTGAAAATGTTGTGTTTAGCTCCTAATAGTTTTTGCGTGAAGTTATTGTTTCCATAGGTTACAATTGTAAATAATGTCTTATTGTGGAAAAAATTGTGAAAAACCATAATGGTTCGACAAAACATACGTTGCTGCTCACTCCCCATAGACGATAGCATAATGATTTATAGTGCAAGTAATGACCTATAGCATTTACAATAAAACTGCAAATTTTCATGAAGATCCGTCAAGTAGTTATTGTTTTATAACGATAAATAGCTACAGATATTATCCGTCATTGCTTAGCTCCTATGGGAAATAGCGTGATAAATTATAGCCTATATGTTAATCCAGACTTATTAGAATACACATACAAAATTTCAACCGAATCTGTCTAATAGTTATTGCGTGATGCGTGTTCAAACAAACAGACAGACAGACAGACATTTCTAAAAATGTAGGAATGTGTTTAAATACTCTTTTCGAACATTTCCCAATATTTTTTTTACAATGTTCGGCCATGTACAGACACGTGAAATTTACAATGTTATTATATGTATAGATATAGATAGATAGCATGATTCAGTATTCACGCGCGATGGCTTATTATTAGCGTATTTCATGTATAACTTTGGTGTTTCTATACCGATTTCTATTAGTATTTTTTATGGAATAGTAATTATGTTAACTTTTTTAATTAGGAATGACTGAGAGTGTTATAAACGTAAGAGTAGACAAATATAATCAGAAAGCTTCGAACTACTAAGCTATCGGGAGTTACACGTGATATTGTGAGTCAACCATAAAAGATAGACATATGCTGTCGTTGGATATTTTTTATATAATTTTAAGGAGAACATTTCCGTCATACATTATTTCTGTGTAGCTTTAACCATTACGGTTGCACACGCGACGAAAGCTTAAAAAATGGAGTAACTTCTCCCGTTTTCCTTCACTGCTCTGCTCCTATTGATTGTAGCGTGATGAAAAGTATACTATAACCTACTCAGGAGTATGAAAAATAATTGTACCAAGTTTCGTTAAAATCCGCCGCGTAGTTTTTGTTTCTATAACGGTTATACAGACAGACAGACAGACAGACAAAAATTTTACTGATTGCATTTTTGGCATCAGTATCGATCCCTAATCACCCCCTGATAGTTATTTTGGAAATATATTTCATGTACAGAATTGACCTCTCTACAGATTTATTATAAGTATAGATAAATAACGCCCAGACACAGAATAAACCATCGTGCTCATCACACAAAGTTTTATCCTGGGTGGGAATCGATCATGCGTAGCAGTCGGGCATACTCCCACCGCGCCATAGAGGCAGTCAAAGATTTTTTTTTTTTTTCAAATTGTAGAATAACAATTTTTGTCCCGGCATTTTGCATAGACGTTTCAAAATTTTCTATAATATTAATACGAATGTAGGTATATTGTTCTTATTTGTAGGTATATAAAAATGGTACTAATCCTGAATTATAAATTCACTCATCAATACCCAGCCAAAATAGTGAAATTCGCAGGGAGGTTTCTTTTGCGATATGTGCTATAACAAACTCAAAATCTAATAGGGTCACCAAGGCGGAATCGCAGGCTGAAGCTACACTATAAACTTTCCAGAAGTTTCTAAATGATAAATAATACCGTGTCAAAGTCTACTGCATACCTTATCGAATAAAAAAACCAGACTCTGAAGGTTCTTATACTTACTAATTTAAATAAACTCGCTGATTTACCATTAAAATTATAATTAAAGATCGTATTAAAACAAACGATACAAAAACTTAAGGTGCGTAGTTTTAAATTGTCTACTAAATTATGCTAAAATACTGAAACTTAAATGAAGTGAATTTCAATAAAATATATGTACGCCATCTACTTTTTATTAGAAACTCCTCCACTGAGCACGTTGAACACCTGTCGAAGTCTTTCACCAAAAATTACCTTTTCACCAAAATTAAACCTAAAATACAGGCACTAACCTAGTTACGAGTAGAACTAATTGAACTTTACAAGCTTTTACTAAAAGGCTTTCCGTGTATACTTAGTTAAAAATGTTTGGGCCTAAGGGAGCTTTTCCACAGACATAAAGCCGGGTGGAGTGGAACGGAGCGGACCGTGTACTGACTAATAAAGTAATAATATCGTGGTACAACTCACACTTAGTCATCTGATCCCAAACTAAGCAGAGCTTGTACTACGGCAACCAGACAACTGTTAAACGTACTTAGGTATATATTTTTCTAAATACATACATATTATAGATAAATTACACCCAGACGTAGAATTAATCATCGTGCTCATCACACAAAGTTTTATCCTGGGTGGTGATCGAACCCACGTCCTCCGGCTTAGCACTCAGAGTCACGAACCACTAGACCAACAGGCCAGTCGAGCATACTAATGGCAGTGCTCCAAATAATTCTGGGTACGATTTCGAGCTGTGGTCTATGACTAATCAACTGATGGTCCGCTGCGCTCCACTCCGCCCTGCTCCGCTTCAGTCGAAACGTACTTTAACGTCTGGCTACGGACATGAGCAGCAAGCGGGAGCCACGACCGAAGCGGTGAGCGACACACATCTATTAATTATATTTTTATATCTCTGACTGCCTCTGTGGCGCGGTGGCAGTGTGTCCGACTGTCGTGGGTTCGATTCCCACACGGGACACCAATTTGTATGATCCGGGTGTGTTCTTTTTTTTTTTTTATAATCTTTTATTTTTGGGGCTTTTATTCTAGGAACATGTCAGCCCCGGGTGTGTTCTGAGTCTGGGTGTACTTTGAGTCCGTGACTTGTATGGTTGTAAGTCCTCCGCAACACAGGTCATGTACCGTAATGCGGGTGTCGTCTATTATTTAAAAAAAATCTTCTGTCCGTGTGTATGTGACTGAACTCCTTCTAAGTCTGGTCCGATTTTGATATTTATTTTGTGTGTTCCAGTGGATTCGAGAATACCTAGTTTAGATTAACAATTGAACCCAATTCACAAAAAAAAACGGGCGGTATGAAGTTCGCCGGCTAGTTATATTATATTTCTATAAATCACAGTGTTGGTCATCGCCCACACTACAGACCCACCGTACCCCTGGATATACCTCTTCAACATGGATTAAAAACTTGCAATTAAAATTACAACTTTAAAGTAAACTTTAAAACTTCGACGACGCAGCAGCGAATCGTCAACTATCTATACTAATATTATAAAGAGGAAAGATTTGATTGTTTGTTTGTATTGAATAGGCTCCGAATCTACTGAACGGATTTGAAAAATTATTTCATCGTTGTGAAGCGGACACTAACCCCGGATGACATAGGCTATTTTTTATCCCTGTATTCCCACGGGAACGGGAACTACGCGGGTGAAACCGCAAGGCATCCGCTAGTTTTATATAAATGTACTCAAAGACACACTTTTTAAAGTCGCGTTTTGCAAGTTATGAGCCATGTCGGTGCTATGATGTGTAAGTGCCGTAGGTTTATAATCTATCTTTATAAACTGACGAAAAATTGTGAACCGCACAGACCACGAGCTTTTAGTATCTTGTAACTTTTTGAAAAGACTTCTACCCACACTTAAGCTTTCCTCAAACGGGGTTTGTACTTAACACTAAAACGTTCAAGCCTAGCGTCACACTATAGCGCTGCGTTGTGTTGTACTCATAGACTTAGGATATACTAGTAGACGAACAAAGAGCTCATAAACGTGTGACATTTTTTTGGTTTATCAGTGTATGCGTGAGCTAGTGACGAGATGTCTAAAAGTCGAGCAATATCTATATGTACTATTACAAAATACGCCTTATTTACAGTATATCCTAAGTTTAAACAAAGCTAGGTTTAGCTAATCACTATTATGTTGTTGAATTATAGTAAAATAATTCACAAATACCACATATGATTGGCTAGTACTTAACATTGAAAAAACATAAATAAAAAACTAAAAAATCATTAATTAAGTATTGTTTTATGTAAAGTTGAGCGGTAACTGTAGGTCCTCCGACTCCAAAGTTAGGTGAAATCTGTGTTTTGACAGTCAGGATACCATCATCGCGATAGCGGCCCGCTAAGTTAGCTAAGTTTTGCTTATTTGTGAGCCCGTCTGTTACTTTTGGGTGCCAAACTACGTATTTGCTTTTGTTTTACTTCTATCTTCTGCTTTAATCTGTAACTTGAATCTCAGCTTTTTGGTCTAAAGATGATGTCGGTGGCGGAGTAATGTCGACTTACGCACAACGGTGGCATTGCAAACCGCTCATGTTTCAATTGCACTTGTAACAAATAAAAAGTTATTAAATTATTATAGCACAGGATCCTTAAAGTGAATATTAAAAATGATAGATACCAAGCTGGAATTATCATGGTAGCTTCGTTTTCATGAGACGTCCAACTTTATGTATACGACAAAATGTATACAGTGGTACGTTTGTGGAGAAAACAGATGTTAAATATGACGAAAGGCTGAATATAGAAAGTTGATCAGTAACAACTATTTTTCATTACTTCAATCTTTGGGTAATTACAAAATACAGGTCGCAAAAGTATGCCACAAGGAAGAAAAGTACCTTAAATATTGTAGATGGAACATTTTATTCAAAGGACCCCTGCAACTTTTTGTATGCCTCAATATTCCATCGTAATTTAAAAAAACCTTACGACCTATTACACTACCAAATACACAAAAAAAAAACATTTAAATCGACGACCCGTTTTGGAGGAGTTCGACCACAAAAACAGTGACACGAGATTTTTATAAAATATAAGATTAAGGGGACAGTTTCGTTAAACCATTATTTTTTGTAAGACGACATTTTTTTTAAAGGACATTTTAAATGACCTAAAGATTGAAGTAAATAAATAGTTGTTAGTAATCAACTTTGTGCCTACACCCATTCGACCTGCTTAACATATTTTTTTTTTCTTCACTAAACAACCACAACATAAATTTGTCGTAGACTTAATTTTGGGCGTCTCGTCAAAACGAAGCTACCATGACAATTCCAGCTTGGTATCTATAATTTTATGATTTGTTCTAGGGAACCTGTACAATTAACGATATTGTTATTGGCGTTATTATAGCAGTCTGGCATGATAATAATATTCTTTGAAATTCGATTTTCTGTAATATTCATACAATAATTGTGTGATTGATTACTGCCTGCATATCTAATTTAAAAAAATAAAAGATAAAAGCTGATTTAGAAATGAAATGAAATAACCGACTTCCAAAAAAATGGTATACAAAACAACTAAATAATAAATAAGGTTGAACGACCCCAGATAGATGGACCGACGACATTAAGAAGATCGCTGGAATGAATTGGAGGGGTGAATTGGATGACCGGGTATTGTTGCGTAATTTAAAAGAGGCCTACGTCCAACAATACACCGATACCAAAAAATATTTTTTAAAACATGTTGATTGGTGTCTAATAAAGCTTTAAAATAGGTACAATGTTGTGGAAGCGACTCCCAATTGTTTTTGATTATTAAATTATACAACTACGTTCTTTAAAGCTTATATAATCAGGACCGGGTGTAGCCGTTTTGAAATTTATCAACTTTAATCTATATTATCTAAAATAATGGAATAATAAAGTCCACCTAAACAAATACAGTGGGAGGTAACTACTAACAAGTTTCAGTTAACATAGCCCTAGATTTTCCTCTTAAAAAAGTAAATCGCAGTGTTTTTCGAATGTGGCACGGGCCGTGTATAAAATTGGGCATAAATAACGGGTCGGACTGCATTGAAATCGTATGTCCGGACTGTCAATACTGTGTCCCTTGGGCGTTTTTATGCCAATCCTAACCCAATTTTGGACATTCGTGAATTTAATTAATTTTGTTTTTAATATTTTATTTTGGCAGTGAACGTTTTAATGTGATACTATTGTCGAAACGTAATAATTTATAATAGATGTGAGATAAATATTAAATAGCGACAAATAAAAAAAAAATAGCAAACAATCAAAATATTTACGACATGCTAAATCCGATCGCAATGGTGAAATAACGTTATGGAAAATTTGTTTAAAAAATGGAAATTATTTTATATTTTATGGAAAGTCTATCTTTTGTTAATAGTTAGAAACACACAGGCACAAATTAAAATCGAAGCTTTGAGTTGTGTTGGTGACAACGTTCCAGACAGACAATACAATTATGCTAGCTGGTCATTAGCGTCATTAAGAAACAATGACGTAATTAGAAAATGCACATCTACCCTGTTGTCTAATACTTACCTACTCGTTAACTGCAGCTCACAGCACCCATAATGTTGCAAGACGCAAAGATATGAAGGAACTCCATATTCGGTACCGTAACTTCACCGTATCACCCGTGATTACTACATTTTTACACCGGTTATTCGAATATATATATTACTAGCTTCAGCCCGCGGCTCCGCCCGCGTGGATAACGGCTATCGCGATAAAAACTCCTATGTTTTTACCCGGGACTCAAACTATGTCCATACCAAATTTCATCTAAATCGGTTCAGCTGTTTGAGCGTGAAAGCGTAACAGACAGACAGACAGAGTTACTTTCACATTTATAATATTAGTATGGATACACCCATAATATGTATACTCGTATATTATTATGATTGATATGACCGAAATTGCGTTGGTGCAGGGTAAGGATGTGAGTTTAAAGCAGTATGCAAGATTATCAGCGATCGACTTCTCCTCGTTGTTCAGCATGATGGTCACATTCATCAGTGGTGGTCCCACAACAACGGAATGGGACAGCAAAGCAGATAAATTGAGAAAGCTGCAGATGGGATCGTGAGGGGTTATCAAATGTGACCCAATGTTTATGAAAAAATATCGAAGCCATTGGTTTGTGTAGGGTCGAATGTGACAAAAAAAACCGAGCATGACGGACCATGCTCAGTGTAGGGTTCCGCAGGCTCAAACAATTGTATCAGCAGAAGATCGTATGTTCATGGCACTTACGCCCTTTTGTTGAGAAACGCAGTTTTTTGGAAATAACTCCATGACGGTATATCCGATCTTATTCGAAATAATTTTGGTTTAAAGTATTTATTAAGCGCTATCTTTGTGATTTTTGCGGTCACACGGTTCAGAAGTTAAGGGGGGCACGATTTATGCAACTTTCGGAGCGATTATTTCCTAAAAATATTCACTTAGTCAAAAAAGTTTCCAAAAATCTTAAAATGTTTTTAAAACTCCTGTCGAATGATGTGCCACACGCTAATTTTTGCAAAATCAATTTTTTTTTTGCTTCTGTTACATGTATGTAGTGCCCCCCCTAAAAATATTTATTTTTATTATTTAGCTATGAAACTAAATAGCGGCTACTACAAGACACCTTTTAACCAAATTTCATCAAGATTCACTAAGTAGTCTTTGAGTAAAATGCCTGTGACATACGGACGGATAGACAGACAGACGAACATGACGAAACTATAAGCGTTCCGTTTTTGCCATTTTGGCTACGGAACCCTAAAAACAATTGCTTGGTTTGGGGATATTTCTAATTACGTACATGTTATACATAAATTACAACCAGACACAGAACAAACCATCGTGCTCATCACACAAAGTTTTATCGTGGGTGGGGATCGAACCCTCTTGCGTAGTAGTCAGAAACACTCCCACCGCGCCACAGAGGCAGTCAAAAAGTTAATGCACACACAACAGTAAGCAGACTGATAAAATATATTTTTGTGATATGCTCACTGAATCCTTTTGATACCTAATTTTAGTTTAGTCAGCAGTCTTCTAAAAATATGAACAAGTTGTCATTCGATTCCGAAAAGCATTAGATGAGTTTTGTCAAAAATCAAGTTCCATTCGCAAAAGTTGACCTTAAAAGCACCTGTTGACTGTTGACTAGAAACACTACCGTCCGTTCATTTTATGTAAAAAGGGATACAAACTTTTGTTTCACGCATTATTGTATTTAAAAATACCTGCTACCGTTAGTAGAGCAAAGTAGCCATTACTTATCTTGCACGGATCAAGAAAGAGAATCTTCTCTTCTTCTTTCCCTAAATCTCTTAACTCTGCCATCATTATGCATATTGGAAACGGCTCTTTTTTTATTAAAAAAGAACCCTAACTTATTCACTAAGGTATCTGATGTACGGCGGGGTCCAGTAAGAGCTAAATACATTGGCAGGTTAAGTAATATTAATAGTAAAACTGCACTGATGCAAAAAAGTTTCTTTGGCATAGCACCGAAAATTTTCAATAGAGTACCTGATGCAATAAAACACTTGCCTTTGATAGAATTTTAAAAAACATTAAATGAACTCTTGAGTGATAAACGTTATTATTCTGTAGACGATTTCTTGAATGACATTTCAATTTAATAAATAGGCATAATTTTATTGTAATTGATTGAATTTGTAATCTAATTTTTTGGTAATTCATCTAATGTCATTTATCTAATTTATCTTTTTTATTTTGTATAATAATAATGGTTGTATTGTACTATTAAAAACTATATTTGTATGTCTTATGACAAATCATGGCGCATTATGTTTAGTTTTTTAAGACCTATGAATTGTACCCATGTTTTACAAATAAAATTTTGATTGATTGATTTTTTCTTGACTCGGGCCGCTATATGGCGCTAGTGATAACATATTGCGCAGTCACTGAACTCTATAGTAGGTACTCGTACGCAGGATAGGCTACCTTCGCTACCAACAAGATTTCCCCTATATTTTGACTTTTTTTTAAGGCTACTCCCGCAGTAGGCTACTAGCCCTGTGTCACGGGGGATTTTACAAACATACAAGCCACGTACACAAAGTCCACCCTGACCCGGAACAACAATTCGTGGCTACACAAAGTGGTGTCCTGTGTGGGAATCGAACCCACGACCACTTGCACAGCATTCGGACACACTCCCACCGCGCCCCACAGGCAGACGATTTGGTTATTTAATTTTGACAGAATGAAACTGACAAAATTAAGTTTATTGGCAATTGTGTATACAGGCTGTATACACAAGTGCCAATAAACTTCCAATAGACCTTTTTAAACAAATGGCCGCTGTATAATACAGCGGCCATTTGTTCAAAAAGGTCGCAGGACGCCACTGATCTCCTTACTACGCACTTATGTTCTTTTTTAAGACAGCACAGTTTTTCGACAATAACTCAAAAACGATATAATCCGACCATATTGAAAATAATTTTAGTTGAAAGTATTTATTGAGCGTTACCTTTGTAATTGTTTCCATATTTTTTTACCCTATGGTATAAAAGTTAAAGGGAAATCTATTTTTGCAACTATTAAGGCGATTATTTCCAAAAAAAAAGTTTCTTAGAAACCTCATTTCTTTTTAAATACTTGTCGAATGATGTGTCACACGTTGATGTTTGCTGAAAATAAAATCAGCTTCTGTCAGTATGTCCTGAAAATGTTTATATTTGTGTTTAACAATCAAACTAAGCAGCGGCAAACAATATACCTGTACTCCAAATTTCATAAACATTCATTGTGTAGTAAAATGTCTGTGACATATGATGGACAGACAGACGGACGAACATGGTGAAACTATAGGTAATCGTTTATATATAATGGTTCCGCTTTTAAAATCGTGTTTCGGCGTTTATGTAAAATCAACCCTTACAGGGGTAAAGTCTTCGACGCAGGCGAAGCCGCGAGCAACATCCAGTTAATTCATATAACAGCGTAGTAATACTAGATATTAAATTATATAAAACCATTTTTTGCTGTTATAATACGTTTTCTTTTCAAAAGTAAAATAATATTAAACATTAGCTACTTGCAAAATTTTCTAAGACCTGTTTTCCATAAATATACATAATGTTATCATACATACTAAATGGTAAATGAAGTAAGTTAGTGGAGGGTCAAATTTTAAAATATATTGCTTTCAATTAGAATTTTAAATTTTAGTTTACTATTTATTCTGTCAATCATTTATAATAATTTTGTAGTTATACACAAGTGGCATTCCAAATATTTTATTACAAACTATTTAATTTTCATTTGATTAAAAGCTTATTAAGCGATTAAATTTTTCACATACCCACATCAACCATTTACCTGGCATGGGGGGGAACACTAGACTCTAACAAAAATTTGCACTTTAAAGCTTAATATTTTACAAACAGATCCCTAAAACTAAAATCGACTTCCCAACCCCTAAACGTTTTTAAAAGACCTATCTGATGATACCCCACGCGATGGGGTAGGTAAGAAAAAAAATCACAACCCCACTTTACATTTAAGGGAAGAACCCTAAAAAAAAATAATTTAAGATTTTTTCTTACACGTTGTCGGCGTAAGTATTATGTGTATCCATGCAAAATTAGAGCCTTCTAGCACTAACAGTCTCTAAGCAAAGGTGCGGTCGGACGGACGGACGGACATGGCGAAACTATAATAATAATATAATAATAATAGTTTATTTACTTTCATAGTTTACATAACATACATAGACAGTTTTAGAAGTGTCCCTTTAAGCAGTAAATGCCTGTGTTAGGACACTTAAAACTATAAGGGTTCCGTTTTGCTGTTTTGGCTACAGAACCCTAAAAAGGAAGTTTTCATTATGGACGCCTTAGATTGTTCTTTACGAAATACATACCAACCTACATGAACTTGACATGCGTGACTCTCTGAAAGCCCATTACTCAATTTAATAGCACTGAATATCAAACAATAGCATGATACTGATAAACTATAAAAGTCATATTTATTTTGAACATTTTTCTAAAATCTTTGAAAAATGGGTAATAAACCTTTAATTGCTCTTTTTAAACAAGGGTGGAACAATTAGGGTGGTTTTTTATTAGGATATGAGCCAGTAGACATACATATATACAACGTGTAACAGAAAGGTGTGATCAAATTTCAGGAGCGAACAGCGTAGCGGACATTCAGCGGGATTTGTCAACCGTGCCATAATGTGGACATAACACGTAATCTTTAAAATCTCGAGATTTTATGATTCACCTTCATATAATGTTACCAATATTGAATAACAAACTCGTGCCCTAAAAGTGTTCATAGCAAGAGATTTTGAGCTATTCCTATAAAAGAAAAAATGACAGTTACATAAAAACCATCATATCATCATAAAAACCATCATACCATCATAAAAATCATCATACTTGCTATTTCGTTACGACTTCAACAGACTCTTACACATTATATGTTTTTAAACTTTTATGATTTTTACATTTTTAAGCTATTGCGTATCATTTATGGCGGCGATGAATCAAGAAATTCCGTAACGAAAATAAAACCTAACAACCCCCACTCCGCCTACCATGTAGCTCGGCCGAGCGTTCGCTTAACGCACGGATATAGACGAGCTGCTCCGAAATGTAATGAAAAGAAAAAAAAACATTTTTTTATGTGCATAAGTTGATGAAAAATGCTATGGGATAGCATTTCCGGAGCAGTCTCCGAGTGCCACACATTTTTTAATACTATTTATTATTTACCATTCGATAATTTAAAAATACCCGGGGTATGTTCCTGTTAACAAAGTATTTGAGGTTGATCCATCGTAATTAGCACTATCTACGCCGATCACTGGCTATCAGAGTTATAGACTGTCAGGCTTAGCACTGATGGTTTTGAGAATACTGTTGTTACTGTTGGTTCTGTTTAACATTATCGCTGTTCTTTTACGGATTACTGCATAGAAATTGTAGATGTGCGCATCAGCAAACATCTGAGATGTGCTACAGAACCGTGGCAGTCCCATCAGCATACTCAACCCATCATTATATCGGACGCGCAAAGCGTTGTAAGCTCTTTGCGTATACCTAATCCACAGGCTGCAATATGCTTTAAATAATGCAATATCTTGCATATTGCATCATACCGCCAACTTCCTGCGCTCCCTGTCTATGTATGCATCGTCAGATAGATCCTCTGTGACGATGTGTCCTAAATACTGAAAATTGCTAAACTCGACGTGTTATATCGTTTAAAGTCACCAGAGGTACGCTATCTATCAATGAATTCCTACGTTTAAATACCAACAACTTACATTTATTAACATTGTAAGTGAGATAAAGAGTTATTGCGTATGTCTCACAAATTGTTAACATTTTTCTTATATTTCATATCTAATGTGCATAAAGAAAGATGTTATTTACCTACTATTTGAAAATTGTTTTTGATTTTCCACCGGTCTCATTATTCTATCTGTCGATGGATCTACTAGAGGTAGAATTTTGACATATTTTGTATGGAGCTTATGTCAGATATATAACTTTAGTAGCCACATCCATCGTTAGTTAGAATTTTGAGACCAGTGATCTTGTATGTATGTAATATTCTTTATTACCTCATATCTCACAAACTATTGAACGGATTTATACGATTGAGACGTCCTCAGATTTGTCTTGACCTTCCAAATGTTCTTAGATAGGTAAAAAACAAACATAGCGGCTGTAAATGTCAAAATAAAGAGGTGTGAAAAAAAAATGTTTCGTATACTGCATTAAGGGTATCAAATTAAAGGGCTCGTCTTAAGTATTTCAAAAAGGTATAACATGATTATGACTGTAAGACTAAAAAAGTTAGTCAGCAACCATTCTTTTTTCAAATTTCTTTTTTAAAATACTTGACAATAGCTGTGATAAAAGTTAGTTGCTACATCCTACAACTACACAAAAAATATTAAATAAATTTAAATATAAAAAACCCGCCTGCACAAAAAAAGAGGGATACCTACATATTTATACAATTTCATGCAGTCAGAGGAACTTCACTAAGTGCATTGAGATTCATTAATGCCTCCGACTGTATAAAATTATATATTTATGTAGGGGATCTTGTATTAAATTTATTTTTTTATACATAAAATACTTTTGCTTTAGGTACTGAAATTTTACAAAAATAACACGGTACACAATGACTATGACTAATAATTAGAAATACGATCACACCGTTCTGATGCACGTAATAAAGTATTCCGACAAACTAAAACAGAACAAAATCCAGTTTTAAAAGTAACAGTATATTATTTTAAAATACAACTTGTATTTCTTTGTTTTCGTGTGTTGTTAACGTGTCCCTACGTATTGGTACTGGTGCCGGTACCAAAGCTGGCGCTTTTTTTGCCCTCACAACTTCATGAATCCAATCCAAATAAGGGCTGACAGGCACATACGCTGTTACATCAGTACTAGTAATCGTGGCTAAAATCCCCAATACTTTATTATCATTTATAATTGGGGCCCCAGAATCCCCATACCAGCCAATTGTTTTTTTGTCACATTTCGGCGCTACACAAATCAATGGATACGATATTTTTTCCATAAACATTGGGTCACACTTGATAACTCCGCCCAACCCCATCTGCAGCTTTCTCAATTTATCTGGTTTGTTGTCCCATTCCGTTGTTGTGGGACCACCACTGATGAATGTGACCATCAAGCCGAACAACGAGGAGAAATCGATCGCTGATAATCTTGCATACTGCTTTAAACTCACATCTTTACTCTGCACCAATGCAATATCGTTCATATCAATCATATCATTATTAAAGGAGTATATATAATGAGGATGTATATGTATTCGAATAATCGGTGCAACAAATTTAGTCAACAAGGGTGAGTGAGTGAAATTTTTGTACCAAATATAGACGTCCTTCATTTCATCGGTATTTGCATAACTATCGCTGCAGTGGGCTGCAGTCAACGAAAATTTCTCGGACACCATGGTTGCTGTGCATTTTCTAGCTACGTGATTGTGTCTTATTAACGCTAATATGACAACGTAAGTGTACTGGCCGTCTGGAACGTCATCACCATACAGAATTCTAAGGTTTGATTTTACTTCGTGCCTGTGTGTGTTGTAAGTGTAACTTGTTGATGCGAATAGTAACAAAACAACAACTTTCCTTAAAATAATTTCCATTTTTTTTTAAAATAAATTTTGATAACGTTATTTCAACATTGCTATCGGATTTAGTATGTCGTAAATGTTTTTGTTGTTTTCTAAATTGATATAATTTAATGTTTTTTTGCTTATCGATTTTTCACACTTACTTCACAGCGATATCAATTATTTAGTTTCGGCAATAGTGTTATAAAAACAAAAAAATGTTCCCTGACATAATAAAATATAAAAAAACAGTTTTAATAAAATTCACGGACGTCCAAAATTGGCTTAGCATCGGCATAAGAACGCCCAAAGGACACATTACTGACAGTACCGACATACGATTTCGACTCAGGCCTATTCGATATTTGTACCCGGTTTTACAGGGCCCGTCCCGTATTCGAAGAACACTGACACTGCGATCTGTTCACCCTTTTAACAGGGAAATCTAGGGTCGCACCAATTGGAATTTGTTATTACTACTTATTTATTTGTATAGGTGTGTTTTTACCTGGATGTTTTGGTAATCTTATTGTTTTAAGAATGTAAGTAGTAATTAGAGAAAAACTCTGGTTAACAGAAGTAATTCATTTTTAGGGTTCCGTAGACAAGCAACCCTTATAGTTTCGCTATGACCGTTCGTCTGTCTATCCCCAGGTTTCAGGTCCCCAATGAAATGTGATTTTTTCTCACCTACCCCATCGTGTGGGATGTCGTTGGAAAGGTATTTTAAAAATATCTGGGATTTAGGGATCCGTTTGTGTAATTTTAAGCTTTATTTAAAATTCTAATTTTTGTTACCACCTCCTCTGCCAGCAAAATAGATGTTTTAGGGAAATGTGATATAATCAGGGTAGTAGTTCACATAACGAAATTTAAAGGATCAACGCTAAACATGTTTTACAAGTTTACAAGTACTCGTAGGTAATAGCCAACTAAATGAGAAGTAACAATATTTTTTGAACAATATAAGTAGGTATATATTATAACGTTGTTAGTAAGTATGAAACAATAACTTCATTATTGTAATGGGTAACATTGTGCGTGGCCTGATATTAACTTGCCAGTTTTTTTTTTAAATTATTTATATAGGTTTATTTATTATGTGTTACTCCTTACATCATCAGCTGTCTGACAGTAAAAGTCAGTTTCGGAGATTATATAAACAGGCAGTCAAACAAAAAAATTTAAAACTGTGTTTTTGTCATAACTATATACAGGATGTCACAGAACTATGCTATGTTAAATTTTATGGTTTTCCTTTCATTTAAGATACTATATACGGTTTAAAAGATACGATTTTAGCAACTGTCGGAGCTATTAATTTACTTAATCAAAAAAGTTTCTTAATAACCTTAAAATATTTTTAAAAGACTTGTCACGTGACACACGTGCGGAAAAAAAATTAGCTTTCGTTACAAGTATGAGGTAACTCTTATGCGAATAAATATTATTGATTACAACTTTAAGTTGTTCAAAGTTTGACAAAATTAGCCTAAACGATATTTATGCCTACTAAAACTTTATGCTAAAGAATGAATATGCCAAAGTAATGTTATGTCTTTAACAGTTATGCCAATTCATTATGCAAAAGTATTTTAGGTTAAAAAATCTAATGCGAATCAAGGAGATCCTATTTAGAGCATGCAGTTTTATTCACTCTATTTTTTTTTTGGTGCGCCCCTGCCCAGATTTTGTAACAAACACCGTAAGTCCTTTACCAACCAGCAAATACAGTTTCGCTTGCGACCGCCTAACTTTAAAGCAAATAGCTAACATGGTGAGCATAATTCTGGGTGTATTTACATAAATCGATAACCATTGAGAAAAACCGATATCTCGTGAACGGAAACGCTTAGCTCTGCTACGAGTAAGTGTACATCAAATGTATTTTTTTAAGGGAAAAGTCAAGTCATACAGAAAAGGGTTCCGGGACTCATTGATGACCAAGCAAATCGAGATATTTGCAATTTAACTACTGTCGGTCCATAGGTGCCCCTCCGTGCCTCGGAGAGAACGTTAAGTCGTCGGTCCTGCGACCAATCTCTTCTCTCCCCGGTCGTATCGCATTTCCGTCCCATCGATGAGTAAGAGAATAGAGAGAGTTCACTTGTGTTTGCGCAAATACTTGTGCGGCATAATATCTTCTGCGTAGTGGGCTAGTCTGTGATGTTGAGTTTTTGCGACAATTTTTTATGTTCATATTCACACGTGTATGCAAAAAAACAAGTCACACGTGTTGGCTTTAAAAAGGCTTCAAATTTGTTTGGAGTCGTGGTGCAAATACCCACGTATTGAAACAACCTCAAAATGATTCACATGTGGTGAGTCACTGTTAACGTGTTAATAAACATTTATTTGAATACAACGTATAGTTTTTTTTCGGTTATTTCCTCTACGCTCTAGCCCTGCCATGCTCGACTCTAAAAATACCTACTAAAAAGTGTCGCTATGCACAAAATTTTGGATTCTACGTAAACAATGGTAGGTACATACTGCTAGAAAAAAAAGTGTTTAAATTCAAGTTGCAATTTTTAAAGCGCCACACAGTGGTTTAAAAGTCGATTCAATCGCAAATTAATCATTAAAATCAATGTTTGCAAAATGACTGAAAAATCTGTTTGTTTATTAGTTAAATAACTATAATGCAACAGTTAAAAAAGTTAAGTTACTTGCGTTTTGTAGTAATGACACTTCGGTGAAAAGTAAACTTTGCGCTCTTAATTTCTTAAGCTAATAAATGAATACACGCGACTTATAAAACTGGCTTAAAGCTATCACTTCTTTAAGTCCATTCTATAAGTCGTTAGTAAGTTATTGTATTGATATTATATTTATTAGGTTTATTGCTGACATTGGTAATTTATAAATCTTATACTTGTCTTGAGTTTTAAGGATTGATCTAATACTTGACCTGTCTGTTTTTTACGATAGTCAAGAATTGTGAGAGAGAAATAAATAAATATTATTATTATTATTATTATTATTATTATTATTGTCACACTCTGAAAGTTATTTTATTTAAAAAGAGATTTAGTCAATTCAAAAAATATATTTTTTTTTATTCAATGCACAACATTATGCAAAACAACATTTGTGATACGTTGGGATTCTACATGTACCGTCTGTTTACAAATTCAGTGAAAACTTTTTTCCCCTCGTGGACGCGTATTTTTTATATTTTTTTTACTTAATGGTCCAATCTTCGGGTAATCGTTTAAAGTTATTTGAAAAATAATATAAAATTATGAAAATTAACCGATAAAACTTATCGATGCATTACTTTAGAAGAACGTTTTTCTTTAAAATAAAATACGTTTTAGAAAATAATTTAGTAAAATAAGAAATCAGAGGTAGAAAATTTACGAACCGAACTTGGCAGTATTTATATTTTTTTTAAAGATGTTTAGAGCAAGAACTACAAAGCATTGGAAAGTAAAAATTGTTTTGTCTCGTTCTGATAATTAAAAAAGTCAAAGTGACAGTTAAGTAAGGACAATTTAATTTCATATGTTTGTTACTAGAGCTGTAACTCAATACTAGATACAAGACATTTAACGAAGTCTGTAAACTTTGTTACAAATCTTGTCTTACTAATATTACATACAGGCTGCCAGGACATACGATAAATTCTTTGTACAGCCAATTTAGCCATGTAGTACCAAAATTTAGTTTTCTTTTTACCCGACTGTAAAGAAGGGTTATGTTTTTCGCGCGTATCTTGTGTATATGTATGTATGTAATATTCTTTATTACCTGATATCTCGCAATCCACTGAACGGATTTGTACAATTCACACGTCGTTAGATTCGTCTTAATCGCGCAAGTGTTCTTATATAGGTGACGTTTTTAAAAAACAAATATGGCGGCTATGAGATGTCAAAATAAAGAGGTGTGAAATAAAAAGTTGTTTCGAATACTGCAATATGGGTATCAAATTAAAGAGCTCATCTTAAGCATTTCAAAAAGTTGTTATACTAAAAAAGTTAGTTAGCAACCATTGTTTTTTTAATTTTGAATACTTGACAATAGCTGTGATAAAAATAAGTTGCTACATCAGTTACATCCTACAACAACTAAAAAGTATTAAATAAAAAAATAAAATTATAATAAAAATAAAAAAACCCGCCTGCACAAAAAAGATGGAAACAAGATCCCACTACATAATTATACAATTTCATGCAGTCGGAGGCATTAATGAATCTCGACGAACTTAGTAAAGTGCCTCCGACTGCATGAAATTGTATAATTATGTAGGGGATCTTGTTTCCATATTTTTTGTGCAGGCGGGTTTTTTTATTTTTATATATATTTTTTAAACCATTAACAATTAACATTATCAAGAAAATGCGGTATTTTCTTGATAATGTTAATTTTTAGAGAGAGTGAGATAAGGCCTCCAAGTGTTATTTTAGGCAAATAAGCATAAATGAAAGTATGGAATGTTGTGTAAAAAATATTTTATTAATCAAAACTTACCTTTTAAATGGCTATATTAAATATTACACTGTAACCCTTTTTTTCATCACTGCCCGCGAATGTGATTTCGGGCATAGCGAAACTTTTTAGTAGGTATATTATGAGTTGAGCATAGCGGGACTAGACAATAGAGGGAATAACCGTTTGTTTAATGTAACCGTTTGTTTCATGGTACTTTCAAAAGTGCAGAAATGTATGGCCCACTCTGTATATAAATTAATATCTAACTAAGTATATCTATAAATATTCTTTATGTTTTTACTTTTAAAACTAAATTATAAGCCTCGATTAAAGCAGGGTGAATGATTTAAAATCTGTGTAAGAATTAAATTACAATCTAGGTACCCTACTAGATTCCTACGGCAGTAAAAAACATACCATGTATATTTAAATATGTATCTGTTTCTAACGGATCTCATTCAAGGATCAAAACTTAGGCGCTCGTGCAACTGATTAAACTTTAATTCCTGAGCTGATAAACAAACTCGGTTTTACGAGAAAACTTCCATGTTTATCCTGAATAAAATATTACTATGTCGTCCCCTAAACGTGAGGTGGACACCAATAGGTATACGGACGACGAACATCTTGAGGTGTCAGTAAGGATATAAATTCGCTTACTTGAAAAGTTGGCGCCTGCTAATATCCCCATAGCAACTTTTACTGTTTGAACTTAGGTCGGAGAAACATCAAGCGCATATATACTTTTACTTTGACCTTATCAATGACGGTTCCAGATTTTTTTACCCCAGTTTATAATGATTATATCAACGTAATTGTTGTACTTTTGGAGAGAGTTTAAGCTCCTTGCTTCTCTCTCACCTCTGAATCCGCTACTAGACTATATCACCCGAGCAGTGGTGCTTATAGGAGGGAGAGAGAGAAAATACCTCGGGTGTTACCCCTCCCGAGAGTGACTGGGCGTTTTTGGAATACGGACGTACTTTATATTAATGACTTTCGCACAAATATTATATTTAATCGAAAATGCTTTTCGCACAAAAGTTATTTTGCCTCGGATGCCAGCCTCGTGTAGCCCAGTAAAGGATTTAGCGTTCACTTAAAAAGAGATAAGTCATATAGTCAAGATCTCTTCTTTCTATTCAAAGCCATCTTCTTTCTATTCAGTGCCTTACGACATTCATATTATTTAGTCGTGAAGGTAGTCGTATTACAGTAAAATTCGATTTGATTCGATTCGATTAAAACCGACTAAATGCCTAAATAATCAAAAATAGGTAAGTAATTTTTGAAAATTTAATGAAGAAAATGTCCAATTTAAATTACATGTAGGTGATATAAAATTAAAGCCAAATAGGTAACCGACCTAACAGATGTTGTGTTGTTTTCTTCAATTATTTTTTTTATTTATTTTTTTATTTTTTTCTTTTATAATTAGGTACTAGTTGAGCCATGCATACTTCGTTGAGCCTATGACCCTCACAAATAATGATGCATATTGTACGGTAAAAGAATTTTTAAAATCGGTTCAGTAGATCCAAACATTACCCCCAACAACCTCAAAAACTTAACCTTTTTATAATATACTTAGTTGATATACATAGATATAGATTATGTAGAAAAATGACAAAAAATTATAATAGGCATGTAGGATAATATTTGTCACTTCAGATCACTAGGTAAATATTGCGTTTCTCCTTCAATAGCAAAAAAATAGATATACCGCATTAATGATGTTTTAAGTAAATAGATGTAGATAGGGTAACAATAAATCTATGTATTGCAATATCACATTATAAAAATAAGTAAAGTAGGAAAGCATGATTAAGTTATCACGAGCGAAAAAGAGAAAAACGTAATCCGCTACAATTCATCACCACAATGCTAGCTCTATTATCTTTGACCACAACAAACAAAACAATATAGAATAATGAATAAGACATGACAGTTTGGCCTACCAATTTATATCTAAATCAACCTTTAGGCATACCTAAAGGTAGATTCTACAGAAAAATTACGTAATTATTTTATTGACTACTAAATTTTAATTTTCCTTTTATGTGAGAAAGAATATCTTATTCCTACATTACTTAATAGAAGAGTTAACCTAAAAATGTTTTATTCAAGGTTTTATTTCTTCTATCTTTCTTATATCTTAGTTTTTTTTTTTAATTCCTGATAAGCTATTGCATAGCTTCTATCGCGGGCCTTGAGCGCGGGGACCGAATCCAGAAATTCCGTAACGAAAAAACCTCACGCTCCCCACTCCGACGGGCACAGCGGTGATACTTTTTAGTTTTGCCATCTATCGATGAATAGCAGAACTTTTAATGATTTTTTTTTAAATAAATTTAAAAAAAAATACAAAAAATAAAGAAAAAAAAGAAAAAAAGAAGAAAAAAAGAAAAAAAAATAAAAAAATTGTTTTGTTATAATTAAAAAAAAAAACTTTTTTTTTTTCAATACCTTTTTTTGTAATTTACAAAAAAAATTAAAGAAAAAATAATTAAAAACATTGTTTTTTACAATGTTTTTTTTTTTTTTTTTTAATTGCTTAATTTGATAAAAATGCTATACAATAGCTTTACCGCGGCAGTCCCCGAGTGCCACACATTTTTTTTTTTTATTTATTATATTTTTTGTTTGTGCAAACTCATTTAATTTTTTAGAGTTTTAAGAGCAGCTTTTCGAGGTGAGTCTAAAATGGATTCCGATACTGTTTCTTTAGCAAGACTCTTTGGGCTGCCAGGCGATGACTGTTCACGACGCAACGAGAACAATTTCCTTAGATTAGGATAAAAAATATATAGTATAAAAATAGTCAATGAGTAGGTAGACAAAGTTAATTCAAAGCATAAGTAGTGCTACAAAATGCAACATTAAAAATAAATGAGTTAGCGCAGATTTTTAATAAAGCCTACGTCCTTTAGCAGATGTGCATTTATCTTCGTCTTTAAAATTAATTGAGCATATATAACTAAATATACTTGGATGCCAGAACTCTTCTTTTCTCTGTTTGAGAATAATGTCCGCCCACTGGATACATCTTAGTTAATTTGATGGAAACCTTAAAATAATAAATTAAAACCTAATGCTCAACTCTCTGTTCTACGTTCTGTTAAGCATAATTTATTCGTTGATCAGAATAATCTAGTTCTAAACATCTCGTTCGCACTTGGATCATACGGGTACTTTTGTCACATTTTTTAGTTTTTGTACGCATTTTTTTTAATTGTAATGAAAATAGTAATACTTACAAATGATAAGTAATACCTGAAGATTTTTTAGGCAGCAATTATTACGACCTAGCATAAACATTATTTTATTACAGTACCTACCTCAAACTTACCGTATGTTTATCGGATGCGTACTTACGCATCTCAATTACGTGTGCACTTTAAACCTGTCTTAATTATAGTTTGCATTAATATAAATTATTTAAATTATTTATATGTTAAAGACTAACCCTTACAAGTTTTAAATTTTTTGAACATGATTTTTTTTATATGACTTAAAGAAATTCTGTCATAATTTACTAGAAAACAGTGATTCCACAAACGAAAACAAAAAAGTATTATTAGGGTTCTAATAATACTTTTTTGGTTCTAAGTCTTATAGTTTCGTCATGTCCGTTTGTCTGTCTGTCTGTCTGTCTGTCCGTCCGTGTGTCACAGGCACTTTACTCAAAGACTACTCAATTAACCTTGATGAAATTAAGTGAAAAGGTGTCTTGTAGTTAGTAAATTTTGGTTAAGATCGGATATACCGTCATTTTAGTTATTGAAAAAAAACTGCGCTTCTCAACAAAAGGGATGAAAGGGGGAAGGGAAGATTCAATTGTTCAAGGCTGCGGAACCCTACACTGAGCATAGTCCGACATGCTCTTGCCCAGTTTTTTTTTTATTATACAATTATGCAAGACTTTAAGAACGTTACTTTTGCTGTATGTGGAGCGAGGCTGGGGCTGCTCAGATGAATTACATACTTGCATACCTACATGAGCCTAATTCTATACTAACATTATAAAGCTGAAGAGTTTGTTTGTTTGAACGCGGTAATCTTATGGACTACTAGTCCAAAATTGAAAAATTCTTTCACTGTTGGAGCCCATTTATCGAGGAAGGCTATATAACATCACGCTACGACCAATAGGAGTGGAGCAGCAATGAGAAATGTTGCAAAAACGGGTAAAATGTACGATGACGAAGTTGCGCGGGTCAGCTAGTTAATATTAATAATAAAATTATCATACATTTATGATAATGTCGTACGGTTTGGAACGCTGTGGAAAGCCCTAATTGTTTTAAAATGGAGGTAAATTTTCGGATCTGAAACTGTTATAAGTACTAATACACCGATATTTGTCCTTAATGGAGAGCATTTTTGAATGATGGCGAATGTTCATAAGAATTCATAAAATATTTTTTTATAGTGAATATGATAAATACTTTTTTTTTCGAAGGGCGTTGTGAAATCGACGCAATTATACTACACATCTATACTAATATTATAAAGCGGAAGAGTTTGTTTGTTTGTTTGTTTAAACGCGCTAATCTCAGGAACTGCTGGTTCGATTTGAAAAATTCTTTTTTTGTTGCATAGCCCATTTATCGAGGAAGGCTATAGGCTATATAACATTGCGCTACGACTTATAGGAGCGGAGTAGCGACGTGAAATGTTGCAAAAACGGGGAAAATTTACGCATACGAAGTTGCGCGGGACAGCTAGTTTACAATAAAAATGACTTCCCACACGTGTCTATCCACTATTAACTATTTACATATGTCACTAATTGTGAACTAAGTACATTAATACAAAACATATTAAAGTATATATTTAAGTTTGTGTTTATTTCTTTTAAAATAACTGGTTCCCCGTCTTTGCATATAGCCTTCCTCGCTAAATGAGCTATCTAAGATTTTTTCAATTCGGACAAATAGTTCCTGAGATTATCGCGATCAGATAAACTAAGAAACAAAATCTTCAGCTTTATAATAATATTTATTTGTATTATAAAATATAGGTACTTATAACTAATATAAAATAGTGTCTTACTAGAGCAAAATAGTTTGCTCTGTGCCTGTAATGTAAATGAATAATAATAAATATTGGGACAACTCACACAACGCTATCTGATCCCAAACTAAGCAGAGCTTGTACTATGGAAACCAGACAACTGAGAAACATACTTATATATTTCTAAATACATACATATTATAGATAAATAACACCCAGACACAGAATAAACCATCGTGTTCGTCACACAAAGTTTTATTCCGAGTGGGGATCGAACCCATGACCTCTTGCGTAGCAGTCGGACACGCTCCCACCGCGCCGCAGAGGCAGAGAGACATTACCAGTGCTTTACAAAATAATGTTGCTGAACTAAAACACTTAAAAGAATTTGTGCTTGCAAATGTGTAGTCTCAGATCATTATGAGAATTTTATAGGGGCTTAGTAAGTAGATTATAAAATAGTTACATAAATAAACGCTCCTACAACTGCGCCCACTTTAAGTTGCAGCATACTTGAAGTTGCTGAAGTCGTGTCGGCATTTATCCATACATATGTTTGCGCTGAAGCTCACAACACAATCAAGTATGTTTTGCTACATATTTTACCCAGTAAAAACAATCCGCCCATATCGTAATCCTCAGCGCTGGTACAGATGTTTTCATCTTGGAAATTTACTTCTTACTTTTTTTTTTTTTAAAGACGATTCCCGCTTTAGGGTAGAAGCCCCGTGTCGCGGGGGACTTTACAAACATACAAGTCACGGACACAAATTATACCCAGACCCGGAACAACAATTTGTGGATGACACAAAGTGGTGTCCCGTGTGGGAATCGAACCCACGACCTCTTGCGTAGCAGTCGGACATACTCCCACCGCGCCACAGAGGCAGACAGAGACTTACTACTTTACTTGACACTAACTAGCACGTCTAGGTTAATATATGGCTATGATTCGACGGTTCTTAAAAAAAAAAAATCATTTCGGGATGCCATTTGGCTGCTCAATCCCTTGGCGAAAATACCTGTCGTACTTTGCCAGCAATATAGTCTCTAAGTGGTTGCGATTCTACTAGCAGAATGGACTCAAAAAAATCTTTAAAAGCTACATCGCCGAATTTTGTAGAAAAGCTCTAAGGCATTTAGGAAATCCATATAAAAGTTAATAAAAATAAAAACCGTTTGTGCCCATATTTATCAAAAAAAAATCTGCCAATTAATAAATTTTAATGCATAAATTAATTTCTCGAAATATCGGCTTCGGCTTAAACTAATTAAAAGTAATTTACACTACAGATTCTCCACATTTTCAGCTGCTGAAAGCTTCGGCGTAAACACATGTATGGATAAATTCTTTCAAACCCTACTACAGCCAATTAATTACACTTTATAAAAAAAGATGGTAATTTGTACCCACGGCAACTGACGAAATTATTGATCCAGCCCTGTATATATATATATATATATATATATATATTCGATAGCGTAGTGCATTATATTATGATGATGATGATAATCTCGTAAACGGTTATCGCCTGTAATTGTAGTTGTTAGGAGAATGTTATAGTTTTTATTTTGACATAGCTATAAACTAAGTATATTTGAGTAATAAATAATTGTATATTTCATTTGAAACAATAATTAAAATGGTTCTAAGGCATTTCATCAGTACATTTACTTGATATCCATGGAAATGGGGTGTAAAAAAAACAGGACCAAGAAACCTGCAACCTTTTCTAAGTTCAAATCTATGAACAAACTGCAGTCCTCATATTTTGCACACTCAATTCCATCCAGCGCCCGCTCGATAACGTAAGCCGCGTAAATTCGTGCTGAATTCGAATCTATTCAACAAACGTAGCAAAGGGATTTACCTATATTACCTACGTAACTTGTGACTTTATCATATTTTTATGAACCAAAACATCGCTGAAACTCTTAAATGTTGCGTTATTATATTTCGTACCCTTTCATAAAAGCGTACGTTTCATTGCAAGTATTCGATGTCATACTTCACCATCGAAGGGAATGATTGAAAATCCGATAATTAACATATATTACTCTTTTGACGTGTTCATTTTTATGAGAAATAATGTCACCGAATACCGAGGGTAGGTACAGTATGTAACCTACATATAACGCGCACATAGCTATCGCTCACTGTCACGGAATCTCGTGACATCTACTGAACAATGTGCTCAAACATAAAATGCAATTCTGTCGTTGGAATTTACGTTTTATTTGGAAAAAACAACCTATCAAACAACGACGTCGAATACATCAAATGTACTTTGGGAACGAGTACACCGATTGCTGCAATGTCAAACGGATCGAACCTCGAAACGAAAGCCTTTCGTGCTCGTAGCTAAGTGTTCGACCCGTTAACGAAAATGAACGCTTTTGTTTATCGTGGTAGCCCTCTGAAGTGGGCAGTAATTTTGTGTGCGTGAATTATGTCTGTGTGCGTTGCGTTGCGAGGTAAGTACGTATGAAGGTTACTTGCGATATTGACATGTGTCCATTTCTATAGTCTAAACTATAGACAAGCTTAAATCTGGACATAAAGCGTCTACAAATGAGATAAAAATATTAATAGTCGTCAAAGGGTTGATTGAGTTTTCATAAAACAAAACTAAAAGCATTTCGTTTGTAGATCCTATTTTTGGTTGTAAACTTCTTAGATACCTATTTACTTTTTTATTGCTTTTAGTGCTCTGTAGGTATAGATAGTTCAACGTTTGTGCACGCGGCGCTATGTGACAGTGTGTGCGAGCGTGATTACAGTACATGTTGCTAAGGTGACAACTGCCGCGTCACTGCCAAACAAATAAAAGTTAAAAGAAAGTTCGACATAGTGCGCATGAGTTGCAATTACAAGCTATAACGAACTGTCTACACCTGGTACCTTTATAATACAATTTTCAAAACAGCTGAATGGTTTTTCACCAAGTGAAACTAAAAACCATCCAAATGAAACTTTTGCTAGCTTAGCTTAGCTTAGCTTTGTAATAAAAAAAAGTTGTTTATCAATCCGTCCACCGCTACGATACAAACAGACGCACGGATACACAATACAAAGTACCAACAAAACGAGGGGTTTTTGCGTCAGGGGTTGAAAACAGTTCATCCCCCAAACATCAAAAGTCTGTTTGTCCCTGAATATTTTGTCGGAAATTATAAAAATGATGGATACAAATTCCATAAATTTCCCGGAGACAGGAAATTATGTTTCTCCTGTGCGACATTCTATCCTCGTATTTAATTTGTCGATGTCCTGAACATCAATATATTCGTAATATAATCAGGTACATTCCACCATTTTAGGACAGAAAGGAGGTGAATAATTTCTATAGGTAATAGGTATTTATAATAATAGGCGTTAGTTTCGTAATCGAATGTAACGTTTAGACTATGGTTTTGTACTTCGAGCTTCATTTATTTTCGACTAGCTGTGCCCGCGACTCCGTCCGCGTAAAGATACAATACTGATCTCTCCCTATAAACGTTAGCGTGATGATTAAAAGTCTTCAGCTGTCAGACAGTGAATGTCCTGACAAAATCTGACCAGCTGTTTCGAAGATAAGCTGGAAAACAGACAGTGTCTTTGTTTTAAGTACCATAATACTCGTATATACACACATCAACAAAGTCTAGGGATATTCCGTATTATGTCGATTATAAAAAAAAACTATAAGTATTTTATTAAGACAACTAGATATGGTAAGAACCTGAATTTTAATTTCTTATTAAAAATAAAATAAAATTATTTATTATTATTTTATTAAATTAATTATATTTGGTGATTGTTACGTTGTTTTCAATTATTAACAAAATTGAATAACATTAACTTAATTTAATTACAATAATCAAAAAAATAACATTTATTTTTAAATCAGTAATCTGTGTTACCTTCCTTAACATTAATAACACATTGGCATCGATTTTTCATGCTAAAAATTAAGTTGTCAAAATCTTGCTGGGGTCCCATGTTTTGTAAATGCTAAAAAAGTTGATTTTCAGTAGTCTAATTTGGCGGAAAATCACGCATAGCTCGTCGCTGTAACATGTCCCATGCTTGTTCAATAGGGTGTAAATCGGTTGACTGTGACACACTCTAAAACCCCGATGTCGTAATCCTGAAGGTCAAACGAAACCAGCCGCGCCGTGTGAGTAGGTGCATAGTCATGCATGAACTGAAATGTTTGTCCTATTTGGACTCTGTGTGGGACGGTCACAGATTCTATGATCACGTCATGGTGTTTTGGGCCGTCGTGTTGCCTCTTATCCAAATGAGGTCAGTTCGCACTCCTATACAAATGCCCGCCACGAAACGTTAGGCAAATTATGTCATCTGGGATGAAATGTCTGACAGTGGACTATTGTTGTCTGTGGACTGTCTATGCGTGCGTTGCTCGAGCAAACTACGCATGAAAGTTACCTTCTGTACTCTGTATTTTGTGGCTGCTTCTTGACTACTTCGGCTTTAATACCTAATAGCCACGTCATATTCTATGCGTGCGTTGCTCGAGCAAACTACGCATGAAAGTTACCTCCTGTACTCTGTATTTTGTGGCTGCTTCTTGACTACTTCGGCTTTAATACCTAATAGCCACGTCATATTCTATGCGTGCGTTGCTCGAGCAAACTACGCATGAAAGTAACCTTCTGTACTCTGTATTTTGTGGCTGCTTCTTGACTACTTCAGCTTTAATACCTAATAGCCACGTCATATTATTTACTTTAATCATGTCTTTCTACCTGTACCCCAAAAGCACTTTCACTGTTGTGTCATATCCCTCGGTTTCATTGTCCAAAGACAATAGAAATTTAATATAATAGAGATGTTCGGAACACGTGTATGTAGATATTTGTATTGCTATTCGGTTGGATGGGTTACCCAGAACAAAAGAATGACTTCAAAGTGAAAATGCGGGTAAACCTATAGGCTCAAAGGTATTTCACAAGTTTTTGGGTTCAAAGTTACATTATATTCTTATCACTAAACCCTATCAAGTGAACCTCGTCGGTATCTATGAGGTACAATGAGCTGTTACTCTTAATACTAATATTACAAACTAATTTTGAAGCGGCGGCAGAGTAATGGCTAAGGCATCGGTCTCGAAATCGTGAGGTCGCGGGTTCGAATCCTACCCATTGTACTACCGACGTGAAACCACTCCTAACACAAGTCTTTGAGCTTAGCTAGGGGTTAATAAGATTGCTACTGATGCCTAAAAAAAAAAATATGGGGATTTGGTCCTATGATCGTGCTGATCCACATACACATGGATCAATTGATGTCTATACCTCCTACACTTGTAAAAAGCTGAAAAGTTTCTTTGAACCAGATAAATAATCTTCAAAGAAATGCGAAGGTAACCTAAAACTCAATATAGGTAGACTACTTTTTGGATCAATAGCATAATGTACAGGTAGCAAAATGTGCAGGCTAAGCAAAATCTGCAGATCGCGAAATATGCAAGCTGCTGCATTACATTGGCATGGAATTAATAGTATGGAGAAAGCACAGTCTGGGAAGTGGCATCCATCCAAATAGACATAGTATTATTCGAAAGCTTAGTAATTCATTGGTATCAAAATATAAGCGAAGTTATCCAACGTTATCACTGTTCTAATCTAGTAAAATCACGAGATAACTCATGACCGTTTTCCAAAACTGTCATACCATTTCATATCAAGTATGAGCTAAAATGTTTTGGCTTCAAATGGGCAACGTAAACAATTTTGTTTCGTTATTGATGGCTAAAGTCGCCGCTGACTACGAGCTAAGATGACTTAAGGTTCATTTCAATGCATCGCGGCCAATCGCGAGCCGCGCGCGGCTTACGACAAGCGTCTGCCGCGCGCGGACGATGCGACAATACTCAGAGTATGTTATAATGTTTGGCGCCGTTTCCGAGGTCTGCGACAGACACGCGCGGCCGACAACTGACGTAGGCTGCGCGCGCACTCGTATTGGTGGCACACGTCAGCCGCTTGTCGTAAGCCGCGCGCGGCTCGCGATCGGCCGCGATGCACGGAAACGTAGCTCGTAGTCAGCTGCGACTTTAGCCATCAATAACAAAACAAAATGGTTTACGTTGCCCATTTGAAGCCAAAACATTTTTGTTACAACCACTAAAAATTATAAACTTGAGCACAACACTAAGTTAAAGTAAGAAGCTCATGAAAAATTCATGCTGTGCTCTTTAAAAAACAACAGTTTTAAAATAAAAGTTTTTGTGTTTTAAACAACAGTGTAATGGAGGCACTCGAGTGATTTTTAAAAGGGCTCGTGAAAATAGAAGAAATAAATACTAATTTTAAAAAGCTGAAGAGTTTGTTTGAACGCGACGATTTCATTATCTACGGGTCCGAATAAAAAAAAATATTTTACTGATGGATAGCCCATTTATCGAGGAAGGTTCTAGACTATATAACATCACGCTACGACCAATAGGAGCGCAGCAGCAATGAAAAACGTTGCAAAAACGGGAAATATTAACGCATACGAAGTTGTACGGTTGAGCTAGTAGTAAATATAAGATGAATTGAATTTGCGAAATTACTACATAATGCTTACACGTTATAAATTAAAAATAATGTAATAGGTACTAACCGATCAATACCAACTACGCATTTGGTATTATAGTCTTTAAGCCTGTGCACTAACACAAGTAATAATAATAATATCTTGGGACAAATAACACAACGTCATCTGATCCCAAACTAAGCAAAACTTGTACTATACAAAACTTGTACCAGACAACTGATAAACATATTTGTATATTTCTAAATATGAACATACTGATTATAGATATTACACCTAGACACACACATCACACATATTTCATCCTGGGTGGGGATCGAGCCCATCGAGCAGATCAAATAGCGTTGTGTGAGTTGTCTCAAGATATTATTATTAGAGAATTTAAAACACTAGAGAGTTTAAAAACTGTTGTCAAAACCTTTTTCCTGTTTCATTCAGACGACTGGCTCGGAAACCATCACGCTATTTAAACATAGATGCAGTTGGCACAAGTCCAAGTTAACGATTTTTTCTGCCAATAAAAATAATTCTATAGTTGTTTCAGAAAGAGGTACTGTATAGTAGACTCCTATGTTCAAAGTTACTTGACTTTACAAGTATCGTTTTTATCCTTTTTAAAAGAACTACATTCTATATATTGTGAACTTCGCTGTATGTCAACTATCCTACTCGACCAAAATATGTCAATTACTAGTCCATGTACCAATGCTGTGGGTCTGGTTAACGCAGACGGCCGTCTTCCTCTCTACATCGTTGCAGACAGGTGTCAAGAACATTGTCTCCTGTGTTCCACTATCCTGGACTATCATTTAAAGTCAAAACCCATATATTTAGAAATAAAGCCGCAAAAAGGACCAGTGTACTATAAATGTTTTTATGTCCGTGACTTTGAAACTCTCAAACCGAATATGTTCGAAACCGGTTTCATTCCAAAGACAACAACGCGATGATGGTTTTAGACCACTTAATAAATAAACAAGCGTAGTGGTATTACGCTTGTTGCACGCTGGGTATCTGCTAGTACCTATTATGTATATATTTCAAAACGTCTGCTGACCATTGCTTAAAATGAAAATAAATAATTTAGGTATACACAACATAGTACGCTCCATAGACTATAATCTATACTTATATTATAAAGCTGAAGAGTTTGTTTGTTTGAACGCGATAATCTCAGGAACTACAAATCCGAATTTAAAAATTCGATACAATTCGATTCGATACTATTTATCGAGGAAGACTATAGGCTATATTATATTACGCAACGACCAATAGGAGTGGAGCAGCAATGAGAAACGTTGCAACAACGGGGAAAATTTACGCAGACGAAGTTGCGCGGGACAGCTATTTAATAATAAGAATATCTTGGACACCGCACACAACGTCATCTAATCACAAACTAAGCAGAGCTTGTACTATGGCAACCAGACAACTGATGCTGATATATTTTTAAATCCATAAAATCATATTGATAAATTTATTTATTTATATCAAAATTTAATAATAATAACCTTGGGACAACTCACACAACGCTATCTGATCCCAAACTAAGCAGAGCTTGTATTATGGAAACCAGATAACTGATAAACATACTTATATATTTCTAAATACATACCTACATATCTATACTAATATTATAAAGCGGAAGAGTTTGTTTGTTTGATTGTTTGTTTGTTTGTTTGTTTTTTTGTTTGTTTGTTTAAACGCGCTAATCTCAGGATCTACTGGTCCGATTTGAAAAATTCTTTTTTTATTGGATAGCCCATTTATCGAGGAAGGCTATAGGCTATATAACATCGCGCTATGACTAATAGGAGCAGAGAAGCGACGAGAAATGTTTCAAAAACGGGGAGAAATTACGCATACGAAGTTGCGCGGGACAGCTAGTTATAGATAAATAACACCCAGACACAGAAAAAACCATCGTGCTCATCACACAAAGTTTTATCCTGGGTGGGGATCGAACCCACGACCTCTTGCGTAGCAGTCGGATACACTCCCACCGCGCCACAGAGGCAGTACATTTTATAATGTGCACGAAAATAACTGCATTAGTTAAAAAATAACTATGTCGCAGCTACTAACGCCCACCACCGGATGACAAGTAGTTAAAGTGTCTGTATTACACATAAGTGTTAAACAAAACTGATTAAACATAATCTTACTAACTAATGTATAACAAAGAAAAACTTAATTTAAGTATTTACTAACATAATTAATTAATAGACACATGTTAGTAAATACCTAAATGAAGTTTTTCTCTTTTATACATTAATAAGTAAGATTATGTTTACTCAGTTTTGTTTTAAATTACTCCCAGACACAGAATAAACCATCGTGCTCATCACACAAAGTTTTATCCTGGGTGGGGATCGAACCCACGACCTTCGGCTTAGCAGTCAGGATCACTAACCAAAACCAACTGGCCAGGCATTTCATTTGTTTTATGTAGGTACCTAACACTGAACCGTGTGGAAATAGAACTCTACTACGATTATCACAGCAGTCGAACACACTCCCATTGCGCCACTGAGCCAGTCAATTAAAGATATAATAAATCAAAAGGATTTAATATGTCAAACTAATCATTGCATGTTAAAAAACTTGTCAGGGTTTCTTGTGATGGCTTCAACTTGATATAGCTTGATGCGAAATGCTCCACTATGCTGCTTAGATCAAATTTAAACCTTATTGGACTAACAAATCAGTTCTAATAAATTTGTCGACGTGATTAATATCAAACCAGCCGTCTTATTTTACTTAATAATTACTTTAATTAATAATTAGATACCTATTATTTTAGGTGCGTTTATTATGGAAGAGGTTCTATTTTATAAATTACTAGCTGTGCCCCGCGGTGTTACCCGCGATTTATTAGCCTATTTGTTAATCCAGGGTGTCAGACAACTTCATACAATTTTATTTTACAATTTTATTAAAATCGCTCCAGCCGTTTAGCCGTGAAGAAGCAACAAACATACACACTCACATACTCACAAACTATCGCCTTTATAATGTTAGTGTGACTAGCTGTCTTGTGCAACTTCGTCTGCGTAATTTTTCCCCGTTTTTGCAACACTTCTCATTGCTGCTCCGCTCCTATTGGTCGTAGCGTGATGTTATATAGCCTATAGCCTTCCTCGATAAATGGGCTATACAACAGTGAAATAATTTTTCAATTCAGATCAATAGTTTCTGAGATTACCGCGTTCAAACAAACAAACTCTTCAGCTTTATAACATTAGTAGGGATTAGGGTTTCGTAGCGAAAAAATATTTAACATTCAACATTTATGCGTATTACCCGAATATTCGTAACCTATAAAAGTAGCCGAGCTATATGGTAGGCGGAGTGGGGGTATTAGGTTTTATTTTCGTTACGGAATTTCTTGATTCGGAGGCCGCGCTCAAAGCCCGCGATAAAAGCTATGCAAATAGCTTAAAATCTCGTGTCACGGTGTTTGTATTCGAAGTCCTCCGAAACGGCTCGACCGATTTTAATTATATTTTTGTTGGTATGGAAATAACCGTAATTGTTTATTAATCGCGATTTTGAATGTATTTTTGTATGAATTGAAAAAACTAGGAATATTAGAAAATAAAAGGAACCAAGACAGTCAGATAGTATCTACTACCTACATATATACTTTTCCTTCATTGAAAGCAATATCAACTACTCAAGCCTGATGAGCGAAAATCAAGTTCCATTTCACTCAATGGCGTTTTTTAAGAGTAAGTATTACAACAATTACAACAAAATATACCCAAATTACTATAGGTGTGCCTTTAATGTTTAAAGAGTTCCCTCGATTTCTCCAAGATCTCATCATCAGATCCGAACTTTGATGACAATGGGACCAATCTAAGAAGTATACCCTTTCAAACACAAAAATAATTTTAAAATCGGTCCAGTCGTTTGCGAGTAATCAGGAATCAAACATAAAAAAATATTTATATTAAAGTCGAATTAAGATTGAGTTATTTGAAGTCGGTTGAAAAATAAAATAATTTGAACTCTGTGATTCGTCCCATGGGGCAAAAGAATCGTGGGACGAAACAGCGAAAGAATAGTTTTGTGATAGATATAACCTGGATGGTTATATCTATCACAAAACTACTCTGACGACTAGACGACTTTCGTTTGAAGATTAATTATAGATCTTTCTATAGTTAGTAGTCCTAATATTTAATCTATAATAAGATGAATGCTTTCTTTTCTTATATTTTCATAAGATATATCAAAAATATTTATACAAAACCTTGTTCGGTAAAGGTAAAGTATAATGTTCCGATTGTATTGACATTATTTTTTTATGTAAAAAAGAAAAATAATACCCCGAAAAAATTACGTAAAAGATTTTTAAGTAAACTCACTTGGTACTGCAGACGGTGCGGCGACGGAAATAATTGTTTTGATTGTAAAGATACCATAGACAAGCAATAATGAAATTGGGTATAGAAATCGTAAAAGTTTCATTAAAATTCAATTACACTAAAATAACAATTAAATGTTTATTTTTCCTAATAAAAATATTATATTATAAAAAAAAATATTACGATTATTTATTGGACCTAAAATAAACATACGAATTGAATTTAAATTTTCTTAAGTTACCTACCTGTTAGTCGGGGTTTTTAAATTTTATTTGATTATTTTTTACGCATTTTTCAAAATGTATAATTTTTACATAAATAAATGCGTGTACTGTAGCGCCCCCTGGTGGTTTGTTTGATTAAAACCTAACTAGAACATGTTCAAAAATTAGACTAATACCGAGCAAAAAACCGTTTCCAAATGGTAGTTAGTGGTAATGGTAGTAGCAGCCTCCAAAAAATACAACGCATGGCCAGAGTGCAGTGTACCGGCAGAAGTGAAAACTTGAAAGTTTTAGATCTTACTGACAAAATAATAAAAAATATGAAATAATAAATCACAAATCAAAAAACCAAAATCAAAAATTAAATTAAATAAAACCGGGAAAGAGCGTGTCGGACCAAGATCAGTGTAGGGTTCCGTAGCCTTAAATAAAAAATAGCATCAGCAGAAGAGCGTATGTTCATGGCACTTACACCCTTTTGTTGAGAAAAGCAGTTTTTCGTCTATAACTCAACGACGGTATATCTGATTATGTACGAAATAATTTTAGTTTAAAGTATTTGTTAAGCGCTACCTTTGTGATTGTTTCCATATTTTTTCGTCACACGGTTCAAAAGTTAAGGGGGGACACAATTTATGCAACTTTCGCAGCGATTATTTCCAAGAATATTTACTCAATCAAAAAAAAAAAATATTAGAAACCTAAATGTTTTTAAAGACCTGTCAAATGATGTGCCACACGCACATTAGCCGGAAAAAAAAATGCCTGTTACATGTATGGAGTGCCCCCCTAAAAATATTTATTTTTATTATTTAGCTATCAAGACACCTTTTCACCAAGTTTTATCAATAGTCATTGAGAAGTCTCTGAGTAAAATGCCTGTGACATTTTAACGGACGGACAGACAGACAGACGGACATGACGAAACTATAACGGTTCCGTTTTTTGCCATTTTGGCTATGGAACCCTAAAATGGGAAAAAATAATTGTTAATCGGACTCGAACTGGGGTCTTCGATTTCTGGACCGCCTCATTTCCCACCTGAGTGGAAATGATGAGGGCGAAATTATCCTTCGTATTCTAATGATATTGTAGCAGTTTTTCGTTACTCGCCCTTTGCCTTACGAATTTTCGATCAGGTCACGTGTCATGACGCGAGTTTAAAACTATTAACCCATCCCAAAAAGTGCACAACGCCGCTAAAGAAGTTTTCACTTTAAAAATGACTGTTTTGGAGAAATATGAACCCTGTGGCGGTTTAGAATATTAAAACTTAATGTAGGACCACAATCCCACATTGCTAGTTTAATTTTAAAAAAAAAACAAAGTTAAGTCCCTTGATTTGCAAGTAATAAATTGCACTCTGGGAGTGCCGGCAGCAAAATTAAAAAAATCCTAACCCGGTTAGGATTTTTTTATTTTTTTTATGTTTTTTTTTATGAGTACAAATGTACTACCATTTATGTGGTAAAATTTATGACAGTAAATCAAATATATTAAATATTAAATCACTAATTAAACAAACCAAAATCAAAAAATTCAAATAAAAAAGGAAAAATAACCATTTGGACTCGACCGGGCTCTTCTGGTTTCTAGACCGTCCGATTTCCCACCTGAGCTATTATAATATTTACAAGCGGCGGTAGCTTAATGGCTAAGGCATCGGTCTCGCAATCGTGAGGTCGCGGGTTCGAATTCTACCCATTATACTACCGACGTGAACCCACTCCTAACACAAGCCTTTGAGCTTAGCTGGAGGGGTTAACAAGATTGCTAGTAATGTGGGACTAAATCCCACATTGCTAGTTGTCCTTTTAAAAAAAAAAAATGTAGATTGCGATGAAATTTACCATTCTAAGAATCTTACGGTCACGTGATCCTGACGCGAGTTTAATATTTTAAACCTATACCAAAAAAGTGCACAATGCCGCTAAAGAAGTTTTCACTTCAAAAACAAAGTCCCTCGCCACATTTGTCTGTATTGTATGTTTGTGATGATTTAAAAAATTATTACACGAGTTTTCGCTATCGTTTAGACAATTTAATTTGGATATACCTATATATAGATGGTGGATGAAACTCCGTGCGCCGCTAGTAAAAAATATTATAGATATTTTAGTCGTTAAGTGTTGGCTTTTATGACGCAGTGAGTTAGTGGTGTTTTTTTTTTTAGCTGAATCTGGCATGAAGTTTAAAGTTGAATTTGAGCAATGGCGGTGGTGACTTGGCAAGCTGCATAATGCGGCAACACAACCAACTATCAGAATTTACGACTATTTTCTACTAACTAAATATCGGGCATTGTCTTGATTTTCTAGAAAGAAACCATGCAGTCCGTGTGGTTGTGTTTTATATTGATTCGTTTGTGTTAGACTCAATATTATTCTAATCCGTTATTTATTATAATTCATTCTATTAATCAAAATTTAGTAAATGTCGGTAGTGACTCATATGACGTTGACATTTGTCATGCGGATGTCACTCCGACATGGAGAGGGAATAAAAAGATGTCAGTCACTTTGTAATCCGTATCGAACAGTGCGGACATTTGTGTGGTGTAATATTTCGAATAAATCCGTTTATAACTTTGTAATCCTACGTATTTTTATTGTAGTCCGAATTGATCCATTAGCTCAGAAGAGGGATAAGCAAACCCCAATAGGTATTTCCGTGCCAGGAACGTTCTGTGAAGTAATAGTTTTTTTTTCTTTTTCTTTGTGTGTGTGTTTGTGCTCTTGAGTCGCGTTTATTGATAGTGATTATGGGCATCGTAATAGTGAAATATCAATCTGAAAGTAACGTCATAATCGAAAGAACCGTGAGAAATCAACAATTCAAAATGGAGGTGAAATAAGATATCATTTTCATTTGAAACGTATACACCGCACCGTTCAGTTCGGAGTAGTGGTTCATCGAGATCGTTTACGTTCGACGCGGTCGCAATCATTCGCGTTCGGCGCGTTGCGATGGTTCGAGTCTGACGCAAAGCGATCGGTCGAGTTCGACGAGTCATAGTCGTTGGATGACGACGCATCGCAATCGTTCGAGTTCAAGCTGTCAGTGTACATCGAGTACACACGTCATCGCGGCTATGCACGTCGCAGATGTAGTAAATCACATGAAGATAGAATTGCGACGTCTTACTTAGTCGTCTAACACACTCAGTTGTTACTGACTGAACTAATTAGAGCAATAGCTAATGACCGTTCTAAAGGTTACAGATATCGATGTTAGAAAATGGCATTTTAAAGTTTGATACCATGACTAAAGACCAGACCATTGATATGTGGCTTATCAAAGTAGAAGAATGTGTTCCACTTTATAAATGGAGGTAAAACACCTATTATTATTCATTACCTAAGCTGAGTGAAAAAGTCAAGACGTGGTATCAAGCCCTACCGTCGACGTCGTTTTCAGGGTCCGAATGACAAACGAAATTAATTGCCTTGAACCTTGCCATCAAACCATGATTATGTAGATCTTCTAAGCAAAATGTTCGTCAATAAAAAAAAAATAACAATAGTAAACATGCCCGCGCATAAAAGATGGAAACAAGATCCCCTACACAATTTTATAATTTCATGCAGTCGGATGTCATGTAATGAATCTCGATGAACGGGTTTTTTTAATTTTAAACTTATTTTTTTATTTAATACTTTTGAGTAGTTGTAGGCTGTAACAGCTAACTTTTATTACAACTATTGTCAAGTATTGAAAATTGAAAAAAGAATGGTTGCTGACTTACTTTTTTAGTATTATAATGATGTTATATTTTTTGAAATGCATAAGATGAGCCCTTAAGTTATTATGTTGAGATGTTTTACAAAGTTATTAGTGTAAGTTCGTTCGGGCCACAAAGACCGCTACTGCCATTCGCGTGTTTAAGAACATCTTTAGTTGCAGCACTCACTCGGTTGATAACGGACTGAACAAAACTGCCGTAACGAATTCTGGCAATAAACTTGTATTGAGCGATATGGCAAATCAACGGGCGAACTGACAAGTCGAAAGATTCAATTAAACAGTTCTGGACGCCGCATTGGAATATTGTTTTTTACTGGGGCTAGGTTATACTGAAAGAGGACATGTACTAGTAGGTGTACAGTAAACTATATTTAGTTCACCTACTAGTACATGTCCTTTTTCAGTATTATGATAACCCTTTTAATAATTAGCAACCTCTTGGCGCCCGTCCCTAGTCCCAAGTACGTGGATATGCATGGTATTTCATACATACATAAGTTTTTACATAAATATAAATAGGAATTTTGGCCGGTTTATCCTAGAAGATGAGGTTCTTAACAAGTTTTTTTAGATTATTATGTAAATAGGTTTTATGTAGTAAAGGAATACATTGTGAAGACCTAAAAGAAGAAAAAAATGTTAGTCTTATTGTTTCAAGTGTCAAAATAGCTCACAGGACGCTCGATCGATTCGGTACAAGAAATTGCTGTCACTCTCTACGGGCTAGCCATCCTGCGTACTATCCATAGAGGTTAGTGCTGGATAGCCAAGAAAAAAGAAGACTTACATCTAACTTCAAAACTGGGGGAGTTTCATATAAACTTACAACCACTATTTTACCCCCTTAAGGATGAATTTTAAAAAATCCCTTTTTATCGGATTGTATTGTGATCGGTTTTCGATAAGTGTGCGAAGTTTCAATTAAATCCGAAGTTCTGAAGTGGGTGAAAATCCCGTTCAAAGACTCCGCTACATACATACAAACATGCCTATGAAGCTAATAGAAGCGTATTAAAATATAATCCGCTGCTTTCATCTGTTAACGCCAGCGATGCAACACTGACAGATAACACCACCTATTTCTGAGCCCTTGTAACATATCTACATCTTTTTAATTTTCATTGGTCGAGACCATACAAATTATAAGAAAAATGTCAGTCACAACTTGTACAGCTGTGACAGCCACTGCTCGCCAGGTGTGCCTTAATGTTAGTGTGATTTGTTATTTTTTTTTTCTTTCTTTTTATAAAAGTATTTTTTTTTCTTTACTTGCTAACAGTGACGGCCTATAATTGAATACTTATTACGTAATATTTAGTGTCGTGATGTTGATGGTCTTATAAAGTAAATTTAAAAAAATAATACTTAAAGTAAGAAACTCGCTTTTGGTCGACAAGTCAATATTTATATTAATAAAACATCTTTAAATTCAATATTAATTTTGGGGCTCGATAAAACAAACAAATTACCCTACTTCATTTTAAAAGATCTATAGGATGGGGTGGGTGGAAATGGACGTGCTTGTTCATCCCCAATTTACATACCTATATGGGGAGGTGGTCTAAAAATATATATTATGTTTACGTAAAGGACTGTTGGAGGTAAGCAGGTAAGCATTGAACGAAACCGCCATGATTTGCATTTAGGAAACGAAAAAAAGGTAATATACCTAATAGGTAAAACGAATAATTAGAGTACTTCTTACACAAGTTTCTGAGTTAAAGTAAATAAGTGGTGACCAAACAGATCCAGATATCTGTGAGTCTAATAGATGCGTTCCGTTTAAAAAGTCAAAACCCTTCGTACCTCTGCGAGCATGATCCGTCTCCAGTCCTGTCAGACTTTCGTCTCGTCCAACTATGAGAGGGAAGGAATAAAGAGAACACTTTTGTGCCCTATAATATCTCCTATGTAGTTGTCTCACTGATCTATGTATAGTACTAGTACGTGGACTGGTTCCCCCATACAAAGTTGACGGCAGTTTCAAATGACAAAATCAAATGGACGTTTTGTTGTTGCCAGTGGTAGTTTGTCCAGCTTACCAGCAGTAATAGATCACTGAGTTCTCTACTCTCTAATGATATTGGGCGCAGTAACCGAAATTAGTTTAATCAAGTTTTTATCAAAGATGTTTTCCATACTTAGTGTTTCTTATTGACCATCTATCTATGTTTCATTGTCTTTGAATACAGGTTACAACGGAATGAGCACGTAGTACGTAATAAGCTTACATGTAGTCAGTAACATAACAATCCAAAAATCGAGAGATCGATAAGCGAGAATGAGTGACGTAATCACTGTCGAACCTTACATGAGTGATCGATCAATACCTTGGAGAACACGTTCAGGCATCGGTTCTGCGACTAATCCTGACCGGAAAAGAACGCTGTTAATGTAAGAAAGACCAGAATCAGAAAACATTCGTGTGATACCTACGGTCCGATTTTGATACGATTTGTACAAACCTTTAAACATTGGTCAGCGTAATTATGTATAACCAAAATTTGAGCAATAACGTACAATATTGAACGTTTACCGGCCGGTATAACGGAATATTGGTCCATTAATTGGTCTATTGAAATTATTTCAATGACGTCATTACGAAGCTATCTTTCGGTGTTGCTATTTATTGAAAGATCAATAAATAATTTAAATTGTGAAGTCTGTATTGTTAAAATCTGTATCTGTATTTTAAAAAATTGTCTGTAGAGTCGGCTTACGGACGATAATTTTACGTGATAACGTCATATGAAAATATTGACGACATTGTAATAAACAACCATGCCGGTGACAGCTTTAGTGGACCCACAATACTTCAGCCTATCAGCAGGCGGAACGTGATGGACCGTCACACTTAGCCTATCAGCAGGCGGAACGTGACGGACCGTGACACTTTTTCGTGCGTGTGGTCACCGATTTATAAGACTTTATCACGTCAAAAAAAATATATATTTTAGTTAGCTTCAAGAGTTTTTTGAAACGCACCAGCCTGTGTAATGTTAAATTACACAGGCTGGTGCGTTCCAACAAACTCAAGAGCCGATTTCGATGAAATTTGGCATGAAAGTAGTCTAAAGCTATTAACATAAATAATCTATATCCACGGGAGAGGAGTTACTGTAATAGATGTATACCTACTCATAAATTAAGTATTTGACGTAGGTACGAGTCAAATTCAAATGATATTTATATAGACGACGATAATTTGCTAGCTTGTGACGTCGTATTTCCTAATATGTATGTAGTTACTTGTAGCCTTTCTATTGATGATTAAATATTTATATTACGTATGTCGTATAGTTAAAGTTATGTGGAGAAGAAGTAGAAAATATCTAAATAATATGCATTAGAAATAGAATCCAAATCTATACTAATATTATAAAGCGGTAGAGTTTGTTTGTTTGTTTGCTTTGTTTGTTTGTTTGTTTGTTTAAACGCGCTTATCTCAGGAACTACTGGTCCGATTTGAAAAAATCTTTTTTTGTTGGATAGCCCATTTATCGAGGAAGGCTATAAGCTATATACCATTGCGCTACGACTAATAGGAGCGGAGTAGCTACGTGAAATGTTGCAAAAACGGGGAAAATTTACGCATACGAAGTTGCGCGGGACAGCTAGTATTAAAATAAACATTACACACATTTAAAATAAAATATTTACTTTTTAAGTTACTGCTAATGTCGAACAGAATTAACTTGACAAATTAACGAATATTAAAGAGAATATTAAATTTATAAACACAACGTTTATAAAAATTATTATTATTGGTCTAATTACGACCTCTAAGCAACCCCTAGATCCGTGATGGCGAACCAATGACACGCGTGCCACGGATGGCACGCGTTAACATAATTCGGGCGCGCTGTGTCGTCCATGAAGAAATATATTTGTTAACCATATCTCGTACCAACTATTAAAGCTGTGGCTAAAACTGGGCCGCACATTTCAAGAGATCTCCATAAACTATAATCTTGAATGGTGCCAAATTAGTAATATTCCCATTAACCCTTTAATTAAGTATCAGTCTGTGCCATACTTCAGTGGGTCAGGCTCGAACCCGTGACCTTTCGGCTTTAACACATAACATCGAAAATACCGAAGGTAAGTTTCTTCGAGCAAAGTCACTGATCTCTATAGTACTAGTACGATGGATAGGCTACTCCGTACAAAATGACAAAAACTTCAAATGCCGATTCGAATAAAGGTGGAACCATACTATCGAAACGTGACGCCTCACCACGCCATCCGACGCATGACAGTACTAATCAATTCCATATATTTAATACGCTCAGAAACATATCGATAACACGCCATGTGATCACATGCGCCCCCACGTGTTAACATCCAGTCGAGTTAAATCGACGTGTTGCCAGCAGAGGGGTAATACACGCTAAAATTTTCTTTTTTTTTAAAAGATAACTAGCAATGTGGGATTGAGTCCCACATTACTATCAATCTTGTTAACCCCTCCAGCTAAGCTCAAAAGCTTGTGTTAGGAGTGAGTTCACGTCGGTAGTAAAATGGGTAGGATTCGAACCCGCGACCTCATGATCGCGAGACCAATGCCTTAGCCATTAGGCTACCGTCGCTTCACAAAATGACAGTTTGTTTCTAGTTAACACCCGACGCCACGCATCCGTTGCTAGAGAATCTTCGTGGTGTAAAGATTTAAGTCATTTAAATTTCTTTAAATAATATAATATCTTGGGACAACTCTCACAATGCCATCTGATCCCAAGTTAAACAGAGCTTGTAACATGGAAACCAAACAACTGATAAACATACTTAAATATTTCTAAATACATACATATTATAGATAAATTATACCCAGACACAGAATAAACCATCGTGCTCATCACACAAAGTTTTATCTTGGGTGGGGGTCAAACCCACGACCTCCGGCTTAGCAGTCAGAGTCACTAACCGCTAGACCAACAGGCCAGTGACTTTACTTAGTATGTTAGCTTAACTTAACTGTACTGTGAACTGTTTTGACATTTATGACAAATGGCAGTTTTTGTCATCCTTGTTACACAAGATTATACTTGCATTTGATTTACAAAAAAAAAATGATGAGCAAAACACACTGAGTCGTCGCTTATTTACAGGGTACATTAAATTCAGATAGTAGGTACTAAATGTAACCTTTACATCTATGTATCTTGCTTTAGCAACACACAAGCCAAATATTTATTACTAGCTGTCCCGCGCAACTTCGTATGCATAAATTTTCCCCGTTTTTGAAACATTTCTCATCGTTGCTCCGCTCCTATAAATCGCAGCGTGATGTTATATAGCCTATAGCCTTCCTCGATAAATGGGCTATCCATCAAAAAACTATTTTTTTCAAATCGGACCAGTAGTTCCTGAGATTAGCGCGTTTAAACAAACAAACAAACAAACTCTTCCGCTTTATGATATTAGTATAGATTCGCCTTCCGAAAAAAAATGTTCTTTACTTTTTTTCTGAAGACGGTTGTGGGCGATGTCCGTCTATGTATATGTTACTTGACGGTATTCTTGGAATTTTGTGGACAGAATCTCAGCTTACCATTCAGTGGTCCGAATTGGTTTGAGATTTCGTGAACGGTCTATGTTGCTCGAGCGAAATATATGAAGGTTACATTCTGTTCTCTCGGTATTGAGTGGCTAGAAGCTCATTGGCTATTGGCCCACGATCAATATAAGGGATATCATAAAGATTAAGGATTATGAGACGAATATTCGGGATTTTATAGGATAAATCTTCGTATTAGGTGATGGTATGTTAATCACTTAATAATGGGATTAATCCGATTATTACTGGGTACTAGAATTCTGACGAAACTGACGCTCGCGGCTCTACCCTGAATGCCAAACCAGAGGTCGTAGGTTGGATTTCCATCCAGGGTAAATTTGTTTGTGTGATGAGCACGATTATTTATTCTATATCTGGGTGTAATTTATCTGTATGTGGTTTAAATTTATGACATTAATTTCATACAAAGAAAACATTGTGTATAAAACAACACTGTTACACGTTGTACAAAAACCGGGCGAGATCATGTCAGATCATACTCAGTGTTAGAACCCTACACTGAGTATGGTCTGACAGTCCGCAGCCGTTATTGCAAATAAATGCACTGCATATGAAAAAAAACAGATTTTAATAAATGCACCAGCAGAAGAGCGTATGTTCATGGCACTTACTCCTTTTTGTTGAGAAACGCAGTTTTTTGGCAATAACTCTATGACGGTATATCCGATCATGTCGAAAATAATTTTAGTTTAAAGTATTTATTAAGCGCTACTATGTGATCTTACTTCTTATATAATGGTCACACGGTTCAAAAGATAAGAGGGGTCAATTTATTAATTGTGTAAACTTTGAGTAAAATGTCTGTGACATATGGACGGGTGGACAGACAGACAGATATGACGAAACTATAACGGTTCCGTTTTTGCATTTTGGCTACGGAACCCTTATAACCCTAAAAGTCATAAAAGTAGGAAAGCATAATTTAATTATCACAAGAGAAAAAGAGAATAATGTTATCTCCTGTTTTCATTTGTTGTCACCGGCGATGCGACATTGATATATAAAAACTTGGTCAATGGTCATTTGGCGAAAACCTTTGAAAATGGCAAAAATTGAAAATAAATCATAGTAGGATAAAACTCATTGGAAAAAGAACTGATTAAAACAAAAAAATAAGGAATAATAATTTACAGTCGATCTGAGGTCGGGAAGTGGAAGGGAGTGGGTTTTTAAGGGTAAAAATTGGTTTATCTCGATTTCCGGCAAAACTACAAGTCCTATGAAAAAAAAAGGTAAAAGGCAAAGTTTTAGGTAATAAAAAGATTATTAGAACTTTTGTATTCACACTTTTCTCACATAGGTAACCTCAAAATGTATGTTAAATATTAAAATAACCAAGGTTTTGGTTTTTTATTGTTATCTTTTACTAAAGCATTTTTTTTCCCCGAAATTAGTTGACAATTTACCTGTTTATGTCCCAATCACATTGTGAGTTTTTTGATTTTGATTAAATATCGAAAAAACACCTTAATTTTTAATCGAAAATTCTCGCGTTGAGATATCTGCTGTAATTAAAAAATAAGTAGGATTTTTGTTCGTTGACATCTCTAATTCCTGATGGCGTAAAATATACGTAACTATAGTAAATTTTGTCAGAAAACGCAATAAATATTAAAAAAAACTTTACATGGGCTAAATTTTTCTGTAGGTCACTCAGGTATATAAGTTATCTTAAAATAGCAATAAATAAGCATCTACTATGCGTTTTAAATGAAAAGATAATCGGTTTCGTGACAACTTCACAAAAACTCCCAAGTTTGGTAAAGTACGTATGTGTTTACGGACGGACGTAATATTTCTTTTCTTTGAACTATGTGCGTATGTATAATAATAATAGTATTCTTTATTATTCAATAAATACCAAAAATATAAGAATAATCTACACTTTTGTGGTCTTCCAGTCAGTCGTGATATTTTTTTTTGTTATATCAAATTAAAAAATATTGTAACACAGAAAAAACATAAATTAAAAATTATTCACGCTACATGTCAAGCGGGCTATGTCCGCCGGCGTCTGGGTGTGCCGTTAGCTACGCTTTCGAGTACATACGGTTTTCTGTGCGATCAAAAGGAATTTTGTTAGGTACAAAGAGAATTTAATTAAGTACCTAAATCATCATCGAAATTATCCAACTTAATCATATATATAATAATAAATAGTAAAATAATGTGCTTAAGTAGTTCAGAGTAGGTAGGTACTTTTTTTTACGAATTATTTTATTGCTGACTTTACGTCATACAATGAAGTTGCAGTTGCAATGCGAATAAAAATGTCATCATGACAGTTATGAACTCATTTGAAACGCATTGTACGCATTTAATTTATAGAAGATTCTACTACTTCCTCAAAATATTGTAGATGTCTTATTAAATATCAACTTTATTAACTTGTATGGTTGTTAATAAGAGTAGTATTATTTCGATCCGCATTTTTTTTTATTATCAATGAAACATTAAATCTTTTGTTTTTCAGTAATAATACTGTAAATTTGAATAAATAGCTCAAAATTGTACTTAAACATTTTAAAAAAATCGGATTTGAGTATGTTCGTTTTTTTGCATTTTCTGTGAAAATTTACCATAGTACCTAATGCATTTTTTTACACCATCAAAAGGTAGAGATTTCAAGGAACAAAAAGCTCACCGACTTTTTAATAAAAGCAGACTAGAGAGAAGATTTTGACGCCGAATTTTCGATTGAAAATTAATATAGATATTAAGCCAAAATAGGGTAAAAAACTTAGTGTGTTTAGGAAATAAAAAGGTAAGTTTTCACAAAATGTCGTGAGTAAACAAATCTATGTAAAGACTAAATAATAAACCAAAAACTAGGTTATTTGAATTTTTAATGTTTAGTAATCTTTTATTACCAACAAGTTTGCCATTTAACTTTTTGTCCTTAGGACTTGTAGTTTTGCCGGAAATCGAGATAAATCGTTTTTTACCCTTAAAAACCCACTCCTCCGCACTTCCCGACCGTAAATTATTTTTGCTTTATTTTTTGTTATATTTTCTTCCTTTTCAAATGGGTTTCATCCTACAATGTTTTTTTTGTTAAAAAATTATATTAAACTCTGGTCTATTAATACGTCATTGGTTCTTAAACACAATAGTCGGACATGTACGTCTACTTACGTCTACTTATGTACACTACAGTCGCGGTACTGAATTATAATCGAATCCATTAATCTGAAAAAATCTTGATAAATAACGATTATCGATCATATGCATTCAAAATAACATTATATAGATATAATGTATGTGCTCTAGCACATGTGACTTCCATGCAAAAGTGACTTCCATCATCTTTAGTCCGAGGTCCGCCAGCCTAGGCATGTTCGGATGACAAACGCATAACGCCCGTTTGCAGTTTTAAATATTAAACGCGCGTTAACTTGTGACCGTGTGCCTTGAATAAATGATTATAATAATAATAATATCTTGGGACAACTCACACAACGCTATCTGATCCCAAACTAAGCAGAGCTTGTACTATGAAAACCAGACAACTGATAGACATACTTATTTTCTAAATACATACATATTATAACACCCAGACACAGAATAAACCATCGTGCTCATCACACAAAGTTTTATCCTGGGTGGGGAACCCACGACCTCTTGCGTTGCAGTCGGATACACTCCCACCGCGCCACAGAGGCAGTCATTATGGAGTTGAGAACGCGCATTAGCAAAACACGCATAAGGGGGCGTCCATAAATTATGTGAGGTAATTTTGGCGGAATTTTCGGCTTAACTCCCGCCCCCCTATCTAGTGTCACGAGATTTTATTAATACTGGTCAAGTGTGAGTCGCAAGCATGACGGGGGAGGGGCAGGACCCATCTAGCCATTTAGCCGTTCCTGGCAAAATTTTCGCCGTAAGTACCTCGCGCGACGGAGGGTATGTGCATAGATCATTTCATCCGATACTGCCTAAGTATTTCGCGCTTTCAATTGCAATTTTTCCGAATTTTTGCCGATCTGATCATATAAAATTATTACCTGAGATTAGCCAAGACCCTCCTCTCCCCCACGTGAGATTTAGCTCGACCCTCCCTTTCCCCCAAACGGCTCACATAATTAATGGGTGCCCCTTTACCCCTCAGCATCTGATGCCTTATACTAATTTCTAAGGCTGTTCCAGTGTACCATTTCAATAAGGTTGTGATTAAATCTTTTACAGGTGGCAGGTTTAAGCCACTGGCTGCCTTAGTGAGTACGACAGGGTCAGTTATTCTGGCGTGAAATAATGATCTGAGCACTACATTGTGTGTCGGTTGATGGGCCGCCGGTGTAATTACTAGGCAATTGAGACGAATGAACTAATATCTTAAATAGGAGCGCGGTGCGGTGACTATCAGATCTTTGCCATACAAAAAAATGTGTGGCACTGATTCTGTTATGAGCTGACGTGACGCTTACCATCAGGCTCACGACCTGCTGGTCTCTTCATTTGGTCGTATAAACATATACATAATTTAATTAGCCGATAACCGCCTATCACTCGCTTGTTTTATACAAAAGATTGTGATGGCCAACACCATTTATGTCAGGCCTTCCATTGTGTATGTGGATTCTTTTTTTAAATTTTACTCGCATGGTTTTATAGCAGGTGAAACAGAAATGTGAGGAAAAATATGAGGGTGTTAGAAACACACTATATTTAGTGTTAAGGTACTATACTGTGTATGTACCCTTGATGTACATTGTAAAGACTTATATTAAAGATCTCTAAAATGTCAACTAAGCAAGATATATTATATTAGACAAGTGTATGAGCAGGCACAAGTGCACCCCCTGTTCCCTCAGTCATTATTATAACCCAATAGGACGGAAATCTGACACGACCGGAGAAAGATTAGGTGCAGGACCGATGGTTTAACGTGCTCTCCAAGGCACGGAGGGGTATTACTTTTTCGATAACGGTCACCCTTCTATGTACAGACAGTGTTAACGTTGCTTAACTAAAATGCCAGTAGCCAGAGTTGCCACTGAGTCAGGAACGCCACAGAGATTACGTAATGTAGCTAAATCTATTTGGTGTCTGGGAGAATGTTTGGCCCATACAATTTGTCTGGCTGACCAAATATATAAGGTCGGGGCAAAAGAATTTTCGTATTTTTTAAACAAAGAAAAAAAATACTTATATTTTTTTATTTCTTTATAATCGATGACTTATTGTGGGTAGTGCCATGATCCCATTGGTAAAAAATATCTGACGGGTAGTACTCACAGTGTTCTTTTGAGGTTAACTTTATGCTTCCTAAAGAGTTCTGACGGGACTGAAACAGGTAGAAATCTGATGGAAAAAGACCAGGGCTATACGGAGGATGCATTAACACATCCCAGCCAAGCTCTGTGGCCGGTTTTTCTCAATGGCTTCTTTTAACCTCATCAGTTGCTGACAGTAGAGGTCAGAATCGATAGTTTTACCTGGAGGCAAAAGGTCATAGTGGGCGATTCTTTTCCATTCCCACCATACACACAGCATCACTTTGTTCCGAGTAAGGCCGAGCTTTGCCACGGTCTGTAGGGCTTGTCCATGTTTCGACATCGATCTTTTTTTGAGATCATGTGGTACCCAAATATCAAGTTTTTTCTTGTACCCAGACTTTTATAAATGACGTAAAACTGTTTTATGATCAACATCCATTTCTTCAGCAATATCGTAACTATAAATATGTCGATCTTGCTCCACTTTTTAAAAAATGGCACTGATTTTATCCAAGTCCAAAGCGAGCCTCATCCTTCATGCTAAAATTTCCAGATTTGAAACGCTTGAACCACATTTGTGCTACTCGTATTGATACCGCATTAGGTCCGTAGGCCGCACAAATTTTATTTGCGGCGTTCGTTGCATTTTTACCTTTTTTATAATAAAACTTTTTTAATACCATTAAATGTCAACATTTAATGGTATTAAAACCAGCCGGTTACATTTAGTACAACCAAAGAGGTTTGTGTACTAACCATACATTTAAAATACGAAAATACTTTTGCCCCTACCTATTATGTTTCAAATAATCCTATAAGTAACAAATATAAGAATCAAGCATAGAACATAACAACAGTTGTCACCTTTTTTGGCCCCATTAAAGTGTCTGGCAATGCTGAATAAATTTTTTTATAGTATTTTACAACATATTTAAGAAAGTCGACTGTCAGAAAATAAGATAACTTAGTCCGACTTTTTCTTACCTTTCTCACCTGATACCTAAAAATTGGCCGTCTATACAACTTAGCTGGTATGCTAGCATTGAATGTACATATCACATTATTTCCGTCAGAAAATAAAATAGGTTTGGCACGACTGAGATCTTGGAACATCAGTCTTATTTGCTCATAACTATGTCCTTTCCAACACGTCGTTATAAACTTGTATAGCTCAACACCACAAAAGGTACTAGTCAAAGGTAAAATGCTAGTCCTTTGAGTCACAGTTCTAAAAACATTCTGCCTTGCATTCTGCCCTACAGGTATTTGCACCTATTACGACATGTGGTTGTACTCAACTAATGGGAATGGAACAAGTCTATGTTTTACTAAAATTAGTTGTGTTTCAGTTCATTTTTGCTTTTCATAAATATAATATCAAAATCTAAAAATAAATATTAGTCTACCATGATTGGTATAGGTAATTAAATATTTGTCGAGTAAATAGAAAGGTTTCATATCATTAGATAATTAATTACGCGATTAAGTCGCGATATACGTACCATTTACGAATTTATTTATAGTATCTACTTAAAAACATACGCAAAATATACTATTATATTGTCCCAAGATATTATTATTATAAATTTAAACTAATACGTGTACCCGACGGGAACTGGTGGCAGTAATGCGCGGGTGGTGGAAGGATGACATTTGACCTCATATCCCGATTGTCATATATGTCGATATGAATTGATATCGATGTCGTTCTAACAATTCTGAACCAAGTCGACATAGCAACTGGTACAAAATTTCATTCATTTAAATTAAAAAAACAACTCCTGCTCTAGAATAAAAACCCTGTGTCGCGGAATATTCTGGAAACATACAAGTCATGGACACAAAGCACCCTCAGACTCGGAACAACAACAGTCAGTTGTGCAGTAGAGGCCGTTATCACACTAATCACACTAATATTATAAAGGCGAAAGTTTGTGAGTGTGTGAGTGTGTATGTTTGTTACTTCTTCACGTCAAAACGGCTAGAGGGATTTAAATAAAATTTGTTATGGAGTTAGTTGACACCCTGGATTAACACATAGGCTAATAAACCGCGAGTAACACCGCAGGGCACAGCTAGTAAAATATATTTTTTAACTCATCTCCTAAGCTGATTTTCGTACAAAGATAATCTTAATTGCGATAATCGTTATTTACAAGAGCGGAGTGGAGGGATACAGCTAGTACGTGTTAATACTAAAAGAAACAAGCGTAGGACCGGATGCTACCCAATGGTAAAAATATAAATATACCAGCCGTTCCGGCGATGTTTTCAAGAAATAGATACTATCCGTTGAACACAATGCAGGAACTAGTAAGAAAAAATCCAATTAGTTTAGTTAACTGAACTGAAGAAATGAACTACGGGGACAAAGTTTGAGAAATTCGGTTAACTGTACAACTGGGAAAACATCCCATTAATTTTGCTAAGTACTTGGAAAAATCTCTATCAGCTAAGGTTTTTTACATACCTACACATTATGAACCCAGTACAGTTAAGTTATATAATCAGCCCTATAAAATTCCCAGTAATAGGACAAAGGTTTGCTTTTCTTATAGAGAGTTTTTAATGCGGTTTCGTCGCTGTATCATGGCTTACCCTTATTAAGCAGTGACGGTGAATCAAATCATACAAATTAGTTTTGACCTTCAGACCTACAGCTGATAAAGCCGTTTATTTATCATTGAGCCACTAATAGCCTACTTATATCCCTTCAATCCGCAAACCTACATACTCTCTAGGAAATGAGGTAAATTTCCCAGCAGTGGAAACCTTATAAGGCTGATAAAAGTTCCAACAAAAATGAAAACCGACTTTTTCAGATTTGTACCAAGTGTCGTTATTACCAGTATTTACCCGATCCCGAACTCGGGTCGTACAAATACTGGCATGATAACACAGCCTGCGTTATAACAGAAACTTTCATTTTACTTCACACCCTTTAGTGTAACAGGATTCATATCCGCAAGTCATAAAAATACATGGTTGTGCTTCTAGGCGTTATTAAAAGCCTAACAAGAACCGGCTCGGGTAAATGAAGACATGAATTTTGTTTTAGCCGACGGAGACTTGTTTTAGCCAATGAAGACTAAACATTAGCATTGTTTTAGAATTTTTTGTTTGTTTTAATGTCATTGTTTTAGGTTTTTGGTCGTGTAATCTGACACGATGTAGATTGGAATAAAATGCTAGATGTTGAGCACGGTTTTGTGTTGTGGGAATACTTGGCGGCTTCACTTGGCTAAGAACCCCTAAATTTTTGTTGGAGGGGGCTATCTAAGGGACCTTTTTGGAAAGGTTTTATAAAGAAAAGCCGTTCGTTCAGTGGACTTAGATACTTTGGAGAGGAGGGGGCTAAACCTCTATACCTCCCCCCTTTATCCGACAGTGACATACGCCTAGGTACTACCTATTACCCTAGGTTTAATGTTTAAACTATTTACGCTTAAACTTTCATCTAAATTATATCACAATTTTTGCATGAAACTACCAATAAATCTTAAAAATCGAATTTTATAAGAGTTACTTATAAAATTCGATTTTTAAGAATTATTGGTATAATACTTAAAACCTCTCACTCGTAGTTTCAATAAATTAATAACTGTGTTATATAATTTTTGAATTTTTTTAATGCATTAACCCATAACCACCTATTTTTGTAACTCATTCACCTACTATACCTACGTTTGTAAGGCTGGAGTAAATTCTTTGTTTTGGGATTAAGGCCATAAACCTCATGATAAACAACAATTTTACTCCAGTAAAATAGTCTGTAGATAGATAAGGTTAAACTCTAAAAATAAGTGGTAAGTAATTTAGGGTTAATATATTAAATACTTTTCAAAACTGATATATAAAGTTATTTATAGTAATGAAAATAAGCAAGGAATGGAAGGCTACTAGTGTATTACAATGCATTCTGTATAAGCGTGACGGAATAAAAAGTATAATTATGTGCATTTGCTTGCCTATAAAGTGTACTTAATATTATTTTTATTGTAATTGATAAGGTGCCAATCTATGTTATCAATTAAGTAACCAATTCCTATTCAAAACTATTTACTCTTAAATAAGATATAAAAACAACACGAGATAGGCAATTACCTACCACGGCTTGTGAAGACGTTAATTGATTAGCCTAAATGAGTAATACATTAAAAGAAAAAGAGGCCCTTTTTGGTAAGTAAGTAGTCAAAGCACTCAACAACCAATGAGGTTTAATTATTTACTTAATTTGCACGTTATGACAATAAATTAAATAGTACAGTAAAAAAATAATGCTGAGGTCAAAAGTCCCGCGCCAAAACATAGCAACAAGTTTAACAAAAACGGGTGTTATGCAAACGGAAAACCGTTTACAGAATACAGAAAATCCCTATTGAAAATATCCAAAAAATTCGGCATTGTAAACAACTCGGTTATCACTTATCCGCCGACGGTGCCGAACTCGTTCGAAATACAAAAATTCATAAGTTGAACAGACTCTTCAACACAAAAATGGAATATATTTCAAATTTAATTTGACGTTCGAATTATTTTTTTTTATAATTAAAAAAATAAGTTTTTAGTGACGTACCTGGTTCGCGACGATGGTTAGTAGCCGATGGCATGAGTGCGTCTGTCGCACACCGGTTGCGCGCGGATACTGTCAACTGAACTCAACTGGCTGATTTCGGCGGGATTCTTCGACTGGGGCCAGTGACGCGACAGTCGATAAACTTGACCGCGTGAACTATCGATAAGTACATTTACGTCTCATGTATTTCTTATCGCGATTTATTTGGTTAATAGTTGTTTTGTTTTATTGTTGTGCGTTTTAATTGTTAAATTAACTGTACATACATCTTTTATTATGTAATTGCTCTTTTTACTACTGAATACAATTACACAAAAAATAGTACGTTTCTATTTTCATATTTTTATTTATTAATTTATAACTAATTGTTATTTCACAAATTATTACTACAGGGGATTATAAAAACCATTTAACATAATGATTTTAGGGAGCAGGTTACTTCTTTCAATTTATTTATCTCCTCTAACTCGATATTTCTCGGTGCCAAAACATCTTTTTCCATCCTTACCTCCCACGCCTGCGCAATGCTTGTCTCCGACAATTGCCCAGCAGAATAACCGCGTTGATTGATTCAGCAAGTTGAGCGCAGGTTAACACGTGCGTAAGCTACCAACAGTTGAAGATCTACCTACCCTCTCTCGTCTCTTTTTACAATAGACACAATAGAGGCTGTTTGAAAAAACACAGGGTTTAAGTTATACTAGATGCCGTTATCTGGGCTCGCTTGTTTTAAATGCTGTAGCTAAATTTCGCGCGCGGATTTCGTACATTTGTTTTTCTTGTAAGTTCTTTGAATACAAATCCTTATAATGGGTTGGATTTCTGTTTATTTGTGGATTATTTTTATTGATTTTTTTATTTGTTTATTGAATCATAATGCTTCTTATTGAATACATTTTTTTTTAAATGATTTGTAATGGAATATTATAAAAAGCCCTTAGAGATGTCATATTAAAAAGACGTACTACACTACTGTAAAGTATATTATTAACTATAAAATAGTTTTGTTAGCCGATTAAAAATATATCTGAACAGAGATAAAAAAGTTGACCACAGGTCTTACAAACAACGATTTACCACCACATTAATCACAAAATAAAAACAACTCAAAAATGTAAAAGCTACGAATCTACAAATAAATCCAGTTTGTTCGTAGCGGCTCCCTAGATGCTCCGTGCGTAGCCTCGTAGACCTTTCGTAGACACGGTTACGCAATGTCATGGAGGTCAAACCTATCACCCTTGCCACCCACGCCTCCCGCCGCAGGCTATATCACAGACAATTGTAGTTAGAAAAACAGAATAGGATAACATTTCTAGTATTAAGTTTTTAGTCTCCTTTGTTGTAGAAAGATGTAATTAGGGTCATGTAATGTCATAATTTTTATAAGGCGGCCATTTTCAAAAGAGTGTTTATTATTTGACGTGTTATGGTTACAGCTTTTTATTATTAAATGACAAGCGTAATAATCATGTGACTTTAGTCAGCTGTTACGTACAGCAAGTGAAAGAGATAGACAGACAACTTTTTTTGTTATTGGTTTCATAGAGACTATCCAACTACACAGGAGATATTATACAACCAATTAGCCGCAGGATAGATGGCTTAAGATGCTCTCCGAGGCAGAGTGTGACAATGTTGGAAAACAGTCACCCATCTATGGACCGACAGACGTAGCGTTCCTTAACCTCGCGAATCGGTCAGGGACCCGACAAAGATTTTAAAGTGACCAATAATTTAATTGGTTTTTTAACCCAACAATGAAAATCACAAAAGTTGGTAATGTATCTTTACCTAATAGGCTGAATTATGCATATATATTTTTCTTAACATTTAATTTTATCTTTACACAACTTCATCAAAAACAAGTGTATTAGTTTACATTGTTAATGTATAGAGATATGCGCGAATTGAAATATTTCCATTTAGTCCCAGAAATAAATAGTTTACATTGCTCATGTATAGAGATATGCGCGAATTGAAATATTTCCATTTAGTCCCAGAAATAAATAGTTTACATTGTTCATGTATAGAGATATGCGCGAATTGAAATATTTCCATTTAGTCCCAGAAATAAATAGTTTACATTGTTCATGTATAGAGATATGCGCGAATTAAAATATTTTCATTTATTACCGGAAAAAATGAGAAGTAAATGGAAATATTTTCATTCGCTCATATATCTATTCATGTATGACTAGCTGTGCCCCGCGGTTTATTAGCCTATGTAACACATAGGCTGTCAGCTAACTCCACACCAAATTTTATTAAAATCGCTCTAGCCGTTTAGACGTAAAGAAGTAACAAACATACACACTCACATACTCACAAACTTTCGCCTTTATAATATTAGTGTGATTATAAGTTTCTTTGTACCACCATAACTTTGAAACGCCTAAATGGATTTAAATAAGTGAAATCGTTAAATTACTCCGGGTATCATAGGCATAAATGTGTATAACATAAATGTCTGGCGTCGTTGAGACGCGCTTAATATCTCACGCAATTATATTTCCTTCTGATAGAATCAATTAAGATCAATATAAAAGTTATCCGATACTCAGCGGGTTTGTATTAATAATAATTATTATTATTTTCATCAGACACAAAATCCATACAATTAGAAAATACATAATGAAAATGACAATCTTAAATCTCTTTAAATAATATCTATAGTTACATTAATATATAATGTATAAGCAACGTTGATACACGTCGGACGTGACTATATTCTTAGATAAACTTTCAACTACAAGGTTTTTACACTTTTCAACTCTGGCTATGAAGCCTGTAATACCCGTTCTTTGGATGGCAACGAAGGAGTTCACACGCGCCTCAATAAACATATCAGAGGCACTACAATAGCGTGTGAAATCAACCATCAGTTGCCTGAAGATGTTGTTATAGGCAACACGAATACCATCATGCGCTACTCTCGTATAGGTCCAGAGTTGTAAGGTGTAATGTAAGTTTCACTTCAGAGGATGATTTTGCAAATTTTCTTATTATCATGTTGCCAACGACACATAAGGCTCTGCACTATCTGAGTACCTGAATCTTTCTACAATCTTCAATGGTTGCCCGTTTAGGAAAACATTGGGGACAAACTGAAGTGCCTTCCCTGATCTAAAAACCATAACTTCTGTTTTTTCACATTTTTTTTTAATTAGAAGATGACTAGCAATGTGGGATTGAGTCCCACATTACTAGCAATCTTGTTAACCCCTCCAAGTAAGCTCAAAGACTTGTGTTAGGAGTGGGTTCACATCACGTTGGTAGTTTAATGGGTAGGATTCTTACCCCCGACCTCACGATTGCGAGACCGATGCGTAAGTTAGTTCGTGTTTTTTAACAAATTGTTCATATACTCGTATATAAAAGCTTCTCGGTCACAGAATTATATACATATATATATTTAATTCTGTGACCGAGAGCCTTATCATCACCATATCGACCGCATAACTTAGATTGTTGACATAACTACCGTCCAATTTCAGTCTAACAGGAGAATCGCTCAGCTACATGATCAAATCATAAATGTATGTGTTAAATTGGTCTAGAGAGGATACACCTTCCTGTCTCACACCGCAAGACAGCCGGTAATCATCTGACAGTTATTGTTGTCCCCATCTGATGTTATTAGACTTATTACAATAGCAATAAATAATCAGATCAACAACATCAATCGGAGCATTCGTACAGTAAAGTTTCAACCACAACAGCTCATGATTCAGTATAGCGTAACGCACAGCTTATATCTAAAATACACACATCCTTCTGTTGTGCCGTCACATTTGTAGTAATTTACGCCTTGTGTAAAAGAGATAATAGCCATGCCCGTCGAAACTTGTGATCGAAACCCAAACAAGGTGTTAGTTGTTTCTGTATGATTCTTTCAAGTACCTTGGCCATTACAGTGGCGAGGGAAACAGGTCTGTAGTTACGCCATGCTTAATACGTCACCCGTTGTTTTTAGGTATGGGTAGAACGACAGTACGCATCAATTCAGCCGGTAGCAGTATCGCAAGCAAAGATTCATAAGTTTCGCTAGTACCTCACATATATGCTGACCCGCATGCGACAGGTCGCATGCGGGTCAGCATATATGTGAGGCAGACATGCCGTGTGGTGCCGGCTTAAGAATAGTACCACCCCATCTCTACCCGTGGGTGTCGTCAAGGCTACTAAGGGATTTCACCCCGGAGGACGGGCAGCAGCGTCCTCTGCGTACTTAAAGCCTTACTGCGATCGCCAACCCGCTCGCCAAGCGTGGCGATTATGGCAATTACCCCCAGGATCTACATACTAGTAGGTTCTACTGGGGAGACCCGTGCCCAGCAGTGGGCCATCTTGTGGGTTGATATGTATGCGACAGGTGTTCCATGCTCAGCCTATCATGACCCGGAGACTCACCATGTTTTATATTTCTTAAGACATCTTCTGTAATTTCAGGGGTTATAATTAGCGGTGGTGAATTTGATTTAACATGTTCGCGTTCAGGCTCAGTTTATATTGTGTTCTAGAATGACACAATTAATTTCCATACCAAAAAAATTGACGTATCGATACTTTTTGTTGAGTGATCTATTAAATACTAATATTATAAAGAGAAAAGATTTGATTGATTGTTTGTTTGTATTGAATAGGCTCCGAAACTACTGGACGGATTTGAAAAAGCTACACTTATCCCGGGTGACATAGCCTTTTTACCCCTTTATTCCCACGGGAACGGGAACTGCGCGGGTGAAACCGCGAGGCGTTCGCTAGTATTAGATAAATTAAAACAATATGACGTAAAAGTTTTCATCACGACATCGTCTGCATACGTTTTGTCACTGATAGTTGAACTAATTTTTAAAATGATAAAAAAGTAAGTCTACGTTACAGTATGGTTTAGAGAGTTCGATACGTTGTGACACAAGGTACATTGAAACGAATTTTCGCCTTTAAACTCACCGTTCTGCCGTAAATAATAATATTCTGTTTTTGAACGTGATTGTATGTTCTGCCGTATCAAAATCTCAAATAATGACGGAAAATCACGTTCTGTTCACGAAAGTATTAACTTCATTTCTAAGGCATTTATTATAATTGTTATTATTTACAACATTAAAATGATTTTTAAAAATGTTACAAATACTTTTCATATTTTTACGCCTTCATTTTGTTCAGTAAACTATTTTCACTATCAAGTTTTTTAGTTGGCTGTCAGGACTCAATAAACTTTTCTGCTGCTTGATGACAGGCCAGAATATGCATTTGTATCTTTTGTTGGTCATTTTGTACGATGGCTAGTTCCCCATAGACGTTACCGTAATGATTCATAGTGTGAATAATAACCTATAGTATTTACTATATAACTGCAAATTTTGATAAAGGTCCGTCTAGTAGTTACTCTTTTATAACGAAAAATAGCTACAGCGAAAAGCAGGCTAGGCAAAAGCGTAACAATTTATGGCCTAAATGCTAATCCGCATCTATGAGATTGCACGTGCAAAATTTTAACCGAATCTGTCCAGTAATTTTTGCGTGATGCGTGTTCAAACAAACAGACAGACAGACAGACAGACAGATAGGCAGACATTTCTAAAAATGCAGCAATATGCTTAAATACTCTTTTTTAAAAAGGTTGTAATATTTTTTTTTACTAAGTTTGGCCATGTACCGACACGTGAAATTTACAATTTTATTATATGTATTGATGTCATTATGTTTTATATTTTATTTGATTTAGATTGTTGTAATAATTTATTTTTATATTAGATTGGCATGAACTACATATATTTTATTGGCTATTATTATTAATATTATCTATTTATTGATTTTGGAATATTATTATTTAATGAGTTAATCTATGTATATCTTTAATCTACTATATTTAGTATTTAATTTTTTGTTGTTGTGTTATTATTCTTAAACAATTTTTTTTTGACATGTGAGAATCCCTTACCAATAAATGAATATAAATATGATCGCGGCTGCCACCTCTCGCCACCGCCGACTCACTGCGGTTGCTACCGCGTGTCCCACCTTTTCGTTTTACTTGCAATTGCAACGACTGGAGCGGTAGCGGTTAATGCATGCGTCAACTTGTAGCCCACTATGGATTGACTTTCAATGTTCGTACTCATTTTTTTTTTGTCGTGTCGTCACATTTTGTTGTAATGGATGAGAAGACACTATTTTGTTTAATTTACACAGGTCACAGGTTTATCTCGTAGGGACCTACGAGATAAACCTGTGACGACCATTTTTTTAACAATAAAAAAATTCGTTTTTACCCGCTTCTATATCAGACAATAACGTAAAATTTTCATTTTCATTTGCTCTTGTTTTAGTAGAAGCTTGCTTGCAATTTAAGCAAGGCAATTTCTTTAAGAAAAGGCTAAAAATAACGATATTAAAATCATTTGAAATGTCACACAATACAGTTTGAAATACATTTTTTTTCATTTTCTAATTTGACCCCATAAATGCCTTTTGAGTTCCAAACTTCGTTATGAGTCCGTGTTTGGGTCACAAAAACAAATCTGTGTTCTAAATTTGAAGTTCATCGGTCCAGTAGATTCGGTGTAAATTGGCTGTGACAGACGGACAGATAACCACACGAGGTGATCCTTGAAGGGTTCCGTTTTATGCTTTTGAGGTACGGAACCCTAAAAAACATCAAAAGGGGCCGGGCCGAAACCAAGGCCGGAATCGAACCTCCTATCTGGACTATGTTACTAGACCTCAAATTTTTCTATTCTTTCATGCACGCGCGTTGGGCCCTCGCATGCGCCATCTAGCCGGCAGTTAAAGAACTATCACGGCTTTTATTACAGAGAGCATTCTGAACAAATTATGATGTCGCAGGCCAAATATTATAGTATTTTTATAGGAATTTCTTGCCAATTACTTTATTAATACAATAATTGCGTTGTTGAAAGATAAAAAAATGGAATAATTGTGTATGAAGATAGTTTGAGAAAGAGATGGAATTATTTGAATCCCGGGGAAGGACAAAGAAAAGGATATACGATTGTTATTATCACGATAACCGACATCCACGCAGGTGGAGCCGCGAGCAAAAGTCAGTTTCAAATATGTAAAACACTTCGTAGGTTTGTATTAGCTACGAAGGCAGGCGTGTTGTATTCTTTTCTAATTATTCTTATCTAGAGTTTTATAATGTCACACATACATTACACATATCATATCAAATTTTCTAATTAAGTAAATGCTTGTTTCATAAACGCTAACTTTCCATTAAATGCTTAATTAATAACCGTCGATGTTTATAAATTCTCCGTCTCTATTCACTACAAGTAGTTGGTGTACGAATAAATTGATGAACATTGCACGACAGTATTTTATTTTTTGCTTAGACCCATTGTTTGGTTCCGGGAAACATGAACTAACTGGGAAATATTATTAATGCGGCTGTACACATTGAACCAATGTATTGGCCCAGCACGTTGGGCCAGCGTGTACCTATATATTGACTTGGCGGTATGTTGGTAGTTGGCGCCAATACTGGACCGCCAATCAAATAGAGTTGATTGCCGTGAACACATCAAAGAATCTTGGCGACTTGGCGACCGTGTTCACAGGTTAGCGTATAGGCCCAATGTGCCGCCTTTGGAATTGCGACCAACAACGGTTTAACTAAGCGAAGGTTACCGTCATAAGTACCTGCCTCTGTCGAGAACACATGCCTACTTTCCTGTTTTTGCAACATTTTTCATTGATGCTCCGCACCTATTGGTAATAGTGTGATGTTAAACAGCCTTTCTCGATAACACTATAAGAATTTCGCAATTCGAATCAGTTGGACCTGAGATTAGCGCGTTTAGCCAAACAAACTCTTCAGCTTTATAATATTAAGTAAAGATGTGCTAGCCGTATGCCTATTTTCAACCGACTTCAAAAGGAGAAGGTTCTCAAACCGACTGTATATTTTTTTTTAATATTTGTTACCTGATTACTCGCAGACAGCTGGACCGATTTCAAAAAATCTTTTTGTGTTTAAAAGGATATACTTCCAAATTAGTCCCATTGTTTTCAAACTTCGGATCTTATAATGAGATCTTGGAGAAATCGAGGGAACTCTTCAAAAATTAAAGGCACACCTATAGTTATTTGGGTATATTTTGTTGTAATTCGTGCATTTAGTTTTAAAAAGCACCATTTAGTGAAATGGAACTGATGATGAAGACCACGGATGACCATCAGAACTATTCAATAATAAATATTGCGTGTTGCGAAAAATAAAAACCGACTTCCAAAATATAAAACAACATTAACTGGCACCAACTTCAAAATGTGTAATAATTTTTTTGTTGTTCTACCTCAATTATTCTTTTGCTTTTTTGTTCTCTTTCGTCGGTTTTTATTTTTTTTTGTATATAGGTTTTTTTGAAAGTCAACTATTGATAGTTGTGAAAAGCTCGTTTCGTTTGTTAACAGAGCTTAAACGATTTCTTTGCTCTCATAGACCAAATTGAGAATTAAATAATAACAGTATTAACATCCTTCTGAGAAAATTGTCTGTTTGGCGGACCGGAATCTATTTGGAATAGAACAAAAACATTATTGAATTGATCAATGTTTCTGAGAAAAATACCTATTAGTTGACGATTGAAATGTGTTAGTCTATTGGTTAGTGACCCTGACTGCTAAGCCGGAGGTCGTAGGTTCGATCCCCACCCAGGATAAAACTTTGTGTGATGAGCACGATGGTTTATTCTGTGTCGGGGTGTTATTTATCTATAATATGTACTTATTTAGAAATATATAAATATGTTTATAAGTTCTCTGGTTTCCATAGTACAATCTCTGCTTAGTTTGGGATCAGAAAGCGTTGTGTGAGTTGTCCCAATATATTATTATTATTGACTTTATTTATATATAAATATATAAATATATATATATATATATATATATATATATATATATATATATATATATATATATATATATATATATATATACCTATATATATATATATATATATATTTATATAAATATATATGTATATATAGTAAAAAATAGTGTCCCACCGGCATCGGGTACAGGGACCAAGCTAGCGGTGGTTATGGCCCCAGAGAAAGGAACTTCCTCACAATGCAAGCCGTGTCCAGAAGCACTGCCTTCTGCATCAGGCCCTTGATCCGACCGTTTAACGTGAGCCTCTAAAGGTGTTTTATCAAACCAATAACAGAAACGACTATCTGTACAATGATCGCCGAATCAACATCTCACATGTCGACAATCTCGTGCCCCAGATCAAGATAATTTGTTTATCTTTTTCGGCTTTCACGAGATTTTCGTCATGGGGGATAGTAATATCGACGATCATTGCACGACGCCCTGATCGGTCTATCATCAGAATATCAGGCTCGTGGGCAACAACAGTCCTGTCTGAGATGATAGAGCGATCCCAGGTGGTATTTCAGAACAAGTTGCTGGGGGATTATCCTGGCTACTGGATTGTGTCTGTGCAAGTACTCGCCGTTAGCAAGACGTGAACAGCCGGAAACGATATGTCTAAGGGACTCACCGGGTCGGTGAGATATCAACAGTGCCATCTCTCAGTATATATTTCCGGTAGTTATTCGTCATGTTAACTTCGTCAGCAATTGCACAGACAAAACCCTCGGTCGAAAGAACCTACCGTGGAGCTCCGTGCTCTGCCATACTTCCCTGCGTTCGTTGACACCAAGTACTACAGGCCTGCGCCAGTTCACTTAGCCAGCGAGGGAGAGGAGAGAGGAAGAGCGGGATAATCCCGGTATCCACCGCGACGACATCCCGATGCACACCCACGTCCATATGGAGAAAATATTCTTTAAGATTGTATATCTCGCGGTTATGAAGGGAATAGACGTTTAACAAACCCCGGCCCCCACACTTTTTTCAGGTGACCGAAGCTGTTTCATTTCAACCTCATTAATGCACAGTGCCTGTGACATACCCAAGTACTTATAGGTATCGGTTGCGAGAAGTGATTTTAAGTGAATGGAATCCGAGAGTTGAGTCCCTTCGGATTCCACTATCCGCCCTCCGATAAAGAAAAATGGATCTACATAGTTGCTTGCTCCTTGTTACTTTTACTATTTTGTATTTAATCATTCGGTACCACTACTATGGCCAATATTTAAGCACATATCGTTTTTACCTTGTTGTAAGTAGATGATACTCTGTTGTGTTGTTCAGACTTTTTATTAATATAATTTGCATCAGCCCTTTAACATGGTGTATAGTATATTAGTGGCCACCTTACCCCCACATCAAGTTTATTATCATTCAAACATTGTAAAATTGACAATTTGTAAAGAGTGGCCGCGAGTTTTAATTTCCATGTTATTTTCTCCGGCTATTGTTCGCGAACTTGGCATTATATATTATATGTACATGTAGAATCCTGACGTATCACAAGTGTTGTTTGGCACCCTAAGTGAATAAATAATATCTTAATTGAATTGAATTGATATATGTATTGCCAATCCAATCTTCCGCTGCTTCAATATTCTTTTTAAATCAATATACTCAAAGAGGCTTAAAGAATATTTCTTTATAAATAATTTCGTGTGTTGTAGAAAGAAATATTCGAAATCATGCCTACATTCGGTTCGAATTTAAAATGTTGCTTATTATTAACAAAATAGTCTTCTGGCTTCTGTAGCAGCAAGGCACATAACAAACGATATTCAAGCTCACTTAATGACCGCCATAGATGTTCCCATGATAGACGGAACAAACGGTAAAATGGGCTTCCGGCGTTGCGGAAAATCCCCATAAATACTACATAAACAAATAATATATAAACGGCAACCAATCCGGAAACTGACCGCGTAGTACTACTTTATCATAAAGACTGATCGACCCTAGGCTCTATTCACAAAGGCATAGCGGCGCGGCGATCACTTTCAGTGTGGTTTCACAGTTACCGTCCTGCCCAGATGCATGTTTGACTAGCGGCGCGTTTCAATAGCGTAACTATAAAACGCTGCTACCACACTAGTGCATTTGAAACCCCACGCATCTGGACAGAGCTGTCCAAACGCGTTGTGAAACCAGAGTCAGTATGAAAGAATTTAATATTAAAAGATAAGTAGCACTTAAGATGATTGTGTGTTAGCTCAGTTGCCTACGGCGTTTTAAGCAACCTTACGGACAAGTGCGAAAGCAAAACTGATATTTTAAATATGTAGATAAAGTTTTACTTTATCTACATATTTAAAATATCAGTTTTAGACTGGAATTCTTTTAGACTGGAAGTGCTTGCTGCGTCCCTGCCGGCCGCTGCCAATCCTAGTGTGAATAGAGCCTTACTACAGTCAGTTTGATTTTATTTTTATATTGTATGTTTTAGCTGAAAATATTGTAAGGAAGTGGGTGATATATTTCGGAAATAAATACTATCGTGTCAGGGGGATACACACATGATTAAATTGCTAGTTCCCTTTGGCAAATTCATTCAATAGTGGCATAACCACTTTTTTTAGTAGTAGGAGAACCTCCAGTCAAGTATCGATTTTTGAAAATTCTAACCCGTAAACTTGTTTTTTTTAGGTAGGTAGGTTTTTTTTAAGTTTTTGTTCTCACTTTTAGTGTATTGGTTTATAGTTGATTTATGTTACAATACCATAACCCAAACTGCTTATTTCTTTTTACAAAATGTTGCGGTTTGCGATACAAGGCCGTTTATTTTTATGCACCCTAAAGGTTCATTTCCGTGCATCGCGGCCGATCGCGAGCTGCGCGCCGCTCACGACAAGCGGCTGACGCTCGCGGCCGATGCGACAATAGTCAGAGTATGAGAATGTATGGTGCCGTTTCCGAGGTAAGAAAGAAAGAAAGAAAGAAAGAAAGAAAGAAAGAAAGAAAGAAAAAACATTTATTTGACCTTCCATACATACTGATAAAATAATACAGAATACACAAATATGAATAATAATAAAAACATTACATCTAATTAACAATAAGTATGTACGAGAGCAAATAGGTACCTACGTCAGCTAATGTTGCGGTCTGTGACCGCAACGCTGGTATTCTCGTAGGTCCCGGCTACCAAACTATAGATACATAAAAATATTATACCATAAATGATTATAATAAATAAATAAATAAATAAATAATTGTTTCTAAAATAAAACATACAGAAAAATTAAAGTAATTAAAATAAAACAACCGAAAAAAACACAAAATATAAATTTCCGAACCAGTTTCCGAACGTTCATTCAACCTCCCTCTGTAAAAGCGATCAACCAATCAGCAGCGTCGCTAGGTACGCTTTCAGTTGATTGGTTTGAGTTTTGACTGTTCGACTAGAGGAAAAGTCTAGGAATGTTGGAAAAGTTTAAAATAAACAATATTAAACACTATTACGGGGAAACTTAATAAATATTATCATCATGTACTGTATATGTGACTAAGGATATAAATATAAATGTATATTATTACAATTAAAAACTACGATATGATGAGTACAACTAAAACGTTTCAAAGCTACCACCGGTAAGTACCTAACTCAGACATCTAATTTATAATTCCTAGTTTTTGTTTATTTAATAAAATTTGTTTCAGTTTTGTTTGAAAGGAATATCGTGTTTTCAGATTTTTCAGTGGAGGGTCAAGGTCGTTCCAGCATTTCGTAGCGGTATACCTAAAACTCCCCCTGAAAGCGGTCGTTCTATGCCTTGAGGTGATTAGCAGATGCGATGACGCCCTTGTCGTGTATTGGTTAAGATCCCTTGACCAAGTCAACCTACTATACAAATAATCAGGTTTACCGTTTAAAATAACGCCAAAGAGCAGGGAAGCTAAATGAAGATGCCTGCGAGCAGCCATCTTCATGAGATTCCCGCAATTAAGGAATGGAGTGACATGTGAACGAGGCGGCACATTAAAACAAAACCGAGCACATGCGTTCTGTACTCTCTGTATCACATTTTGTGTTCTTTTCAAGATACATGCACCATACACTGTGTCAACGTAATTTAATTTAGATAAAATTAGAGTTTCACAAAGGGTAATTCGCAAATCGATACTGAGATGCTGACGAATCCGATACAACAGTTTGAGACGGTAAAAACAGTTTCGAACAGCTTCAAGCACATGCGTCTCAAAGTGAAGGTAAGCGACAGACGCGCGCGGCCGACGACTGTCGTAGGGGTAATTCCGCCGATATAAATAAAATATTACGTGTGTGGTGCCGGCTTAAGAATAGCACCACCCCATCTCTTCCCGTGGGTGTCGTCAAGGCGACTAAGGGATTTCACTCCGGAGGACGGGCAGCAGCGTCCTCTGCGTACTTAAAGCCTTACTGCGGTCGCCAACCCGCTCGCCAAGCGTGGCGATTATGGCAATTACCCCCAGGATCTACATACCAGTAGGTTCTACTGGGGAGACCCGTGCCCAGCAGTGGGCCATTATATGGGTTGATATGTATGTATGTATGTATATGTAAATAAAATATTTATACTGCAAAAAAAATGCGGGACTCTCAAACGGCGAAAATATAGTAATCTATTCGGAGATTACATATTTGAGCTATTTGGGATTGACACACTAAGGCCATGGGGTCCAAGTGCTCGCCTTTTATTCAAAGACTAGCTGTCCCGCGTAACTTCGTCTGCGTAAATTTTTCCCGTTTTTGCAACATTTCTCATTGCTGCTCCGCTCTTATTGGTCGTAGCGTGATGTTATATATCCTAGCCTTAGCCCTAGCCTTCCTCAATAAGTGGGCTATCGAACAATGAAAGAATTTTTCAATTTGGACCAGTAGTTCCTGAGATTACCGCGTTCAAACAAATAAACAAAAGCTTTTTAATATTAGCATAGATATTTCCCAGCGTCTTATCAGTACATCTCGTGACCAGAAAGTTGGCCTTTTCTTTGCTCAGAGAATAAGCATTGCCATACAACGTGACGTGCCAATGCTGCCAGCATTCTGGGCACTATACCGGTTGACTTCGATGAGGAGGAATTCTTTGACGCCTAAACTGGTTGTGTCTTTTTATGTAATCCTTTTTTTGTAGTTTACTAGATAAGTTGTAAATAATGTTAATAGTTTGTAAGTAATTAGTTCGTAGAGTAATCTAGCTTAATGTATATAGTAAAAATATATTTATATTCTACTTTTTTGTAATCATTATTCTATTATTTAAATTATTATTTATGATATTAATATTAATCTTAATTACTTCGCGTTTGACATTCAAACTATTAATGAATACTTATCCATCACATTACTATTAATTGAATTGATTCTAAAATACTAATAATGACGTGATTTCAATCTCAATTTGTGTACCTACTTATTAAATTTTCGCATGCCTGCTGAGAGTGGGTTGTGTCAAAGCCCTGTAATTGTGATTTAGACACCTTTTGTAAAGCCGTTTGTTAATCATATTAAATTAATTAATTGAAATTGTAGATAGCCTAATTTTTACATAGATAGGGATCTACTATTAAAAAACTACCTTGTATTTATTTTGACTACTCTTTTAACTTCTTTAGATTTTAGATGCAATGTTTATTAGATCTCTGTATTAAAAAATACTTAAGGTTTGTTTCTGGCGTGTAGAGTTAGCGACTTGGCTTCCCTAACAACTGATAATTGTTTTTAGAGTGGTATAAGTACCTATTCGTCTTGATAAATACACACAAACATAAAAACGAACAAACTGTCTCACACCCTAAACGCATATAGATACTTTCTCCGTACCGTCGATGGTGAAAATGGTAAGTCACGCACCAATTTTCCAATTTAAAAAAGTGGTCTCAATGTGCAAACATAGCATCTTTTCTCCCTCGTTTTGACTCCCTATCTGGATTTAATTTACAATGATTACATCAAAAATGTAGCACTGCAATTTCACAGATGACTCGCCGACAAAATTACCCTACATATGAACTTCATACGACAAATAGCGGCTGCAGACATTCATAATGCTGTACCGGATCGGTCCGGTTTAACTAAGGGGCCGCTTTTATGCGTCCGTTTTTTTTCATTAGTCGCCGGACGTCTTTCGAGCGTTTGTCGTTGTTCCGGTATTCGATGGGTGTAAAGACACTCATTGTAAGCCAAACAACATTGCAAGTCCGGTCCAAAAATCAATTCGGTGTTCGGTGAAAAAAACAGACACATAAAAGCGTCTTATAACATTTATTTAAAAAAAAAACATAATTTAAACAACTAATATTATAAATGCGAAACTTTTCGAAGTGAGATGAATTTGGTTTTAACCATGTTTCGAAAGAAAAAACCTTCGGTCCGTGTGCAAATCACAGCGCGGGGCAAACGGCTCGTGGTACGAAACGATGTTTGTAAATTTTTCACAAAAAAAATACTTAACAGATTTTGATACTGCATCTATAAATATATTTTTCTTCTGTGCGTGTGTATGTCCCTGAACTCCTCCTAAACGGCGATTTTGTTGATTTTTTGGGCATGTTCCAGTGGATTCGAGAATGGTTTAGATTCACAATTGTACTCAATTTAAAAAAAAATAAGCTGTACGAAGTCTGGTCAAAGGACAGCTAGTAGACTATAAAAATATAAGTATCTCATAATCGGAAAGCAGGGAAAGTTAGTATTTGATGCCTTTATTTTTTAATAAAGACTTTAAAAAGAAACAATAGATATGTTCCTACATAACATACAAATATCAAAAAATTATTTATCCGTGTTAAACACTTATCACTAAAACTTAAAACAAACGTTATACGCTAACACAAGAAAAACCCGTTTGTTCGTCATTAGTCAATTTAGCAAAACGTCAACATTTTATTTCTGTAGGAGATACGCAATCAGTACTCTTCGCATATAGTCCACTTAGCAAACGGTGCACTTCTCAAATGGTCAACTTCGCTTATGGTCCACATACGAACTCTTCGCATATAGTCCACTTAGCAAACGGTCCACTTCTCAAATGGTCAACTTCGCTAAAGCTGCTTAGTTCCAGTGTGAAACGGACCGGATTTAAAACGTGGAGTGAGACTAATCCTCTTTGTATGCCTTATCAAAATTCATACAGCTCCTCACACAATGATTAAATAGGGGTAAAAACGGGCAAGTGGGTCAACTAGCCTAATTTATTATGACGAGTGAAGGGCAATATCTAAAAACGGCCGATGACGTGCAAACCTTGGGTGCACCCAGGGGTGGGAGATGGGGTGTTTAGACCATTGTACTATCAGAAATTATGACATCACCCCCCGAAAAATGATATTGCTAAATTCAAAAAATCTAAAGTTTAAAATTCTTTATTCACTTAGGATGCAAAACAACACTTGTGATACGTCGAAATTCTACATGTACATGTAATGCCAAGTTCGCAAACAATAGGTAAAGCCAGAGAAAAGAACCTGGCAATAAAAACTTGCGGCCACTCTTTTCTAATGGCCAATTTTACAATGTTTGATTGTTTATAAACTTGGTAAGGTGCTGCGACCACCTATACACCATATCAAAGGACTGATACAACGCGCTTAAAATGTCATAGTTGTAATAAGCATTATCATGCGAAAGCCTAGAACAATAATGGAAGAACCAAGATGTTGTAAACACGCGGCACTGTATACCTTATCGAAATTCATACTGGTCCTCATACAATGATTAAATAAGGGTAAAAAGGGGCGATTGTGCCAACTAGCCTAATTCATAAGACGAATGAAGGGCAATATCGATCTGTCTTGTATGTGGCATTCATTAATCAATCGTCGACCTGTTTTTCGATATGTATTGCGGCGTATTTATCATTGAGTTTCGGCTTTTTCTTATTTGTTTTCATTTCATGTTTAATGTTTGTTGTTCATATTACCGTAATAATACTCCTTGTATTAAATCAACACACTTTTTATTAACACCCGATAAAACTGTTGGATGGTTTAACGTGTGAATCTGTTTATCAGTATCAATGTTTCTATCTGTGTCATCATACTCACAAACGAATGGACCGATTTTGCTACGGATTTTTTTTATTAGAATACTAGTATCGTATTTATCGAAGGTTTTTGGATTAGCAGGTGAACGCAATAGTTTATAGACGTGTATGAATATAAAGCATTTTATAATCTACTAGCTGACCTGCGCAAGTTCGTACGCGTCAATTTTCCCCGCTTTTGAAAATAAATCCATTGCTGCTTTGCTCCTATTTGTTGTAACGTGATATAATATGCCTTCCTCGATTTTTTTTTTAAAATTTGAACCAATAATTCCTGAGATTATTGCGTTCGACCAAACCAATAAACAAACTCTTTAGCTTTATAATATTAAGTATAGATATTATCTTAAATACCAAAACAATTTTCTCTTCGAATTTCTCGACAACAAAAGAAAATTTTCGATAGGTAAATTGACTCTTTCGTGAAAATATTTATCTTATATAAAAGTTTTTAAAACAAAAAGGTTTGTAGTAATTAGATAGGTCCGAGAAACCGTTACGGAGAGTATCGATTTTCGATATTAACTTTTTTTTTATCATTCGTTGGTTAAGCGGTAAAGAATATTCCCAAGGCTTTGGTAAGAAAATATTAGCATTGGTGGGCGTCTGATAACAAAATATCGAGAGTACAGAAGGCAAATGTCTGGCCTGTTGGTCTCGTGGTTAGTAACCCTGACTGCTAAGCCAAAGGTTGGGGGTTCGATTCCCACCCAGAATAAATTTTAGTGTGATGATCACTATTTTTTTTTTGGGTTTGTGTGTAATATATATATATATATATATATATATATATATATATATATATATATATATATATATATATATATATATATATATATATAACATTCTTGGTTCTGACTGACTGGCAACACCAGCCCAGTAACTTTGAAAATTACTGGTGTCCCAAATTAAATTTAAAATTAGATGTAAAATGTGTATAAATTATTTAATTACCAGTGTATATTTTATTTAGTATACTTAATACGTATGGAATAATGTTTGTGGCCTGAAATATTTAGATAGAAAAAAAATAAGTAAGTAAAGTATTAAGTAAAAAAGTGCTAAGTTCTTAATAATATAAAAATAAAATCATTGCATGGTATATGAATAGACATTACGGATATTAAACGATAGCAATTGCAACCAAATATGTAATAGGGCTATAGTTGTTTACAACTTTAAACTAATGAGTTAATCTACAAAATGCTGGTTTCGTTTGTTAATTACCCTCAATATTAAATACTTTGCATATAGAAATAAGTTACCTACCTTTTAATTCATTGTACTAAAATGTCGCTCCGGCATTTGTTATGTAATGTTATACTTTTAAGTTGTACTGTATTTTCTCAGATAAACGCATATTGTGTTCTTATGAGGAAATAAATGTCTTTAACCATAAATATTTACAAATAAAAGCATTATAAGAATTGGAGCAAACCGATACTAACGATGTTATATTTCGAAACCACCACCACCAAAAGCCGGGAACGTATAATTTAAATTAATATTAAAACTCGATCCTTCGTAACAACTTCATTATTATACTTTACCTTGATAAAGTACCACCATGAATTTATATGATTGCAAAACCAGTTTGTCTAAAATTTCCCCCAACTATACTTAAATTATTTCAACAGTCAAGGATTTTTATACTATTATATTTTATAAAAAAAACTTTAGTCTTGTAATTTTCCGTTAAGAACTTATTTTAGCTTACATTTTAAAAATACAAAGGGTAGAATGAGCAGCTTTTGATTGACCGCGTTCATGGTGAAGAAGAAATCAGAAGAGTAAATGAGAAGATCTCTATACTGAAAGGTGAACTTGCAAAGCTACATATGAAAGATATGGACTTGTTAAACCAACGTGATAGACTGCAGAAGGATGTCGACTCTTTTCAACCGACTTCAAAAAGGAGGAGGTTCTCAATTCGTCTGTATGTTTTTTTTTATGTTCACCGATTACGCAAAGACGGCTGGACCGATTTGAACTTTCGCGATTTGTACACATTATGAAAATATATATATTACGGGTCTTACATCGCGTGAATAATTTAAGGTAAAATACCTTGTTTATTGCCCGACGTTTCGATCGTATTGCAACGGCCGTGGTCACGGGTAGACTGCGTGACCACGGCCGTTGCTTTTTAATTGCCTTGTTTTTATTTTTGAAGTCGGTAATATAAAAAGTTTTTTATAGCAACTGCAATGTAACAGTTTGAAGTCGTCCACAAGGATCCCCTTACCCAATCCCCCAGGGGATCCTCGTGACCTCATCTGTTCATCTTGATCCGGAGTCTAGTCCAAATAAAGCTCATAACACAATAATTACATTAGAAAATACTATTCAGGCATTCAACAGTAGTGCCACTCAAAGTTTGTATTCAGAGCTCCTTGGTACTCTTCAAGGAAATAATAATATTAAGAAATCCATATATTGAAAGTCGTATTCCAAAATTAGTAGGTTAGTTAAAAAACTTACACATGACATCAAAAAGTATGGTAAATGACAAAAATAGTATGTTTTATTAAATGAGCGTGATGATAACAGATACCTTCTAGTAGTGTACTATTTGATCAAAATATTTCAATTCTGGAAGGTCAAATCTTTAATTTACAATGTAAGTTGACAAGCATAAATCATGAATAAGAACTACAACCACAGAAGTACAATAATTTTAAAGTAACCAGAGTTGGCAAAGAGAACACCAAACAACTGATGTCTCTTCTCAATGACTTCCTGTTTCATAGTGGCAATCAAACTCGGTTACCTACCTGTCAGTTAGAGTTTACCTGGCAGTTTTTTTTGTACCGTATCTATGGTACTAATGTATCAATTGATGACAAAGGTAAGATATATATCTTCTCTGATAAAGTAGGTGTAGGTTGTGGTAACTTAATAAGTAGTAACACAAATCGACAAGTTTTAAATTTATGTTCACTGGGTGCTGAGTTACATGATCTGACCAGGAAAATATTATTAAATTAGTTTGATTAAGTGACAATGATAATTACACAACTTGTTGTTTAAACTACAAATAGAGACAATGGGCAATAATAATAATAGCAATGTCAACCAACTGAATGTTGTGCATCAAAACATGCAGGGACTGTCCGGCAAAGAGTTAGAATTTAGTTTATTCTTAGAGACGCATAATATACATGTCATGTGTAGTCAACATTGGCTAAAAGCTCAAGAAAATAGTTTCAAAAATACTGAAAATAACACTGTATATAGCGCTTCTGCGTGACGAATAAAGGCCATTCTGTTCTTCCTTTTCCATTCGTTACAAGTGCTTTGGCCAATATTTAATACATTTAGTTTTTACGCCGCCCTGAATGATATAATCCGTCTGTAAACATGCCAGACGATGGCAAGAGACCTGATGGGATGTCACTGATTCCTTGGAGTATGTGAAGGGTGCTTGTGTGGGACGCCACGTGTGTAGACACACTTGCTCCTTCTCACCTCCACGGAACCAGCGTTCAAGCTGGGGCGGAAGCTAAAGCGGCCGAAAATTTAAAAATTCTTATATACAGGGGTCTTGGCAGCGAATATATATTTGTACCATTCGGCGTCGAGACCCTTGGCCCATGGGGTCCTAGCGCGAACAAATTCTTTAAAGAAATTTCCAAAAAAATGGTCGACTACACTGGTGACCGTAGAGCTGGCAGCTTCTTCGCACAACGCATCAGCATTGCTATACAGCGAGGAAATGCTGCCAGCATCTGTGGAACCATGCCCAGGGGCCCCAATTTTTTAGATATATTTTAGTCCTATTTAGTTTTAATTAATTACCTACATTGTTTTTAAACTTCATGTTAGGTACTTAACAGCTCGTTGTAGTAAAAATACGTTTTTCTAAAAATATTATTTATTTATATAAACTACTATTTCATGGCGCTAACTTAAAAACGTTTAGTTATTTTTTGTTGTTCTGTATTATTTTTTGATTTTTATTTTTGAAAACAATTATATTTTTTTGTATTTTGTTTTTTCAACTTTAAAACCTAGTCTTTAATATATGCGATTGTTTATTGACTGTCAATAGTGCCACACACTATAAGCGTACGTTCAGATAACGAGCACATAACGCATATTTACGTTAAAGCGCATTTACAACTTGTTCCATATTGTTCTAGGCTTTCACAAGGTAACGCGTCTTATAAGTAGGGGTGACATTTTAATCGTTGTATGAGGAGCTGTACGAATTTTGATAAGGCCCTTGCGTTTTGCAAAAGCGCATTTAAAACTTTTTCCACATTATCCTAAGACAACATTACTATAATATGTCGAATCGATATCGATAGTTACTCATTCTGTGACTAGTTTTTGTTAGTCGACAATTATTTAGGTACACTAACTACAAAGCACTGTACAACGTATCATGTCTTCCCAACCTACGCTTACTTTACTTTTTCGAACATTCCATAAGCCACGAAACACTTATATTATAAAAGGTAACCTTCATACAACCCACAGACATCGCAGAGGAATACATCTTGAGACGCCTTCCGAACAAAGTAGTTTGTAATTCTATGTCTAAATTATGTCTAAATGTATTATTAATGTATAATAGATAATATCATTAGTGCGGGCGGCGTTCGAATCCGCAATCATTGAATTACCGTTCCTGCGTTAGCCTCTGCAACACGGAGCTGAGCCTCAATCTGTTGAATTTGTCCTATTAGTGCTAAGTGTACCTACTTTTTAAGGCAATCAGCGCCCTACGTTTAATTACCAACGGCGAGAAAACGAGCAACTATTGACTATTTACTCGCTTCAGAAACGTATAATAAATATAGATCCTTATACATTATCAAACCAATACGAGTAATAATAGGCCTGTCTGTCTCCCGTAATCAAATTTCCGTTATACACATCAAAGAGAAAACAGACAACGTAATAGAACATTGACGTACAGACGTACACAGTATTGTATTCCATAATATTAGCGCGCCAGACATGACGGCGCTATATACAGCGGCTGTCAACCTTTGAAACTAATTAAGGAGTTTTTTTTGTAGTATAAAGCTGAATAGCTGGGTGCACACCGGATGATTCATTTTAGAACGGCTATCCCGCGATTCGTGATCTGGGTTCGTGGAGCATGCGTTACTAAACTAATGTGTGCGCTAGGATCGCACACGCCACGACCCTGTCTGTGTGTTTGGAACGCGGTTATGCGCGCTAAATCGTCTGGTGTGAATACGGCTAATGAACTGCTTATGCGTATTATTGTAACTTGTGTGTGCTGGCTAATGCCGTTACAAATCAGAGTAAACATCTTACTAATCTTATAATTGCGAAAGTTTAGATAAATAGATGTTTGTTACTCAATCACGCCTGAGGGCTTAATATAATCCGGATAAAATTGGGCACGAAGATAGTTTATATGGTCTGCAATAGCACATAGACTCTTAATCCCAAAAAAATACAGTCAGACATTATTTTGTTGTCCCAAATTACCACGAGAACATAGTCACGGGCATAGGTGACAGTAGAGTATATACCTAATATTAGGATTATTAGATTGTACCTACCTTAAATTCCTACCTCGTCACAGGGAACATACATCTAAAACAGTTTATTTATTTGGCGTATTTTGTAGAACGAAGGCATTGCGAATATGTAGGTAGGTACTGCTTTATAAACAACAATAAAGACGAACAAGAAATATTATAAAAATGAAACGTAACGTACCTTTAATTTCATTAAAGTGAAATTTTATTAAAACACGAATTTAATCTAGATACTTCATATCTTACTTTGATCAAATCCCATCTATCATTTTGAGTACTTGTCTTATTTTTAATGAAGTAACATTATGAAGCAAGTAGCATAAAGATAGTAATCTTTAAGCTACTTGCTGTCTCAATCCCTATAGCAATTTAGATCCTGTCCCTGTGCCTCGCTCACTCAACTAACCTAACATCAAAACTTACCGAACAAAAATTTCAAGTCGTACCACAAGATTCTTGTTGAAACTCCGCCCGTACTTGGAAAAATATGTTTCAAATTCAATCTCTACTTTCGAATAGAGTTTTCAAATAATTTGAATAGTCTGGACTAGACTGTGCCGATATTTTGTAGCTAGAAGTCTAGAATAAGGTTTGATAAAATTTAGTTTTTTTTTTGTGATTACTAAATTACTTTAATAAAATTATGTTATATCCTAAATGATAGTACATAATTATAACTACTTTTGAGTAGTTCCCTCTATTGTGTGTGAGACAGAGGGTCTGTCTCACACACAATAGAGGGAACTACTAACTTCTCAGAGAGCGGGTAGGTATGACCTGTAATCCCAGCCATGCGGTACCGGCTAAAGAATAGTACCACCCTGGAGGACAGGCAGCAACGTCCTCTGCGTACTTTAAAGCCTAACTGCGATCGCCAACCCGCTCGCCAAGCGTGGCGATTATAGCAACTTATAAAACAAAGCGGCGGTAGCCTAACGGCAATCGCAATCGTGAGGTCGCGGGTTCGAATCCTGGCCATTATACTACCGACGTGAACTCACTCCTAACACAAGCCATAGAGCATAGCTGGAGGGGTTAACAGGATTGCTAGTAATGTGGGACCACAATCTCACATTGCTAGTTATCTTTACTATAAAAAAAAAAAAACTACCGTCAGGATCTACAATAAGTAGGTTCTACTGAGGAGACCCGTGCCCAGCAGTGGAACGTCATATGGGTTGATATAAGTATATGAGTATCCTAAATGATAATCACCCTTGATCAACAGCATTTTAACGATATAAATAGAACTGCAATATTTTAGCAATAAACATCTGGACACCGGCATCACAGAACAGTATCGTTGCCTACTGTGTACTTTTGTAACCACAAAATTCCAAAATTAAGGAACCCTCATACGTAATGCAACCTTCATACAAAGCGCTCGACGCACGCTCTAACGCACACAAACATCAGTAAGAAGTATGAAATCTCGGAACGCCTTCCAAACAAAGTGATTCGAAGTTGTCTGAGATTCAGTGTCCGTGAACGATGTATATGTGTGCGTACGTGAAACAAGGTACGACGTAACGGTTACCTTTGACGTAAGCTTAACGCGTAAGTCTTTTGACGAAGGCTCCAGTCTTTTCTAGAATGCAACACTCAGCGATCCCTTGTTTGAATACAGGTTAATTAGTAATTTGTTTACCGAAACCCACAAACGGGAATAATACTCTAAACAGGATAAAAAAAAAATGTTTAAACATATTAAGATTTAGCAAGGAAACAAAACATTTAGTAACTCGTAAAATCACTCTTCAATTAAAAAATTGTAAAGAAGCTATTGGTTGGGTATTGGTATGGGTAAAAAATGTTAAACTCTCGTCAGGATCATGTGACCCTGTTCGGAAATTCGTAGATCACGTGACCCTGAACGAAAATTTGTGATGAGCAATGAAAAACTGCTACAATAACATTAAAATACGACGGTAAATTTCGCCACCATCTACCATTTTTAACCATATAAAATAACAGGTGGGAAACAGGTGAGAAACCAGAAAACCCCAGTTCGAGTCCGAGTAACGATAACTTTTTTTCCTTTTTTATAATATTATGTTGTTATGTTTTTAAATAATCATTTATTTGGTTTTACGAAAGAAACTCATTTGAGTATATTCATAGACGGGCATAACTCAGTCATTGACGGATTTTCAAAATTCTTTTTTCGTTCGAAAGAGGTTTATTCCGAAATAGTTCCACATACATTTTGTAAAGATCTGATGATTACTTTCGGAGACAGAAATGGAAACTTCCCAATAATTGCCAGGAACGGTAATTGAAGTCATATTTTGTAAAAAAAGATTTACCAACCTGCGCGGTTATATAAACTTAATGATACCAATGTTTGCAAATTCTGTCACAAGGACGAAGTAAAACCAATACACACCCTCTGTGGATGCGAGGCAGTTCACCACCAACACCACCAGCATCTTGGAGGCCACTTGAGTTAAGCCGCCTCTGCGCTAAGGCGACTAAACCTTCAGTATATCCTTACAGGAGGTAAAAGGTGTCAATATTGGATATTTTAGGTATCTAGATTTCGAGGCATTGCATTTCGGTCTCTATTTAATTACAATATAATTAAGTACATAAGAGAACTCCAGTCGAATGGCGACCATTTTATTGGAGTAAGAAGTTATAAATGCACGTTAGCAAAAGCACGTCAACGTTTAGTTCCATCTTTAGTGACGACACTTACTAACAGAAACAGAAAATCAAGTAGTTACACTGAGGACATACCTATTATTATTGAAATGCGCTCGAGAGTAAGCCTTTTTCTCTCCTCTACCCTAACAATTACAACAGTCGTGCCAAAGTCAACTAAGGAACCGTCTCCACGGGCGAGACAATTACGGCGATATTATCGTCGTGCCACTTGTTTCTTTAAATTCTCTTAGAACGTTTTTCTACACGGCGATTTTATCGCGGCATTGCAACGAGTGGCTGAGTGCGAGAGAAACGTCAGTGCGGAACGCGGCGCTCTCGCACCGAGCGCGCCGTCAAACGCAGGCGTCCCTCGAAAAAGTGACGAACATCGTCGCGGACACGTGGCGAATCCATTACAAGTTGCGACGATACGCTGTTGGAATAATCGCTCGTTCTGGGAGACGACCCGACGATGTAGAGCGGAATCGCCGTGATTCCCTTGCTCGTGGAGACGGTCCCTAAGTCGCAAACGTTGGTTTCTAGGCGCCTCGCCTGTCTAATTGCCAAGACATAAAATCAATGCAAATGTTGGGAAAAGCGCATTGTAAGGAAAGTCAAAGCTAACCGCGTTGGCTCCTTAGAATATATTTTTTAACTTCGAAACCAAGGGTGAAAATATTTTATAGTATGCGTTAATAACCACTTTATAAGTAGAAAATGTTTTGTATTATTTTCATTCTATTTTTAAAATAAAACAGAAGTCGTTGAGTTTTTTACGGTTCCGTAGTCAAAATGGCACTTGGTCTTTACCCAGGACGGATCGAAGAAGTTATATGCGTTTGGGGTGAGAGATTGTTTGTGTGTGCACTCGAATGTTGCCATTTATCTCAATAACGATTCGTCCGATTCAGATGTGGTTTTCTGTAAAGGGTGTAATTTGTCTGAGATGGTTCTTAGATATGTTTGATAGCAACTTAAAAAAAATTGTCAGTAAAGGATTAGTGTTTATAAGCAACAGTTCTTAAATTGATGTTAATACATATACACCAGAGTGTTTGTAAGAAATCTCTAAAAAGTATTAAAAAAAAAAATTGAAAAATTCCACGACCCATAATTTGTAATAGAAAAAGTACAAAATAAAATTTTAGGCCCCCCGACCAATGAGAGGTAACTACTTACCTCTCAATGGTCGGGGGGACAAAGAAAATTCGTCGAGGTCTGCCAATCGCTGCCATGCACATGCACGATATATAACACACACTGATATATTAATGATGCCTAAAATTTTATTTTATACTTTTCCTATTACAAATATATGAGTCGTGGGTTTTTTTTTAACTTTTTAATTTTGTTTTTTTTTTACTTTTAAGCTGTAAGGTCAAAAAATATGAAAAAAATACTAATGTAATACTAATACTTTTAACTATAATTATTTTCAACATGATCGGATATAAGTTATAGATAAGTATTATATAAGGATTCAGGTATCAATATAACTATATAAAGTCTTTGTCAAATAACTATAAAAAGTCTTTTTCAAGTATCAATATAAATATATAAAGTCTTTGTCAAGTAACAATATAAATATATAAAGTCTTTGTTAAGTAACAATATAACTATATAAAGTCTTTGTTAAGTAACAATATAACTATATAAAGTCTTTGTTAAGTAACGATATAACTATATAAAGTCTTTGTCAAGTAACAATATATCTATATAAAGTCTTTGTCAAGTAACAATATAAATAAATAAAGTCTTAGTTAAGTAACTATATAACTAGTCTGGCCATAAATACTGTTACATTAAAACTTTTCTTTTTTAACTTATTAATTACTTTGAATTTGGAACGCGTTCATTATTTTTAAAAGTTTTTTTCTATTTTGCGCCACTCCATATATTTGTTCATTATCAAATTAAAATATGGATTGGGGTGTTAAAGAAAATAGGGTTGCGGTGATCGCCTTGCACAAACAGAGTATAGAGCCGTCGGTCCATTCCAGACACTTCAAAAGCTTGTTATAAGCCGTGTGTTCGTATATCGTACTATTAACAGATACAAGAACACTATCAAAGACCATACAAGATCGGAGCGACCGCGTGCTGTTAGAACTACAAAGGCTGTTAATGCTGTTAGAGCCAGAATTCATCGAAATCACCATTAGGAAGCAAAAAATCTTATCGCGAGAAATGAAGATTCCCGCTAGGACTCTGTCGCATATTATAAGGCAAGACCTGAAGCTTGGTGCTCATCATTGATATACAGGATATGCCCTAAATCAATCTTTTCAATTAAAGAGAGTGGATCGATCAAAACGCCTTCTGTCGCGATACGCAGGTGAAGGGTACAGAAATATCCTCCTCCATCCTTACCGATGAAAAAAAATTCACGATTGAAGAGCACTACAATAAGCAAAAATGATAAAGTGTACGCTCACAGTTCTAAAGAAGCTGCTCAAGTGGTCTTAAAGGTACAGCGTGGTCATCATCCTGCATCAGTGATGGTTTGGTGGGGCGTGTCTTATCAAGGCGTCACAAAGCTACATTTTTGTGAAAAAGAGTGAAAACTTTAGCCAAAGTGTATCCAAATACAGTTTTGGATCGTGTTGTGAAACCTCTTAGCAATACACTTTTTAAAAATATACCGTGGACTTTCCAGCAGGACTCTGCACTTGGTCACAAGGCACGAACCACCCAAGCCTGGCTTGAAACCAACATTTCGGACTATATAAGAGCTGAAGACTGGCCCTCATCTAACCCAGACCTCAACCCTTTAGACTAAAAATTATGTTCAGTTTTAGAGGACATGACTTGCTCTCTCTCGTGGTGAAATCTCCCATGGAAACAGTGCGTAAATCCATAAAGACAGATTAAAGGCCTGTATAAAAGGAGGTGGCTATTTGGAATAGAAATTGTTTTTATTTTTTTGGGCTGATATTTAATAACACATTTTAATTTAACATATGAGTTTTAGTAATTTTACATTACTTCATTAAAAAAAATAATTTTCATTTGTAACAGAACTTATGGCCGAACTTATGGCCGAAATTATGGCCGAACTAGGTAAGTATATAAAGTCTTTGTCACCGAAAAATATTTAATAATCTGGGCTGTTGGTCTAGTGGTTAGTGCTAAGTTGGAGGTCGAGGGTTCGATCCCCACCCAGGATAAAACTTTGTGTGATGAGCACAATGGTTTATTCTGTGTCTGGGTGTCATTTATCTAATAAATAAATAAATAAAAATGTTTATTTGTCACAATGAAAAAAACAAAATACCTTTACATTATTTTGATTTTCTTAGGTACTAGACAGTATGTATTATTTGCAACAATAAGTACTGATACTGTTAACCAAACTAGGCTATTGCCTGTATTTTGGCTGACAGTGTTCAGTCGCGGAAAGTGACACAATTTTTTATTTAGGAGGGTATTTGCTGTACAGCGAGTTACATTGGTGTAAGGGTAAGTTTGTATATCTGTAACATGTATGTATGTAAAAATATAAAAGTATGTTTATGAGTTGTCTGGTTTCCATAGTACAATCTCTGCTTAATTTGAAATCAGACAGCGTTGTGTGAGTTGTCCCAAAACATAATTATTATTATAATTAAAAAATAAAAAGAAGGTGTTTTCATTCAGTTGTGTCAATATTGTCCTTAATTATATCTTGGTCTATAATCACGTTCTTTTTTTCCGTTGTCGCGGCAAGCCCATTGCAAGATGAACTGCTAACTGGTTAACAATCCCAATTTTTTCAATTTTACAGTACAAAATAAATGGAAGATATGACGATAACAAATTCTTGTTTCGTATATTTAAAATATAGGAACTCATATTTTATCCTGTTTAGTTAATAAAAAACTACATAAGCCCATTTTAATATAAAGCCTCAATGTGAAGACATTGACAATGCATACACAGAAATAAATAACTTTTTTTCACTAAAATCCTAGGAAAAACGTGTTGAGAATCTCTGTCCTATGGTAATATATTTTGTTTGATGCTGTTTCAGGGTGCCGCTTAAGATTGTATCATGTGTCTTTGTGTGTACTAGTTGTAGGAATGAATTGTACCGAATTTTGTTAAATGTTCGTCTTAACATAGATATTATAATTATCATGTTCGATGCCTACACCTATTTATATGTATTTAGCTATGTTTGTGATTTTTGTCTTAACTGCCAAAAGAGAGGGCTACAGTTAGCATTAAGACTCTCGCGTTTCAAGATGACAATTTATAAAAAAATGGGAATATAAGCGGTCATAGATATTATTATTCGTAGGCGGTCAGGCAATATTTTTCTTTAATTTTTTGACGTTTCGACCAAAGTTACCGGACGGCCGTGAATACGCAATAGTCAAAACGTCAAGCTATATTCAGATAAATACCTAGTCTGGCCATAAGTCTGTTACAAATGAAAATTCATTTTTTTTTAATGAAGTTATGTAATATTACTAAAACATAAATGTACCTACGTATTTATTAAAGTCCCAGCAAAAAAAATAAAAAACAATTTCTATCAAAATGGCCACCTTTGGCTTTTATACATGCCTTTAATCTGTCTGGCCACGAACCTATAGATTTACGCACTGTTTCCATGGGAAATTTCGCCAATGCTTGCTCCAGAGATTCAATGTCGCCGTGTTGTTTAGAGCAAGTCATGTCCTTTAAAACTGACCATAATTTTTAGTCTAAAGGGTTGAGGTCCGGGCTAGATGAGGGCCAGTCTTCAGTTCTTATAAAGCCCGGAACGTTGGTTTCAAGCCAGGCTTTGGCAGTTCGTGCCTTGTGACCAGGTGCAGAGTCCTACTGGAAAGTCCACGGTACATTTTTAAAAAGTGTATTGCTGAGAAGTTCCAGAACACGATCCAAGACTGTCTCTTGATACACATTGGCTGAAGTTTTCACTCCTTTTTCACAAAAATGTAGCTCTGTGACGCCTTGATAAGACAGATCGCTGACGCAGGGTGATAACCACGCTGTACCTTTTCGACCACTTGAGCAGCTTCTTTAGAACTGTGAGCGTAAACCTCGTCATTTTGCTTATTGTTGCTCTTCAATCGTGATTTTTTTTTCATCGGTATTGAGGATATTTCTGTGTCCTTCACCTGCGTATCGCGACAGAAGGCATTTTGATCGATCCACTCTCTTTAATTGTAAAGATTGATTTAGGGCATGTTCTGTATATCGACGATAAGCACCGAGCTTCAGGTCTTGTTTTATAATACGCGACAGAGTCTTAGCAAGAATCTTCATTTCTCGCGATAAGATTTTTTGCTTTCTAATAGGATTTCGACGAACTCTGGCTTTAACAGCATTAACAGCCTTTGTAGTCCTAAAAGCAAGCGGCCGCCCCGATCTTTTATGGTCTTCGACAGAGGAAGTGTTGTTGTATCTGATACGATATCCGAACATACGGCTGGTACCAAGGTTTAGAAGGGTCTGGAATATGACTGTCCGCTCCATACTCAGTTTGTGCAAGGCGATCACTGCAATCATATTTTCTTTAACACCCCAAACCATATTATAATTTGATAATGAATACAAAAAATATTTGAAATGGCGCAAAATAAAAAGCACTTTTAAAAATAATAACCGCGTTCCAAATTCAAAGTAATAAAAATATTTAAAAAAAAAGAAAAGTATTTATGTAACAGTATTTATGGCCGGAGTAGTTATTGCACGATCACAGGGTTAATGTTCTTGTATGGCTACAATATAAGTACAGTCAGCCAATAATATAATCATTAAGTTAAGTAATATTAATTGTTAAACTGCACTAATGCAAAAAAGTTTCTTTGGCATAGCACCCAAATTTTTCAATAGAGTACCTGATGCAATAAAACACTTGCCTTTGATAGAATTTAAAAAAAAACATTATGTAAACTGTTGAGTAATAAATGTTATTAATCTGTAGACGCTTTTTTATATGACATTTCAATTAATGAATAGGCATATTTTATTGTAATTGATAATTTGTAATCTAATTTTTTGGTAATTCTAAGTCATTTATTTATATTATCTTATTTTTTTTATTTTTTTTTTATTTTGTATAATAAAATTAATGGTTGTATTGTACTACTAAAAACTATATTTGGATGTCCTATGATAAATCATGGCGCATTATGTTTAGTTTTTTTAAGATCTATGAATTGAACCCATGTTTTACAATTAAAATTTTGATTGATTGATTGATTAATTAGGGCAATTAGTGATTCCAATATTGGCTGACTTGAGTTTGAAGTTATTTGGCATAATTATTCAATCGTGAATAAAACAATCAGACTTATTTTTCCTTGCCATATCTAATATTATTCTGACAGTTACTAATAAACAATCTTAATACTATTTTAATAAAATTGAATTATGTCAAAATTAATAGATCACTTTTTCGGCAGAAAAAATACGTATAGACTTAATTATATTTAGCCAAAAATATGGTCTATCAGTTTTCAGTCAGCCTTTAGATTTACCCTTTCAATAATCGTGACCATGCTTTTTGTCTTATGTCATTAAAACTCTATGAACAGATCAAATACATAACCCTCGTTTTGGCACTGCTGCAGTCGGATAAAAAACTAAAGTAATTCCATATTTCTCTCACAAAATTAATAGATAAAACCTAAGTTACATATATAAAATAACACAGTTACACCGCAGTCCAATATGTCAAGCTTAACTCCGAAATGAGCTGCATTTGACACTGACAAAGAGAGACAATGAGTTCACTGGAGGTAATGTATGGCCAGGAAACGAGCAAGAATATCCACTATCCGTAAGACTGTAACTATTAGAACTGCCCACCGACCTCTGTAGTAGGTACAAGTACCCTGGACCGACTACCACCGACAACAAAAAGACTTTGATTTGCTTTTGACATTTGGTACGCTCAGTCTATACTCGTTGCACAACGCCTTTGTCATTAGTGTCAAAAATCTCATAGGACTCTCTTTCGATTCGGTCCACGAAATTGCTGCAACTGCAGGGGTAGCCAGTTTTATATACAGGGTATATTTTTGAAACGGGTCAGTAAGGGCAAGTACCTTAACCGTTGCAGTTACAGCAAAACGTTCTTAGAAGACCTTCCCTAACTTTTTGACATACTTTGAACTGCATTCACAGATTTTGTAAAAAACTTACAGTTGGCAAAAAAAATGCAAAAAGTGCAAAAAATTTTTTTTTATGCCAATCGATTCTATTTTATGTGGGGATCAAAAAACTCTATGAAACCATTTTAGCTTTCAGTACTAGAAAAGACAGAAATCTCCAAAAACGTTTCCCATACATTTCCTACGGAAATATGATAAATCAACTCGAAACTCATAGGACAGGTAAAATTTTAAACTTTTTTAAATAAAAAAAATCATTTAAACATTTTAGAAATTGGTTTATGAAATAAATTGCTCAAAATGATTTCCATTTTCACGAATACATAAGTCTATCCTTTTTTGCACTGAACGAATGGCGGCTAATAATGTTCTGGGATGAATATTACGTAAAATGGTCATTAATGCATCCTTGAGCTCTTGAACACTGGCGTACGTCGTCTTATACACCTCGTTTTTCACGAAGCCCCATAAAAAAAAATCAAGTGGTGTTAGATCGGGGCTACGAGGTGGCCACTGTGTTGGACCATGTGTACCTATCCACTGTGTACCGAATAGGCGGCTCAAATTGGAACGTGAAAGGTGACTGTTATGTGGCGGAGCACCATCTTGTTGAAAATGAACTTTTCGCAATTCCGACAGGGGCCATTCGTCCATCTCGTTTTCAAGATGGTGTAAAATGACTTCATTATACATGGCAGAATTCAGTTTCCCTTCATAAAATTCCACCATTATAACTCGATTGGACATTATACCACACCAACAGTTGAATGAGAAGCGAACCTGATTATGACTTGCCGTAACTCTTAGTGGATTTTCTTTGGACCAATAGTGGTGATTTTTTCTGTTGTACATACCGTTATTGGAAAAATTCGTTTCGTCTGACCACAGTATGTAATTTAAAAATTCATGATCTCTGCTTATTTTTCCTCTTAGCCACCTGCAAAAAGTAAGCCTTCGAACATCATCACCCGGATGTAACACTTGAACTATGCGCCCATATCGATAGCACTTGTAGCCGTATTTCTTCCATATCTTTATCACAAGGGAGTGGGATACACCTACTTCAAAGGCGACATGCCTGGACGATACCTCTGGATATGCTTCGACATAAGTCAGAACCGCAATCTCCGTGTCCATGTCCACACGAGGCTGCCGCTTTCTTTTGAAAGAACCCTGCAATTCCAGGTTTTTCAAAAGATTTCTAATAACCTTTCTTGTTGGCACATGTCGCAACGGATACTTATTGCGGTACCACACTAATGCAGCTCCCGCATTTCGATTATTGACAAAATACGCTTCTAATAAGTCAATTTTTTCACGATTAGAAGACATTTTAGCGAAAATCCTTAATTAATAATAACTCATACGAAGTTTCTCAGCTGACACACAGATTTTCGAATGAAATTCGAAATTTGAAGGTAAAAATTATTTTTATTTACTTTACAGTCAATTCTACCCACTTCCTGGCCATAACAAAAAGTTCGACCATCGTAGAAATTTGTTTCTGTTGCCGAAATGTATGGGAAACGTTTTTGGCGATTTCTGTCTTTTCTAGTACTGAAAGCTAAAATGGTTTCATAGAGTTTTTTGATCCCCACATGAAATAGAATCGATTGGCATAAAAAAAAATTTTTTGGACTTTTTGCATTTTTTTTGCCAACTGTAAGTTTTTTACAAAATCTGTGAATGCAGTTCAAAGTATGTCAAAAAGTTAGGGAAGGTCTTCTAAGAACGTTTTGCTGTAACTGCAACGGTTAAGGTACTTGCCCTTACTGACCCGTTTCAAAAATACACCCTGTATATGCATATGCGTACTATAGCGGTGAGTCAAACTGTCGCACATCCAGCCATCAATAGCGGCCACAGTTAAGCCACTAGTGGCCCGCATAAGTCGTGCAAGACATTTCAGCCTCACCCATTATCTCACAAAAAATTGCTGTCTAAGTATATTGTATTAGCTGACCCGTGCAACTTCGTTTGCATCAATTTTCCCCTAATTTTGCAACATTTTTCATTGATGTTCATCTCCTATTGGTCGTAGCGTGGTGTCATATAGCCTATAGCCTTCCTCGATAAATGGGCTATCCAATACTTAAAGAAGTTATTAATTCGAACCAGTAGTTCCAGAGGTTATCGCGTTCAAACAAATAAACAAACAAACAAACTCTTCTTGGAACTCTTCTTGGAACATTTGCAACGCTGGAGCATAACCGCAAGGTTATGCTCCAGCGTTGCAAATGTTCCAAGATCCCAGTCGTAGTAGGGTAGTGTTTATATGTACACTTAGTGCTAGAATATCAAATAAGTTGTATTGACAGCTAATTTCCAGATACCAGGTGAGAAAGGTAAAAAAAAAACGGACTAAGTGATCTTATTTTCTGACAGTTGATTTTCATATACATATATATATATGGTGTAAAATACTATAAAAAATACAACTCTTTTAGCATTATTTTTTTCTCTAGCCTCATCAGTATCTTTAGTTTTCAGTTCAGCTATTTCAGCAAACAAATGTCGAACATCTTGGCAGATTTTTTTAAATAGGCTTGCATCTTTCTATGCTGGACGTAACTGTGCTTCTGTCTCTTCAATTTCCACTACACGCTTATAGACGTCCACTGGTGTTTGTTTCGTGGTTTCGTTATTTGTACTTGTGTTTATTTTGCGTCGTTTCTTCGCAGATACATCTTCCTTGCCCATTTTGTAATTTTAGAGAAATAGCAATTTGAAGCTAAAAAAAACAAACTTGAGTCGATTATTCAGCATGACCATATACTTCCCGCCGGCCATAACTTCCGCCAGACTCTTTAAAGTGGCCAAAAAATGTGACAACTGATCTTATATTCTGATGCTTGATTCTTATACACGTATGTGTTACTTAGGGGGATTGTACGGAACATAATATCACCCTGACAATGACAATTGTATTAGCATTCTCCCAGACACCAAAAACATTCAACCGTTATATGATCGTGAGGGTATTATAAAACTTATACTATATTCTAATGCTTGATTCTTATATAATGTTAAAAAAAACTTATCGAGTGACCTACGTAATACGAGTATATTAGAGGTACCGACATATACATTACATGAATCACATACTTTGTAAATCTCAATTTCAAAATTCAGAAACCTAGGTACAGTAGATGTATATTGTAGATCCCGTCCGTATAAACATAAGAGATGCAGCTTAGAGCGAGGACTCGCAGTGTGAACGGTCAGCGATCACAAGCAGATCAACAGCTATTATTGTACGTTCATCAATATGTATCCCTTGACTTTTTAATTTAGGCGCCACAGCGCGTAATTAGGGTAGATATAAAATGTATACCAGCTTCAGACATTATGCCTATATTAAGGGGAAATAACATTTAAAAAAAACTGTGGCACTCGGGGACTGCCGCGGTAAAGCCATTGCATAGCATTTTTTATCAACCTATTCCCCCCTAACCCCTTTTTTTTAATTGCATTATTTTTTTAGTTTTTTTAATATTTTAAGTTCAAAAAAAACCATTACATTTTGGAGCAGCTCGTCTCGATCCGTGCGAGCTTCGTACAGTCATACCAAATACATATAGGTACGTTAAGCGAACGCTCGGCCGAGCTACATGGTAGGCCTGTTAGGTTTTATTTTCGTTACGGATTTTTTCATTACGAAATGTACGAAACGTGTTTGGTTACTTGTGAGCCAGTCTGCTTTTGTTTTACTTTTATCTTCTGCTTTAATCTGTAACTTGAACCTCATCTTTTTGGCCTAAATGGCGGTGGAGTAATGTCCCGATTAACGCACGACGGCGACGTTACAAACCACTGATGTTTCAATTGCACTTGTAACTAAAAATGTATTATTATAATACCAGATCCTTAGAGCAAATTTCAAAATGATAGACACCAAGCTGAAATTGCCATAGTAGCTTCGTTTTGACGAGACGTCTAACTTTTATACGACAACATTTATACAGTGGTACGTTAGTGGAGAAAACAGATATAAAACATGTCGAATGGGTAAATTTAGAAGTTGAGTAACAACTATTTTTTCACTTTAATCTTTAGGTAATTACAAAATACAGGTCCAAAAACTATGCCACACGAAGGGAATTTTTTGACATTTTTATATAAAAAGATTAGGAGGACTCTTTCGTTAAATCATTATTAGAAATTTGCCGACTTTTGTAGTGAACAGACGTGCGTTTTAATATTAGCATTATTTATACATGTTTATTAAAATCAGTGACCTAGATTACTACACACTTGCAATTTATAGTGAATAAGTAAATTTTAGTATGACAATCGAGTAAATCAAACTATGGCTACTATGGAAAGTAGCCCTCGCAGCCCTCCCAGCACACCTCAGTCTCAACAGACAAAAAACCTCACCGTTGAAGCCTTGAGGACCAGCGATATCAAGCACTGGATGTCATCAATTGAACAATGTCTGAATGAGGTATGTCAGATTGCTGCAGACGGGAAACTGAACTCAGAGCAAAAGCTAAGGATAAATACTATTGCGCGAAAGGTGGGGAATGGAGTCTCTCAAGTGGCTGTGCACTATCAATCATTAAAGGAAAAAGCTATTTTAATTCATACTTCACTAGAAGCCTTGAAGGAAAACCAGGACCTAGCTGAATGCCTTAATGATTTCAAAAAATCTATCAAGCAGACCATGGAAGAAACCTGCAATAAACCAGTAAGTCAAGACAAGCTCTCCTTTGCCGAAATGGTCAAGACCCGTAATAATAATATTCTGCGGCCTAAAAGTTTCAGCTCAATAGCAATATACCCAAAAGATGGACAAAAATCCAGTGACGACACTAAATCTCTAGTCCAAAAAATTATCTGCCCAGAGCAACTAAAATTGCATGTAAGAGGACTACGTAGGACCAAGAACGGCGGTGTAATTATCAGCACTGAAACAAAGGACGATATATAGAAACTTCGTAAGTCGACCCAGGTAACCAGTTCCGGGCTGAAGGTGGAAGAGCCGCATAAAAAAAGACCTAGAATCACAGTCATCGGAGTTCCAGCTACTCTACGTGACCAGGAAGTGTTTGACTGCATATTTGAGCAAAACCTAACTGACAAGATACCAAACCTAACGCGCGAATCGTACATGTCCTCTATGAAGTTAAGTCACAAATCGGGAAGAAAAGACGCACCAACATGCAATTTTATACTGGAAGTGTCGGCTAGCATAAGAAAGGCCCTTATAAATCAAGATCGTGTATTTATCAATTGGACGTCCTGCCCAGTTCGGGACTTCACGTTAGTGACCAGATGCTTCAAATACCAACAATATGGACACGCAGCTCGAACTTGTCGCGAAGCAACATACACGTGCGGACAGTGCGGTGAACTAGGTCACCAGGTAAATGAGTGCCCTAAGAAAAATGACTCGCCAAAATGTGCAACTTGCGTACGTTTTAAAAAACCAAGCGATCACAAAACAGGTGACTCAGAATGTCCGGCGAAAAAGATTGCTGACTATAATGAGGACACCTAAACGCGTCAAAATATGATATAAACATTGCTAATTATTTATATTTTATTTGTTACCTATATGTATGTACCTACATGTTTTATATAAAGAATAACATTTAAATAGGTTCTAATAGTTTACTACAAGTGCCCCTAACGCCTGTGGCACAGGTTTACCCTAGTACAGGCACCCTGTTGTTATCCCTATATTAGTTATTTTTTATGAACTATATACATTTTTAGTTATTAAAATGTAAGTATGTTTATCAGTTGTCTGGTTGCCATAGTACAGGCTCTGCCTAGTTTGGGATCAGATGACCGTGTGTGTTGTTCTAAGATATTATTAATAGACGTTATTGTGTATCTGTTACCTAATTTTAAAAAAATATTTTCGTAATAATAAATTTATCTTATCTTATCTTATTATTTTTGTACGACGACATTTTTTTAAGTAGGTACATTTTGAAATGACCTAAAGATTGAAGTAAACATATAGTTATTAGTAATCAACTTTATATCTTCACCCATTCGACATAATATGTTTTCTCCACTAAACGACCACTATATAAATTTGTCGTAGATTTAATTTAAGACGTCTCGTTAAAACGAAGCTACCATGACAATTTCAGCTTGGTATATATCGTTTTAAAATTGGTTCTATTGATCCTGTATCATTAATGATATTATTATTGCGGTTATTACAGCAGTTTGGCTAAATAGGCATAAACAAGAATAATTTAAAAAGGAAACAACACTACCCTGTATTGATTGCAAGTATGAATATCAAAATCTGAAAAAGGGCATTTAAAAAACTTACTGGTACAAAGTTTTTTTGGTGCTCAGTTTAACCAAACTGAGCATCAAAAAAACTAGCCCAACCGGGCTATTATTCTTATCCATTTTTGTCTTACATTAGGATCTACTGGAAATCTGTAGGCACAACAGAAAAAATTGTTACTGATGCAAACAGGTACTGATATCCTAGGCCTACAAATAAAAAAATAATTATAGAAAAAACTATAACGATCTCAATAGTCTGTCATATGCTAGAATTTATTTTATCGATAAAATGATCTATAAGGATTATGGTCAAGCCCTATTGTAAACATAACAAAATAATATTTTCCTAAAAACACTACTCCTAACGAATGAATTTCTATATCATCTCTAATAAGGTAAAGTTTAAGATTTCATTATATTAATTTCGTATTTTCATATAAATTTCTTCGAAATAAAGATAAATAAGATTAAGCCAATGACAACTAACCTGTGAAATGAATGATTCCCTGGATTATTTCGATTGGTAACGTCACAATCAATTACAGAGCATGTAACCATGGTGTAGGATGTGATATTTTTGTAAAATAATCACGATTAACATAAATAAACACAAATCGACTTGCAAGTCGACTTGGGAAGCCCTGTCATTCAAAATGGGTCACAATGTTTATTTGTTTGTTTTCTCTCTCTTACTTGTAGCACTTTCATAAAGAAGTATCCTCTCGCTTGCACACTATGTATGTACGTCTATACGTTAGTATATCCTAAGTCTATGGGCCAGGGGACATATTATGATTGTGGATGGACAATATTTGTTTTTTGTACGACGACATTTTTTTAAGTAGGTACATTTTGAAATGACCTAAAGATTGAAGTAAACATATAGTTATTAGTAATCAACTTTATATCTTCACCCATTCGACATAATATGTTTTCTCCACTAAACGACCACTATATAAATTTGTCGTAGATTTAATTTAAGACGTCTCGTTAAAACGAAGCTACCATGACAATTTCAGCTTGGTATATATCGTTTTAAAATTGGTTCTATTGATCCTGTATCATTAATGATATTATTATTGCGGTTATTACAGCAGTTTGGCTAAATAGGCATAAACAAGAATAATTTAAAAAGGAAACAACACTACCCTGTATTGATTGCAAGTATGAATATCAAAATCTGAAAAAGGGCATTTAAAAAACTTACTGGTACAAAGTTTTTTTGGTGCTCAGTTTAACCAAACTGAGCACCAAAAAAACTAGCCCAACCGGGCTATTATTCTTATCCATTTTTGTCTTACATTAGGATCTACTGGAAATCTGTAGGCACAACAGAAAAAATTGTTACTGATGCAAACAGGTACTGATATCCTAGGCCTACAAATAAAAAAATAATTATAGAAAAAACTATAACGATCTCAATAGTCTGTCATATGCTAGAATTTATTTTATCGATAAAATGATCTATAAGGATTATGGTCAAGCCCTATTGTAAACATAACAAAATAATATTTTCCTAAAAACACTACTCCTAACGAATGAATTTCTATATCATCTCTAATAAGGTAAAGTTTAAGATTTCATTATATTAATTTCGTATTTTCATATAAATTTCTTCGAAATAAAGATAAATAAGATTAAGCCAATGACAACTAACCTGTGAAATGAATGATTCCCTGGATTATTTCGATTGGTAACGTCACAATCAATTACAGAGCATGTAACCATGGTGTAGGATGTGATATTTTTGTAAAATAATCACGATTAACATAAATAAACACAAATCGACTTGCAAGTCGACTTGGGAAGCCCTGTCATTCAAAATGGGTCACAATGTTTATTTGTTTGTTTTCTCTCTCTTACTTGTAGCACTTTCATAAAGAAGTATCCTCTCGCTTGCACACTATGTATGTACGTCTATACGTTAGTATATCCTAAGTCTATGGGCCAGGGGACATATTATGATTGTGGATGGACAATATTTGTATTCTGTATCTCTTTTGTTTACAATGGTTAAATAAAACGGTTTTTTTTTCTACTAAAGAGTTTTCTTTGCATTTCAATTAGAGCATTTCAATCTGCCCTCATAATTAGATTCATTGAAATACTATAAATCACGGTAACAGTTTGTGACGATGATTGATATAAATTTATAGCTTTCGCCTGCGTCTCCACCAGTGGTTATCGCGATAAAAACGATATTATGTTCTTTCCCGGGACCCAAACCATCACCATACGAAATTTCATCTAAATCGGTTAAGCAGTTTATCACAAGTATAATATTTTGCATTCTTAGGGCCGGCCGGTTCGACCAAAGTTTATTCCCAGATTAAGTAGCCACTTATTCGAGAGTAAATCAATTTCACGTTCTACCATGCACAATGCTAGGAATAGTGGCCCTATTCGGGAATAGTTGTTATACGACCGTTTCTCACAGAATAAAGTACTATTCTAACATATTATTATTATTATTTTTACAAAAAATATTAAAATGCAACGTCTAAACGATTTGATTGAAGAAAGTATACCTAGATGAAGAAGTTATACCTAGACGAAAGTCAATAAAAAATAAAGGATTTATTTGAATACTACGATGATCGTGATTTCGCGATCAGGTTTTGCATTTTCATTTATTCAATGAGTGCATTTGAAACTTATTTCTATAAACAGAAAACCCGAAAAATCACACGAAAAATACAAGTAGGTACATAAAACAACAGACTTTGACTGGTCCGGTCCCACGCTATAATGCGACAAAAGCGCGTTGACAAGACTTACGCTTGAACACCATCCTTTTGTAGAACAACGCATAAATGCCGGGTATTACATTCTCTTTGCTATTCGCAATAGATAATCTAAGTATAGGTATAGCTATACTGTAGATCTGTAGATTGCATGTAAAAACATATATTGATTTACTCGAAATTAAAATCTTGGAATAGATTATTTCTGGAATAGTTACTCGTGTATAAATTGTCGAATCCACCCTTAGTGAAAAAAGAATTTTGAACTTAGACTGGTTAATAAATCCGCAAATACGCGAATTTAGTGGACTGTTCTTTTCACTTATATGTGATAATCTATTATAGATATTACTACGGGTGCTGTCAAGTGAAACATTTCAACGTATGAGGTGGCTAATAGGTCCCGTAAATCAATGGTAACACCTACATATTATGTGTTCACAGGTGGTAATCTATTTGAACGCTCGTGTAAGCAATCTGCTAACCAACTATATAAATCTACTATTATCTATACTTATATTATAAAGCTGAAAATTTGTTTCTTTGTTTGAACACGGTGATCTCAGGAATTACTGGTTAGAATTGACAAAAATATTTTGTGTTGGATAGCCCATTTATCAAGTAAGGTTATAGGCTATATAATATCACGCTATGATCAATAGGAGTGGAGTAGCAATGAAAAATGTTGCAAAAACGGGGGAAAAATATTCCTTCTGAGAGCTTCCGTTGCGTGCGCTTCGTAAACTGTTAAAGTTACACAACAACAATGTATGACGGATTTGTTCCTATTAAAAAGTTCTAAAAAAAGTGCGCCAGTAACTGCCTATGTTTAAAAGTTGACCCACTATTACCTTTTTTATGGTAATCAAATTTGTTCCAAAAGAATGCCTTTATTTGCGAAAGTGTTCGAATAAACATAATATTAACCCTTATCCAAATAACTATGTTATTCATCAAAAATATTTAATTTTAAACTAAACTGATCCTACTTCATTTGATTTCATTGAAAATCTTAGGAGATAACATACACACATCAAAAGTGTCTAGGGATCAAGCATTTTTATGCGGATTTCTTGAGATTGAGATGTGGCTTTGTAATAAATTTATGATTTTATAAATTTATATGGATCCTTTTTGGTGCATTTCATAATTTGAATCAGGAACTGTGAATCAAATTCGAGTAAAAGATGAAAATCAGCTGTCAATATTTTACAAACATACAACGCATTGAAGACATTATTAGTGCTACTGTTTCCCTACTACTGATTAAAACCAACGTTATTATGGAGCGGCGACGTCATTTAAGCAGGGAAGAAATGCTCAGAGCCGTGGGAATGATAGAAGCTGGTTCCCGGCAACGTACTGTGGCTTTAGCTCTGAATACAAGTCAGAGTGTTATCAGTCGACTTTGGACACGTTACCGAAGCACTGGTACCGTGGCTGAGCGCCATGGAGGACGGTATCGCTGCACCACACGGAGACAAGACCGATACATTCAAATCTTAACTCGAAGAGGTCCAACAATAACCGCCATGATGTTAGCCGTGAGGCTTCATCACTCTTCAGGGAACTTAATTAGCGACCAAACAGTCAGAAACCGCTTGCATGAAGTGAACCTTCATTCCCGAAGACCGCTACGGGTACCACCTATAGCAATGCACAATCGTAGGATTCGATATCAATGGGCTCTTGAACACAGAAATTGGGCAGAAGAACAATGGCGTTTCGTGTGCTTTTCTGATGAGTCTCGTTTTGGTATGAGACCGGATACAAGACGTATACGACACTGGAGAACCCCTGGACGCCAACAGCGATTAAAATCCTGCCAGGAAGTCCATCCTTATAGTGGTGGAACCATCATGGTATGGGCGGGTATTCGGATCGGCGGAAGAACTGAGTTGATTTGGATCAGAGGCAACCTCAACGCTCAAATTTATGCTGAGACGATTGTATCAGACGTCATCGTTCCTCTACAAGTGCAAATCGGTCCCTTATTTCAGTTAATGCATGATAATGCACGACCGCACACCCCAAGAGTTGTAAGACAGACTCTCGCCGCAGCTAACATCAATGTCCTGCCCTGGCCTGCTCAGTCGCCAGACTTGAACCCGATTGAGCATGCATGGGATATGCTACAGAGAAGAGCTCTGCCGAATATGGAGGGTATCCAGTCGCAAGAAGACCTTTTTTTGTTGTTGCAACGAACATGGGCGGCCATTCCACAGCGTGATTTGGATGAACTCATTTTGAGTATGCCAAACCGATGTTCTTGTGTTGTTAGTGTTCGCGGTAGAAACACGGATTATTAATTGTTTAAGTTACCCAATAAAATTTTAAAGAAAACTGTTATTTCAGTCTTTTTTTCGAACTTTAATGTTAGTGGTTCAAATGTCAAAAATCCCTTTATTAGGAAAATGGCAAATTTCTTTATTAATGCAAAGGTGACTTGGTTTATCGTTACTGTGACAAACGAAAACACTTTATTTGATGAATCCTTAAAGAAATAAAAAAAAAAAATCAATCAGGAGAAAAGTTATTGCAAAAATATATGTTGATCCCTAGACACTTTTGATGTGTGTAGTTTTCAAATATTACGTAACAAAATCAGGCGTGGGTCCAAAACTTTGTTCAGGGGGGACAACTATTGGCTCAACTGGCCAAGTGTGAGTTGTTCGCATGACTGACGGTGGAGGGGGGCATTAAATTCAACATCGGTACATCAACCGCCCCCGCCGAGAGGAGGGAGGTAGAGGAATATGCCTGAATATGCCGCCACACAAATACCTATATAATAGGCCACAGTATCGTATCATAGCCACCCAGCGTTCCTCTATTATTCCTGTTTCACTATTACCGATCATAACGTGGTGTACCCTAAAATAGCCTATGTTATACTTTTAATGTTAGTAACAAAAAAGTATTACCCATTACAGACATAGAAACAATGTTTCCCTTGGATTCTACAGCGTGATTTTAAATTAGCATTGTAGGAACTACATTTTATCAAATTTTGTTCAATTGTTCTAAAGTGGTTCGTGAATAAAACACCATCCCACTACAAAGCCTAAAGCAAATCTTTAAACAAACTTGCACAAGCCGCGGGTGGAGGCCAGTTAAATTTTAAACGGGGTTACATAAGGATCGAAGTTTAACTTGGAAAACGACTCTTTGATTCTCTGATCCAAAGTCGATTAATCACCTATTATTGTCGCCTTTTTATGAGAACTGGCAAATGCTAGGAGGAGTAGGGGGCATATAACTTGACGTAACGTGAGTCGTTTCAAGCGACAAGCAAACTAGAAGTTCTTATCCAAACTGTAATCGATTATTTTGAATACATAAAAGATTCTTGACTAACTACTAATGGAAACGGACGTGAACCCACTTCTTTTTTTATTATTTGGCGGGATAATTCCTGACGAACACCACACTGTCCGGGGAAAACGATGGAGGTAGTGTGGAGTTCGCATCTACTAAAAAAACCCGCGATGTGCTATATCGTCGGCGGCCCGCTCAGTGGCAATGCCCGGACGCGATTTTGTTGCGTTCCGGGCATCTCACACCTACGCGACCCCTGGATAAACACTGATCGCCGCGCCTCCATGGAAGGCATCAGGTGAGGAAGATTACCCCGTACACCCGCCCCACCTAAGGCGGCATCAGGCGCAGATGTTTGCGCCGACGCCACCCGGTTCGCCGGCGACGGAGGGGATCTGCAAGGGAGCTCTCTTCGCTAACACGCTCCTCCGCCTCCTTCTCAGAGCCATTGACCGCACCAATCTCATGTACAACCATCTACTCGAGGCCAGGCAAAAGCCTTTCCAGTGCGGACGCAGTAGCCTCGAGTTTAGCCGCCAAAATGCAGAAGTGCTCGTAGAAGACCACCGCCCGTCTACCACTAGGCCCAGATACTTTATCGGGACCCGGACTTGTACGAGGACCGGGCCGACGGCAATCGAGGCACCAGCGGGGAGACCGCGGCGAGGTCCATGGAATAACATGGCCTGAGTCTTGGTCCTACGCCCCAGCGCCTCGATGCACCCGACCATTCGGGAAATCCCAAGGTTCCGCCTCCTCAAAATTCCCACCCTGGGCCATGATGAGGGTGTCATCCGCATAACAGATCACGGGGTTGGGGAAACCACACCGCAGGGCTCAGTCGTAGCCAATGTTCCACAAGAGGGGCTCCAAGACAGAGCCCTGTGGAACACCGCACGAGACCTCACCCTCTCGGTTCTCGTACAGAATCCTCCTGCCTTCGAGGTAGACTGCCATCAGCTGCTTTAGGTACGCAGACTCTGGAGCACCTCTCTGATGCAGCCGAATAGCAGAGACCCGAAGGCGTTGACAATATCGAGAGATATCGCCAACATCACTCCCCCACCGGCGACGGCCTCCTCTGATGGGGCGATCCCTCAGCGCAGAATCTTTGCAGTTTTGTCTTTTTTCATTCCAATTTCAAAATAGAATTGTTGAAGATAAAACCTTCGAGAGATGAAATGCTCTTTCAACGTATGCCAATTTATTATGAAAGGAGTTAATGTAAATCTGATTTACACTTTTTGTATAGACACGGCCAAAACTAAGTATGCAGGGCCGCATACTACAACGCAAACTGTGTATTTGTCATTCCCACCATTCCATGTCAGGCCCACCTCTTAAACTTAGTATCAAGATTTGTCAGCAGTTTTGAAATTCCTAAGAAGGTTGGCAAACAAAATCATGTCAGCGGCAAATCATTTCAATCAAAAACAAGTTGCCTATTCAAATGCCTAAAAACTTCTCTGAGTACCTCAGTAAATAGTTTCTACAAGAGTGGGGTAGCCAACTCTTTATCACATGTTAAATTAAGTGTAGCCCATGAAAATAACGACCACGAGATTTAATGACACGTTTGTTAGTTGTATATTAGTTTAGCAGCCTGCACGTCGTCGTTTGTTTAATTATATTTGTAGTGGCATAATGGCGAGTTTGTCCGTGTAGGAACAGGTGGAACCGGCGGACAGGACACAGATTGTGGCGAAAATTTACAGCGCCGTGTTTTACGCCGTTGCTTAGATTACTATCACAGTTGTGAACAAGACTGTCATGACTACTTACGCGTTCCCGTCGTACCAAGTGCTCAGCTTAGGTCAAATGTTAGCGACGATAGCAGTGTTGTGGTTCGGTCGGCTTATTCAAATTGTGAACTTTCCACCTCTTGGCAGAGAAGTGGCGTACCGCATTTGGCCGCTACCGGTGTTCTACCTCGGAAACAAGACCACCGGTCTCGGTGGCACTAATGAGCTCAGCCTGCCGACGTTTACAGCCTTTAGTTTACTTTGCGACAGTTATGCGGACTCACGATTATGGTTGGTGAGAGGTTTGTGCTTGGAGTAAGAGTTTCATGGTCAGTTCAGGCGAGTGCGTTAGTTAGCTGGCGCTATTCTCGCGGCCACCGATGACGTCACATTCTCATTGCCTGGTTACACTTTAGTGCTCCTCAATGATGGTTTCACAGCCGCGTATGGAGTGTACCTAAAGAAAAAAATGAATTGTAAAGAGCTCGATGAATATGGCTTGATGTATTACAATGCCTTGTTTATGATACTGCCAGCCGGCATTACTGCTTGGAGCACAGGAGACCTACATCGCTCAGCTAAGTTGGTACTTAGCTGAGCGATGTAGGTCTCCTGTGCTCCTGCACTGGGGCGATGCACTTTTTCCTGCACAGTTCCTAATGTCATACAGTGTTACGCTGTGTACACAGTGTAACAGTGCTCTTACAACCTTTATCTTTGGCTGCTTGAAGAACATTCTAGTGGCATACCTCGGCATGGTAATAGGTGGTGACTACGTATTCTCATGGTTGAACTTCATTGGTTTAAACATCAGTTTATTCGGCAGTCTATTTTATACATACTTAAGTTACGTTCAAGCATAAAACTAAATTTGATAGATTTATGGCTATGTAAATAGCCATAAATATAATATTAATCTATTTGGATATGTTGTTGTATGTTAAGATCAGAGAGATCAAAGTATCAGTCTTTATTTAGGTGTCGCTTAAAAGTTTAAGCGTAATGAGAGACTATAGTTTAGTAGTTATAGTTCTAATAAAGAAATACTTATCTATAGTTGTTTATGTTGTATTTAATATGTAACACTTTTTAAAAGCTAACTTTATTGTTAGCTTAGCATATGTTTAAATGTATTATATCAGTTAGAAAGTAATAACCACAGATGTATTGTACTAATTTGTAATATAACTTTAATGGTCCACTTTGTATCTTTTTCTCTAATGTTGTGGTTACATTGTATAAGTAATAGGTGATGAACATTATTTGTACATCACTGAATATTGGTTTAGCAATTATAAATTATTAATTCATCTACTATAAATTAAGATGTTTGAATGTACGCAAATAAATACTACCCAATAAGTAACTCTCATTCCTCTACTGTTATCAGCTGAAAAAAGGGCGATTTGTCTGATTGTTGATCCTATTTGTGCTTATTATTGTAAATATAATGTAATGTTATGTATATTCACAGATAACAAGATATTGCATTAGCCATTAAGACTGTCTTTTATGTATAATGTGTATAATACATATAAGCTGCTCTGCAGAAGATATGATAGTATATTCCAAAAATGAGTTAAGTTTAACAATATTAATTATGTTTAATATATTACTTGTCCTTCATTGATTCGTATTATTTAAACTCCATAAGCAATACTAAGCTACATTACAGTCTTATAGTAGGTTATATTACAATTAAGACATTATATTACTGATTTATTAAATCCTGACGTAGCAATTCTACATTTAGCCATAGCTGTTCTACTCTAAAATCTTCTCATATTCTGCTATAACCTACTACAAATCCTAATAAGGTAACACATTCTACGGTCTACGTACTCCTAAGGATGTAATTCCTCTACAGACACCGGGCGTCTACAAAGTGGATTGCAGCTGTGGTAGTTCCTACATCGGACAAACTGAACGCACAATAGCGAAAAGGGTAAAGGAACATATCGCGGCTGTAAAAACCGACAGACAAATAAGTCAGCAATAGCGGAACACTTGCTGGTTGCAGGATCCAACTACTGGATTACACAAACCCCTATGGTTTGTCCTCTCCACTGACCATCACTATTACTCCAGGAAGGCGAGAGAAGCGGTTGAAATAAAAAAAACTCGTCAATTTCAACCGAGAAGATGGATATATATAAGATGGATATATAGAGTATTTAAACTCATTGCTACATTATTAGAAATGTCTTATGAAACTTCATGACACGACACGCGAACTTATACTACCGACGTCAACCCTCTCATTTTTTGATGGCCGTAACAAATGCCTAACGCACACCTCCAGCACCCGGGCAGACGCTGAAGGTAGTGTGGGACCAGCCCCCACTAAAAAATCCGCCGTGTACCAACTCGCCGCTATCACGGATAGGCCTCCAGAACTTACTACATCCTTAGCGACCTACCCAGCGGCATAGCCCCATCGGGCATTCCTGCTCCTGCGGCGTCCTGGATACACACAGAACGCGGCCATCGCGAAAGTGAAAAAACTTCCCCGTCCATTTCGCCCACAGCCCCACAAAGCGACATCACGCGCGACTGCGCCTATACGTCGCTCGGTTCGCCGGCGACGGGGCAGACTAGCCCCGCCGCCTCCCCCCAACGAGATGCATTTTCCCGCAGGAGGGTGCGACCGCGTCCTGGACCCCCTACCGCGCAACGCATCCGGTACCCCTATCACTGACGACAGGTCGAGGAGCAAGCACGGCTAAGAGAGTCCGTTAGATGGAGGGTGGGGAGGCTTGAGAGGGCGCCTCGTCTTCACCCACCTCCATCCGCACTGGAGCCTGGGTGCAGGGGTCATCAAAGAGGCCCCCGAAAAAAAGTGAGAGCTGCCTCATCTACGCCTCCGTAAAGGAGTCGTCAGATGGGCGCCCTTCACTATGAGCCAGAGCAGAATTAGCCGGCACAGCGTTAACTAAGGCCGGGGCAAAACCGGCTCTGACCGACGCAAAGTCGGCACGTAATTTGGCTACATCACGACGTAGCTCGCCCAACTCCTCTTCCATGCGGATGTTGCTTGCCCGCAGCCTTTCTGATTTCGCCTCGGTGGCGGTGGCACGCTCGAACAGCGCATCCACCACTTCCTCCAAAACCTGGGCGGACGTCACATGGGCAACATTCACAATAACCAACAAGAAGGTGGCCGCCGCCCTAACAAGCTCCGATCCGGTTTTCGGGGCACTATCCTCTCCCAGATCGGGGTTCCTCCGGGAACCCGTCCACCTGGTTCTCGGCGACCAGTTCTCCCTCCGTGCGGGTGCGGACATAGGCCTCCTGTCTACTAAAAGGTGACGCCGAGCCAGCCAAGGTGTTATTTGTCAGAGGTCGGAGTTTGTGGGCGGGACAACGGTGTCTTAGCACGCGTTCCCGCCTCTGATCTCCCCCTCGAGGGGAGGTGCGTACCTTCCTAGGGGCCTTAAATACCACAAACGGGTCGTTGTCGCTACCCGGAGATGCAACACGCTTTTTTTGAACAGCGCATCGCTCGCCAACGGGCAGAGTCTCTGAACGGAGACCTTCCCTACCCATCACTTGCTCCAGATTGCTAACCGCCGAGCTTATGGAGGAGTCGGAGTCGGCCGACCACAACAAGCTTTCCAGTGACGCCGATGTCACTGACGTCCTCGATCCGCTAAATTGGCCGAGATCGGCCACATCAAGAGGCAAAACCTTGCCTCTCGCCGACAATGCGCTCGTGGATTGAGAATGTCCCGCCGGTTGAACCGGCGTCGTCTCTCCACTCCTTCTCTCTGCTTCCTCTCCCTCTCTTTTACTGTCTTTCTCTACGAGCCTTGTGTCCCCTCCTCTATTAAACATCTTTCTTAATTTATTTTGATCCATAATTAATCCCACGAGTATGGGGGAAATGAAGGTCCACCCGGGCAGTGCCCCCTGTACCCGGGTAAGCGTAAATTTGTATCCCAACTGGGGGGTCCGCAGGTGCCCCAGCTGGGAGTAGCGCTTGGAACCGAACATCTCATCGGCCATGCATCCTCTGGTCACGCTCCGCAACACAGGATTCGGGGATTTATTATAGAGGTTGTCATCCTCGCGGCCCAGGCGACCAAGCCAAGACCCTCGTTCCCGTTCAAAGCCGTAAGACATGTATACAACACTCCTACTAGGGATTATGAGATTCCGACGGTGGCAGAAAGAAGATCTCCCCGCCCGCTTGACGGCAGTGTGAGTGCACGTCAAGCCCGTCCTCCAGCCAGCCCAGGGCTGGGCCACGCCTACTCTGCCAGAACATTAGCCGTGTGACGGTGGAGGTTTTCCGGTACTTAGCACCCCGACGTGAACCCTCTCCTAACTCAAGCTTTTCAGCTTAGCTGGAGGTGTGAACAAGATTGCTAGTAATGTGAGACCAAATCCAGCATTGCTAGTTACCTTATAAAAAAATGTGTGGCATTCGGGACTGCCGCGGTAAAGCTATTGCACAGCATTTTTTATCAACTATTTTAACTTTAAAAAAAAATAATTAAATGCATAAGTTAAATAATATTATTTTTTTAATTGTTATTTTTTTTTTATTGCATATGATAATTAATATTTTTTTCTTTTCATTACATTTAGGAGCAGCTTGTCTCGATCCGTGCAAGCTTCGTACAGTCGTACCATATACATATACGTTAAGCGAACGGAGTGGGGGGTGTTAGGTTTTATTTTCGTTACGGAATTTCTTGATTCGGTCGCCGCGCTCAAAACCCGCGATAAAAGCTATGCAATAGCTTAAAAAGTTTCGTTTAAATCTTCTGTAATTTTTATGTGAAAGAGAAACAAAGTTTGTGAGAATGGATGGCAGGATCACAAACTTTCGCATTTGTAATATTATCAAGATTTTATGAAAGATAGTACCTAGTAGAAACCGGTACCGGTACAGTTGATAACAAAAATTTAAAACATTTTAAATGTAACATACATTTAAAAAATGAAATTCAAATGTTTTAAATACTACAACTATACCTTTAAAACTGCGCCATTTTTGAACACGACTAAGAAGCCTGGAACCTGTGACATCATCATAATATATTTTTGTTTCAGTTAGACTATGAATCATCACGCTAACGTCTAGAGTTTAAGCTTGCAGTCTTGAACGACGATGTCGTAGGATCGAGGCTGATGGGAATATGGGAATTTTATATTTTTTATAATTGTTTTTCTCTCTGCCTCTGTGGCGCGGTGGGAGTGTATCCGACTGGTACGCAAGAGGTCGTGGGCTCGATCCCCACCCAGGATAAAACTTTGTGTGATGAGCATGATGGTTTATTCTGTGTCTAGGTGTTATTTCTCCGTAATATGTATGTATTTAGAAATATATAAGTATGTTTATCAGTTGTCTGGTTGGCGTTGTGTGACTTTTTTTTAATATTAATTGAGTAATTAATAAGAGTAATTAATCACGTTCAATAGGTACCTATACCTATAATATTGTGTGCACTGTCGAGAGAAATAAATCGTGATTATAATATAATTTCAAACCTAGTATTTGTAGCTATAATAAAACTGTTGAAATGACAAACAATATTACATATTTGACATTTTCTAGAATTTATGTGTTTATTGACGAATTTATGTGTCGATTAACCTAAAATATGACGGATTAATTATTCACCATAATTTTATATCGTATTTACGTATCGTGAAACAGTTATTAAAAATGCTTGCGGTCGCGTATTCGATTTCTGCCAACATTGTTCATGCATGATGGTTTTAATGTACCTACTAAAACCATCTTGCTTAAAATATTAAAAAACAAAGCTTCAAGTATTAAAAAGAAACTTAACCGGTTTTGAAGGTAGCTTGCATTGTTTTTAAACGAAGCAAGGATATTGATTAAAAAAAACGATTTGAAATTCTAAGGGAGAGGGAGAGTTGGGATATGATAAAAAACCAGGCAAGAGCATGTCGGATCACGTTATTATAAATAAATGCACTACATATGAAGGCACGGCCGATCATCCTTTTCTCGGAGCAGTTCAGGCCATTTTCGTCCCCCTATAACTTCGTTGTGGATAAAACTAGAAGCCTAAATTTTTAGTATTAATTTCAGTAACCAAGTAGGCATTGTATAAACACGGTATATTTTTTATTAAAACTAGTCAAAGTTCCTTAATTTTGTCACTCACTGACTGACTGAAATCATAATATCATCAAAACTCTAAGGCACTTTTAGTCAACATAGAAGCTTCAAATTTAGAATACAAGTAGTTGTTAGTGTATGAATTAAGGAAGAACTAAAATATTTTGCATTTTCAACCGACTTCAAAAAGGAGGAGCTTCTCAATTCGTCTGTATGTATTTTTTTTTGTATGTTTGTTCACCGATTACGCAAAGACGGCATTTTTGTTTGAAAGGGAATACTTCCAAGTTGGTCCCATTGTCATCCGATCACGATCTGATACTGGGGTCCTGGAGAAATCGAGGGAACTCTTAAAATATCAAAGGCACACCTACAGTGATTTAGGTATATTTCACAGTGATTCATGCATTTACTCTTAAAAAACACCAATTGCCGTTTCCGAGGTAAGCGACAGACGCGCGCGGCCGACGACTGTCATAAGCTGCGCGCGCACTGTGAATATTGTCGCATCGGCCGCGCGCGACAGACGCTTGTCGTAAGCCGCTCGCGGCTCGCGATCGGCCGCGATGCACGGAAATGAACCTTAATAGAGCAATAATAAAATAGATTGACTTGCACATAATTATGAAAATACAATGAATTCTACCTCTAGTAGCCGAATCCATCGATAGATAAATTATTGAGACCAGCCGCTATTTGTTAAAAACGAAAGTAGTTAGGTACCTAGTTCTTTACATTTGAACTTGGTATGTAGTTGTGATGATGATAGTGGCGATGGTGATGGTAGTGATGGTTATGGTAGTGGTGGTTACGATAATGGTGGTGGTAACCACTACTACCAAAGAAAACCTCCAAAAATTCTATTGAGGAGGTTTAGGCTAAGATAAAATAAAGTGCGCGTGCACATGGTGTCTTAAGGTTCATTTCCGTGCATCGCGATCGATCGCGAGCCGCTCGCGGCTTACGACAAGCGGCTGAGATAAGTGACAGACGCGCGCGGCCGACGACTGTCGTAGGCCTGCGCGCGCACTGTGAATATTGTCGCATTGGCCGCGAGCGTCAGCCGCTTGTCGTAAGCCGCGAGCGGCTCGCGATCGGTCGCGATGCACGGAAATGAACCTTTAACATCATGAAAATGCTTTGCGTTTCAGCATTTAGCAATCCTAGTAAAGTAAATATTAAATATAATAGAACTCACTTTAGAAAAGGGTTTCTTTAAGTAAAATTATTTGTAATTACATTTTGTATTTTTCGGCGACCAGTCGATGCCAATAAGAAAGTCAAATTGCCAAGTCAATCCGTTTTATTTAAAAAACAAAAGATTTTTAATATTAAAATGGCGACTATAAGATGTAGTTAGGTCAGCTAATTACTTAATAACTTAAAACAGAAGGTCGCTTATGTAGGGACTGAATAAACTACAAAAATCTCACAACTTTGTACGTTAGAAAAACTGAGTTGCGAGACTTGATTTGTTGATGACTTGATACAAGTTTTGTTTTTGATAGTTTCTTATTTCTTTTTGTAGTTAGTCCTACTTTTTTCCAGTCCTGTACCTTCTACTTCTTGAATACCAACAACGGATATCTTAAAGCCCACTCTCTGTCTTATTTTTTTTTGTAGGCAATCTTCCTCTTTTTCTATCCAGTACTACTTCTTATGCTTCAGCTACAGTTTTTTTCAAAACCCACTGCCGCTGTCAAAGATTTTTTCAATTTTAATACTCATACTGACTGATACAATCTGCGTAAAATAAATAAAACGTGTTTGTGTCTATACCTGCGATATCGCAGAAAGACCCAAAGGTTGCCTGGAACAAAGTGGCCGCCTTTCTGTGACGGACGGGAGTAGTGAAAGCCGCGGCGCTGGCAAACCACCTCAACCGGCCGCGGTTATTATTATTATGCCGGTGTTCTTTCTTTCATTCACAGCAAATGTAACTTTGTAATCCTATAACATGTATATGGGATTAAACAAAGTTATTCTTTTAAGACGAAGACAAAGGTCATCAGGGGGACGAAGATAAAAGGAAAAAACGGAACCCATTGAGGTAGATATATTCAAAGTCAAAGTCAAATATCTTTATTTCGTAAAATCAGGTTAATGATTATTTGAAAACGTCAAATTAAAACATACTAAAAATTTTATAAAATTATGATTGTTTGAAAAAAAAAAAACAAAATGAGGTTAGGTGGCAGTTCCAAGTGTAAAGCTCATGAGAAGAAGCTGCCAAGAAACTCATGTGCCACTCTTTTAAAATCATCAAGTTTTTCTTTACAAAAATAAATTTTACTGAATGAACCATTGTGTTTGGTGAGTGTAATCGTTTATAAAATAAGGATAACTAAATAATAATACTATTTGTAACTCTAAAATGAATATATATAAACGTATTCAGCAAACACAATACTTCACTTCTTACAAAGTAAATATGTATATATACATATAATCTTAAAGTACATTTTAATAGCCTGTGAGAGAAAGCAGTTCAATCCCAAGCGTTTTTGTCTTCTATATAATCAATTATTGAGTAGTAACTTTTCATACACAATTTTTTCTTAATGGTACACTTAAATTTATTACGACTTAATTTTTGAATATCGCTAGGGATTTTATTGTAGAAACGTATACATTGGCCCCGAAATTATTTGTTTACTTTTTGTAACCTTGACGCTGGTACAACAAGTTTATGTTTGTTCCGCGTGTTAATATTATGTATATCACATTTCTTACAGAAACTATCAATATTTTTGTGAACATATATAAGGTTTTCATAGATATACTGACATGCAACAGTCATGATATTGATTTCCTTAAATTTTTCTCTAAGTGAGTGTCTACTACTAAGATCGTAAATTGATCGAATAGCCCTCTTCTGCAGAACAAAAATGGTTTGAATGTCGGCAGCATTCCCCCACAGTAGAATACCGTACGACATTAAACTATGAAAGTAACTAAAATAAACTAATCGCGCTGTTTCAACGTCTGTTAGCTGACGAATTTTTCTAACTGCGTACGCTGCAGAACTGAGTCTATTAGACAATTCACTTATATGTGGGCCCCACTGAAGCTTAGAATCTAGAGTAATTCCTAAAAACTTTGTGGTCTCTACAGGGTTCAACTCATCTTCTTTTATTTTTATAGTGGTTTTTACTGGTTTCACGTTAGGTGTTATAAATCGAATACATTTAGTCTTGCCCTCGTTTAAGAGTAAATTGTTAACATCAAACCAGTTAACCACTTTTGAGATATAGTATGACCATTAGTGCTGTGCACTCCCTGAGGTATGCGCGCGGTGAGACGGGGGGGTTAGAATCGGCTGCTGCGCTGTCAGTGCGCCGTCAACGCTTGTGACGGCAGGTAGTGTTATTTGTATCGGACTGTCTATGTCAGACGCACACGAGATAAATATTCAAAGATGGGTCGTGCGTTATCTCGTGATATGAAGACTGTCATTTTTAAGGTGGCTGAATATTTTAAGAAAAGAAAAGCAGACAAAGAAAGCTTTGAATTTAAAAATGACGTGAATATTGCTAAAATCGTTGCGGAGGCTACGGGATACAGCAAAAGAACCGTACATAATGTGATTTCTGCGGGCTATTTATCAATTGAAAATTCAAGCCAATTAAAATTTCAATCGCCAAAAAAACCAAAAGTTCTAAAGAAAAAACACGTTGTGGATGATTTTGACCTTGGAGTTATCAGAAGAAAAATTCATCAGTTTTACGAAGTTGAAAAAAAAATACCAAGTGTCCGTAAGTTACTATCAAGTTTGAGACAGGATGGCATATTGAATTGTGGACGGGAATATTTAAGACAGCTTTTACACAAAATGGGCTACCGTTACAAAAAATGCAAATCAAAGAGACATCTCCTTATAGAGCAGCCTAATATTACAGTGTGGCGGAAAAAATATCTTACACAAATCAGAAATTACAGAACGGAAAACCGAAACATATATTTTCTTGATGAAACATACATCAACGCCAGTCACCATGCCAGCAAATGTTGGCAATCATCGTCAGAACCCGGTATTCATGCTGATATTGGGAAAGGACGGCGACTAGTAATACTCCACGCTGGGTGTCGAAATGGCTTAGTGGATGATACATTGACTATATTCAAATCCGATGCTAGAACCGGTGACTATCATGGAGATATGAGCGGACCTACTTTTTATAAGTGGGTAGATGAAAAGTTAAAAGATAAGTTGCTGCCGAATTCTGTGGTTGTAATGGACAACGCGTCTTACCACAGCGTTCAGATTGAGAAGAAACCAACTATATCAAGCCTCAAAAGTGAAATGCAGAACTGGTTGCTACGCCATAATGTAGAATTTTCAGGAACCATGTCAAAGGCTCAACTGCTACTTCTTATCAAAAATACACAAAAAGAACCCGTGTATAGAATTGACGAACTCCTGAAAGCCAGTGGACACACTGTTCTGCGTTTACCTCCGTACCATCCAGATTTAAATCCAATCGAGTTGGTCTGGGCTGATATTAAAAACAACATAGCCCAAAACTATATTAATTCTTCTCTAGACGAAAAGATAATCTTATTGGATAAATTGTTTTCGGAATTCACGGCGGAAAAATGGCAGAAATGCGACGATCATGTCCAGAAAAATGAAAATGATTACTGGAGTCGCGATAGTAGGTTCGATAATGTTATCGATTCATTCATAATAAATTTGCAAGACTCTGATTCAAGTTCCGGTGGCGAAGAGGAAGATGAAGATGATGACGAAATGGAAGATGAAGTTGAAACAGAATCTATGTCAGAATAACTTTCGTTAGAATATATAATTGTTTGTAAATATAAAAAATGTTTAATAAAACAAGTCCTGTTGTGAATTATAACTTTCAATTCTTATTTATCACCTGCATATTTTTAATAAAATATGAGTATATTTGGGTTACATTTTAATCAACAAAGTAAGTATATATTACAGATAGATAGCCTCCGACCAACGCAACGTCCCGCCACAAGTCTTGCCTTAGAAATGCAAACTGATATCGTAAGATCTGTCCGACATGTATCGACCTCATGTGAACTCATGCACTTTTTTCTTCGCCCCCCACCTCGCCGTGCATACCTCAGGGAGTGCACAGCACTAATGGCCACACTATAGCCATATTTACATCTTCAAAGTCTTTTTGCTGGCGTTTTAATTTAAATAAGAGTGATGTATCATCTGCAAACAGGACTATCTCATGATTATTATTTACTAAATATGGTAAGTCGTTTATGTAAATTAAAAACAACAACGGCCCGAGAATAGAACCCTGTGGGACTCCCATTTTGACCACAGACCCCGGGGAGCGTTTACCATTAACATCAACTTTCTGAATCCTGTTACTCAGATAGGACGTAAGAAGATTCAGAGCTGTGTTTTTAATACCATAATGTTGCAATTTCCTGATTAATGTTTCATGCAGAACACAGTCAAATGCCTTAGATAAATCACAGAAGACGCCTAAAGCATCTTGCGATTCCTCCCAGGCGTCAAAAATATGTTTTAAGAGCTCCACACCAGCATCGGTTGTAGAGCGACCCCTAGTGAAACCAAATTGTTTAAAGTGTAATAATTTATTTTTGTAAAAGAAGTTCTGCATCTGATCATATATTATTTTTTCAAAGATTTTACTAAATGTTGGTAGTACTGATATGGGTCTAAAATTAGTGGGGTCAGACATACTACCCGATTTATACAATGGTATTACTTTACTATATTTCATTAAATCAGGAAATACACCACAATCTATACATTTATTAAATATAAAAGCCAAGTCCTGCGCGATAAAAGAAATTATAGACTTAGTAATCACAACTGAGTTACTCCAGAGGTCGGTAGTCTTCTTAACATTAATAGAATTAAAAGCTTTTATGACATCTATATGTGTAACATAATCAAATTGAAAAGTGATGTCACATATATTAACATTTTTAATCAAGATAGACTCAGCAACAATAGGTGAGGAATTCAATGACTTTGTAGTGGAGACTGGAATGTCAGTAAAGAATTTTTCAAATGCAGTGGCTACTTCTATGTCCGATGTGATGGTTTTACTATCTATTTTAAGACAGTAATCATTATTCTGACTTCTGACTCTTCCGGTCTCACTATTTATAATATCCCAAGTCATTTTAATTCTATTATCACTGTTTTTAATTTGTGAACTAAGGTAGCAAGCTTTTGCTGTTTTGCAAGTCTGCCTAAATGTTTTAGCATAATTTCTTACATAAGCTTGAAATCTTTCACAACAGTTATACTTTCGTTCATCATACAGCTCATATAATCTTTTTCTACTTTTATGTAGGCCGACAGTAGCCCACTCACTAAAAGTTGCATTCCCCTTAACCATAATCGTTTTGGGAGTGAAAACCGAATCGAAATTATGACAAAATTTATTAAAGAATGTTTTATATAAAATGTTAGGTTACAAATGAGGCGGCTTTTGAAACTCTCAAATCGACTGACAGTTTTAGGGATAACAGTTATACATTTTTTAGTTACTTTTCTACTTTTAATATCAAAAGAAATAAGTTGACCACAGTATTGAATCTTAAGTCTCCTTTTTACAATATAATTTTATATCTTGCCTTTGCACTAGTCCTCTAATGTGGTGTACCTATAATATAATGGTGGCCCACCTAGATATAAACAGTTTATAAACAAACAAACATTGTTAACATCGGCAATTTGGAAAGAGTGGCCGCGAGTTTTTATTGCATTGTTCTTTTCGCCGGCATTACCTATCATTTGCGAACAGGCTGTAGTATGACATGTAGAATCATAGCCTTTCACAAGTTATTTTGCTTCCTAAGTGAATAAAGAAGTTTTGATTGTTGGTTGCCATAATAGAGGATCTCCTCAGTTTGGAATCAGATGGTCTTGTGTGAATTGTCTGATATAAGTTAAATCTTTCAATATTGTTTTGTTACAGATTCCGTTAAAAATGTGAATACATGCCAAAGCTTCGCTAATAACAGAAGTGAAATCTTCAAATTTACGTTATCCCTGTTGGGTCACAGAAACATATAGATACGTGTACTAAATTTGAACTTAATAGGTTCTGTAGATTCTGTGCAAATTGGCTGTGACAGACGGATACTACAAGGGTTCCGTTTTTTCCTTTTGAGGTACGAAACCCTAAAAATTATATTTCATACCATACAACTCATATAATCTGTCCCTATTCTTATAAATGCCTACAGTAGCCCATTCATTAAATACCATAATCCCCTGGATAACCTTTGTCTTTGTCTTAAAAGTGTTTGGTCTATACATGTCGTTGGGTGATTCTAATTCTAATAATGCAGAATTCAAATCCATATATATTTTTTTTTAATTTAAAAAGATTCATTAAAAAAAATAATTTAATAATTTCAAAAGGTTTATAAACTTAATTGTAATATATGAACAGTCTAATATATTAATATTAAAACCGCACAAACTATTATGCCTTTTTTGGTAGATTTTATTCTTCGGAAAACATCTTCTACCACAGACTCAAATAAATTTAGGTTTCCTAAAGGAGGTCGAAGCCGAGGATAGAACAAAGTGGCGTGCAATTGGTGAGGCCTATGTCCAGCAGTGGACTGCGATAGGCTGATGATGACGATAAAAGGGGGTCGACATACACAAATAACAATATCCTGTTCAAGCTCAAACCTGGACAACTTAGCAGTACGCTCTATAGATAAACTTGTAGGATCTTTGCGTTCCTTACATGTAATATTTTTCCTACAACATTGTACAATATTAAATGCTAATAATTTATCAATTTATTCCATAAAAAAATGAGACAAATACATTGATTTTTCTGTCAATATAAACTTAAAAATAAATTTATTAGTATCAAAAAATAAAATTAGGTCACAATGACAATGTGTCACATTAGACTTATGCTTGTTTTGTTTATAATTTAATCTATTAGAATATGGCAAAGCACAAGAAATGAACCTACATCCTGTCTTAGATTGAAGTGATAACATCACTTCAGTCAAATATAGGTTTATGAGTCAAGAAACCTATGTCTCGTCACCAGGAACAATGCGTTTCATGAATGTTCTCGTTCTAGCATCCTTAGAGAGTCTTATGCGATTGAGTTTTTGGAGAAAATTGAGGCCTTTTGGGACTAGCCGAGCGACAACATGTTTCGTACCCAATTGATTATTTAACACTTTCGTGGACAGATCGTGATTTTACGTCATTATTTGAGATTTAGATACGGCAGAACGTGCAATACGTTCAAAAACAGAACATTATTTTCGGGAGAACGGTAAACTTAAACTCTTAAAGGCGAAAATTCGTTTCAATGTACCTTGTGAAACGTAGACTTACTTTTCTACAATTTTAAAATTAGTTGAACTATTAGTGACAAAACGTATGCAATATTATTCAACACAACGATATCGATACGTCAAATCTTTTTGTATGGAAATTTATTGTGTCATTCTAGAACACAATTTAAAGTGAGACTGTCTGTGAACGTGTTAAAATGGTACGGATCGACTCGCTAGTCACAGAAAGTTCAGCGGCTATCTATTTCAATTTAGAATGAGGATTTTCAGTCACTACTTCCTTCACTTTTGCGATGTACGATCACGGTCAAGATGTGATGGAAGATTTGCCTCGCTTTGGTAGGCCATCAATGTCTTGTACCAACATTGAACGCTTTGTGCAACTCACAAGCATATGTTTTTGATAAAGTCGATTCACCGTAGCCTTCTGTAACATTTTCATAGATTCCAAATACGCAATTCCATTGGCGATGCAAAATATAAGACAAACTCTTTGTTCGATGTTTTTGTCCATTATGAAATACGCAATATAATATGACCCCACTAAAAACACTCAATGACAGATGCAACTCAATCTCCGCGCAAAAATGGAAAAAAGTTGTTTCAATCCAAAAAAAATGTATTTCGAACCATAAAATAATTATAATCCATTTCCGATACTTTTTTGACTAAATGTACAAAACAAATTATATAAAAAAACACACACCACCTTTTAAATACTACTCAGCAAGTAAATCCCCATTAATTTATCAAACGTAAAGCTCATAATTGCTAATGACACAGTTCGGTAATGATCTGAATGACTAACACTTTTACTTTTTAGGGAGTTTTACCCCAAGTTACGAAAGAATGTTGGTGATGGCAGGGTGAAATAAAGGGCACGGTATCATTAGATACATACAAATAAGTATATATAGAAAACATGTTCATGACTTAACTTTTAGATACACGACTTTACACATAAATTAATGACCTACCTTTTTTGTATGCGCAATTTAATTTATTAAGCAATGAGAGCAACTTGACTAGGATTTAGGCCAAGGAAAATTAAAACGTCTAAATTTTAATTCTAAAAAAGGGTCTGGCGTGTAAATACTTGACTAAAATCTTGCCCGACTACGATTGAGGAAATAGTGCCTTTGTTACTTCTAAGTGCTTTAAACGTAATTTATTTTTGTTTATCATTTTAATTTCTATAATTTTATTAGTTATCGATCATATGACAGTTTAGTATGAATACTTTAATTTTGAAATAACTAAGTAGATTATTTTCGTACTATAAATAGCCATATAAACACATAATTTATAATAAGCACGTGACCAAAACATTTCGAACTTTATCTTATATTTTCTAATTGCTTATTTTACAACTTTATTTTGCGTTTAAAAATCCTAATTAAAAAAGTAGCAAACCTATTTTTACGATTAGGATTTTTTTTGGCAGCTTATGATCTATCAGTAGTCAATAAAAAGTTAAGACTGGCAACCCTATTTTTGACTTTTTGCCAGACTACAACTTTTTAAAAGTACAAAAAACCCCAAACGTCAAAATGTTAGTAGTCTATTAGATAGATAGAAAATTCTTTATTGTACACCACACTTATTAAATTACATTATAATTATACGATCACATAATTATTGCTTACATAAGCGCATGCACAATGGGCGGCCTTATCGCTGAGAGCGATCTCTTCCAGGCAACCTTTGGATGGACATGAATGTATATGAGAGTACCACGTGGTGTAGAAGAATGCAAATTAAATAAAGACGTACACGATTTTACATAATATTAATAGATAAACACAAAAACATATATCTAACATTATAATAAAACGATTGAAATGTTAGATACAGTAGATACATAACAATACATACACAATATACTATATTAAAAAATAATAATAATAATAAAGAAATAAATACAACAAACAAACATTACATAAACACAATAAACTAGTTATATATAAAAGAGAAAAAGAGAAAAGAAAATAAAATATAAAAATTCATAAATTTATTTATATACATAAATTTATTAATATGTAGCTGCAACTGGACCGCCGGACAGGTAGTGCGGCCTTAATTTTTTTTTTTTTTTAATATTTGTTGTTTGTGCCTGTCTGATATCTAAAGCTAGTGCATTCCACAACCGAACAGCTACCACGGTTAATGATTTATCCATAAATTTTGTAGAATGCATTGGCATTTTCAAGCTCAAATCATTTGATGACCTCAAGGACCTCATATGTGTGTCATGCAAGAACTGAAAACGTTCTTTAAGATAAGGGGGCATTGGGAATGAACAAAATATTGTAAAGTAGTATTAAAATATGAGTATTCCTGCGAAGACGAATTGGAAGCCACTTGAGTTTTTTGCGAAATTCAGAAACGTGATCATATTTGTGTAAACCAAATATAAACCTTATACAAAAAATTTTGGAGGCGCTCTAGTTTATCAAGTTGTTCCTCGGTTAGATCAAGATAGCTGACATCGGCATAGTCAAGGATCGGCTGTAGTAAGGATTGCGCAAGGGTAATTTTAGTAGCGATTGGCAAAAAGTTACGCAACCTGCGTAAAGACCCCGCTGCTGCAAAGAGTTTGCGACTTGTTTCTTGCATCTGCTGTGCCCATGATAAGGTTCTGTCTACGTATATCCCCAGGTTCTTGACACAATTTTCAATGGGTAGGATTACATCGTTGAAATGAACTAGGGGCAAAAGAGGCCAATTGATTTTTGATAGCAAACCTGGGCTACCTACTATGGCGATTTGGGTTTTCGCTGGATTAACCGTGAGTCCATAGTTTTTACTCCATTTAGAGACATGCGCCAGGTCCTTATTCAGTCTTGAGATTCCTTAAGTGAGTTCATTTACTGTAGCCTGTGTGTAAATTTGCAAATCATCTGCGTAAAGGTGGTAGGATGAAAGGAGCTGCTTAGAGATGGAATTGATGAAAATCGCAAAAAGTAACGGAGATAAAACGCCACCCTGCGGTACGCCAGCAGGAGTATAGCTCCAAGAAGAATACGCTTCTTCGAGACGTATACGCTGACGGCGACCATACAGTTAAGTATGAAACCAGCTAATCACCGCTGGAGATATGTTAATAGATGGCATGTAGTATGGCAAACAAAATGTCGAAATCTACAGCATTGAAAGCATTGCTGAAATCCAACAAGGATAGTAATGTAACTTTCCCGTTTTCCATGCCTTGTCGTATATTATCAGTGATCTGCACCAATGCAGTAGTAGTAGTTCTATGTCCAGGACGAAACCCAGACTGCATGGGATCCAACATGGAATTTTTACGCAGAAATGAGGAGAGTTGCATGTGTACTAAACGTTCTAAGGCTTTAGACAAAAAGGGTGGAATTGAAATGGGACGATAGTCGGCGAAAGGAGAAGGTTTGGAATTTTTAGCTAGTGGAATTATTTGAGCGTCTGTCCAAGCAGTGGGAAAGGTGCAAGAAAAGATTGAGTGATTTAGTATATTACACAAAATAGGAAGAATTTCATCAAGAATTGGGGTAATCATATTGCGACTTACACAATCTACAAGCTCTATTATTCTATTCCTCCTTAAAAAAAATCTTCTGGGACGTAAATACTTAACCAAAATCTTGCCAGACTTTTTGGTCTGGTATAAAAAGCAACGGCGCACGACTAGCAGGTGGTTCACTGCTCGAGGCTCGCATTTTTTTTTATACATAAAAAATCAATTGCTGTTTGTTAGTCTCGCTAAAACTCGAGAACGGCTAGACTGATTTGAATAATTGTTTTTTTGTTTCATTCGCCTTCATTCAGGGAAGATTTAAAAGCAAAGATAACTATGAAAAACGAAAAGGTAGAGTTGAAAATTAAAAAAAAAAAAACAATTTGTAAAGTGTATGGGAATAAATGTTGACCATCGGAAATGTTCTTTTTGATGAAAAGAAGTTTCGTATTTCGTCATAGATGGTGCCAATCGATTTAAATGTGAGCTACAGACTCACATCAATGTGGAATATTGTAACTCTGTGAAGTCGATAAAGTACTTAATATGTAGTAATTATGATAACAAAGGTAGCGAAATGGCCGTCTTAGCTGTAACCAATGCAAATGACGAAGTATCTTAGTACCAGATGGCAGATGTTAGTACCAACGAAGCAATTTGGCGTATCTTTTCATTTGCGATCCATGAAAGACACCCTACATAGTCCATTAGGCACTCCATTTAGAAAATGGTAAACGAGTTTATTTTAATAATTCGAACGCGGCAGACAGAGTGGCACGTCCACCGTCGACAACATTAACCAGTTTGTTAATGTTGTCGCACTTTGCTGTATGCTGACATGCCACGCTATTACACATGGAATGCATCATCGAAATCGTTTCCGCGTCGAAAACAACAACAACACCTGTTAAAGGACATCCAAATGTATTCGCTTCAGACGCTCTGGGTCGCATCTACACAATACATCCAAATAACGATGAATGTTATTATTTGCGGTTGTTGTTGGTGAATGTTCGTGGTGCGACATCGTTTAAGCAACTAAGAACAGTTAATGGACAGCTGTCTGCGACTTACCGTGAGGCATGTCAACTATTACGTTTACTCGAGAACGATTCGCACTGGGATGATGCCACATCAAATTCTTACATTGTTTGAGATTATCATATCGACATGTCTCCCCTCAAATCCAAAAGATTTGTAAGTTAAGTATAGAGATGACATGTCTGAGGATGTTTTGATTTGTGTGCGCCGTCAAACTTTGAATCCTACACTACAAATGACTGCAGAAATATACAATGAGACATTGATCATGAAAGAAGATATGTGTATAACCTGATGGCAAATAAAGTATTGTCGTGTTTGGGAATGACAGCACTCAATCGTCATAAGCACGATGTATTAAACCACGAGTTGCAAAGAGAACATAAGTACAACATTGAAGCATTGGCAAAAACAGTTGGTACAAATGTTGCACAATTAAATCAACAACAAAGAATTGCGTACGACACTTTGATAGAAGCTGTGAACAGTAGTCTGGTGAAATTTATTAACTTGATGCTCCCAAAGAAACCGGAAAAACGTTCTTAATTTCATTGCTTTTAGCGAGGATCAGATCGCGAAATGATGTAGCTCTAGCGTTGGCTTCATCTGGAATAGCTGCGACTCTGCTAGAAGGCAGGCGAACTACACATTCTGCTTTGACATTACCGTTAAACATGCAAATCAACGAAACATCAATTTTCAACATAGCCAAAAATAGCGCAATGGCCAAGATCCTACAGGTATGCCAATTGATTGTTTGGTATGAATGCACAATGGCCCATAAGAGGTCACACTGGAGGCACTGGACAGAACGTTGAAAGATCTTCGTGACAACCAAAATATTTTTGGTGGGGTCATGATTCTGTTATCAGGTGATTTTCGTAGACTCTTCCAGTTATTCCCCGATCAACTGTTGCTGATGAACTTAACGCATGCCTAAAATCATCGAATTTGTGGCGGTACGTAAAGACACTCATACTCACAACGTACATGCGAGTATTTTTGCAACAAGATGAAATTGCAAATATGTTTGCGAAGCAGTTGTTAGACATTAGAAATAATAAAATCGCAGTGGACACCTCGAACGGATTCATCACATTACCCACAGATATCTGTCATATCACAGATTCAAAAGAGGAGCTTATTTAGCGTGTTTTCCCAGATATAGCGCATCAATTCAATAACCATAATTGGCTGGGTGAACGAGCAATATTGGGGGCGAAAAATAAAGATGACGAGACGAGGATCTCAATGCGACCATTCATCATTTTCTTCTGGGACAGTTGGTTTCCTTCAAATCAGTTGATACCGTTATGAACCAGGATGACGTAGTCAAGTAGAGTAGCTTTAGGTACGCTGCCTCCAGTTGTTGGAATGTTCTTCTGGCACCGTTTCGTACTATGAAATCGGTACGGTGTTTCAACAAACATTACAAAACTTACCTGTTGAGCACACAATGAGCTACCACTACTACTTGTTTGAATTTATGTATATCCTTTGTTTCCATCAGCAGTATGTTTATATTTTCATTTAACAGTTTAAAAATGTACTCTGTGGTTTTTACTGTAAAAATTATGACTTGGAGCGGGACCCGCGGACGCATCCTTGTACCTAGGTTTCGTTGCACTTATTAATTATGATATATGTATGATAATTAAAATAAAATATTTTTCATTATATAACTATTAACATATCATAAGTATCTACTTTTTTTAAATCTATACTAATATTATAAAGCTGAAGAGTTTGTTTGTTTGTTTGTTTGAAAGTTGCGCGGCGCACCGCGTTTTTCTGCGTAAATTTTCCCCGTTTTTGCAACATATCTCATTGTTGCTCCGCTCCTATTGGTCGTAGCGTGATGTTATATAGCCTATAGCCTTCCTCGATAAATGGCCTATCCAACAGTGAAATTATTTTGCAATTCGAATCAGGAGTTCTCGAGACCACCAACACTGCGAGCTGTGCCTGCGCTGCTGCTGCATCTGCGGAGACTCTTAAACGGCGCAAATATAGTAATCTAGTCGGAGATTACATAGAGAGGTTTGGGGTTGAGACGCTAAGGACATTGGGTGTAAGGGCTCGCCTATATTTTCCAGCGGCTCGTCAGTGCATCTCGTGACCAGGATGTTGACCTTTTCTTTGCACAGAAAATAGGCATTGCCGTACAACGTGGCAATGCTGCCAGCCTTCTGGGCACTATCCCGGTTGACATCGATGGGGAGGAATTCTTCGACGCCTAAACTGGTTGTGACTCTCCTTTTTATCTAATCCATTGTTTTGTAGTTTATTAGGTAAGTTGTAAATAATTGGTTAATTTTAGGTTTATTTTAATAAATATTTAATATAGATAGCTCGTATTTGAATTATTAAAATAAACAGAATTATCTTAAATGGAAGGAAAATAAATTGTTAATATTAAGAAAAAAAAACCCTGATTGATGAATGAAATCACCCTTTTGATTGGTATTTTTGTCATTTTTTTCTGGTTCTTTTCTCGGTTCAGACAGGCAATTCTTTGAAAATCTTTACATGCTGTTCGAATTATTTATGAAATGAAATATTTTTTCATTAAAAGGTTAAAGGTATTTTTTCATTGGGACAACCTGTATATACAACTTTTGAAAGGGGCACCCACCGATAACAATAAAAAATAAAAACCTTTAGTAGAGACGCTCTATCATAGTTTTATTTTATCTAACCGTAGTTACGTCTAGGTTAGCTTTATTAACGCTACCCAATTGATTGCCAACATTAATTGCCCTGAGGGAACGTCTGCCTTTCCAAGAAATTGGAATTTTAGTTTAGAAGCATTGAAAGCCGAAAGCGAAAAGTTTAATAAGTGGTCTAGACTATCGTTTATTTACTCATAAACTTCCGCATCGTTCGTTCAATCATATACCCACATTTCAAAAACAATATTGACATTAAACTGGCCAGCTTGTCTAGTGGTCGATTCTCATCTAGGATTAATCTTTGTGTTTTGAAAACAATGTTTATTCTGAGTCTGTGTGTAATTTACGGCTTTACGTGGTGTTTATATATTCACATAATAAATATACAAACAAAATATCCGAAAGACATTGTCTCACTGATGACGAAAACCATATGAAAATCCGTTTAATAATTTTGAGTTTATTGCAAACATATCTCACCATGACTATGTTACTAGATCTCAATCTCTTAATAACAAAAGCCGTGATAGCTCTTTAACTACCGACTAGATGGCGCTGCGAGGTTAGGCCCTCGCAGCGCCATCTGCTCGCGAGCATCAAGGGATAGAACAATTTGAGATCTAGTAACATAGTCCAGATACGGATTATTATATATATTATGTTAGATTTTACATAGGGGTCGTAGCGAGTTGTAGCAAAATATAAAAACTTTTTTTTAAAGACTCCCGCAGTATGATACAAGCCCTGTATCACGGGGGACTTTACAAACATACAAGTCACGGACACAAAGTCACACATGTGAACATGGGTGTACGTAGAACCACCATCGTAGAAGTTCTACGACTCATCATAGACTATTATTATTATTATTAATTAAATTGTAATTTTATTTTTATTTGTAATATAATACTTGTACCGCATTGTTTTATTAAATAGTGATGTGATTTCGAAAAAATACAAGATGGAAATTATATATTAATTTAAAATAACCTATTATTTATAACTTACCTAAAAAACTACAAAAAAAAGATTTGATAAAAAGGAAAATCACAACTAGTTTAGGGCGTCGAAGAATTCCTCCCTATCGATGTCAATTGGTATAGTGTCCAGAAGGCGGGCTGCATTGCCACGTTGTATGGCAATGCTTATTCTCTGAGCAAAGAAAAGGCTAGCGTTCTGGTCACCAGATGCACTGAGACTGAGACTGAGAGACGCTGGGAAATATCTTTGAATAAAAGGCGAGCACTTCGACCCTTTGGCCCTAGCCTCCTAACCCCAAACGTCTCAAATATGTAATCTCCGACTAGATTACTATATTTGCGTCATTTGAGAGTCTCCGCAGATGCCGCAGCAGCGTAGGCACAGCTAGCAGTGTTTCGAAGATGGGAAGGCGCTAGGGTGTCAGCGCAGGTTGCATCCCATAGCAAAGGTCTTCCCATCTTCCAAGGTAGCAAAGGTGTGCAGCGATGGCAAGAGGCTGAAAGGTATCTTTCAGCCTCTTGCCATCGCTACACGCCTAACCATTAGGTTCAGCAGCAACTGGCACACTTGTGCTAACAAGAGCCCAACGGATGAAATCCTTAAGACTAGCGTGTCGTAATATGCGACCTACGTTTTTGCTGCATGATATGCAGTGATGCCCAAGGCTGCCGACGGCTTCTCCACAGTAGCATCGATGGGGAGAGACATATAAGACTGAGGCGAGCTCGCTCTGAAATATTTGTACTAGTGTTTAAAAGGTTTTCTCTCACCAAACTGCAGAGCGGGCCGTCCCACTCTCCACACGCCGAGCGGGCGAAGGGGTTGGTGGGCAAATCAACGTTTGGGCAAGCCATTTTCCAAGCGTTCAAGGTCTCAAACTTGCACCGCACTTCAGAACCAACCAGTGTAGGTTCTAAAATTTTTAGATTAATTTACAGCAGAAATTTTGCAAATGCAGAGGCCGCCAAAGCGAACGGGTAACGACGCTTGAAGCCACGCACGGTCGTTCAATGCCACATCCAAAATTTTACTCCGGGTTGTATGAATAATTTTGTCTAGTTTATCCAAAAGCTCAGAATGTTTCCAAAATTGAGTAGATATGAGTACGTATGTGAATTTAGCAACGTAAAGACAATATCAAACGATTAATTTGATGTTGATGGTCCGAGACTGCACAAAAAAAATGTATTTTTCCGCTACAAACAAATCATAGGACTCCTCTAAAATTGGGGCCCCTAGGAATTGAGAGATTGATTATCTATACAATTTTTAGATTTGGAACCAAATCTTTATCTATTAATAATATTTCACATTAACTAAAATTTTAATCTAAACCTTATAACTACCTACATTTTTTTTATAAAAGCCAAGTCCTTGTGTACTATTTCAACGTCTTCCTCTAGGGTACCGTTATCCAGGTACAAAATATTAAATTAAAAAAAAGATTTTCCTTTTATACTAATTTTGTAGGGTGCCTGTAACACTGCTAGACTATAATTTTTGGGAGTTTTCAGTTTTACTGCCATGAAGGTATTTTATTGCCAATAAGGCCTTTAATTCTCTTAACTGGGAGGGAATTAAAGGCGTTCTTCACGTCAACCTCCTGCCTTACCCGAGCCAAGGTAGGTGGATATGGCATGTATAGCAGCCTCACAGCCCCTTCGCGAGCCGAAGGCTTATTGAAGAGGCTGGAATTTGCTCGTTAATGAGTCCCGATAAAACATACTGCACTCTACGGTAATAGGACGAATGCCACCATGCCTTTTGCGCAGGGCGCATAAATTGGCACCATACAAGACATCGCCAGAGAGCATTAGGTTTATTAAAGCCGTCAACTCGTTCAGAAGAACTAAACCGGCTTCTCCGGCACCTGAGTTCAAGAGGTATTTTAGATGTTGATGTGTTAAGCCATTTATTACTTTAGCAGAGCTACTCTGAAAGGAGCCGACGGCTGTCAATACGTCCTTACCAGTGACGCAGATGCATTCCACATCAGGGTCAGGCGGCTCGGGGAAGCAAAGATCACCCCTTGGCGCAGGATGCTTGCTCCGCAGAACAAGGCGCCACTACGTCCCTACTAAATAAAAGCCTAGGGGCTACCCTTATGTCACCTTCTCTTAGCTTTGTTTGAACTTTTAGTAAAATTTATCGAAACAGGCTAAAAAATGTTAGCTGGACTGTTGCAATTTTGTTGTAAAAGTTTTTTTAGTGGTGCGGTCATTATCAAAGCATTCTGTCAAAATCTGTATTAAAGTAATGGGCATGAATTAAAGTAAGGGTCATGTAATTTAAATCGACTGAATTGAGGTTTAAGTTAAGGGTGTAAATTATTTAACACTATGACTTACTTTATTTTTCAGAGAATATAAATGTTAAAGTCTGTTACATCATTATTATTGTCATAAATCGTTTTACGCAGGACAACAATTTTTGCTGTAAGGGAATTTTTATACCGATAGAATTTTTTCAATAATACCAATCGATAGAGCAAAATATTCTGAATCCAATGATATATATAACGCATTTTCGGCAAAATGTCCCTTACGTTAATTGATACTTCTGGTTTCGAATTATATAAACTTTTAGCAATATGTATAACATTCATTCTTTCCAAAAACGAGCGTTTTCAATGATAAAAAATTGTAACGAATCCTTTTATAGCAATTTCAGCATTTTTGTTTTTGAGCGGGCAATGTATTTGAATGTAATATTAAATATTTTTCGCTGCTGTAGTATTTGAGCAGCCGCCATTTTTTCATGCACTTGTATAGGTCCTATTATAAACCTAAAATAACAGCACATCTCTTTTATAATGTGTTGGCATTTCGACTACCTTCTACAAAAGTATACATGAATACGAAACATAATAAAGAATATTTAAGTTTTTAAGTTTGTTTTTTTCTTTAAAAAAAGACTGATCATACTAACCAAGATATGATGATATTAATATTTATGTACATTACTGGTGCATTATAAACTATTTTGCTCTAGTAAAACACTTATATCAGAAATTAATAAGAGCTTTTGTGGATGTAAATGTGTAGTCTCAGGTCATCATGAGTATTATAGTTAGTAGATCTTAAGATGGTTACAAAAATAAACGCTTCTATAACCCACATTTGGAGCCAGCGTAACACTAGACCAGGCCCGTCCAACATATGGCCCGGGCCACCATGCGGCCCGCGTAAGTCCTTCAACCAGCCCGCGACCTGGTTAAAAGTTGTGAAAATATTATTAAAATGAGTAGGTAAATTTTAAAATGGCATACCATAATTGCTTATTAGAACGGACTAATTAAATTTTACAAAAAGTGTTTTAACCCCAACCAATACCCAAACCATACCACATTGGCTCCTCAACAAATTTCTTTATTTGGCAGTACTTATACAGCATATACTTGCGAACAGCTTCTTTCACACATAAAACGACAAATCCAAAAAGAGAATAACTTTATCAGACAGCCATCTTACTAGATGTTTAAGTGAAATAATTGGCAACTGAAACTGTTTTATTTAATAAATGATTTTAAATTTATTTTACCTAAAAAAATATTTACAGCATATTGGACATTTATTGTTTTTAAACTTTCGCGATTTTTATACATACGAGTATTAGATATATTTCGGGACTTAATCGCGTGAATTATTTAAAGGTACGAACCTTTTATTTACCCGACGTTTCGATCGAATTGCACCGATCGTGGTCACGGGTCGACTGACCTTATGACCTGACTTCATACCTTTAAATAATTCACGTGATTAAGTCGCGAAATATATCTAATATTGGGCATTTGTTTTGGCTCGCTACGGTTTCAAAAATATTAAACCTGGCCCTCTAAAAAATGTGTTGGACACAACTTGCACTAGACCAATAATATCTAATAATATCTTGGGACAACTCACACAACGCTATCTAATCCCAAACTAAGCAGAGCTTGTACTGTAGAAACTAGACAACTGATAAACATACTTATATATTTCTAAATACAACACACCAGACACAGAATAAACCATCGTGCTTATCACACAAAGTTTTATCCTGGGTGGGGATCGAACCCACGACCTCTTGCGTAGCAGTCGGATACACTCCCACCGCGCCACAGAGGCAGTCACTAATAGGCTGGTCAAAGTTCGTTGCTATGTTACTTCGTTTTTTTCCTTTTCTGTTAATACTATTTTGGATTGTTAGCTTAAGCGTCTCAGTCAATATTATCACATTACCAACCACAAAAAAGGCTGTTTAACTTACCCAAGAATAAATCCATACAAATTGTCGACGGCGCTCATGACCGCTTACCTAATGAGTCCGTGAGATACATGCTATTAGTCACCTGCGGATCCCGGAGTTTTGCTCGTTTTACCTTATTTTTGTGACAATTTTATAAATGATCTATCCACCCGCTCGTTACGCGGGGTAGATACTTAAGTGGCATACAGATGGGGTCTGCTTGTAGTGCATATTGATGGAAATAGATGTCGTAGGTGATTGCATAAATTGAGTAGATCTATGAGCATTGTATGAATACGAATCTTCTCTGAAACGGTTCTAACAATTTTGATCAAAAGTTTTGCTTTCTAAGCTTTTTCGCATTATTGGTTTAAAAACGCGGTTTAAAAAAACGGTTTTTGATTACTTTACCGGTTCCGTACCTCAAATAGAAAAAACGGAACCCTTATTGGGTCACTCGTGTTTCTGTCTGTCCGTCTGTCACAGCTAATTTGCACCGAATCTACTGGGCCGATTAAGTTCAAATTTGTTACACATAATGTGTTCCTGTGACCTAAACACGGACGCATAACGTAAATAAAAGAATTTAAAACTTGAGAGCCATTTGTATGGGACAAATTAGGAAATTAAAAAAAAATCGCAAACTGTATCGTGTAACATAACAAATGAAAGGGCTTGTTGTAAGGAATTCAAATGTATTTTATTCATAATTTTATTATCGTTATTTTTAAAGTTATTGAGGAAAAAATCAAATCAAAGATGTTACAAATCAAATCAAATGACTTGTTGTAAGTATATGTAATGTATTTTTATTACAATTTTAAAGTAATTAGTTTCAGTTATTTACGAAAAACCACAAAAACAGACTTCTCCCCCTCCTTATCTCCGAAGCTACTGAGTCTAATATTTTGGAAAAAATACAAAAGATAGCTCGTAATTTATAGATTACTGGAATACCTATTAGAAGTCTGACTTTTGAACAACTAATTGTAAAACAGTAATAAAAAAGTTATAATTTGTTTACATTTTGCGGTGTGTAGGCACGCGCGTCATGCATTCATACATAGTAGTTTTTGGTAAACAACCGCATGTTTTTGTTTATTGAGGAGTTGGAAAGCGTACCCGCGCATATTCTACAAGCTTCTTGAACATTCGAGCTCGTTCGTTCGTAACAATAATAAAAAATATATATTCAGTAACAGTGACAGTTAAATCTATGAACAAAGCTTTAATAATCAAATAATTAAGAATAATAAATAAATTAAAAGATGAAAGTAGAATAAATACTGGGAAATATACATGAAAATTAAGAATTAACACTGCAATTGATTAACTAAATAATAACTTCTACGATTTTTAAACGTTATACAATTATATAGGTCTTCATCGCGTAATTATTTTAAGGTAAATACTTTTTTATTTCTTGACGAAAGATGAAGAAACGAAATACATAAAAAAATATGTTGCTGTAACGTGAAAATCGACGTTATCTGCATACAAAATAAGTTACGTGACAATGCTTATTTTCGTAGTGACCACTGTAGAAATAGTATTTAAAAAGAGTCTACATTATTAAGTACATATTTAGAGTCAAAAACTTGATCTCTTTCATTCATCGTAGAAAGTAAGATACAAAGGTATCAATGCCGACTTTTTTTTGGTAATAAGGTACGAGTATTCTTAAGGTTCATTTCCGTGCATCGCGGCCGAACGCAAGCCGCGCGCGGCTTACGACAAGCGGCTGACGATCGCGGCCGATGCGACAATATTCACAGTGCGCGCGCAGCCTACGACAGTCGTCGGCCGCGCGCGTCTGTCGCTTACCTCGGAAACGGCACCATACATTCTCATACTCTGACGTAAGCCGCTTGTCGTAAGCCGCGATCGGCCGCGATGCACGGAAATGAACCTTTAGCATTGACGTTCCATTTTTGTCTCCGTAGTCCCACTGGAGAACAGACACCAATATTTTGGTTTCTAAAGTCCCATCACTATTAGACTATTAGGTTGACCTGAGTCTAAATTATATAATGACCTGAGTCTATATTAATTAAACAGGCATAACAGGTTCACGGTTTCATCCATATGTTTATAAGTTCGTCATTTTCTCAAAAATTATGACTGCATACTTTTCCAGAAAGATTTTATTGTATTAAACATAGTCATAGATTAAAGGCACCAGATGCTTATGAGGCTATAAACTGAAAAGTAATTCAGTGAAATTCCCATTCATGAAACTTAATACCTTGATTTTCATTTGAAGTAAAAAAAGTTATTCCCCGCTGTAAGTATAAGAAACTCAAACGCAAACTTCAATTTTCGCCGGGAACCGAAAATAAGTTGAAAACTCTTATCGGCTAGAGAGCAAATTAATCAAGAGTGACGTCGTCGCATTATCAGATCTTACTTTGACCCGAAGAGGGTACGACACGACGGTGACCTTCAGTTAAAGTATTATATACCTACTTTAAAGTACGCCCATATTTTTCACGAGTAAGAATAATATAGGTTCTCAGTGTTACAATTACGTAACACTGAGAACCTACATTATTCTTACTCAAAAATCGAAGTCTATATATTAATAAAGACTTCTTTTTTTGATTGTGGTAACTGGGTGTGTTGTGGCGTTACTATTTTGTTCAGCCCGCAGCTTAGCCTGCGTGGATTATACTTATATAAAATCTAGCCTACGTATAAATATGGTGTACAAGCTACATTATTGCGAAGTTTTATCGAAGTTATTGAAGTGGCTTGTAAAAGAGACTAACTTTAATTATTAAATTTTCAATATTTGTAAAGTAGGAATAAATAGCGACTGCCGAGGTCACGGGTCGACTGATGCTGTCTCAGTGAAGAGCGGGTTTTAGAAACTATCTTCACTTGAATAAAGCCACTGCTTACTATATCTAGTCAACCCTCGCAGACGTTTAACGAAAAATCGACTAAAAAAATATTAAATCAAAACAAAAAAAAATAATTATAAAATTAAAAAAACCCGTCTGCACAAAAAAGATGGAAACAAGATCCCCTACGTAATTATATAATTTCTAATTAAAGAACTTATGACTATATTACCCTAACGGTTTTGCTCAGATTCAAGTCAGGGACTGATCTGGGTATTTTAGATATAAATAATTTAAAAAGTGTAGTAGTTATACGTATGAAACTTCTAATAAGTACAGTATTGACATCATATCGAAAAAAATGGAATTTCTACGAAAAAATGCTTCGAGAAAAGGTAGGTAGTGCAATGAGCTTTAGCTGTCTCGAGTTGGCAGGGGCACTCCCGTGCATCTTGTTGGTGTACGCTTATTATAATTTGTATACATTATTCTTAAAACAAACTACAGTTGACTTATGTGATAAATATGTCACAATGACGAGCTAACAAGACGTGACAAGGTATCCGATGGATGCCAACTGTTGCCAACGAAACCTCTTGGGTGACCACTAGCACTACATACCTAAGCTTTAGATACTACTACTGCAGTCGAATATCGCATACAATTGCTCGACGAAACCGTCTAGACGTGGTTATCGTGCAGGGATAGCAGGGCACAATGCGAGAGGAAGGCAGACCACGCGACATGCACACATCGTGGTCTCATTAACCAGGGCTGCCGTGTTTAGGACGTTTGTAAAATTAATACTAACAATATGTATATATTGTTTACTTAAAATATAATAATAATATCTTAGGATAACTTACACAACGTCGTCTGATCCCAAACTACGACAGTACAATGGCAACTGATAAACTGATGCAGTACAACTGATAAACATATATTTCTAAATATGTACATACATAATATAGATAAATTACACCCAGACACAGAATAAACCATCATGCTCATCACACAACAATTAATTTATCCTGGGTGGTGATCGAACCACGACGTCCGGCGTAGCAGTCATGGTCACTAACCACTAGACCAACCATGTTACACTCAAAGTCACTGATGGGCCATAAGCGTAAAGACCGTAGACTAAGTGGCCCTCTAAACCTAATCTTAATCACTACTTAACGAAAAAATACTACACATTAACTGCTTTTACCAGATATTTATAATCTATTATCTTTAATTAAGATGTCTTTTTGTAGCGTGAATTTATCGGCGGAAATAACTTTTAAAACTGTGTCCAAGTGTGTGTCCGTTTTGAATACGCTCGCTTGCCGCATTATCTGTTAGTTTTTAAAATTGATACTGGCCGCAAGACAATGCTGAGCGGGCCGCGTGTTTGACATGCCTGCACTAGACCAACAGGCCAGTCTTACTTGCGACAACCCTAGCTTCCAGACGCTGTTATCGGCATTTATCACAACTTCAAAGGCGTACTGTACTTCCTATTGTATGCTTTTCATACTGTGCCTAAGCTTTAGATATTACTACAAAACACCGCAATGTAAGAATAGAAGGAAATGTTCATATTTTCGCATAATATTTAATTTTAAGCAAATATTTTAGCACATTCTGTATACGGTTTTACTATTGTTGTATGTGGTATGTTCTTCCTATACCCTATCTTTTTTAGGGTCCCGTAGCCAAAATGGCAAGATGGAGCACCCATTGTTTCGGTCTGTCCGTCTATTTGTCAGTCCCCAGGTTCGCTCAGAGACCCCTAGACCTAGAAAGCTGTAATTTGTTATGGATATACCAGGCCACTTCGCAATTTTTTATGTATAAGGGCTACTTGTAATAATTTTAAAAAATTTGGTTATTTTAAAGTAAAAATACCATTGTTCGAATATCCTCCAAATGTTTTAAGAGCCTAATTAAATTATCGTGTCTCATTTAAAATCTGCATCGCGAAGATTTTCGGGCCTTGATTTTGGCGTCTAAAACATACTCGGGAATGAGAATTATACAACGCAAAAAACGGTACGTAGAGAAAAATCGTAACATATACACACACACACACGGACACACACAAAACACCTCTTATTCCAAACGCATATACCTACTGTCTCCGTGGCCGTCGCGGGTAAAAATAGGCGTTTGCAATTTTATATAAGGCTTGATTTCCCAATAACTCTGAAACACGTGGGAAATCACACACGTAGGCGAAGCCTCGGGCAGCATCTAAGGACTATTGTAGTTGTAGGTATTAGAAAATAACAAAAAATTTGAATTTATACATATACCAGGAAGGTCGCTAATCTATATATCTATACTTCTATACTAATATTATAAAGAGGAAAGATTTGATTGTTTGTTTGTATTGAATAGGCTCCGAAACTACTGGACGGATTTGAAAAATTCTTTCATCGTTGTGAAGCTACACTAACCCTGGATGACATAGGCTATTTTTTAAACCTGTATTCCCACGGGAACGGGAACTACGCGGGTGAAACCGCGAGGCGTCCGCTTATACTATAAAATTGGTTATCTAAATTACAACAGGCAAAACCATTGAAAAAGATACATTTCCAAATATTTTAAATCTACTAAAAATACTATCATACACTCCTAAAAATATTTTTTAAAGCTTTAAATTGGTGAAACATACCCGAATATATTTTTGTTACTTTTATTTTTCAAGTAGACAGACAACAAACATTTTTTTAATTGTGTAGTACTGTACGGGGTTTTGTCTGGCGTATTGGGAATAAACAATTGAATTTTGCAATGAAATAAAAGAATAGATATTGTTAGAGAACTATAATAAAATTAATAGAAGCTAGGATAGATAAAGTGAATAGAGAACTAGTTTACAGTAACACACTACAAGCAGCGGTAGCCTAATGGCTAAGGCATCGGTCTCGCTATCGTGATATTCGAACCCACGACGGTTCGAATCCTACCCATTAAACTACCGAAGCGTAAACGAAAGTGGGACCCAATCCCACATAGTAGGTCATCTTTAAAAAAAATTACATTTAAGAGATAAAACACAGCCGCAAGAGCTTAAATTAATAAAAAAAACAATAGAACTTTGATAATTTACAGTTCCTAATAAAAAAAGGAAGAATTATGAGAAATTATTAAGTGACTGTAAGATACGTGACCGAGTGGTGAATTTGTCGGCTAAGAGAAACACTTGAAACTATAGAAAAGCTAATTTATTTATTGATCGCAAAATATTTATGATCGCTATGCTAATGAATGCACACGGTTTGCTGTCCGAACATGCACTGACGTCGCCGCGCACCCAAAGGGGCCGCTGCGCGGTTGGATTTGCTAGATCAGCAATCCGTGTTCGATGAGAATGAATCGAACATGCTCCCGAGGGGAATAGATGAAGAAAGATACAAAAATAAAGATTATTATGATATGAGCTTAGAAAGCTAATGAAGGTTAAAACAATGCTGAATGAGTAGTGATGGACAAGGTGATTGCATGATTGCTTAAAATTCTGGGTACACACTAATTTAAAGTCTCTACACTCATACGGTTGAGTTGACCGTGGTAAACACCGATTGTCATTTCGCGATGGGAGATGTTGACGCATCTCGCTTACAACGTAGGCTAGATCACCGTTTGGCAAAATTGTTTACACGCGCACTACCACTTACACTTGGCCCCGGTTCGGATAGGGGTTGGTTTCGCGCACTACCGCTAGAGTGAAGCTCTTTACCGGCTTACGCATGGGCACACTCTCGGTGCGCCGCTCGACGAACAAGCTGCCGGCTCGTCGACCTCGCCACCTCAGGAACCACAGGAAAGCTGCAATCGCTGCTGCTAACAATCCATACGACAGGACATATTGATGGACATCGTGTGTCGTAAGGATTTCCGTTTCCTGACTAGACGATTCTTTAATAAATTTGATTTGCTCACCGAGTTGTTGTAAAGAATCATTAAGTTCTTTATGCTCAAGGTCTGTAGAATCATCTAAATCTAAATTGTGGATAGGTAGCGGAGTGACCAAATGATTTATCGGAACTTGAGTCTTAAGCATATTAGGTTTCAGATGTATTGTATTCTGTAATTGCTGATAAGCGTGAAGTGTTATGTCATCGCCCTTTACAATGCATTGGTTAGCAAGTTAAATGAGCCCGGCCTTGCTGACTTGACGCGATTGTATTTCATCGCCACATATGATTCGCACATTGTAAGAATCACAACAGAAGTACAGATAGGTAGAAACGTCATGTAGCTGTATCCATTTGTTTTCGCAAATGGATTTTAATGATTTGCAGATTCCTTGCTTCTCCACTTCACAGAATTTTTCATCAGGTCTTAGTCTCCTGACAGGACCATGAAGACGACAAAGGTAAGTGTCATCTTGAAATTCACAAACTTGAAGGTCATTGGTGCTCGCTTGCAAATACGCATCTCTTCTCAGGTTGATCGCTACGTATTCTGAGGCTGGTTTCACGCTGATCATACTTCTGTCAATTTGTACCGGCAATGGTATCAAATTGTACAGCTGGAACATATCTCTGCTGATTAACGGTAAGGTAATTTCAAATATAAAATATTCCTCAGACATTCTAGCTTTAATTTTTAATAATTTGTAGATTTGATACAAATTAGAATGAATATCATCTACTGGTAATGTTAATTCCTTAGATATCTGACTTGATACTATCAGTAACTGTTCTCGAAGTTGTTTAGGGGTCAGTAAGTGTAAGTTGATCTGACCATGATAGATTTCTGTGATGGTATCAAGAAATGTGTCTTGAATTCGCTTTAAGTTATGGATCATATTGACCGTTGCTACTGCTGCTAATGTAAAATCTTGCTGAATAGATATTACATCTATTTCTTTCTGTAAAGTGTTGGTTATGCTGTCTAAATCGTTTAAATGCTTATTGATGATTTTATGTTGTACTTGTATTGTACCCTCTGTACGTTTTAATATATTGTACTCCGCTTCAATTACTGACGTGTGATTTTTATAAAGTCTGGTCAGGTGTCCTATATTGCTTCGCACTAGGTCAATGTCTTGCTTATATTTTTCTGCGAAATCTTTATCGAGTACTCCGAACAACGAGTTTGCTATGGAGCCTACCGCATTGATAAGTTCACGTCGAGTACGCGATTGTGTACCAAAATGTTGGTTTAGCAATAGTTGATTGTAAAATTGTAGCTCATTGTATTCATGTTGAATTTGCAGAATGATCATTTGACAGTGACTTTGCTCTTTGATTTTACTACAGGTTTTCTCGAGATAATTGGAGAACGTAGTCACGGCTTTATCTCCCTGCCAGAATGGAGACATGTTGTAGTAGGTCACGATTTTCCATTCATCGTGAATCAACTGCATTTTTCCAATCGGATCAAGATACAGTGTTTGATTACTACCAAAGCTTGTAAATGTGTAAGATGCTCTTGTACACGTTACGAAACTCATAAAAAATAATAATGATAGTGCTAAATTAAATATTGTTATACAATTGCTTGTTCGCTTTCTACTTTCCTCTTTTGGCTTGGCTTTGTCGCTTTGCTGTTTTACGTCTTCGCTTTGCTTAATGGGTTCATCTTTCGCTATAGGTAAAATAGATAATTTTGTAACTGGACGCTTAATATATCCATTTTTTGTTTTTAATGTAACCACCCTAACGATTCCATCATTGCCAGGATGGATTTCTACAACTCGTCCCATAGGCCATTTTCCTGCAGGTAAGTTCTCGTCGTGTATGGTTATCAAATCTCCAACTTCTATATTCTTTCGTGCTTTTAACCACTTGCTACGCACCGATAACTGACTTAAATATTCTGTCTTCCATCGTTTCCACGTATCTTGGAATATTTTGCTTACTAAAAGCCATCTTGTTATTATTATATTATTATGACAGTCAAACCCGCCCGGGCTGTTAAAAAATGAGCTGGCGTGAGAAAGTCTATGTCATCAATGTCTTCAGATATCGGACATAGCTGCCTTGAGTTAAGACTCGCTTCGATTTGAGCTAGTAAGGTGCTATATTCTTCAAAAGTTAGCGCTTGATCTCCTATCACTCTCTTTAAATGTTGCTTAAGGCTCCTAATCGATCGTTCCCAGATTCCTCCGGCACTCGGCCAAGAAGGACAGTTCCAATGCCACTCTATGTTCATTTCTGCTATTTCTCTATAAAAAGTGTCGCTAAAAATTTTCTCTAACTGTAGTTGCTCTTCCTGAAGAATCTTGTTAGCGCCTACAAAATTGGTTACATTGTCAGAATAGATGTGTTTCGGTGTTCCGCGTCGTGCTGACATGCGGCGTAACGCTGCTATGAAGGAATAACTGCTTAGGTCTGATACTAGTTCAATGTGAACCGCTTTTGTGACCATGCAAATAAACAAGGCGATGTACCCTTTGCATAACTTGATTCCTCTACCTTTATTTGCTTTAACCTTAATGAAACCTGTGAAGTCCACACCGGTATGATAAAATGGTGGTGCAGGATTTGATCGAAACTCGGGTAGGTTTCCCATTATTTGTTGCTGCTTTCTTGGTTCTTGTTTCTTGCAGGTCACGCAATTTCGAAGTTGCTTTTTGGTTGCTCGCTGTCCTTTAATGATCCAGTAGTTTTGTCTCAACACGGATAAGGTAAGTCGAGCTCCTCCGTGGAATGTGAGCTCATGGGCTTGCTGTATGAGTAGCTCTGTTAATCGCCCGCTATATGGAATGACGATAGGATATTTCATGTCGGGACTAATGTTGGCATTTTTGAGACGTCCTCCTACTCTCATTATTTCAGTTTCGTCCAAAAATGGGTTAAGGTTTAATAGTTTGCTATATGTGCTAATCGTATTGTTTGCTAAACAATCAATATCTGACGTAAATTCTTTGTACTGTACGTATTTAATAATACATACCTTTGCTTTCCGTAGCTCTTGTAATGTGAGATACGAATGCTTATGTTTCTTTGTTGGTGCGAGTAAACGTAATAGCCATGCTACAATGCGAGTTATTTTAACAAATTAATTATGTCGATTTAATAACTCTGTTATAATGTTGTTTTCACAGCTCTGTTGTGCTGTATTGGCTTGTATTTTCAACTCTTCCTGAGTGGAATAGATTATTTGTTGCTGATTATGCTCCCAGTCAGATTTTGATAACCATGTTGGCCCTTGCCACCACAGTGAGTGATCTATTAGCTGCGATGTAGATAGACCTCTGCTAGCTGAATCTGACGGATTTTGCTTAGTTGGCACGTAATGCCAAGCTTCAGGTGGTATTACACCAATGATTTTCTTTACTCTATTTGCTACGAAAGGTTTCCATCGGTCTGGGTTACCTTGTATCCAGCTAAGTGTGACTTTGGAGTCACTCCATGCGTATATTTTATAAGTTAAGCTATCTAAGCTGCTAATGATTTTTACGATGAGTTTTGAGAGTAACTCAGCTGCGCATAGCTCCAATCTCGGTAACGATACGGTCTTGCTCTTTGGTACCAGTCTAGATTTTGCTGCGATTAGTACTACTGATGATTTATTACTTGTTTCGATTCGAGCATATACGACGCATGCATATGCTTTAATAGATGCGTCACAGAAGCCGTGCAATTGGATTATGTCGTTTTGATTGTTTTTCAACCATCGTGGAATTTTGACCTCACTGATTCGATTTAAATCTTCAGTTAATTTGATCCACTCGTTTTTTATATCTTCAGACACTTCATCACTCCACTGAACTTTTGAGTCAAGCCAAACTTGTTGAAATAATAACTTTATTTTTGTTGTTAACGGTGCTAACCACCCTAGGGGATCAAATATTTTCGATATTTCTGATAAAAGAAGTCTTTTAGTGAGCTTTGCTGTATTAGATATAAGGCTGTTTTTAAAAGTAAATTCATCTTGAATTGGATCCCACAAAAGTCCTAATGTTTTAGCTTCGTTTTCAGTCTTAAAAATACAAGTTGTTTTTTGTTTACTTTGCTCAGATATATTGATGTTTGTCAATAGGTTTTTATCATTTGTCGACCATTTTCGTAACAAAAATCCTCCACTACTAAGACACGCGTTCAACTCTTATATTGCTCTTTGCTTGAGAAATGGTATGGGCCCCATCGGCCAAATCGTCCATATATAAATTTTCCCGTACACTTTTTGCTGCATTAGGAAAATTGTGTTGCTCGTCACATGCTAATTGATGAAGTGTCATCATTGCTAAAAAAGGAGCTGATTTTGTCCCATAGCTAATAGTTGTTAGCTGATATGTTTTTAAGGCTTATGTAGGGTGCATTCGCCAAACAATTTGTTGTAATTTTTGATCTGCTTCGTTAATAAAAATTTGGCGATACATTTTTTCAATATCTGCTGTGTACACGTAACGATATTTCCTCCATTTTAATAGCAAACCTTGGAGATCCTTCTGTAGGTTAGGCCCTTTGTGCAAAACATCATTGAGGGAAAGTCCAGAAGATGTTCTTGCGGACGCATTGAACACTACGCGAAGCTTTGATGTGCTTGATTCTGCTCTCAAGACTGAATGATGAGGAAGATAGCAATCCATTTGCTTGCTGGTAGGAGTTGCTACCTTCATATTCTGTCATGAATTGCTTATACATGACTGCTAATTGCTTTTGTTTTTTAAATTTAGTTTCAAGGTTTCGAAACTGTGCTAAAGCTATCTCCTTAGACGATCCAAATTTTTCACTTGCTTGCTGCTTTAGCGATATTCTAACTTCATAGCGACCGCTTTCAAGCCGTATTGTTGTCGACTTATAAAAGTCAACACATTCTTTATCTTCAGCTGACATTTCACTTTGCTCATAAATATCTTCAATATCCCAAAATTTCTGAATATCTGCTACATTGTTTGAGACGACATTACAGTGAAACGTTTTGATTCCGCCGCTTAATATCCACCCAAGATGACTTTGCTGAGCTAGGGGCGATGATGAGTCAGATTTTTTTATGATTCCATCTAATATGATAAGAGCGTAAACATCGGCTCCTAGCAATAAGTCTATCGGACGACTTGTGTTAAACTCTGGATCAGCTAAGTTGACGTGATCTAAATGTGACCACGTCGGTCTATTGAAAGAGCGACTGGGTAGGATTTTTATTAAATTGTTCATAATTAAAAAATCTGCGCTGAATCTGTAACTTGTGTACATTGATTGACAAGTAATGTGAAGTGACCCTTTGCAATTACTTTCCTTTTCGCCGATACCAAAAACAACTCCGCTAAACGGCTGACGTTTTAATCCTAGCTGCTGAGCTGCTCTTTCACTTATTAACGATACTTGAGAGCCCTGGTCTACGAGGGCTCTAAGGACAAGCTGTGTATTATCTGCTGCTATCACTCTCACCAAGGCTGTCGCTAAGAGGATTTCAGATACATCCTGCTGTGACACGTGACTGCTGGCACTTGGTTGGTAAAGAATTTCGTCATCTTTGTTATTTGATCGTTGCTTTATTGGAACGGATGTGGAATTTGATTTTTGCTGTATAAAACATTCATGTAGGTAAGTATGATGAAATCCAGAACACTTGCGATACCTTTTATTCGATCGGCATTTATTGTCACGGTGATTATAAATGCAATTTATGCATAATTGATTGTTGTTAACAGTTTTTAGCTTCATGTCGCAAGACATTTCTTGAAATTTGATGCAATAAAGCAAAGAATGCTCACCGCTACAAAGAGGACATTTGATCGATGACACGTGTAATGATTTCGCAAGCGATTGTTTGACGTCATTTTGCTTATAATAAGTGGTATGTTTTCTATTATTAGGAAAAAATACTGAACGATCTTGTTGACGATACGATGATGATGATGGCTTTGGAACGGCATCCTGTCGACGGCGTCCAGATTCTAATTTCGTAAACTTCGTTTCCAAAAAATCTAGAAAGTCCTTGAGCACTGGTAGTTCTCTTCTTCTCTTAATCGATGTATTCGTCATTAGTCACATTGTCTAACTTTTCTGACAAAATTTGTACGAGTAACGGATCCCATGTGCTCGTATCAACGCCTAAGTTTCTAATGGCCAGAAGACTTTCCATGGTGACGTCATGTAGTTTTTTGATACCAGAATATGATTGTTGATTCATTATTGGTAGATTTAAAAATAAGCTTGATAGAGATGAAAATATACGCTTTTTGTTATCGTATCGATGCTGTAAAATTTCCCAGCAGATAATATAATTATCTGAACTGATAGAGAGATGCTGAATTAGACGCTCAGCTTCACCTTTGACATTGTTTTTCAAATGTTGCATTTTCTGAGCGTCGGATAGCGAGGGGTTCTTGTGAATTGTCTCGTTAAACAAATCTTTAAAGGACACCCACTGATGATATTTTCCTGTGAATACAGGAACTTCCATTTTAGGAGTAGATTTTTCTTGATGTGAAGTAGACCACCTTTTGGAATTGATCGACTTCTTGATACTTTGGAACTTTTGTGCATGCTTTTTGTAGATAGCTTCGTATGTTGGATTCTCTTCTGAGTCGCCGAGGATTTCCCAGTGCAGTTTGTCGATAGCACTCCAGCGAATCTTCAGGGTTTCTAGGGCATCTTCAAACTCCCAATTGTTTTGCATGGCTACGACATCTATATTGTCCACTGTTTGAACGAATGCTTTAAAATTGACGGACTGCTTATGTAGCATGTCATCGACTTTGCTCGTAGTACCTCTCGATTCTACTCGAGGGGTTTGCTGTCTGATTATATCGACCTGATCTTGCTGAGTTGGCGGCAGGTTTTGCTGCTGATCACCTCGCTTAATTGCTTCTTCTTGGGCATTACTAATCGAATGTTTTGCTGTCAAGTAAAGCTCCCGAGCACTCTCATACTCTGAGTTTACAAAATATTGATGGTTAGCCTTAGATTTTTCATAGGGCATAATTTTTTCATGATTGGTTTCGAATATGCTCCAATGACTCTCTAATAAATCGAGTTTACGCAGTTTTACGCTCTACGCTATCCGTTTTGAAATTGATAAGAAGTTTGGTCAATGCCTCCACAATTTCAGATTGGCTCAAGTAGAGACTTTCCATTTTGATGCTGCTGAAAGATATATCGGAAAGATCTTACTTGAGTTTGCTGCTCTGACGGATGTAGCTGCTCACGTCAGTGTGTTGATGCTGATGAGTTGAGCTGTAGGCTTGTTGCTGCTGTCTTGCTGTTAGAAGTACTGTAATTCAGTACTTGCTGCTGCTATAGTTCACAAAAATCGCCACACAGTCACTGCTAAGATAGTTTGCTAGTCACTGATGTGAAAAGATCAAGTACACTTCACAAGTCGAAAATCGCGATTTTACGAATATACCGACCGCGATGTCCTTGAATCCGGCTCGAAGGACCAAAATGTAAGATACGTGACCGAGTGGTGAGTTTGTCGGCTAAGAGAAACACTTGAAACTATAGAAAAGCTAATTTATTTATTGATCGCAAAATATTTATGATCGCTATGCTAATGAATGCACACGGTTTGCTGTCCGAACATGCACTGACGTCGCCGCGCACCCAAAGGGGCCGCGGCGCGGTTGGATTTGCTAGATCAGCAACCCGTGTTCGATGAGAATGAATCGAACAGTGACAAATGTAGATAGGTATGTAGCTGCTGTAGAGGTGCAACGTAAGAATGTAGTGCCGATAAAAATGCAGCTGCTGTAGCGGCGCAACCCCAGAATGCAGCGATGGGTTACGGGAGTGTACTTCTTGATGTGTTCTATCGGAGAAGTGTCACTACACAGACCTTTCTCCAGATTTTTCCTCATTCAGAAATCTCTCTAGAAGCATACAACATTTCAAAACATCTCTAATTCAAGTTTAGGTTTTACCTATGCAAATTACACCAGCCAGTTTGGAATAAGTAAACTAATCGTACAGCCGCATTATTATTGGCGTATCGGTGCTGCATTGTGGGTTTGCGCCGCTACAGGAGCTGCTTACCTACTTGCATTTTTTGGCGCTGTATTCTGAGGTTGGGCCTCTACAACACCTGCACTCATTTCGGCGCTGCATTCTGATGTGCATTACTGCAACCTGCCGCTGCAATCGGGTTTTTTTTTTTTAAAAGACGACTCCCGCAGTTCATTACAAGCCCTGTGTCGCGGGGTATTTTACGAACATACAAGTCACGGACACAAAGCACACTAAGACTCGGAACAACAATTTGTGGATTACACAAAGTGGTGTCCCGTGTGGGAATCGAACCCACGACCTCTTGCGTAGCAGTCGGCACAGTCCCACCGCGCCACAGGGCAGTTACAGGAGCTGCATTATTATCGAGTTTGCGCCGTTACAGAAGCTGCATACCTATAGCGTGATGCTATATTAACGTCAATTAAGAGACGAGATCCTATGTTAGTTAATGACTGTTTATGGACTCACTAGATTGACTAATTCTATATGACAATATTTCCCCTTATATACTAAATTATAACAAAAGATTCACAATACAAATAGTGGGGTTAGACTTGCTTGCTAGCAGAACACGTACGTTTGTTTTAACATTAACTTCCTAATAATTGTAATTTATATAAATAATTTTATTATCTATTTAATCACGTAAAAGTAAATTCCAACATTCCTTAAGCTACGCGAATATACTTATATTATGAGGTATTGTGCGACATCCTAAACGGCGCTGCACTCTTAGATTGCATCTCCACAGTAACTGCATACCACCGGTACCACCAGTTTTCATAATTCTCTTTTTTTATTAGCAACTGTAAATTCTCGAAGTTCTGTTGTAATTATTTTCTAAATAGCTTAAGCTCCCACCCCTGTGTATTTATCTCCTGACTATATTTGCAACTGTAAACTACTTTTCTATTCACTTTATCTATTCTAACCTCTATTCATTTTATTATACCTCTCTAACCCTATCTAATCTTTTATTTCTTAACAGTATTGAGTATTTATTCAATATTTCAAAATATAAACATTTAATACGTGAATATGCCAAGATGTTGTTCTTCGGTATTTAGAGCTGTGCCATGATATTGAAAGGCATTTACATGGCAGTGATCTGAATTTTCAAGCGCTTAATTTACCCTCTTAAGTAGTACTTTTATACTATCGAATACATGTTAAAAATAGAGCAATCTTTATAATAACTTAATATTGTCAGTTAATGGTCTGTTTTGTTTCTTTTGTAGTGATCAATTTCCCACGCCCTGTTTTGAGGAAAGTATATAACTTTGTGAGCTCGAACGTACATTAGAGCCGAGTTGGGAGAACCGAAGTGCTTTCTAAACATGCTGTGCTACTTTCAAGAGGCTCGTAGCCAAACGACTACGGCGTAGAACGATCTACGGTGCTACGATACATTATGGCCTATTCATCCGTCTATAAATTCATTTTTGAATTCGATTTATACGGATTTGTTTTTATCTTTCTAAGTAGTATTACCGGATTAAATGCTCGTTATTTCGAGAAAATAAAAAATATGTTTAAAAAATACGTTTGTGTTTTAATTGTTTGTTACGAATAATAAACATTGTTGGTGATGAGAACTGTCGATGAGAAATAATGCGTGAGCTGACGAATAATTGTGAGATTAACACTTTACTTCAGTTTCATTTATGACATAAACGAAAAAATAATAAATCAATAAAATCCGTTGTGTATGACATGAATATTGCACCTTACAAAAATGCTGGAATATCTCCACGGATCGAGAATCGTGACGATTCCGCTCGTAACGGAATCGCCAAGAGACCACGATGGAATCGTCTCGTTTTTGAAGCGGGACACGGCGTGCGTATGTTTGCCACGTTTCACGCTATATAGTGACGTTTCTCCCGCACTAAGTCACTCGTCGCAACACCGCAATAACATCGAGGTAGGAGACACGTTCTAAGAGAGTGTATAGAAACAGGTGGCACGACGATAATATCGCCGCGATTCTCTCACCCGAAGAGACGGTCCCCAAAAAAGTAAATATTTAACATTTCTACTTGTTATCGTGATAGTCAAGGTCAAGAATTGAAAATTCTAACTTTACCAAGTTTAAATATCTTTAAGGCATTTAAATTTTACCCGTTTTTGCAACATTTTTCATTGCTGCTCCGCTCCTCGTAGCGTGATATTTATAACAACATATCATCACATTTACGTAATAAAAATAATTTTATTACAATTTTAAATATTTTAAAAGAAAATTCATGATTTACTTGTAAAAAGTTTCGAAATACATGGATGATATCAAACTTTTTTTATACTGCTTTAATATTATTTCTCATATTGACATTATATGATTTGATTAATGAATTTATTATTATGCCATTCAGAATATTTATATTGCAATTGTTTCAGTTTTGGAAGATTTATTTTTGTGTATGCTACTGAATTTATTTATTTGCATGCTTTTAAGCAGAATATGGTGGAACAATTATATCGTGTACAATCTAAACACATGTTATGCAAATAAAGTGATTTCATTTGATTCAACACGAGCCATGATTCGAGTAAAATCTAATCTTAAATAATGTGTAATACAGCATTATCATAACAGTGCTTTCACACGCACGGTAGCAGTCCGGGAAGCAGCCCAGAAAGCAGCACCGCAACCGGCGACGAACTAAAGAACCTGTTCACAAACAGCCGAACAGCACACGCTCGTGCTCGTCTTCGTGTCCGTTGAATGTCGCTTTGAACGAAGAACAAACGAAGCTGTGGCTATGGTGTATTCATAAATACAATACCGGAAAATCAACAACTACAAGAAATAAGAAGCAAAAATATTCAAACTTGTCCCAAAAATAAGCTTGAGGTTCATTCATTGGCGTACTAGATAGACAGGCAACATTATTAATGTATCCTTTTGTACCCTCACGCTGTGCAACCACAGGGGTGCCAAGGACTATGGGCTGGTAATTTCCTTCAGATATTTTTATGGTGTGAACAGGTGCAAATGAATTTTTCATTATTATCTCCGGGAGTAGGTAAAGAGGCATTGTTTATTCATGACAAGTAATGTTGCTTACGGAATTGGGGCGGTGTGTGTCGTAAAATACCTTTTGGATTTGTAGTTACTTTATGTGCTTTCACTTTATATAACGTGTAACTGGAAGGAGTGGTCAAATTCAAAAGTCATTATGTACACATTTAGGTTTTAAGACTTATATGTGCTTACCTAAAAAGACGATAATTTTAGCCAGTTGGTTATTTATTAATAAAAAAGATCCATGCCAAAATAATACAATCTGATTGCACAACAAGAGATATACTCGTACAATGATTATACCAAACTTTACTAGCTTTATTCGTACCACAGGGAGTGCAGTACTACAGCTTTCTCGTAGGCACGCGGTGGAACAAGTGCCTTTCTGTACCAACTGAGCTATAGAGAAAGTAAATATACGTTGTAACTTTAAAAGTGGTCGAGCACTTAAGTCAAGTGAAAAGATGAATTCTACACCGTAATAAAAATGCTATAAAAATATCGTATCAACTATATCCCGAATGTCATGTGGATGACACACCCGGTGGTTGCAGCACCTTACTTGCTGACATAATTGTATACGAACGTACGAGTATATTGTAATACTTGGCATTATAAGAGTTATCATGAGTTTTTATAGCCATGGCTTTTCCTCACATTAGATGTATACTCATACTACTACAAAATTTGTCACAGGTTCATAAGAGTTGCATTTTGTAACCTAAGTGAATATAATAGGTACCTACTTTGACTTTGGGTTTTTCGATCTCTGTGAAGACGAAACCCTCTACGATCAAAAGCAAATCAAAAAAACCTTTTCCCTTAAATCGATCCTCTTATGATGTAATGGAAACATCCACTTTCATTTATTTTTTAAAAAGGTCTTGGTGTGGTCTCGAAAGCTCTCAAGAGAAATCTCACGGGAATCGAATCCATCAGATGTTTCGGTAGGTTCCTACCTCAGAACAGCAAAAAAAGGTTGATATTTCAGACCTACATAGTTAAACATAGATGTTAACTCCCGTTTTCATAATAGGTTATTACACAATTTAACTAGCGAGTGTATTGTTTTTTTCAATCGTTGTTATTTATTAAAAAAAATCGCAACAGCAAAAGTCTATCTTTTTAGGTTTTTTATGAAAATCAAATTTGTTCTAAAATAATGCATTTATTTGCGAAGGTGTTCTAAGACGGGTGAGAGGGGCATTGGATTCAACACCGGTACATCAACCCCCACCGCCGAGGGGAGGGCGGGGGAGGAATATGCCTGTCAAAACACAACAGTCCAGTGTCAAAATTTTCATCCATGGAATCTGTGGAGTGGGAGTGGGAGTGGAATGGGTGGAGAGTCAAATACGTACCATAAGAATTTGCGAAATTATGTGCGAGGTGGGCGGTTTCGTAGGTACCGCCATACCCAGTCCGGCCGGTAGCTCTGCGAGGTAAGCCGTGCGGCATGCTCGCTATGGAACGGACAACCGTTTGTAATGGGTAGTAAATTTTTTTAATTATTCTGAACACAAGTTCAGAATAATAAAAAAAAATTACTACCCATTACAGATATACAAACAATGTTTCCCCTGATTTCTTCCGCGTGTATGAAAATTAGCATTGTAGGTACCAAATTTTATCAAATTTTGTTCAATTGTTCTCAAGTAGTTCGTGGATAAAACCAAGAAAGTTTCAGCTCCTTTAGGATTGTATTGTAGGTGCCCAACTGCCCACTGTCTCTAGCCCTCTCATGTGACGCGAACGAAGTTGCGAGGATCATCTATCTTTGTATTAAGAGGCATAAGAAAAAACTGTGATTGACTGATATATCAACACACAACTCACACTTCTGAATGAATTGGGTTAACGTTTGGTACACAGATAGTTGTTATGATGACATCCACTACAAAGTCTAAAGCAAATCTTTAAAGGGGTGAAATTATCTCAATAAATAAATAAGTTTTATTATTATTATTATAAATGACAGTCCAAACTTAACGCGGGCGAAGCCGCGGGCGTTGGCTTCCGCGCGATAGCTACCAAAGAAAAGTATTAGATATTATCTGTCCCGCACAATTATAAAAAGTTGTAAAAATAGGAAAGCATGATTTAATGCCGCTTGCTTTAACCTATCTACATTTTTTTTTACTTAAAATATCATTGAATATCACTATAATAACCTAAACAAAAACTATCCCCGCGTTGGGCGCCACTGATTATCTTAAAGCAGTTGAAGTGTTGTTTTTTTGAAGACGATACCTGTGGGTATCATACTGCGGTATGGTGCAAGCTCTGCGTCGCGGGGGACTTTACAAACATACAAGTCACGGACACAAAGTACAGGTGTCCCAGTGTACTGGTGTCCCGTATGGGAATCGAACCCACGACCTCTTGCGTAGCAGGAGTCGGATACACTCCCACCGCGCCACAGAGGCAGTCAACAAAAACGTCTTACCATTAATATATATTGTCCACCATTTGTTATATATTTCACTATTTCATAAAGCAACTTGACTTGCGCTTAACTTTGATGGCGTAATACTTCTTAAAGTGTACACTAAATGTACTTTATAATATTTTTTTGGAGAACGTTGAGCTCCGTCTATTCGTCCTTTCGGGATTTTCGGTATCAATAAAATCGAACGTTGAAGGATCTTCTATCCTATTTAGATAAGAGCGGCTGACTACTTTTCATAAATAAGCCTATACTCATATGCGTAATTCCATCTTAGTGGCATTTCCCTGGAGTACGCGTCATTGAATGTGAACGCTACCTCATATTTATGTTTGTGTTGGTATGTTTGCTGTGGGTCTTGTCCTTCCAACTAAAAAAATGAGAAAATTTCGTTAGTAGAAAGTTTTTCCGGGTTTTTGGGGTAATGTAATGTTACGTCTTACCTTTTATGTATATTTTCCACCATTTGTTATATATTTCACTATTTTATAACTATTATTTAATTTTTATTGTAAACTCCATGTTTATAAATTTAATTGTCACCTTGACATAAAATATATTTTTCTTTGTATTTTTGTTAAAAGAATATACGATTAGTTTACCTATTCCAAACTGGCTGTGTGTAATTTGCATAGGTAAAACCTAAATTTGAATTAGGTTATGTTTTGAAATTTTGTGTGCTTCTAGAGAGGTTCCCTAATGAAAAACTTTTACACTTTTATATACCTGTTAAAAATAGATCAATCTTTCGCTTTGACAGTTAATGTACCACATTTTCAGATATTGCTTTGTTTCTTTTGTAGTGAACAATAACGACAAAATTTTTGATTTCATGGTGTATATATGGACTGTAAAAAGTTACCAAATTATCAGATATATAAATTTGTTGACACATAATGTATTAGAATTTAAAAAAAAACATATATAATTGTTAAAAAAACAAAGACTTCCGTCAACTTGATATGACTCCAGTTTACGACGGTTTTTTGAATTTAATAAAGCGTAATTACATATAAAATTATGGATAAAATAAGCCACGATATGTCATTATTTAATCGACAGAAGCGCAACGCGACAGAAACGCTGCTCGACAGTTACGTAACTCGACAGAAAAGCAACCCGACAGATACGCAACTCGACAGTTACGCAACTCGACAGTTACGCAACTCGACAGATACGCAACTCGACATTCAATTAATAAATATAATGTAATAAAAAAAACAGTAGGGATATTAACACAACAACATTTTGACTCTTTCATGAATCATTTCCATAACCATTAACTTTGTTTGTTAATATATCATAAACAAATAGGTACTGCTTACACCTTCGACTTTATAAACTTTATGCTTGTGTCTATGATAGTTAGCCAACCATAGTCTGTGGAAAAAAACTCAACGTGTTTCAATAATTTTGCTTTGGTATAACCATCTATACTTATAATAAATCTGTAGAGAGGTCAATTCTGTACATGAAATATATTTTCAAAATAACTATCAGGGGGTGATTAGGGATCGATACTGATGCCAAAAATGCAATCAGTAAAATTTTTGTCTGTCTGTCTGTCTGTCTGTATAACCGTTATAGAAACAAAAACTACTCGACGGATTTTAACGAAACTTGGTACAATTATTTTTCATACTCCTGAGTAGGTTATAGTATACTTTTCATCACGCTACAATCAATAGGAGCAGAGCAGTGAAGGAAAATGGGAGAAGTTACTCCATTTTTTAAGCTTTCGTCGCGTGTGCAACCGTAATGGTTAAAGCTACACAGAAATCATGTATGACGGAAATGTTCTCCTTAAAATTATATAAAAAATATCCCACGATAGCATATGTCTATCTTTTATGGTTGCCTCACAATATCACGTGTAACTCCTGATAGCTTAGTAGTTCGAAGCTTTCTGATTATATTTGTCTACTCTTACGTTTATAACACTCTCAGTCATCCCTAATTAAAAAAGTTAACATAATTAACTATTCCATAAAACATACTAATAGAAATCGGTATAGAAACACCAAAGTTATACATGAAATACGCTAATAATAAGCCATCGCGCGTGAATACTGAATCATACTATCTATCTATATCTATGCATATAATAAAATTGTAAATTTCACGTGTCTGTACATGGCCGAACATAGTGAAAAAAATATTGGGAAATGTTCGAAAAGAGTATTTAAACACATTCCTACATTTTTAGAAATGTCTGTCTGTCTGTCTGTTTGTTTGAACACGCATCACGCAATAACTATTGGACAGATTCGGTTGAAATTTTGTATGTGTATTCTAATAAGTCTGAATTAACATATAGGTTATAATTTATCACGCTATTTCCCATAGGAGCTAAGCAATGACGGATAATGTCTGTAGCTATTTATCGTTATAAAACAATAACTACTTGACGCATCTTCATGAAAATTTGCAGTTTTATTGTAAATACTATAGGTCATTACTTGCACTATAAATCATTATGCTATCGTCTATGGGGAGTGAGCAGCAACGTATGTTTCGTCGAACCATTATGGTTTTTCACAATTTTTTCCACAATAAGACATTATTTACAATTGTAACCCATGGAAACAATAACTTCACGCTAAAACTATTAGGAGCTAAACACAACATTTTCAATTTTCTTAAGATCAGCTATTTTAACCGTGTTTGCATCAGCTGAGGTGGTCTATTGGCACAAGTAGCGGTATTAAACGAGCGAGGTCGGAGGATCGACTCCCTAATTGCGAGTCTCTTTTTGTGTTGTGTTAAAATTATTTTTATTCTTTTTTTTAAGTATTTTTCTAAATGTATAGTTATTTAAATAAGCTTTTATTTTCGACTTTAACATGTTTACTTTGCTTAACAAATTTTCATATTAATAATCACTTCCAATAGACACCTTTAACATTGTTTTGCATGAATAGTGATTATGTTATAAATGTAGAAATGAAAAACAATATTACATTACAAATAAACAGTAATTACTTGATATTTTCTAAAATTCATAAATGTTAATTGCTTAAAAAAAATGAAAGATTAAGTCCGTGTTACATCAAAATAAAACACGTAGCGCCATCTGTGATTCGATTTCTTCTGAGTGCCAAAATTGCTTACCTACAAATGTTAATAAACTTTCGCGATTTGTACACATTATGAAAATATATGTATTACGGGTCTTGATCGCGTGAATAATTTAAGGTTAAATACCTTGCTTACCTACGTTTAATACGCATGATAGTTTAATATAAAATCATCAAGTATAAAAATAAAAATGAATCAGGAAAATTGATTTAAAAAAAAAACTGAAATTCTTACGTAGAGGGATATGAATATATGATGATCTTAATTTGCGACAGGTTGACACACCTATTTTTAAATTCACCAATGTAGACATTATAAAATAATATTTTAATCTTCTAAAGTGAGTGAAAAAAAATATTGAAATAAGTTTAGAAATAGTATTTAAACACAAAAAAAGATATCTGAGTATATCTTTTAGAAACGTTTGAATGTTGTTTGTTTAAACATTGCATTCCCGCGGTACAAACACGGACACAAAGTAGGTGTACTTTAGACTCGGAAAAGATCGCTCGGGCAGGACATAACCTGCGATCATAGGGAATCTGTAAGAGTTTTTTCCATCATACCTTTATTACCTATGTATAAATTATCTTGAAGGAGCGGCTAGGTACCTCCGATTAAAAGGTCCGATTTAAAAGTGTCGGAGCCGAAGTTGGAGTCGGAGGTTTAAAATCAATCGGAATTTTCGACCTATCGGAGTCAGAATCGAAGCTCCTTAACTCAAAATTTCGCACGAGTAATTGGGCGGTTTCGAGCTTCATTTAACTCGAAACTGCCCCAGTACTCGCGTGGTGGGGGAATTTTTCAATATTAATAGTATTTGATGTGATGCAAATCACTTTTTTGTCGAGGTGTGGTCGTGGGAATTTTAATAATTTGTCTTCTAACCGTCTGGCGCCATAAACTTTGTCGCCCTTCATTTTGCTGCACTGGGCATTTGCTTGGCTTGCCCTGCCATATGTTGGGCCCTGATTAAAGCTAGGCCCAAATATCCATAGATGCCACAGAGCATTGTGGAGCATGTTTACAATATGTTTTACACAGAAGTTGAATTGTAATATAAACTACCTTAATATAAACCCAACTTCCACGCGAACGAAGTCGCGGGCACAGCTAGTGGTATAATAAAACGGTTATCAAAATTTACAAAAATCAAATATCTTTATTAACTTAGGATGCAAAACAACTCTTGTGATACGTCGGGATTCTACATGTACATGTAATGCCAAGTTCGCAAACAATAGGTAAAGCCGGAGAAAACTCGCGGCCACTCTTTTCAAATTGCCAATTTCACAATGTTTGAATGTTAATAAACTTGATATGGGGGTAAGGTGCTGCGACTAATATACTATACACCATGTTAAAGGACTAAAATAATATACTATACACCATGTTAAAGAAAATAAACCAAAATCAGCCTTAATGGGTACAATATAGTAGGAGCATCTACTTACAACTGAGGTAAAAACTATATGGTTAAAAATTGGCCAAATTCACCTGTTCAAGGTTATACATGAGACAACATTTATGAATTTAAAAAGTGACAACAAAAACGACCTGGATAATATACCTACATTTAAAAACATGTAGGATACCTTATATAGAACCAGAAAAAAGTTTCTTAAATGCAGAAAATTATCGTTTTCCAATATATCTGAAGTGAAAGTCCCAACTGCGTTTTCAGAGTACTTTCAAGTAATTGATGATGGTGAAGCAGAGAAAATTTTAATTTTTATGTCGAAGATCACTAAAAATATTATAAAAGCAACGGGAACCGGTAACTATTTAGGCGACGGTACGTTTTGTGCTACGTCACGTCCATTTTACCAAATGTACTCACTGCATTTAGATTTAGGCTGTAGTGATCAAACTACGAATAATAGTCCCCGTAGTTTACGCCTCGCTACCCAACAAGACCGAGGAAACTTAAACCAGAGTATATAAAAAGGTACATCAAAAACAACGATCAAGATTATGCAGTCGTACCATTGACCTCGGAGAATTCCTAGAAATCGATGCAATACAATAGTAGCAGCGCGACATATTTTTTTTACAAAATATGACACATGTCCAACGTCGTCCACGGCTCTATAAAATCAGAAACAATTTCGTTTCTGATTTTAATATAATATTTATATCTAATATTTCATTAATTTTAATCCAAAACCACAATTATTACCAATCCGAATTTCTATATATGTGATGCAACAAACTCATTCCTGTGAGTACGGTTTAAAATTAAAGATAAAATAAGCTATGATATGAAAACTATTTAGTTACATATCATAGCTTATTTTATCGTTAATTTTGTAAGTACTTACAATTACATTTTATTAAATTAAAAAAAAAACGTTGTAAACTGGAGTCGTTTTTCACAAACGTTTACAATTTAATGTGATTATTTTTTTAAATTCTAATACATTATGTGTCAACAAATGTTTTTATCTGATAATTTGGTAACTTACAGTCCATTTATAAAGTACTATTAAATATCATCCCCGTTCGATTGTATTTATGAGCTCGATAGTCTGAATGTCGAATAAGTTGTTAGTGTTTGAGTGAATAATATATGTGGAGCAGATTTTTGTTCGTATTTTGATAAACGGTATATATATCATTTTATTTCCGTCCGTGACTAAACCGAATTCCAGTTCGTAATAAGAAATGTAGGTGTACGATAAATAGGTACTAATGTTATGATGCTGTACTACATCCTGCGTAGATAGAGCGCGGTCACGCTATATCAAATCTTAGCCTTACAAAGAGCACGACCTTAAAACCCAATTCTGATTGCTATAATCTCCGTCCATTTATTAATCATTCGGCCCTGATTTATGGCATTTTCCATCGCTTTTACTAAATAGAGCTTTTGGAATTAAATCCTCGGATCCTTGACGGATATTCCCTTTGAGAGCTTCGAGAGTCTGAGGATTTTTGACATAATAATAATAATAATAATATCTTGGGACAACTCACACAACGCTATCTGATCCCAAACTAAGCAGAGCTTGTACTATGGAAACCAGACAACTGATAAACATACTTATATATTTCTAAATACATACATATTATAGATAAATTACATCCAGACACAGAATAAACCATCGTGCTCATCACATGGACTCGTGGCTTCAAAAAACCCCTGAAAAAAGGCTGTAACGATTAAATACAAATGAGCCAGAGCAATTCGCTTAAACCAAGAGAATATGCGACCCTGAAAATCAAATCGAATCCCACATTCCAAGTTTTTAAAAATGTCTTGTTGATTTTATTTTTTTGTAGTTTTACTTCACAAATGCATTAGCCGATATTTCCAAAAAATATTGAATCTTCCGATAGTGTGATTGGTTTGCACCACCTGAGCTGGCTCGCTAGTAAAATAAACTCAAAGGTACCAAAACACAAGATATATGAAGAAAGCGAATCCTACAATCAACACAGGTTGTGAAGTCATGCGGCTTGAATACCAATCAGACAAACAAGGGTTATCATTCAATTTAATACGCCTAAGATATCGCAGGTAGAGTACTGGCTTTTTGAATCAAACCTAAATATCTACACTACGAACCCACAGACCTCTATAGTACAAGTCTGCCTACCTCGCACAAAGTGACGGCGTTCTTTGAGCTTTTTTAACACTTGAGACAAATGGCCGTTGTATCACGAGTATACTGGGCGTACTAAATGCCAATATCAAAGGGAATTCTTGTTGTTTTCGGCGATAGTCTGCCCAGCGTAATATAGAGGTCAGTGTTTAAACCTGAAAGTGATGACATGACATGTGCTTTGGGCTACATAAATCGATTAAATATTCAACTGACTACCTCACCGCTCTCCTACTGAATCAATCATAAAATTAGAGATAGAGCTAAAAAAAAAAAAACAATGGATTGCACTTGGAGTGCCAGAAGAGCCTGGCAGAAAGGAAAACTTAAACATTATATTACATACTGATGAAATTTGAGGGTATAGTAGGGTTCCGTGCCCCCCCCCCCCCCGCCCGCCATCCGAATAAGGCGGCCTAAGTCGGTTTTATGTTGTTTTTGTTTCATAATTACAGCGTTATATCAACATAATAATATTTTTCAATGGAATTTGTTACTTAAAAATTTTGTTACAATGTCTCCTTAATTGGAATGTGAAACACAATGTTTCGCGAAAATAACATCAAGACATAATAAAGCAACAAAATCAACAATCTAAAACTGATGGTTATACGTAATATAAGTACTAACCACCAGTTTTAGATTGGGACAGTAAAACAAGAGATTAGTGTATTTATGAGTTTGCAAACGACTTTATTGAATTTAATAATAAATTAAGGTATACGTTTCAATTTCAGTCCAAAATACAGAGCATGGGTCGACATAAAAATATCTACACAACACTTTGACTTCCTCTGTGGCGCGGTGGGAGTGTATCCGACTGCTACGCAAGAGGTCGTGGGTTCGATCCCTAAAACTTTGTGTGATGAGCACGATGGTTTATTCTGTGTCTGGGTGTTATTTATCTATATATGTATGTATTTAGAAATTTAAAAGTATGTTTATCAGTTGTCTGGTTTCCATAATACAATGCTCTGCTTAGTTTGGGATCAGATAGCGTTGTGTCAAGACATTATTATTGTAACTTATCTAAAAGGAACTGATGCTGTTTTGTTTGTTTAATAGGGTACAAAGTTCCATAAATATATATTTAGGTTTTAGTGTGCAAGAGCCGGTGTCGACGCATTGTCGGTAGTTCTTAGGCCTTGTTTACGGAGACGCGGGGCGTTGTGCGTTGGGTTTGGCGTGGGGTCTCGCGTCGCGTTGAACGTTTTTTCTGTTCACGGAGAGGCGGCGCGTGTAACGACACTTATCATCGCACGCGTATACACAAACATATGACAATATATGATGATGTAAAAATTGAATGTATTCAATCTCAAAAAAATATACTTTTAATGTTATTGAGCTTAACGCATACCACTGGCCACTTGGCCAGGTGTAGGAGAGGTTGAAAGCAGAAAAAGAACCAACTAACTACCCCTAACTTTTAGAAAAGACCCTCCAACTTTCCTAAAATTCGATATTAAGGTGAAAATAGGTAAAACCTGTGTCACAGAACACCAGGCTCCCACTTCACTTATATACTTACACGAAATTAATGTTTTAAATTGTGTTAATAAGTTCGAAAATGCCTTGTACTTTTATTATTTCGATAGTAAAATTAAAATAAGAAAACAGGTGCAAGCACTTTTAGACCTCATTAACAAATTTCTACCACATAATTACTTTGCGACGGACGACACGTGTGAACGTGTCGCCGTTGCACCCCGGCCCCCCACTAGTACCTAGTAACCTACAAGTCGCTAGAGTTCATGTCATTTTTAGTTTTAATCATCAATCACAAACAGTAGGTACGAAATGAACTAATGAGGAATGCTTATTTTTTTAGTCATGATTATGATTAATTTTTTGACGTTATAACATCTTATAAGTCGATGACGAGGTGCGCGCACGAATTCGATATGGGGGTAAGGTAATAATGGGAATCAGATTTCTCATTAGTAGCGCTGACGAAACTACTCGGAAAAAAAATCCGCCACGAAACTTCTTCCGCGGAACTACTGGGAATAAACGGATTTTGTTTTCGCATTTTAAAAGATCGCACGAGTGGCAGTGTATGTACATATTCTGTCTTTACAGCGTTTAGCAATTACTTAATGGGGAGTTCGTTGATGCTGAAGAACGATTACGTGTAAAATATGTAATTGATTAAAAGTAAGCACTTTCCACCCCTTGTACAGTTTATTTGTTGAATGCAGGAATGGCATAGCCCATCGAGCTATAGCTCAATGGGCTATCTCCAAAGGCTTCTAAATAGTTTTCGCGGCTTCTCAACATCTGCAGATACAGTAAATGATAACAGACTGGCATAATGCATGGTATTTCAGATGAAAAATTGATTGGCTTCATAAATTAAAGCTTTTAAGATATATATCAACTTCTGTAACAGAAGTTGATATATTTCTTAATATGATGTCTGAAGTTTCTATCACTATGCCGAGGTATTTTTTTTTTATTTACAGAGCCAAGTACATTGGCTAACGGTTTTTAAAAACAAGAGTGCGCCTTTATAACAGTAAGATACTTGGTTGAGAAGTTGTGTTATGAGATTACGTAATCATATTTATTTTATTTGGTTTGACAGTCAGCTTGTGTGTAAACCACTTTAGTACATAATCGAACTCGTTTTGGCAATTATTTGAAGTTTGAGCCAGTAATTAGCGTGGAAGGTGATAGCAGCATAGGACACTATTTTTCGATGACAGAGGCCAGAGGTAGAATACTTCCCTGTGGCACCCCGTACTCGATTGGAAGTATTTACGTCACTGCGGTAATTATCAATATATTTTTTGAGATAACTTTTGAATAGCTCAAGGGTGAAACTTCTGATTCCGATTGAAATTTCTTTCACGATGTGGCAAGATTAAGTTTTATAAGCTCTATCTATATTTGTATCTCTTCAGAACCTAAATATCGTTTTAGAGTTCTGTAGCCAAAGTGACAAAACGGAACCCTTATAGTATCGCCATGTCCGTCAGTCCGTCCGTCTGTCCTCAACTTTGCTCAGAGACTGTTAGTGCTAGGAGACTGTAATTTTGCATGGATACACATATTATTTACGTCGACAAAGAGAAAGAATAAAATCTTAAAAAAAAGTTTCTTTTAGGGTTCCTCCCCTATATGTAAAGTGAGGGTGTGATTTTTTTTTCTCCCCCAACTCATCGTGTGGTATCATTAGATAGGTATTTTAAAAACGTTTAAGGGTTGGAAAAACGATTTTTCGATTTACGATCCGTTTGTAATAGTAGTATATAGTGAAATTAAAAGGAAAACTATCACAGCTAAGTAGGCTTTACAAGTTACAAAACTCGTACAAATTCCAAAATATTATTAAGTAGGTAAATATAACGTTGTAAGTATGAAACAAAAACAACAGAAAATCCATTTCTCCCATTACGCGACAAAGGGCTTGTACCCTAGTGTCAGAATGGCCTTTCAAAAAACTGTGCATCTAGTAAACGTTCATTGAATTATTTAATTAATTAGTAATTAACTTAAACACTGTTTTCACGGTTGGCAACTCTACCAGATATAGTTTTCTAGCGAAAATCAGTCTGTATTCTCACCCGATTTCAGAGCCCGAGGCCACAATCTCTAGTTAGTGTCCTGACAGTCGGATTGGAGCAAGATTGATGGGCTAAGTAACTGGTAGAGCGGTTGTGATTAATATTAGTTATCAGTTAAGCGAAGACGTTGCTCTTTTTTATACCGAATTAATGATAGATTAGATGATTTGATTCGTTTTTCGGTAATGACTTTATTAACTATTAGAAGATATTACAATGTAGTGAAATTAGAAGTGAGATTTTCGTTACTCAGTGGTGATCGAGTGAGATTAAGCAACGTTAACACTGCCGGGTTATACATGAGTCCGTTTTGTAAAAATGTCACAACTCACTGTGCCTCGGCGAGTAGTCATCGGCGTATACTTCTTTAATAAAATTAACTTTTAATTGTAATTATATGAGTACTTATCTATACTTATATACTAATATTATAAAGAGGAAAGATTTGATTGTTTGTTTGTATTGAATAGGCTCCGAAACAACTGGACGTATTTGAAAAATTCTTTCAATGTTGTGAAGCTACACTAACCCCGGGTGACATAGGCTATTTTTTATCCCTATATTCCCACGGGAACGGGAACTACGCGGGTGAAACCCCGAGGCGTCCACTAGTAACTAATATAATTACAATTAAAAGTTAAGTTAATTTTATTTATAAAGTAGTTCTTAGTATTATTTAATAAAAAAGTGTTCAGTATGCAAAGTTAGTCATCTCTGGAAAACACAACTATAAACTTGCGATGCGTTGTAATCACTGTCGCCAACGGATGAATTTCAAAAGATCATCATAAAAACCTGATGAGTAATTGACTTATTTGATACTAACTAATACTCCACAAGCACATAAATACATGTCTCATTTGTGCATGAGCTTCGTCATTGTCTGGCTGGCACCAGCTTTTATCTTTTTCTGCTTGACAAATTGTGGCAAAAGACTAAAACAATTGGCCCAACACACTCGATTACACACAAAATTACTATACGATTGGGCAACTAACATCTTATTAATACTATTTAGATCTAAAACTTTTTATGTTAGTCTTCAATAGTTTACTAAGTTCTGAAATACATACCTACCCCATATTCAAGAATTTAAAAATCCACTAGTTGTTGTTGTTAATCTTTATTATCATTTTAATGATTTCAAATCTTGCTTATATTCTACAGTATAAATCCATTTGTATTTTGAAGTTTCCTTTGTATTTTTATTCTGTACCATCTACCTTCCCTCTCTCTTATACTTAACTTTGTTTATTGTTTTACAGGAGTCAGTAAACAAATCTACAGCTGTTACAATGAGTACTCACATCATGACCCGTTAGGCAACAGCTAAGGATATGAAAAACAAGCTGAAGTTAGCGTTGCTTGAGTTAAAAAAAAGCAAAGAAGACAACATGCAGCTATTGACAGAACGCTCTGAATGTGAAGAGGAAATTGTGAGGATCAATGAGAAAGTAGGTGACTGAAAAAACAATTGAAAGACCTGCACATCGTAAACTTGGGTACTAAAGATCAGCGCGATCGTCTCGCAGCGGAAGTGCATTCTAAAATAAACAAATGTATTAGGTTTCGTTTGCCAAATGTAAGAAATATTAGTACGAATCTAAGTAGTTTTAAGCAATGAAGTTATTCATTTTGTTGATTCAACGGTTTTTCTGGGAATTAGTAAGGTACAGTGGGGCGCATTATGTCTTGCAGGGAAACTCAGCTCTGCAGCGTATGCTGTTAGCAAAGTCAGACAGCTTACGGATGTGGAAAGAGCAGGGCTATTTTATTTCGGATATTACCACAGTGTCATGTCGTACGGTATACTGTTTTGGGGCAAGGCGGCTGATATTCAAACTTTTTAATAATATAATTTGCATTAGCTCTTTATCATGGTAAAGGGCTGATGCAAATTTTACTTTACCTTTTACACCTTACCCCCATATCAAGTTTATACACATTCAACAATTGTAAAATTGGCAATTTGAAAAGAGTGGCCGCGAGTTTTTATTACCAGGTTCTTTTTTCCGGCTTTACATATTGTTTGTGAACTTGGCATTGCATTAACATGTAGAATCCCGACGTATTACAAGTTGTGTGGCATCCTAAGTGAACAAAAGAATGAATTTTGTTATTAAAAAAAAATGAAATAATACCTACATAGATATATTTTATGGGATGATGATGGAATGGAAATCAGAAATTACCGGAGAGATCAGGCGCAGGACCAATGGCTTAACGTACTTTCAAACTGAATTTTCATTTTGAAAGTACGTTAAGCTATAAATTATATCTACTATTTTATTAACAATTCTGACCTCAAAATGCTTGAGTAAAGATTGACGCTGTAGATTTTTACGGTTTAAGATTTGATGTGATTAGTACATACATTAATTGGATAATAGGAATGGTAAACTCGGGCAAAAAGGATAAGAATATACAAAACAAATATTGTAGAATTAGTTTTTGTATATTTATTGGCAATGCTTTGACATTCACGAAAGTTATCGATTTGCCCCCGTTTTAGTTCTTAATTCATTTCAGTTAGCTACAAAATATCGTAGCGGGTGATTCAAGACGCTAGTGTGTCAGATACCCTATCATACTTTTATTTAAATAAGGTAATAAATCAATTGAAACGTTAGTGTGTAGTAGTTGTTGAGCAATGTAGGTTCCACCATACAATGGTTCTTCCCCCTTTCGGCGACGTATCCCTAACCTTCTCCGAGTTCTTAAACTTGTTTCAATTGACATATGTTCCAATCGTTCCCAGATTTCCCTTCCTACCCTAGTAACTAATTAATAGTTTGGTTATCTTAAGCCCAAAAAGTTTGCTAATCATTCATTCATTAAATCATCAGAATTTACGACCAGAACAACACTCAGCAGACGTGTAGATAATAAGCTATTAAATGCATAATAAAATGTCCCCTTAGGGACAATGTTATCCATTAATAAACTACGAGTTTCGTTAGCTTATTCACTACCAACATATATTTCCCTTTACTTATAATTCAGGGAGTTCCAAACTCCCATGAGGCGCATAACAGAAATCCGCCTTCTATTAAATAACAGGGGTTACTATCAAAATAGTGGGGAGCCTGAAAGTTGGAGAAGTTGAGACCCTTTGTGTATTGAGTGAGACAAACATGCCGACACTGGAGAACAAAAAATCATCACTTACATTAATAATAGTGTTATTAGGACAAAAGTTAGTTTTTGTAAGCAAATGATAGAAATAGTTAGACGACGTAGTCAGACTTTCTGAATTTTACGCATAATAATGATGTAGGTATATTCGTTTCCTAATGAAATTAATTGAAAAATGATAATAGATTAATTTTATTAGCTGGGTTGGCTGAGTTTTGCTCGTTGTTTTAAGATTGACAAATACCTACTGAGATAGAAACAATGCAAGGAAGTAGGTACCTGTCAGATTTACGAGATGGCATTGTAATCAAAAATTTAACTTAAAAATATGTGTAATCGTTTTATTTTGAGAAAAAATTAAAAGAGAGTAAAAATTTAGAAAGCATAGACGTACACCCGTCCTTCGGCACAGGTGGGCGGCAAAACCAAATATGGGTAGATGAATGTTCTGTTCAACAAATACTGCCGAATCGAATGATGTGCCTAACTACCCGATCGGCTGTTGTTAATGAAGCCGAACATTTCTAGTAGTTGCTTCGGGTCGGCCTTTGTTGTTGAAAGTGTAGTTAAAAGTGCCGACCCGCTTATGTATGTAGCAACGCCTTATACAGATTAATAACAGCGGCTTATCATCAACATGAATTAGCTGCAAAGTCGATTGGATTACCTATTAATAATATAAAGAAGATGAAATCGGAACCAAAACTAGAAGATAATTTGCCGCACTCTTCAAAACAGGAACAAATTTCTTAATCTAATATTACGGCCATCATTTTTACTTACTGGCGCGAAACCAACGGCCCAGAAACCCTATGTAATCTTTGATTATCACATCTGCCAAGATCTTCAGCTGTAACAAGTCACCCGTTATTTGGCAAGGAGCCGCGGGACGGACATGATTGAATGAATCGCCTGAATCAATAGTCGATTGTTAACTGACCCGTTAAAATTGTTGTGCGAGTGAATTAAACAAAGGAATTCTTAGTAATGTTTACGTGCTTTGGATACGAGGGCTAAGCTGAATTGTAATAATGTTCTAAGGCTGGTTTTAGATTAGCGTATTATACGCGCGCATAAGCTCATTTTTGCAAGCGCATGTAAACACGTATAGGCGCATCATTTGCCACTCGCGCAACTACTCGAAGTAAAAGCGTTGACGCTCTTAAAAACTCATATAAATTTCATGTTACTGACACACTACTACTACCGGTATCGCGCGTATGCCGAAACGACCGTATACGCCCAGAAAAAGGGCCATCTGAAACCGCTCTCTTGCTTAGCTAAAGATATATACTTATAATAAGGGCCTAATTTAATCATCTAGTCCTTAATGCCTAACCTTTGGAACTGAAAATCTGAAGTTTTGCAGATTTTTTCATCAAAAAGTAAAATTCAGGAAATTTGAGCCTTGTAAGGGTCACGCGGACGAAGTCATGTATAGTCCTTACTTTTTATTTAATGTATTCTAGACGACGCGCGACGGCAAAACGTTTAGTGACGAAAAAACCATGGAGAAAACCTAGTATTATGATGCCAAAAGTACCTAGTTATTACGGCACATGTCGTAATATATCTATAGGAATAATCATCTACGTGCACAAACTCTAGATGGAAATTTCTCAACTTGTATTACTCCCGTAATTAATACGAGATAACTCAAGGATCGTTTCAAATTAGCGCTTGGTTTTATAGACTGCTTATCTCAAGTACTTAAAGGGATTAAACCAGATTACTGTGGGCTTACAATACTAGATTTGCCACTCGAATTCACTCGCTTAAAGATTGAGTTAATCTTTTGTAACAAGTGTAATTACTTACTGGAAAAAATACTTTTCATTGTTTTGTTGGGGCGTGCCGTGCATTTAGGATTCAATAATTAATTTCAGACCGCAGGTAAGCAAGTAAATGGCCATATTTAGGAACAGTAGTGTTTTCTCCGTTTTTGCAACATTTCTCATTGCTGCTTCGCTCCTATTGGCCGTAGCGTGATGTTATATAGCCTATAGCCTTCCTCGATAAAAAAATGGGCTATCCAACAATGAAATAAATTTTCATATCAGTAGTTCCTGACATAACCACGTTCAAACAAACAAACAAACTTTTCAGCTTTATAATATTAGTATAGATTAGGTACTAAGTTTAGTGTAGATTATATTTTTCTTAAATGGCGAAGGAGATATTATAGTGCACAAGTGTGTGCACAAACACAAGTGCACTCTCTATTCCCCCAATCTTATAGCTCGGTGGCATGGAAATTCGAGACTACCGCAGAGATATTAGGTGCGGGACTCGCCGAAACACAGAAGGATGTGTCATTTTTCAAAAACGGTCATCCATCTTAAAATAACATACAAAGTAATAACATTACTACACCTCGCTTATCTCTCAATTTGCTCGGTTGCCAACGAGTCACTGTCCCTTCTGCAAGATACTAACATTAAAACTTGCGTTGCATGATTAAAAATACCAATATAAGTTACAGTAAATGTGATAAATTAATCACCATATTTACAATAGGTAGTTGATTACGGTGCCATGTTAGAGGACCTTAGCAGAGTTTCCCAGAGGTGAGTCTAAAAGTGAACAAAGACATAATCAAGATCATGCATAATATCCACGTTGCAGCCGTACCAGTTACTTTTGGGAATGCTACTCTCGAAGTAGTTGACGAATACGTTTACCTAGGACAAACGGTTCTGAAGCCTTACCGTGAACTCTTATAGGCGCTCAATTCTAGACGAAAAATAAACTGTTGTGCGAATTTCGAACATTTTATTTGAATTAATTTTATAAGTTCTGTCTTGTGCTGCCGTTGTTGCAGTATAACCAGCTTTTAGTTCGCATTTATTGCACGACTCCCCCCCCCCCTTCCCGCGTGAATCATGTGAACGCAATGATTGTATGCCGTCAACCTCGCCTACGCGCGTACGTAGGTATACGCGCGTATGCCTTCGCGCGTAATTTGCCTCATCTGAACAGGGTCATCGAGAAGCTTTGAACAACGACCCACTTAACAAGCACCGGACTCTAGGTGGAAGTGCCATTTAAAAGGAGACCCAGAATAGTTGTTGTTCTTCGTGACCAAAAAGTGTTTGACCGCATATTTAAACAAAATCTATCTGACAAGGTCCCGAACATCACACGTGAGCTATTCATGTCCTCTATGGAGTTGAGTCACAAATCGGGACGAAAAGGGGCACCAACGTGCAATTTCATTATCGAAGTAACATCTAATTTAAGAAATTCCCTTACAAACCAAGATCGTGTGTTCATCAATTGGACGTCCTGCCCAGTTCGGGACTTTGACACGTTGGTGATCAAGTGTTTCAAATGCCAACAGTATGGACACGCAGCTCGAACTTGTCGCGAAGCAACCTACAGGTGAGGACAGTGCGGTAAACTAGGTCACCAGGTAAATGAGTGCACTAAGAAGCCTGACTCGCCAAAATGTGTAAATTGCTTAGAGCGAGGCATGGTCATGTCATCAGCTGTGGGGCACATAACGATGCCCCAACCCATGCTGGGGTTGCGAACGGTCTAGGGAGTAGTGCAAGTCGCAAAGATCTCCTAGGCAAGGCCGGTTGACTAATCCTTCCCGAAGTTGCCGCCCGTTATAAGCCTATTTCCCTAAGAAATCAGTATAAACAAAAACCTCTGGATATATCCTCCCCCCCCCCCATAATTATGTATGTATTGTCACACATGACATCCCATATCCTATATATTATTTACTCAGTATACATCATATTTATTTATCTATTTAATACCCAACTACCGAAATAAACACATCACACGCACACACATAACAATATATCCACATATTAATACATATACACGCATTATTAGCATTATTATTATTATTAAATACACAATATATAACACTTAATGCACACCACACACTCACACAATACTCACGCATTTACCCTAAAACATACTGACCATCTGTACCTATACCACACCGATAACGGGCAAACAGTGAGCGCACTTCAAGATCTGAACTGTCCTTTTGGGACTGCCCTTCAAAATGAAATAATCTTCAAAATGGAAGAATATTTAATGAAAAAAATTACCCCAGGAGGGTACCACCGCTTGAAGCGATGGAGAATCACTCACAAAGGCCCTTTCAACCTCGGTCTGTCCCTCGTATTCAGGTGGGGGAGGCAAGTTGTGCCCTAGGCCAGGCTCTACCCTGCCATAAAAAATAACAAGCTATAGGATAGCGCAAACATCAAGTAAGATGGGAAAGATGTACTGAGCGATACATAGACACGCGCATTGCAGACATTCCACCTTATAGGTATTCACACGATCACATTAAAGGTATAGCTTTAAAAGTGGTGACAATAATATGGTCCATAATTACAGACCGAGATATCGATCTGTAACTATGGACTTTATCAATATTTGGGAAAGTCCTAGAGTCTCTTTTGTGTCCGTACATGCAGCGTGATTTTGAAAAGCTCTTTTGTGTAAAGCAACATGGATTTATAAAATCAGAACCAACGTGCACAAAGCTATACGTATCATACGTACAGACATTGGCTGAGTTTTTAGGCCAGGGAATGCAGGTTGACGTTTATATACGGATTTCAGCAAAGCATTTGACAAGGTAACCCATAAACTACTTATAAAAAAAATATAAATTTACGGTATTCACGGACCACTACTTGGCTGATTGCAATCCTACTTGGCAAAAAGAGATTTTTATGTTGTTGTTAATGATATCACTCGTCGCATCACATAGTTGTTTTTAGTGAGCCACAAGGATCACACCAAGACCCAATCTTGTTCAACATTTTTATAAACGATGTTACTGACTGTTTTAAAAGCAATAAACCATACCTTTTTGCAGACGATATTAAAATCAGAAAGGCAGTGACTTCTTAACAAGACGCTATATTTATGCAGGAGTATATTGACAGACTAAATATCTGGTATTCCGTAAACAATATTTTGTTAAACTGCGAAAAATTTAGTATCAAGTTTTCAGGGAAATTGCATAACACAGGTACAGCTTACTACATTAATGGCATACCCTTAACCGAAGTGATCTGTATTAAAGACCTAGGTGTAAATCTATGCTGAACAGTAAATTAGCACTCGTGCCTCATGTAGATAACATTGTTAAAAGAGCCTTGAGAATGTTAGGATTTGTAATTAAGAACAGCAAAGTTTTTCAGATATCACGAACAAAAAGAATGTTATTTTGTAGTCTCGTGCGTAGCATTTTGGAATACTGTAGTGTTGTTCGGCGTCCGTATTTTACCGTTGACTCCTTAACAATTGGAAGGGTTCAAAAAAGCTTCTTAAACTACATGGGGTTTGCGATCGGAGACAGAGAGACGCAAATGACTTACATCGAAAAACTGAAATATTTTAAGATGAAGTCTCTCGAGACGCTTAGGGTCATTTTAGATTTAAGATTCCTATATAACATTTTTAGAAATAAAATCGACTGTCCTCAACTCTTAACCGAGTTCTCTCTTCGGGTTCCCCGAAGGTCACCGCGAAAACCAGTAACACCCCTTCGTAGAACTAAGTTTGGCGCAAGTTTGCCTGTTCCTAGGCTGGGATTATGTAAGCTTATCAACGAAAACAGTGCTTTTACTGACCTTCACACAGATGGTCAGTTCACACTGATCTGAATGTTAATTTTAAACATTCTAAACACACACAACAACAAAGACAAACCTAATTTAAAAAGACAAATCAAATTTTAAACACAAACAACAACAAAGACAAACCTAATTTTATAGTTCTCGCATTCAAAAATAGAGGTATACATACACTATCAAATAGTCCCAAAATATAATCAGTAGGTACAACACAATACAGTACAGTACTCATAAGATTTACCTATATAGATTTTTTTAAAACACAATACAGGACAGTACTCATAAGATTTGAATAGATTTTTTTAATTATTAACTGTAACATCTGTTGGTAAAATAAATAAATATCGAATAGGTCTGTGGTGCTTTGCTAATCGATTATTAGTTTAAAAAGCACAAATATCCTTTAATTAGTTTATTATATAAAAGTAAATAATACGTGTTCATTGTTGTAATATGTATATTTTATATTAGATTTTATTTTATTTTTCAATTGTAATAGATATTTTTATTTTTTTTAATTGTTAATTTTCTGCTCTGTACTCATTGAGGTATTAATGTACTGCATACACCATATGATATCTCGATGTCTGTACTATAGTTATTGCATGCTGTGATCTCTGTAGTCGAAAAAACTCAGGGAACAATAATGTGTTTTTTTGGTTGAGATGGATGGAGAGAAAAAAAAAACAGGTACTGAGACTGCATGTAAACGACTGCTATTTTTGGTGTGACTCCATGGTAGTTTTAGGATGGATTAAAACGCCAAAAAAGTCTCAAAGCATTTGTATTAAACACAATCAATGAAATCACTGATAACACAGACAGAGAAACAATGGAAGTATGTATCTAAAAAGTTGAATCCAGCCGATATTGGATCTAATGGTTGTAATGAAAACCAATTTAAAAATTGTCAATTGTGGTGGGCAGGCCCTTCATTGATTTTGTTTAATACAAATGCTTTGAGACTTGATTTTCGCGTTTTAATCTATCCCAAAACTACCATGGAGTCACACCAAAAATAGCAGTTGTTCACATGCAGTTTCAATGCCTGTTTTACTCGATTAGCAAAGCACTACAGACTTCAAGACGCGGTATAGTTATACCTTTTAAAGGGGCTCTTTACCGCAATTAAACGAACTGTGACCCTACCACTAGATGAGATAGAACACAAATAAATACAAGCACTTTAAGCTTGCATGGATGCAACACTGAATGCATGAATGTCGACGCTAATGTATGAATCTCACTCTCACTCTCATGTTGTGGGATTACAATTTGTTTCGAAACTGGATAACATTTTAAAAATAACGACCTTCAATTTCAACTGGAAGTACATCATCCCAAGGCAACTTGGAAGCCCAAAGCCTCTGCAAGATAATTTTAGCTTGAAGAATACAAGTATTGATGAGACCCAGAGGGTCAAACACTTGCTGCATTTGAAGGCGTTGATGTCAAGACCACTAATGAATTCATCAAGCAGGCTTACAACTGAATCTGCCCATTGTCCATTGATTCCGTGAAATGTATCACCCGGGGGAGCCTGTTGACGCAACCGAAAAGCCCGATGTTTAAAACCATAATTTGACATATACGCTGACAACACTGCATCGGGCACTTCCAACCTTGTCAGCCAACTATGTAACATCGTCAATCTAGAAACAAATTGTGGTCCTTCGAGCCGGATTTGGCTCGAAGGACCACAATTTGTTTCTAGAACGACGATGTACATTTTATTTGATGTACATCACATTATTTATATAAAAACTGATGAGCACGTTCTGGTTATGCCCTGAAGGTTTTCTATTTTTTTTATTTAGTTTATTTTTTGAAGATATTAGTTTAGTTATTGATTTGTTTTTTCGGATATTGGTGTTACATTGATGGCAGACAAGGTTGGAAGTGCCCGATGCATGTTGCCAGCGTATATGTCAAATTATGGTTTTGAACATCGGGCTTTTGGGTCGCACTAACAGCTTCCGAGATATAAATCGGTACGGTGTTTCCGCTTAATCCAATAGTCGACTAGTTAAACATGTTCTTAGTATTCGCTTTGATAAAGACTTTGACCTTATTAATGATCTCATGTTTAATTGTCGCTCGAGTGAAATTAGCTACTCCTTTTTTTATCCATCATGGGTAGATTTCTGACTTCAATAGCTTTTTTTGGTTCCTTTGGATTCCATCTAATTGTGCTTCAAGCGATGCTCTATATTTTTGGTCTTTCCTTCTCTCATTTTCTAAGCCTCCAACTTTTTTGAAGTGAAAACTTCTTTAGCGGCGTTATTCGCTTTTTTGGTATGGGTATAAAATGTTCAACTCGCGTCAGGATCACGTGACCCTAAGATTCTTAAAATACAAAGGTAAATTTATGAAACCAGAAGAAATGATTACTGTTCCTTTTTATTTAAATTTTTAGATATTTGTTTTTTAATTTGCGATTTAATATTTCATATTTTTGATTTAGTTGTCGCATCATTGTCATTGTCATTTTTTAAATTGTCATGTTTGTGTACGATAGCGCAATAGATGATAATTGTATTTAATCACATAAAAAATGCCGTGTGGTGCCGGCTTAAGAATAGCACCACCCCATCTCTTCCCGTGGGTGTCGTCAAGGCGACTCAGGGATTTCACCCCAGAGGACGGGCAGCAGCGTCCTCTGCGTACTTAAAGCCTTACTGCGATCGCCAACCCGCTCGCCAAGCGTGGCGATTATGGCAATTACCCTCAGGATCTACATACCAGTAGGTTCTACTGGGGAGACCCGTGCCCAGCAGTGGGCCATCATATGGGTTGATATGCTACATAAAAAATAGTACTTTTAAAGTATTGCGTTGGTGATATAACAATATAACTTGAGCTCGTTCAGTTCACAAAGGCGGGCGTCCAGCTGGGTATCTTGACATAATGATTATTGCGTTACCTACAGAATTAGCTGTGTAGTTGGCTATTATGCTATCTCGCGCGTTCGCACCCTTGCACTTTATGTGCTCCTAGTACTTTGTTGAATTTGTTTTTGGATATTTCCGTATTTTTTGCAAGAATAAGTTAACAGCTTAGAAGATCCGGGGGAAAGCCGGCATGATGAATCTATAAGGGTTCCGTTTTTGCTATTTTGGCTACGGAACCCTAAAAATATACTTCTGCTCACTCCCTATAGACGATAGAGTGATGATACATAGCCTAAGTTACTCCTAACATCAACAGCTGTCTGACAGGGAAAGTCCCGTCAAAATCTGTTGAGCAGTTTCGGAGATTAGCCGATTGTGTTTTTGTTATAAAAACCATATATACTTTATGCATTTAGTAAAAACTGTTATTTTAACATTACAAAGAGATACTTCAATTTTATTTATTTGTATAGAGTATAGATTGAATAATTTTTACTTCAATTAGGTAATGCTTTTTGAAAGTAAATGTGCGAACTATTTTAAAATATATCCAAATCACCTAGTCCCATCGATTTCTCCATTCTCTTTCATCATCACCATCCTAATTTAGTGACAAGGAGACCAATCTGGAAGTAAACCCATTCAAACATAAAAATAATTAATCATCAAATCAGTCTAGTCGTCTTAGAGTAATCGGGTAACAAACATAAAAAATATAAAATCAATCAAAATCAAAAATACTTTATTCATTTAAGTTACAAACGTCAGACAAAATTTGGAATAGAATGATTCTACATTTAATGCTAAGTTCGCAAGAGTAAACTCGTGAGAAAAGAATTTGGCAATAAAAACTCATGGCCACTTTTTTTAAATGCCATGTTTACAATATATTTGTAAAAATACAGTAAGGCTAGTAAAGTGCTACAACCATTACACTATGAAACTCACGCAAGCAATAACCATAGTATGTAAACTGGTATAATCAAGTTTTAAATTAATTAGCCTCCTACGGTGTGAATGGGAGCATCAACTTACAAAAATACAGAAGAGGGTAAAGGCAACATGCGATTCGATTATTATAAGAAAAACTACTTAATTTATAAACCAATAAGCAAAAAATAATAAACCTATAAAATGATAATGACAATGATATAGCCGAATTGAATGCCTCCTTTTACTTGCAGTCGGTCTGAAAAGGGTCTTGACTTGGCAGGCGTAAAAGAATGTGATTCTGAATTCATATTTATACGTTTACTAAATGTTAAGGATTTATTATTCCATAACAATTGACGATGTCTCTTCTAAAAACAAACATGTCGCGCCATCTCTGAGGTTACTTAGAACTAAGCTTTTTATAAATTTCACCATTTTGCCATCTACTGACGATGACTGATTTAAAATACTACCGGTTTTATATGAAAAGGCATACCTATGCCGTGTTTTATCATTCATATAGAAAATGACTTCAAAAATGTGATGTTGAAATTCCATACTGGGTAGTTTCATTCAGGCTGACACTGTTTTTGGGTACCTCATTTGTACGTAGTTATTGACTTTGATCGCAGATGTCGCTTTTATATGTTACACGGCGCCTAGTGTTGTAAAAAGCTCGATTTCTCCGTGTGAGAGTGTGAGCTTCGACTCGAGTTTTACTTGGGTTTCCATAAATTACGTGATTTTGACGGATTTTTTACTCCCCTCCTCCCTTCCTTTAGTAAGATATCATAGTATTTTATTTGCGAACTTGGCATTACATGTACATGTAGAATCCCAACCCCAATTTTCTCCTAAGTAAGTACCTGGTACCGCCTAAGTATCGTCGTCGATAATAGCCATGGTAAATATATATATATATACATATATAGATAGATATATATATATATATATATATATTTTTAGAAGATAACTAGCAATGTGGGAGTGTGTTCACGTCGATAGTATAATGGCCAGGATTCGAACCCACGACCTCACGATTGCGAGACCGATGCCTTAGCCATTAGGCTACCGCCGCTTCAACTATTCAACAATTCTAACTGAACAGAGCTTGTATTATGAAAATCAGACAACTGATAAACACATTTTTATATTTATTTATTTTTTTAATATAGATCAATAACTCCCAGACACAGAATTAAACATCGTGCTCATCACACAAAGTTTTATCCTGGGATCGAATCCACGACCTCTGGCTTAACAGTCAGACTCACTAACCACTAGAAAATCATCATCACCATTAGCAACGCCATCATCATTGTCGTCATCTCCATCATCCTCGCCAAGTAATCATAATCACTCGTACCTAACTAACTACCTACTTGTCATCATAATAAGTAATAAGATTAGGTACTCAAATGTAATCGATTACGCATAACTCAGGTGGCCAGATTGCTAAATATGTAAACGAATCGGAGCGTTTTACTCAACACTAGTTACGCCCGAGCTATTTGCGGAACATCCCACCTGGATTTCTCAGCTTTAGAATTAAGAGCCTTAATACATTAACACAAGGTTTTAATTCCATTCGAATAAAATAATTCAATGATTGATCGGACACCAGTAGCGCCATCACTAACATCCCCATCCCCCATAAACTGTACTAAATTTGTCTAGATAAGAGCTGTCAGTAGGTACTAGATGAATTAAAAAATGTAAGTAAGTATTATTGATATATGCGCTGCGTGTTCGTGCCGTTATATTATAGGTATAGTGTAATATCTAAAGCTATAAACTTTTTCGCGTGCAAAGTGTTGTTATTGTGATTATTGAACTGATACTGCATATCAAAAACTGTGATTTTTTTTGCGACTGTGTAAGTAAAATTTATTTGTTGATTAACCTGTTGACTACAAATATATAAGATTGCTTTGTGATACAATATTGTTCGACTGTTTTAAGCGTGTATATTTTTTATATGTTTTAGATGTTTATGTCTTTTATACTATATAATAATACAGGTTAACTAAGTGGGTGTAAATCTATATTCGCGTCCCCATTTTGATTGCTACTGCGATTGCGTTGTAAGATTTATCTCAGAAATAATAATATTGTTATGTAATAAGCAGTGTCGTGTTTACTAATTGTCTTCAGACAATATTAAAGTGGACAATAAGATGATGATGAGGATGTGGCTGACCACTTTATACGAACATAAAAATAGGCAATACCTTTATGATTAAGCAAAAAATATATACCTACTATACATACCAACTAAAACCCTCCAGCTACACTGCTTTAATACCATAGGTGTGAATGTTGAGGTGTCAAAATAAAAGTCGTTAGATTCCACATATAAGAAAAATTTAATAATATAAAACGTGTATGCTACGTAACTGTCCCTGCGATGGGGCTACATACATACATCAGAAAGGAAACGAAGAGAAAATAATAATAATAATAACTATTATTATTATTTATATTTTATTCTTGTAAATATTTACGATTAGTAATTATATTAAGTTTTATATACAACGTACGGATCATTGGAAGTATAATCGCCGTTTAAACTACAAGATAACACATTCATATTAAAGCTTGACCTTTTTAATATCCAAACATGACTATCGGTTCACAAATATCAGTTCGTGACTATCCAGTTTCACTACCTAAAACAATCTCGTTTACTAAAATTAACTCATAGTTTTAATTTAGAAAATTCTATTTAACACTTAACAATAATTTACAAAATGCAATTTATTAAATACAATCAGAATGGAAAAAGATATTCTTTGAGAACTATACCTTACTATTGATACAAATATCTTATAGATATAGCTAAAACAGGCGTAATACCATACAAAAATCTCACAATTTTCCACTAATATAAAACGGAACATAGGACAGCAACTAGACCTAACACAATTTCATAAAACTGGATAACCTAGAGTTTGCGTTAGCTGCCCAATGTTCCACAAAAACCTTGCAAAATACAACCAAGTAATATTAATAAAGCTAATAAATTTATAAGCTAATAGGTAACAATATGTAGTGATGTATATAATTTGCTTATATATTTATCAATTATTTTTATACAAAGTTTGAGCCCATGCAAACGCGAACGTGGCGGGGATAGTCCCTCCAATATAAATGTGTAACAACCTTCCGGATAGTCAGAGCTTGATAGTCACATGTCGATATTTTAAAAAGTATAGCCTTGTAGACTGACGTCGCGTTATCAGAATAATGACATTATTTGGCAATTGTGTGATGTATTGTGACGTCATTATTCTGGAAAGTGACGTAAGCCGTATAATGTAAATAGCTTATAACCGACTGTATATGACAACACGTTTGTGTGAATACTGAACGTAATTACAAATAATAGTTTAAAATAGCACTTAAATTAACTTTTAAAATGATTCAGTTTTCGTACATTGCGCAATTTAAAAAACATGTTGGTTTTTTTTCGAGTTGCATTATCATCTATCTGCTCTGTTTTCAGGTTTTATCTGGGGTCGGCGCATTGTGTTCTTTTCTTCCATTCATTCCCGTCAGTCTTCGTCGAAATACTAACTCACATTATAATACAATCATGTCATCTTTTACACAATTCACGCATATATTCGTCGGTAGTCCTCTGCCCATCTAACCTCTAACTCTCGTACCTACTCATCGCCCTGTATGTAACGTGGCTTTCATACCTTGGCATAACATGTCCACACCCAAACAAACGATTTCCTTTCGTCTTTTCTCTCACTGTTGCCACTTTCATGCTTCAGTTCACACATTCACTTTAATATTACCATCTCTTTTTAAAAAAGCACACTTTTCAGACTAGTTTACAAGCTTGGTTTTGCGGAGGACTTTACAAACGTTTAATTATGGGGCACAAGGACTCGGAACACATACTTATAGATCACGCAAAGTTTTTCCCGTATGAGAATCGAACCCACGACCTCTTAAGCAACAGTCATACATACTCCCACTGCGCCTCGGAGGAAACTATGTAGCAGTGTGATCTATAGCTATTTCGTCCAACCTGTTTCGATTATTTTAATATGTATTGTGATATTAATACAAATTTCGACGATTCAAATTTACAAGACAAGTTTTAGTGTAATTAAAATAAGATAAAAATGCAGTTTTTCTTGAAATAAATGGTATGCCACCATATACCACTTATTCAAAATTTACAATAAAAGCCAACCAGTCGATTATAAGTAGAAAATTCCTTATAATATAATATTAATAAAATATCCGACCGAATCGTGAGGCGTATGGAATGTAGAAACGTATTATTAACTTTCTAATTTGTTACAAACGATAAAATAAGGCACCGTAATTGAAAATAAACAGTAGGTGGTAGCTAAATAATATTACTATAACTAATTAGTTCTGGAACACACCGTAAAGTCACTAATATTTTCACCCATTGACTGCCTACTAGAATTTATCCGACAAATATATTATGCCCCTGTTGTACAATATGACAGATATCGGCAGTCGGATAAACACAATCAGTGGGCAGTTACAGGGTTAACATCTTTATTTTTTGTAAAATAATCATGAAATTATACAGTCTATCAATGGTTAATTTTATTATTTTCTTGAATCTTACATAAACAATATTTAAGATGTAGAAAAGCTACTAAAAAAATAAATAAAGATACTCCACTATACCACTCATGTATTTCTTTTTACAGGTATTAACTGGTCTTCGGGTGCTTTGATTTTGGATTTAAGGTACGCTTTTTTCTCTTAATTATTCTTACTATTAGTAACATTTAAAAGCGTTTTTTCTCCATAGATTTAATTAATTGGTAAAACGCCTGTAAATATTGCTATTATATTTGATTTTGTGTTTTATGTTAATTTTTAAATGTTGTTTTTTTAGAAATACTAACATAATTATTGCGATTCAGTCGGTTTCTAACCAATTCTTGCAAGATTTTAAACTTAAAATGATATGGAATAATTTTCAAATGGTCTCGGCATAGTATTTTTACCCGACTGCAAGGAAGGGTAAGGTTTTTACATATAGAATGCTACAAAGACATTAGATATTAGATTTTTTATGTATAGTATAGCTTTCATATTATGCTACCACGCACAAGCAATTGATCTATAATAAACAACAACACTGCTTCACCAAACACATCAATCACCTAAGGTGATTTTAAAAATCAAAATCAACACAGGACGCAACAATCTTAAAAATATAAAAAAAATTGCGTTACGACTTAAATATTGTGATGTGGTCAGTTAAAACTAGAGATTAAAACAAATTATTGTGATAAAGTAGGATCACATAGTCCGTATAGTGATCAACCTATTTGCTACTAAATAGCATCATATCAGTTCAGGTAAGTGGTAGTTACATATTGCCACTATGTCACAATTTACCTATTGTTTTTTTATTACCCCATCTTATCATCTTTTGGGGAAATTTTGACAGGGCCCTTTCCCCACTACCTACATGAACATAGAAAAATTATCAGTTTAAACAAACAACAATAACAAGTGCCTGTAAATTTCAAAATAAATAATTAACTTGCAAAGATGTTGAATGAATGTTAATTGTTAGATATTATTATGTCTAACTCAGATGGCCCAGTATAACGTTCGGTTACAGTTCGATCTAGATGAATTATTTATGGATCTTTAACATCTTAATCAATTAAATATATATTATATACTTGCAACTTATTGCATAACCATGAATCTTATATACTATTATTTTCTTCGAAATCGCCTCCCGATTCGGTGGAGTCAAAAATTCATTCGGAGTTGATTCCTAACACAGCCGCATATTTTAAATGACAAAAATTTACTAAAGTATATTTATTTTATATTAAGTAATTACGAATTCTAATAAATATGACGATTGCTGTCTAACATTGTACCTGAATTCGGTATATAAACTTGCCCAGACTTGGGGTCAAATCGAACATAGTTACTCCATCAATATTTGTAGGATAAAGACAATATTTCGTGTTACAGCTACTCACGTAGGTACAATTAGGCTGTAATGAAAGTGACAATGGAGTCCAAATCTAATGATATTTAGCACAATTAACGATTATCCCATACATTTTTTTAAATATATAAATATTATCTAATCATCTAAATATGCAGTTACCAGCCATCGTGCATATATCTAATACACACAAATCCATTCATGAAGCCATTACACATAACCTATGAAACATGTATATCTATACTTTTAATAATATAATAAACTTATGAATCACATTAATATATTTTTTTTATATTTTTTTCTTAATCTATGATTTCACGGTTCAATACACTTACACATTGATCTAGTATAAACAAAATGCGAAAAAGATTTTTTCTTTTTTTCCGAATTTTGAACGGTTATAAGCTAAATTCGTACCACTATTAATCGTCGATTTTACGTATTTTCCTAACACTTCAGTGTGTACAGTCCTTAATTTTTGTAAGCTAACAAGGGCTTATACAGGGTATCCAACTCTCCCTTAAGCATTACTCTAATGTCCTGTAATTTTGCTTAACCGTTTTGGAAAAGGCAAGAGCAGTACATACAAAGTCCCTGTATATGCCCGTGATAATTACGTAATTCAATAGCAATTAGGTAAATAAGATATGAAAAATTAAAATGGCCGAAAGAAATTCTTTGGTGTGATCGACTGTTCTATAAAGGTTTGCTTACCCTGTAAAATATAGTGTGGTCTTTGAACGCACAGTTTTTCGTAGGAATGTGTAATTGCCTACGAAAAAGTGTTTGCCTTAGGACTCTTTGTGAATTGCTCAATGACTACGTTGGACTTGTAGTATGACTGATATACTAGAATAAATCAAGGTTTAAAGCTAACATTCTACAATTTAATTGCTACTGACTACGCAATCAACTTATTGTCAACTGTCAGAAATGTCATACAAAATTTGAGATTTTGACAGTTAACAAAAATAATTTTTAAAATATATATTTAAGCTGAGATTTTGTAAATAAACTTTAAAAATGTTTAAAAACGTGTTAAATAATTATTATATATATTTATATAAAATATTAAAATAAAATTGCTTAATTTATATATTTTTTGCTAAAGCAACGTGTTCACTTAAAACTATAACTAAAAAAGTATAACTAGGTACATGGTTACGAAACTTAGAAATCAATGGATAGGTATAAGCAAGTTATTCTTGTGTTAGCGTACTAATTATATTATTATCACACGCACTCAAAACTATTATATAAGGCGCTTTGCAAAGCCTTTGATGTAAAAGTCGTTCGCTCATCACAATCATCAATTATTATATTCTAAACATTAATATAAACTTAACGCAACTTAGGATCTGTAACATAACTGAAAACACAACACACTCGTTTAATTGACGCGTTGGGCGAGAGAAGTCCTTTAAAATTGATGGAATACTGTAAGCATTTAAAATTATCTTCTCACAGCCAGAAGAAAGTGCTTTAAGGCCGTAATATTTGTTTACGTACGTACTCATAGCTACACCCGTTTTAACTCGAGCACTTTGTAGCTGTTATATTACTCTATGCAGTTTTAATTACCACCTCGCATGCGAGCAGCGCCATAAAGTTGTTATAAATCTATGCACTTTTAATTATGTATTCGAGGGTGCATTACTCACTCGTAATTATATGTAGATATGTGGGTAGAATAAGAAGCACTTGTAATTATCAAATCGTGAGTAGGTATGAGCACTTTACGGCTGTATTGTATATTGCACTTGAAATTATTAACTTACTGGCAGAAAAGACCGCTAAACAGCTATTATATTGCCGTGTGCTCTAATGCTATGTTTACATGCTTGGCAAGTCTCGACAAATGTTCACAAACACAAGCGTGTGAAGGCGGTGGTAACGGATTCAGGCTAAAGCAATGACGTTTTACATACTACTAAGCGTCAAGCTCGAACTAAGTGCATACGAGGCAGTTACTTTGCATTTTTCTTGCCAAAATAGAGTAAGGTAAAACGCGTCTATATGTAAAACGTCATTGGGCTAGAGTATGTTTTATAACATGGATCACAGGAAGCTTGCGGGAAGCGCTTGCGATTGTTTAATGCCAAACGCTATAACCGACACAACTTCAACATCTGCCATGTTTACCTGTTAGGAACACACTGAAGCACTCTTAAGCGGGAAAATGCCATTTAATGCCACGTTTTCACGCTTGCCGACGTTTGGCTAACGTCCACAAGCTTCGAGTCTTTAGAAACGCTTGAATGCCTTTTGCTCTTTTTTATTTATTTCCCCGCAAATATGTTATACAGCGTCGTATGACATACGTGCGTAAACCCTTAAAAAGAGAGGTGTAATAAGAGTTAGGATGTTAATTCTCTAACAATTTTCAAGGGCATCTTTTATTTAGGGCCCTTATTTAGGATAGTATGATAGCCGTTTTACATATTTTTATTCGGAACGAGCTCTTAAGCGACAATAAACACACACCAACGTGTAAATACGTCGCAAGCGCTTGCTTTCTTTGTTCAGTGTTTAAAAACCGACTCTAGCTCGGATCGGCAGCAAGCCAAATTTTCTTAACACGCTTGTATTTGTGGACAATTTTCGAGACTTGCCAAGCATGTAAACGTAGCATAAGCGTTTGGCAAGTATCGACAAGGGTGTTAATGTAGTATCATTAATTACCTAACTACTTAGCGACAGACAAATGAGACAATTTCAGGTTAATGAAATAGAATAGATATATCGTAGTCAGAGCTTAGAATTACCCGTGGAGATCGACCGTTTCACGTAACGGTGGTATTTCATGATATAGCACCATACGCTCTGAGTAGTCTGACCAAATCAATACTCAGCGTTTAATAATATGAACGGCTAAACGACCACTTCAGACAAACATAAGTGAACAAATCGTAAAATAGTGCAACCCATTCACCGGTAGAGGCGGCGCTGATTCGTGTATGTTACGCATCATGGCGGCGGACAATTATTTTATTAAAAGCTAATCTTAGAACGCAAATGGAAGACAAAAGTGCTGTAAAATATCGTTACAATATAATATTTAATTAAAATTAATCGAAAAACGAGCAAAAACACTATTTATATTATAGAAACCTTACGTATAATGATAAGGCCAAACTTGAATTGACACATCGTTAAACATTGACATTTAAACGATATTGTCAGTTTTGGTTGACATACATATAATGAAGCACCACCATTTCATGATATGGTTGACCACATCATGAACCAAATAATTTTACGATCTGACCACGACATATACTTTCATTAATATCCATGTCACTTTTATTCAAAGTAACAATAATTCTATCGCAGAGAAGAGTGTGTGTGTATCCAGATTCCACAATCGAATTCGTATAAAGAATTATGAGACTATCTCATTTAGTCTTCATATTCCATCCAATTAACACTATTATTAACTTTATTATAATATAATATATATTAGTCTTGTAACTGTAAGTATTATAAGTGGCTTATTGCAGAGTGCGTGTGATAATTATTCGCAAATAATGTAATGTAGAACGTTTCAAACGGGAAGACTAAAGTATTGGCCCCCGGGAGGTATGTCAGTATGATCGCATCACAGAATATATAGATACAAAATGCCAACTCACAGTTCAACAAGAAATCCACGCACACATAGACGTGGACGTACGGAACCCCATGGATTTAGAGGTTAACCTCCCCACACTAAAATTGCTAAAAAGTAAAAGTAAAGTAATTTAATTTAATTCAATTCATGCTGTGCTCACTCTTAGTAGGTTATGCACTAAAAATATATATAAAAATCGCCCCCTCCCCCCGCAAAATTAATGTTTAGTCAATTGTAGTTACCACCTTAAACACCCACCGAAATTACGAAAAGCCGAGCCCAGGGGGTGTTCGCTTTTCGTAATTTCGGTGAAGAGTTCCTCAAAATGAGCTCGAAGATTCGACCGAGATCTGTTTACGTACGCATCTATGTTAGCGTAAGCCTGTTTCGGCTCGTTGTAAGGAAGCCAACCATTTTGTATCTATCGATTTTGTAATAGCACAGTCACTGTCATAATTACACTACAAATTGTGCTTTATATGGCAGTTAAATCGTTCCCAGTCGTTGTTTTCACTTATATCTAGTTAAATAACTAGATCTGATATCTAGACGATTGTAAATTGTAATGTTGAACGTAAAAAACTAGGTGGAAAGACTTTGGTTGATTTTACAGTAACGCTTAGAAGCGATGCAATTTATAAGCGAAGCTGAAAATATGTAAAGATCGACGTTTGTAAATACATCAATATTTATACAACTCTTGTTAAGCAAGTAACAATAATATTATTTTCTTTAAACAGTTTATTATCTATAGAAACACGTGTAATATGAAAGTGTAGTACAGGTTTCTCTACCTACCAGCTGCTGGCCATTACTGGTCAATACAATTTTAAAACTTCACTTAAAATAACCGTTTAGGATTTATAGCGATTTAAAGTTTGTTACCAACTTTTTTCACTCATATTTTCGGTAGTTCATTGCGTTAGTTAATTACGGCTTACAACTAAGCACTGAAAAGTATTAAATAAAACAATACATTTTAAAAATCAAAAAATCTGCTTATAAAAAGATGAAAATAAAATCCCTAACCTTAAATCATGCAGTCGGAGGCATTTTAGCAAGTTCACTGGGATTCATGAATGCCTCCGACTGCATGATTTAAGGTTAGGTATTTTGTTTTCATATTTTTTTAAGCAGGCAGATTTTTTGTATTTATAATTTATTGTTTTATTTAATACTTTTCAGTGCTTAGTTGTAAGACGTAATTATAACTACCGAACTACCGAAAATATTAGTCAAAAACGTTGGCAACAAACTTTAAATCGCTATATTTCCTAAACGGTTATTTTAAGTGAGAAGTGAAGAAGTGAATCATGATGAGTTTTAAGAAAACTCATCATGATTTTATAATACCTAACGTAGTAGATACATGACATAGTTTGTTGTTTTTATTTCTTTATTACAATATGTCTTTAGTGACGTATAAATCATTAAAATCGGCTCACGCGTTTGGTCTATATAGTGCCACAAAGGAACATACATACATACACGTCAAGCACATTACCCTCCAGTCGGGTTAAAAGGGTAATCTTTTATTTACGCTTGCGTCGCTTACAATACGCGTGCCTGCAAGCGAAACTGCAAAACTAATAGTTACATATATGTCACCCTAATAAAAGCGCGTAAAATTGCTTTTTATTTACACTTACTGCTTACTGCACGCTTGTCTGCAAGCGAAATTGTAAAATCAACCTTTAAAAGTAATTATATACCTGCAAAGCCGTCTGTCAAGCTAAACAGCATAAAACTACTTAATTATGTTGTATTCAGCTAACAAAAAATATCTGATGGCTAAAATTGTTTAAACAATGGCACCTAACTATTTAATTCGCTATATAATGATTTATAAAATAATATATATCTCACCTAGCAGTGCTAGTTAGTGGCGTTACGCGATTGGCCGGTTCGAACGCGACGTGTCCCACCGGCGTTATGATTTTGACTAACAGAAAAATAGCGACTGTGTTTTGACAAGCGACACCGTTTACGATGTACAACAGGGTATAAGTATTGCGGTCGTTCTTTATTACTGAGATCAAGAGCGAACACGAGAAAGTCTCTCACCCGATGGTGCCGCCCGTCCCAGAATCAACCTTAAGCCTCTTACACACTTAGCGTTTTCCCATTACAAAAATACAAAAAAATTATGTACTATAGATGTTTACCACCCTGTAGGCTAAAATAGATTATACGCTATGTGTGTAATGGCATAATAAAATGTGCAGACAACAAAAACTTATAACTAACGAAATAAAGGCCAGTTAACCGCACAATATCGGAATGAAAGAGTAAAAGAGAAAGCTTATGATTAATGAATAAAATATAATTATAAACAATTATACAAAATAAACATACGAATCTGCGTCGAAGCAAGAAACAGTTGGCGCAAGTGACCTAGACCTGGTTCCTACTGACCGAACAGTCCCACATTGGCAACTGTTGCTAACTGCGACAAATCAGGTAACGCGACGCACTAAGCCTAAAAATATAAAGATTGTGCTCGGCGTCGGTGGGATGCTAAGCCGAACGTCCCAATAAATAATATGACCGCGAATGAAATGCAAGTGGATCTACCCCACTATGGCACAACGCAACGCTCTCGCTTAGCGACAGCGCGAAAAGCTCTTGAAACATTAATAATTAGAATATGATAACGGCTAATATATCGAACTCTTAGTAACAAAGAACCGTAATAAATTGCCGAAACATCAAAGAGATTTCCAAATAAAAAAACACCATTTTACATAAACTTAAAACAAAATAATAACTTTAAAGCATCAGGTGTAATGAGTGTTGACTCGGCTACAAAGTAGCGGCATTCTTTGGCTTGACGCTCCTGGTGAGTGGACTCATCACAAGTGTTCAATTCCGCACAACACAACCGAAACGGAATACACAAATTGATTGAGACGGGCCCGTTTACTTGCGCGCACGGATGCGTGGGGCGGGAATGCGTGGTGCGGGCTCAACCGTGGGCTACGCGTGGCGCTTCGCGTGCAGCGCCAGGTGGTCGGAGCGAGAGAAGCAGCGCTCGCAGTGACGGCAGCGGAAGGGCTTGGCGCCGGTGTGCTTGCGATAATGTCGCGTCAACTCGTCCGAGCGGGCGAACCGCCATTCACAACCTTCCCACGAGCACTTGTAGGGCTTCTCACCTGAAATCAGATAAACAAATCGGTCAAAGTGATTGAAATAACTACTTTACTGTACAACTACTACTTTACTGTGTTTTTACAAAACGAATAAGTCGTATTAACTACCTACTAAAATTGTTTTTTTTTGTTTTATCTTTTGCTATTGGTCTAGTGCTTAGTGATCCTGACTGATAAGCCAGAGGTCGTTGGTTCGATACCCACGCATGATAAAACTTTGGGCAACATGATGAAGCACGATAGTTTGTTCCTTCATATGTTTTGAGGTATATACTATGTCGGGGTGTAATTAATCTATAATATGTAGGTATGTCGTTAGAAATATTATGTTTATCAGTTGTCTGGTTGCCATAGTACTAGTTATTATTTTATAAATATATGCCTATATAAACTTAATAAATTTGTGAAAAATGAGTACTAGAATTTAAATTTAGTAGGAGGAGTTCAATTCTTAATTTTAGAAGCGTCATCTTTTACAGGTACCATTAAAAACTAAGATAGGTTAACTAACAAAAGAAAAATCTCTATAAAAGTGAGTTTCCTTGTGATTGTGGTTGCCATGTTTCTATGGTGAAACCATTTGTAAATGTTCATCTCCTTTATAAGGCATAGCTCTTTTAAACTACGCAACGGATTTAGACGCAATTTTCAATTTAAGCTTATATGTATCATCCATATTATGTGTATACTTAAATAGCAGGCGGCAGAAGCGGCGGTATCTTAATGACTAAGGCATCGGTCTCGCAATCGTGAGGTCGCGGGTTCGAATACTATCCATTATACTACCGACGTGACTACCACTCCTAACACAAACCTTTGAGCTTAGCTGGAGGGGTTAATAACTAGCAATGTGAGTAGGGTAGACTGGGTACGGTTGTGCCAGGGTACGGTAGTGACAGTCGTTATAACCGCGAATCTATACGAAATTCGGGAAAGAGTGTAAGGGAAAAAAGAAGCGCAATGCATGTTTACACATGTTGCCCCATATTGCATTAGCCGGTGCGCGACGTAAACAAAAGCAGGAGGCCACATTGCTTTTTTACAGCCAAAAGTAAGTTTTCTTGTTCGGATTTTTTAAATATTTACTTCTATTGATATACAGATATTCTATGGCAAATATTTTTTTGTTCTAAATTGAATATTAGTAGTTAATTACAAATGATTACTTTTTATGTAGATAATTTAGGTTAGTCGTGGTGTTTTATTGTTTTCAGAACTATGCGTTGGGTACGGTTGTGACAAATGTATTGGGTACGGTTGTGACGTATATTTTCTTATGGTTTTGCATTTAGATACCCAGATAACACTTGCGGAAGACTGAAAGAGCACGGTCTGATATTTGTCAATACAAGGATGCTTATGATGAAGTAATGATTTTATGATTTTAAAGAAGATGGTTATAATAACAGATTATGTTGCAGTGCCTTATTAATTATAAGAGTAGACTTAATTTAATTTGATATATAAATGTAAACTTTATATAGAACAAAAGAATTTTGTGTCATGTTAAATATTTTTAACAATAAAAATCATTATAAACAATTTCTGTAAATGTTTATATATCTGTCACTACTGACCCTAACCACTGTCACAACCGTCCTTGGGGTGGGGTCGGTTGTGACATTTTCTTTTTTTTTTTTAATTTGATGCTATAAGTAATACAGCGTATTTTGAGACAAAATTTCAGTATTTTTATGTGGACAAATTTACAAGCTACGATTTAAGTAATTTTTGTCTCAACTAACTAATAAATTAACAAAATTATTGACGGTCAAACCTAAATTGTCACAACCGTACCCAGTCTACCCTACATTGCTAGTTATCTTAAAAAAAAAAAAAAATAGTAAACTAGATAAAAGTCCTCCGAAGACTGAGCGCATCACTAGATATAAATAAACAGAGATCTAAATTTTATTATTTGAATTACAACTTATACCATTAATATGTCTGGCCTGCTGGTCCTATTGGTCAGTGACCCTGACTGCTAAGCAGGGTGTCCACAGCTAATGTTAGAAAAAAGTCCCTGACTTTTCCCTGACAATCCTTGACCAATTTTTTAAATTTCCCTGACCAAATACTTATAGAAAATTTAAGTAACAAAAAAATTTCAAAAATGTTATAGTGATTTAAACAGGCAGGCCTAACTTCAAGAAAACTGGTTATTCAGCATTTAAAAAAAAAAGACAATTTTCAAAAAATATTTCTCGAAAGCTACAAATGATAGATATATGGAGCTAAATCGAACCCGAGACTTCCGTAGCCAAACCGGGGCCAAAAGCGAACTACATATCTGGACTCAGATTCGGACCAGATAGGTGGTTCACTTCTGGCCGCGGTTTGGCTACGGAAGTCTCAGGTTCGATTCCTGAGTCTGGATTTCAAATTTTTCTATCTTTCAAAAATGTATTTATTGTATATATTAACGTGTTTATTATTTTTAATCATAAAGAGAAACACTAAAAGTAAATGATTTGACCATAGCAAACATTATATGATAGCATTCCTTATAAGTTTGTACGGAGCGGGACGTTTTTAAGGTTTCTTAAAAAGAGGCTGATTTGACTTCAGACAAATACCCTACGCATATTTCTGAATAGTATGTTAAGTCGTTTTTAGTAATTAATTTGTAAATTTTTCAACACTCTTACAGGGTCTATGTATGTATAAGGAGTCCCTACCTGTAACTACATTGTGCAGTAAATAAATAAATATATTTGTTAACAGCGCCATCTGTAAATGTTAACGTAAACACGCAAGGTTTAAAACCCTTACACAACGAGACTCTTATCAGAACTAAAATTGTGGTTGTGGTAGTGAAGGTGTAAGCGAAATCTACGTTTACCATCTATAGATATTTAAATTAATAAACAGGTTTCGAGTTCTACTACAATTTATATAATATTCTTTATAAACGCCATCTATTAGGTCGGTAATAATTAAAATGGTTCATGCCTACACTACAACGGAAAGCGTCCTCACAAATCAAATCATCTTCTAAATATTAGTTACGTCAATTCCCGTTAGATGGCATTACTAGCCTGTGTTACATTACGAGCGGGTGAAGCGTGGTTCAACCAAAGTAGTTTAAAGGTAAATATGTAGATGGCGTTACTGGTCATAGCAATTAGTTTCATAAAAAATGCAGATTTCACTACCAGTCATGTATTTCATTACTTTGACAAAGTGTTGTATTATTTCCTATTTTAATATTCTACATAAACATTGAGGACGTCTTCTTCATTTATTGTCTCGTTTAGTTTCATAAGTTTGGTAACAAACAGATTAATTGATAGCATGATCACAACTTGAAGTCACAAAAAAGACTGCTTTGGCTTGTTCGAAGTTCTTATTTCAATCAATTAATCAATCAGCCTACATTGGTCTACTGCTGAACTTAGGCCTCTTCTAATTTACGCTACAATTTCCGTTCCTCCATCCGTATCCAATTCATTCCAGCGACCATTTAGGTCATCCTACCTCACATTTACGTATAGTAATTTTTATATTATTGGTTACTATTTTAATATTATTTGTTACCATCTAAATTTATTATATGAACCACTTTGTTACGATGGCATTCCGGGATTGTGTTGAATAATGTCTATCTGTGGCTTCTCAAACGAAGTACCTACGCAAGAAGTGTTTAATATTTCAACATAGGTACTAAGTGCAAACTCAGTTCTGCAGAAATAATATATACACGAATCGTTACACGCGTCACTAAACACGATATTTATAACATAATAAACATTCTGAATGACTGTGTAACGAGTGACCCATATTAATGGAGGCAGGGCGAGGGGTGAATGCGCGGATCGATTCGATCGCGATTCGGTCCTTTGGTGTTTACATACCTTTACCCTCCGCGTTAGATGTTGTTCATATTTAGGCTACGAGCTCGGTAAATATCAAATTCCTGTAGGCCTTGAAGCTAAATATATCAGGTATCTGGTGCACGGATCAATATTTTGTCGTTTTACTTAACTTCGTCAGAAGTTTTTTGCATGTAGGTACCTAGGTATACAATCCTATATTACTCCTTATTATACACCTTAATATTATATATATATAGTCCAATAAAAGTTAGGGGAATGGGTGCAAATTTTTTTTTTTACTTTTTTTTTATAAATACCTACAACAATTGTAATAAGTGGTAGACAGAATTGACGTGACTGTTCTTTACCTATTTATGCCCGGTTAGCAAGCAGCGGGTGCAAATGAATGTACTTTAAGTAGCAACTATGTATGACGCATTCCAAATAACATATTATATTAAACAAATATAACAGTGTAAAGAAATTACGTTTCTCCGAATGAATGCCAATTTATTACACGTATTATTCGTTACAGTTTTATATGAATAATTTCTTTGAACTGCTTTGTGAGTCACACAATGTCAACATTTGGGGATTCCCCGATGCGTTGACAGGAATGTTTTATTAATTTATTTCGGTCTTGGGTTTTCGACATATTAATACCTACTTTGTTAGTTTTAATTTAAACCTTGTTTAAATAAAAAGTTTTTAAATCCCTAAATTCCTATAGTTTGGACTGGGAATACTGGGATCTGAAAAGGCAATTCCTACACTCCTTTACTTTTACTTCTGGGTGTACTTTGTGTCCGTCATTTGAATGACACCCAGACTCGAAACAACAATTCGTGGATGACACAAAGTCATCCACACTCACATCTTTTAAATCGTACACACTTAAAAGATGCATATATGTAATTAACTTGTATGTGTATTTCTTTCGCTACTATTTACCTATACATAAGTGACACTAGCAGCATTATTTAACGGCTTTTTATAACTGCACGACGTTTAAGTATTCGAAACTTCGATTAATATATTTCTACTGGAAACACAAGTACCATTTAACAACTGGAAAAAGTCCTACTAGTTCCTCCACGGAACTTCTTCTATAGATTTACTGGAAATAAAGCAAAAATTCTACCGCGGTTACTTTGACCTAACTTTTAACTTTATAGACATTCAAAATAATATTTTTTTCACTATTAACTTTAAAATGTGACATGACTATCTTTTAAGTTTTTAAAACGCATGTTAGTTTTTAAGAGTTGTCGTGTTTGAATATTGGGTCAGAAGGGTCCACTTAAGTGCCAAATCTAACAAGCAGTTGAGAAGTAAAGGAGTAATCTATACTAATATAATAAAGCTGAAGAGTTTGTTTGTTTGAACGCGGTAATCTCAGGAACTACTGATCCGAATTGAAAAATTATTTAACTGTTGGATAGCCCATTTATCGAGGAAGGCTATAGGCCATATAACATCACGCTACGACCAATAGGTGCGGAGCAGCAATGAAAAATGTTGCAAAAACGGGGAAAATTCACGCAGACGAAATTCGTGGGTCTGCTAGTATCTTAAATATCTTTGAACAACACACACACTTTCCTCTGATCCTGATCAAACTAGGCAGAGCCTGTACTATGGCAACCAGACAACTGTTAAACAATAGTTATTTATCGATGCATATTTCACACAGAATAGACAATCGCGTTAGCAGTCAAGTTTACTGACCGCTAGACCGACATACCAGTATGATTCTGACAGGAAGTTAAGCACGAATCCTAAGGTATATAAATAAATGGGTGTTTTTTTTTAAAGCTAGAGGGTAAACGAACAAGCGGCTCACCTGATGGTAAGTGGTAATCACTTATCATCATGTGAGGCACTTGTTCGTTTCTGATCTGCTATATGGCTGGTGAGGCAGACTTCCATGAGCAGTGGTAACACTGCCCATGGACATCTGCCACACCAGAGGTATAGCAGATGCGTTGCCGGCCTTTAGAAAAGCTTCTAAGTAATTTGTTAGTCTGAACTTACCAGTGTGAGTCCGTTTGTGAGCTTTTAGGTGAGAGCTCTTGGTATAGACTTTGTCGCAAGCTGGGAACTCGCAGCGATGCACGCGACGTCGTGGATCCGTGGCATGGGTATGAGGTGGATGATGGCGGTGCACGGGCGGCCGCCGAACCGGAGCCGGGCTTGGCGGCTCATCTGTAATCGCACAACCGTACAAATAAGCAGAAAGTCTTACAAAGTGGCAAGAGACGTCCTTTTTACGAGCTAGTCACGATTTTCAACGCGTTGACTTCGCGTTATCGATCTCTTTCGTCTGTCATGCCCCTCCTAGAAAAGCGGCATAAGCACTAATCACATATAAAGTTAAATCGACGCTGCGTGGTCAAAATCACGAATATGAAAATTATCTGAAATATGTAGGTATTCCATTTCTTAACCGGGTGAATTAAGTACACCAGACCTATTTTTTTCATATTCGCGGATTTGCAAGCGGAACGAAGATTTGTAGGTACTTAAAAACTGATAAAATAGACATACGTACCGCGTGGTTCATCAGAATCGCTAAGAGGCTCGGTCTTCACGGTGGTCGTAAAGGTGAAGAGTGGAGGCGACGGCGGGGAGGTGAGGGGTGAGGGTGGGGTGCACGATGATCGCGCCCATTCTTCTTCTTGTGGGGGCTCTCGGCGCTTGCGCGGTTCCTCGCGTAAGTACCTCTCCATTTCATAACATGTCTGCAACAAGATTGTGAATGTTAACGGTTGAATGATCCTGGTGTCATTGTCCAACTAATCTATCAACCAGTTGGACTACGGGTCTTAATTATCTCTACTATAATGATATGATGTCCCCAAAATCGGTTGACGATAAGAACCATTCGTTTTGGGGTAGTTTTCTATATGTTAATTTACATAGTTTTTTTGAGTATCTAACGGATTTATGGGAAGCACGGAAGGACATTTGGAAGTGCGTCACTGCAGCCATATACAGACGTGGGTATACACAAATGCACTGTTTCTTTCATAACTCTGTTTAAAACTCTGTGGAAAATATAGTAATATTTGGAAGTTTATTACTAACAAATAAAAATGATTTAATGATTAAAAATTAAACAAACTGTTAGGTCTGATAGGACGGAAATCCGACACTACGCTTAATGTGCACAGCTCGTGTATCTCAAATCTCGTGCCGCACGGGATCTGAGATAGCGATAACTCATCTAAGGACCTGGCAGCATCATCGACATTTTTAATAACCGTTGACTTTTGTAGGACTAATCTTGTCAGTCAGAAATCAGATCTATACTAATATTATAAAGCGGAAGAGTTTGTTTGTTTGTTTAAACGCGCTAATCTCAGGAACTACTGGTCCGATTTAAAAAAAATGTTTTTTGTTGGATAGCCCATTTATCGAGGAAGGCTATGGGCTAAATAACATCACGCTACGACTAATAGGAGCGGAGTAGCGACGAGAAATGTTGCAAAAACAGGGAAAATTTACGCATACGAAGTTGCGCGGGACAAGGTAGACAAGAGATAAACTTAAATGGGTAGAGGCGTTGAGAATCATAGCAAATATATTTTGTTGGGCACGCTCGAGTAACTACAGTTCAAAGGTAGCTGACAAGAATGGTGTTGTAAAAACCTTTCGACATAGATTTAATAGAAATGCGAATGAAACCAAATAACAATGTATTCGTTGATAAACTAGGAGACAAGTTCGAACAACTACTATTAACGTACTAACGAACTCTTTCAACTAAATCCTAGTAGATTAACGGCCGGTGTCAATATCCTTAACAACACAGGTGGGGGGAGGGGAGCTAGGTCCCCAACCGCAGATGTTTTCAAAAATATTTTAGCTGTTTTGGCCGTAACGCGGCTGAGCCTCCATGTATTCTCACTCTTAGTGCTGCAGGAGGTCTACAAGGAGCGTATGTGCACCGGGCTTGCTGTGCTTAGTTTCAGAGGTACGTATATCTACGGGACCTAGGTCCCCACGAGTGTAATTATGTATTATAACTATTTATTATACAGGAATTGACGCGCGTTATTTACCTTAAAATTGCTTGACGTTTCGACCAGGTTGCACTAGCTGTAGTCACAAGCGAACTGAAGTTATAATCATGCAACGCGAAAGTTTACATGTTTGTAATTACCTACCTATGTACGTTTTTTTTCGCAATTTTCTTATTTATTTGTTTTTTTTTTGTAGGTTTGTGACGCACGATGGATAAACATTTAAGAGACCATCAGATATTAAACATTATAAATGACTTCGAATTCGAAAAAAGCAAGTTAGAGGACATTTTTCCCGATGTAATATCGGATTGTAGCGACACGGACTATGAAGCCAGTGAACAAGAAGAAACACTGAAAGTGAAGAAGCGGAAAGTGGCTCGGAAAACAATAAAAACTTGGCAAATATAGAAAATAATGAAGAACAAGACTCTAACAGTAACGCGTTTTATGAAAAAAAAAAAAACAGTTATAAATGGTCGCAGTTACCACCATTTATGGTTCCGGCTAATAAAATCATTGTGCATTTGCCTTGTAATTTTAGATGTCGCATTTTCATCGATTAAAAATGAGTTATTAAAAAAAACCTAAGTTACCTCTTATTTACGTATATTTTTGCTTATTTTTTGTTAGACGCTAGAAATATCATTTTTGGGCTAAAAGTTATTAATAAATATTCTTATTATATTCATTAAAGCCATTTAATTTATTTCCTAAAAATAAATCCTTTCTTATATAAAATATATCACAAATATTCGGTTTATCTTTATGGGGGACCTGGCTTAAAACAACGCGAACAACGTGGTGTCAAGGAGTAACTGTCGATAGATAAAAAAATGTGTACTATCTATCGATGGTTATCGCTAATAGAGTTAGCTATTTTGATGTACATTTAACAGTAGATAAGTTATTGAGACCTCTTGTAGTCAACCACTCTCAGTCTACGACTTGACTCATTGTCCATTTGGCCGCATACATCGAGTAACGGCAACGATTGACTCGATGTTTCCACAATCGAAAGAATCGCATTTATCCATTTATCATCGACTCGCAAACAAAAGGATTGCTGCTGTATAAGTTTTATTCGAAACAATCGAAAAAGTATTCGATTGTTCATTTCCGAAGCAAATGTTGTTGATTCGATGGTAAATATGGACTTCGATTCTATCAATTGTTGAAAAAATTCGGGCGCTATCTCTACTAAATCTTATTAATTTACTTTAGTACATACTAAAAAATAAACCTATCCAACTGCTTACTCCTTTACTTGCACGCACAAGCCTTCGCTTTAGCCTAAAGGTTATTGCCCTCACCCAAGGCTAAGTACCTACAGACTGGACTATAACTGTACAATCTTACCAACTTTTATTTACCGCCCTCTAACTCCGTATTAAACCTTATCCTTTACATTATAAAGTATACTTTTTCTTGTCATTTGTTGAGTTAAAGACATTTTAAATTGGGTCGAGTAAGCTGTAGTACGCTTAGGAAAAGGAAAAAATTTGCTCGAAGTATTGATTCATTCAATGTTGTTCGCAAAGCTGTTATAAACTTGCAACTTGGTTTACGCGAGTTTAAACATTAAATACATACTTTCATACAACTGTAATATTGTAGTTGTATTATACAATAACTACAATATCTAACTATCTCTCTAATCTATACTAATATTATAAAGCTGAAGAGTTCGTTTGTTTGTTTGTCTGTTTGAACGCGGTAATCTCAGAAACTACTGGTCCGAATTGTTTTTTTTTGTTGGGTAGCTCATTTATCGAGGATGGCTATAGGCTATATAACATCACGCTACGACCAATAGGAGCGGAGCAGCAATGAAAAATGTTGCAAAAACGGGGAAAATTGTCGTTTTTTTTCATATTATTCGAGATCGATTTCCGGTCACGACAAGTGATTTTATAAAATTCTTTGAATGCAGTTCAAATTATTTATAAAACCAAAATTAAGTCTTCCTTTAGTAAAATGTTTTATCTCAGTATTTAAGGTACTTTCGTTCTGTGTGGCATAGTTTTGGAACATACTGTATGTTCATGCAGTGTAAACCTATAAGTAATTGTTACACGTATCTCAGTAATAAGTTGTTGTAAATAATTGTAAGGTACAGTGTAAACAATTGTTGGTTAAACAAAATAAATAAATAGGTAAATATTATAACTGCTAAATTTCTGTTGTAGTGTTGTTGTAGTGTCTGTTAAATTTATCGACATTCAGTGGCTAAATTATGTCTAATTGACATAGGGATAAGAAGAGAGATGGAGTAGTGGATGGGAGACGTGCGAAATCTAGTAAGTAATCCATAGGACGTGTGATAAAGAAAGATGAGGCAAAATGTCAGCAGCAGACAATAAGCTGATACTTCTATTGTAGTCAAAGAGTTACTGACTGTCGAATTTCAACAGCGGAGCGTATGGTGTGTATGGTATAAGTACCTAATGCCGTAATACATACCCCAATTGCATTTATATGACATATACAGGATACTAGCTTTCGCCCGCGGCTCCGCCCGCATGGATGTCGGTTATCGCGATAAAAACTATCCTATGTCCTTCCTCGGGACTCAAACTATCTCCATACAAAATTTCGTCTAAATCGGTTAAGCTGTTTGAGCGTGAAAGCGTAACAGACAGACAGACAGACAGACAGAGTTACTTTCACATTTATAATATTAGTATGGATTATAAAGTTATTTATTGTAGTAGTCGGGCCACGACCGGGAGGTTATAAATATATTACAAATCACCCTGTATAGAACTTTTAATTGATTTTTTTTTTAGTTCCGTACCCAAAATGACAAAATGGAACACTTATAGTCTCGCCATGTCCGTCGGTCCGTCTGTCCGTCCATCCGAAGCTTAGCTCAGAAAAAGTTAGTATTAGAAGAATGTAATTTTGCATGGATACACATATTCCTTATCTTGAAAAATTTCTTTTTAGGGTATACGTAAAGTGGGGATGTGTTTTTTTTCTAACCTACCCCTTTCATTAGATAGGTCTTTTAAGAACATTTAGGGGGTTTAAAGACTAATTTTCGGTTTAGGGATCAGTTTGTGAAATATTAAGCTTTATAGTGCAAACGTTTGTTAAAGTCATGTGTCCTCCCCCACCTGCCAGCTAAATGGTTTATGTTGGGTATGTGACAAAAATCGCGGTAGTAGTATTTATAGTGAAATTAAAACTATCACAGCTAAGTAGGCTTTACAACTTAACGAGTAACAGCAGACCAAGTAACAAAATTTTGGTACAAATTCCATTGAAAAATACTTATATAACGTTGTTAGTAGTATGAAACAACAGAAAACCCACTTCTTAAGCCGTATTCTTCAGCGATGTTCGTGGCCCGACATACACTTACCCGGTTTTTTAATTGAATTATTTATCGATTAAAAAAACTATTAATTGAAAAATACCCCAAAAATTTGAGAATAGATTTTGATTTTAATTCTCTCTGATTTTATCATTTGATTTTAAGAAGACAGAAATGTTGAAAGAAGACCGACAGTACGAATCCTACTCTCTCTCTCTTTCTCTTTCTCTATCTCTCACTTATGTTGAGTTCGCCTGTCGGGGCGAGGTTACATGATTAAATATGCAAAGCCTATTATAAAGCGCTGACATTAATACTGTCCAATTTTTCTCCACAGTAATAATGGTTTCCTAAAGTCGGTTACGGCGGTCAATCTCATTAGAGACTAGCCAACTACGTAGGAAATATTATAGTCACAAGTGTATGCGCAGACACAAGTGCACTCTCTATTTACTCACTCTCGTGTCCGATGGAACGAAAATCTGACACGACCGGAGAGATTGGGCGCAGGACCGACGGCTTAACGTGCTTTACGAGGCACGGAGGGGTGTAACAATGTTCGAAAACGGCCACCCATTTATGGATCGGCGGTGGTAACATTGCTTAACCGTGCAAATACCTACGTCGATCTGCTCGGTCGCCACTGAGTGAGATCCCTCACCACACCCACAGTACAGATTCAATGAATATATTTAAATAATACGGTCTAATCTTTTTATACGATATGAAAGGAAGATCAATATTATGTTAAATAGAAAGTAAACGTAAATAACTGATTTCTTTACTTATAAAGTATTCTAACAAAGTAACAAACAATACTGGGAATTTCTCCATTGTATGTGAACACGTGTATCATAATAGGTACTATGCGATCACACGTTTCGCGCAAAAACTACTACAGGTACTGCAAACAAGCTTGAATGATTCAATTTAAACACTACCATCCACTTTGTGAGCGATAAACTCGGGTAGGTTTACCTACACATGTACTAAGCTCCTAGAGTAGGTACAGTCGACCGCGTTAAGGTTGAAATTAGTAACTGTCAGAATATTATTGCAAAGGAAAATCAACCTTGTTATTTATGACGGGCAAATGATTTTCAACCGTAAGGTGATAGACCATATTTTGGCCGATTGTAATCTTCATATGTGTTTTGCTCGAATTACGTAGACATTGTTCATGGACACGGTATCCCGAAAAAACGGTCCGACCTTTATTCCTGTAGGTCTACTCTCTTTCATGGACGTGCCCGAATTGCAAAAAGGTACACATATAAAAACAATGACGTTTTACATATAGACACGCTTAACCGCACTCTATTTTGGCAACATAAATGCAAGGTAACTACCGTAAACCCAATTAGTCAGGCATCAACCAGTATCACGACAGCATGTCCGTACTGCTTGCCTAAAATGAATGCAAACTCGAAGTTTACATAAAATGCTATCTGGCGTGCTTCGACGATGCGATAATTCAACTGCAAAAGTGTAGGATAACAGAAACGTATAATTTTACGCGGAAGTACGCCATTTTTAGTATAACACTATATTTTTCATATAAATTGCATGTTGTCACTGCGCAGCGTCATACGTAGATATGCATATCGTACTGCGATGATTCGCTAATTTGATGGTCTTGCTTTACTTCAAAACCTCTATTTATCTCTCTGTTACAATAGGTACGGCCTTTATTGCGTTGATGTTCCTTCCCTTTCATAGTATGTAATTGTGTGTACACCTAGGTAACTAGCTATAGATATGTTATTTTACGTAACCATTGTTCATGCTATTTTATTAGCCTATAACGTCTCTATATGTAAAATGGCATTGGGTATAAACGTTTGGCCGGTTTTCAGTCAATTGTAACAAGTGATAGATTAGACCTACATTTCGTCTGCACCAATTCCCATCGTATGCATTTATTAATATTAGTCTTACATAAAATGAATTGCCTCATTCCTGTTTAATCCATTACAGTAATCCATCAATAGATTTCAGCCAGTGCTAGCTATGAGAAGTTTAGCACAAATCCAACCAATCACAACCTATCCATCATCGAGACGCGGTTTATCGATTAATTAATCGTTCGCGTATATATCACGCACATTGCTTTAACGAATCACATCGTATAATGCGCCGGTGTGACGGAAGTCGGCGGGAAAAATGTAGGGAGCGCTCGCTGCCATACAAATGAAGTATGGTGACCATACGTTAAAGATACTTTATCTATAATTTAAAGATTTTTTGTACAGGATTACTTTTAAAACACTAACGACCTTTCGCAGAGGGTTTTGTAAAACTGATGAAAATTTGTACTTCGTTATTTCATACAAAAACAAAATTAAAGAAATTGTTCGATTTAAATGTCATTTTGATTTGACATGTTTGGTGTGGTAGGTAACGAACCTTAAACTATTTTTTCCAGAATTTTGTTTTCTGGAAAAAATAGGTCGTATCGTATCGTAGAGCTATAGTTACAGCCCCTTAATCTTATTACTTAGGTAACTCATTTCAACTAGCTAAAGAAAATTATACGTATTGTCTTGGTTTTTATTTCCATTTACAAAATAGGAGAAGATTAAACATTCGCTAGTTAAAATCGGCCATTGGTAAAAATGCTGTTACTAAAGTATATCTATACTAATACATATTATAAAGCTGAAGAGTTTGTTTGTTTGAACGCGGTAATCTCAGGAACTACTGGCCCGAATTGAAAATTTCTTTCACTGTTGGATATCCTATTTATCGAGAAAGGCTGTATAACATCACGCTACGACCAATAGGAGCGGAGCAGCAATGAGAAATGTTGCATAAACGGGGAATATTTACGCAGACGAAGTTGCGCGGGACAGCTAGTTATGAATAAGGGGACAAGTTGTAACTGTGATAGAAGGATGAGGTAATCTTAGTAAAATTATGGTCAGATTTAAAATTGATTACTATAAGATATGTTCTATTATGATTTTGTCACCGGTCCATATTATGATATACCACCATTTTATGAAATGGTTCATACTATTATGAATTGATCAATACTAAAATCTGACCATGACATAATATGTCCTGTATAATATATTATTAACATGACTATTAATTAGTGTATAAAGGTTAGCGTTACCAATGTCAGATAACAAGATTTGAAACCGTTATCGTAAACTGTCGAACCACTCCGTAGCTCTTAGAGAACGTTAAGCCATTGGTAAGCCTGATGTCTTTCCAGATCCCCTAGATAAGAGGAATAACGCTAATCGATTAAATGACAATCGAATAGAATGACGAACAAAACGCAAATATCAAAATTGGCTGAAGATAAAAAAAGACACTGTTCTATGGCGCAGTTGTGTCGAATTGCCGTCCCACATGAAAGAATGGCGAATATTTAAACGTCACTCAGTTTTAAGACCCTGATAACTTTCATGCTGTCACTGTCACATTAAGGTGAAGAGTGTGAGGTGAGAGTGAGAGAATGCAGAAAACTTGTTGTGTATTTTTTTTTTAAAGACGACTACCGTATTAGGTTTTCGCGGGAAACTTTACAAACATACAAGTCACGGATGCATATTGTATTTGTGCACACATGGGCGCAATAATAAGCTATCATTATTAGCATATGGGTGCACAATCTCTGTGTACGTACTTAAATAGTATGTCGTCGAATATGTTGGCTAATACTATAATTCCACCTAATCTAACAAGAAATTTTCATTAATTTGAGTTGTACCTACTCAGCAATCTGTTCAACCTTTTACATTTTTAAAAAAAGGTAGGTAGATTTTAGCCCTTATTTTGTCATCTGCTAAAAAAGTGGTAATTCTGATTTTCCACAAAGGTCGTGGACGCCTGGCAAATACCAGGGCAAAAGTCGTCAAAAATAAATTACACCGAGTAAAGGCCGAGGCAAATAATTAAATTTCGCATTAGTAAAATATTCGCTGGGCGTGAAATTATTAAATTTGCAAATATTCGCTATTGTGATTAAACATATTATTTTAAATTCGCAAGCAGTGCAAATAGGCGATTGCTTAACTATATATTATACTCATTACATTCGAGGTAGGCATAACAATATGATAAATATTTTAAAGAATGGCAAAGCTGTGGACATACGTCTTAGAACTAGTGATACCAAACAACTTAATTTAAATTCTAAGTTTAAAATGTATTATAATTAAAAGAGTTGTTTAAATGGCATCGATCTGATCTGTGAGCACTAAATACAAATAAGGACTAATAGTAAAATCAAATTGAACAACAAACTCTCTGATAAAAAATTGCTGAAATTTATAAATATTTCTTTTAAACCCCGCCTTGACCTGAACCCACTATCTAGCTTACCTGAATGACAGAGCCGTTACCTAAATGGTAACAGGAAGCGGGGGGCAGGGGCGGTAACTAAACCAAGAGAATTAGAGATGCGATTCTAATATTCTTTATTACTTCATATCACACAAACCACTGAACGGATTTATACAATTAAAACGTCGTTAGATTCGTCTTGACCGTCCAAGTGTTCCTATATAAGTGACAAGTTTAAAAAAAACTAACATGGCGGCAGTGTGATGTCAAAATAAAAGGTGTGAAAAAAAGTTGTGTCAAATATTGCAATGTGGGTATTAAATTATAGACCTTATTTGAAGCATTTCAAAAAGTTATAATATGATTATATCTGTATTACTAAAAATAGTTATTTTCAATTTTCAATACTTCACAATAGTTGTCATAAAAGTTACTTGTTATATCCTACAACTACTCAAAAATGTATTACTAAAAAAATAAACCCGTCTGCACAAAAAACATAGAAACAAGATCCCCTAAATATATAATTTTATGCAATCGGAGGCACTTTACTAAGTTCATCCTCCATCATTAATGCCTCCTATGTTTGTGATTATTTTTGTAAAGAAATTGTTTTTCAAACTTTCTTTAGTATTTACTGTAACTGTTCTAAATTTAAACACTTATGAACTCGAATAAGTTGTTTTTTTTATATTATTGAATTCAAATTTTAGTAGGATTTTCAATCGATTAAACTTAATTAATCGTTTTCGTAAGTAATTTCGCATCTCTATGACATGCGCGAAAGTGTTATGAACCTAACTTCAATCCGGCCGAGTTACATAACTGTAACAATAATAAATCGAACCGTCATATGGCTTTTAATCCAGATTCGTAGGAATGATGTCCAAATATTTCACAATTAACTAATTGGAGTACAATCTACCGTCAAGCCTACTTAATTTAATAATAGCTTTTGGTTACGTCACCTGCTATTTTCGTTTATATGTGGCCTATTTTGTACGTAGCCGGTGACCTAGTTACGTATATGTATATTACAATAAGGAAAATGCCCTTATTTCGTAAAGGGACAGCCCTAGCAATAAATAATTTAAAATATAACAACGTTAAAATGATTACTTAATTTTTAGGATAATTTATATGATGCCAACGCGGTGTTTAGACCATATAAGTAATTTATTGTTTCAATTCAATTGAATGCAACCTGCAATAAACTTAGAGCGTGTTAATGGTTTTTTAGTTCATCCCATAATTCTGAAAAGTAAGGATTTATTCGTAAAATTTTATCTGAAGCATCTGTGTTTATTCTACATTTTACTATTGTACATTCTACCAATTTTTTTGTAAGATGACTTCGGCATTAAATAAATAAAATAATATCTTGGGACAACTACCTGATCCCAAACTAAGCATAGCTTGTACTATGGACACCAGACAACTGATAAACATACTTATATATTTCTAAATACATACATATTAAAGATAAATAACACCCAGACATAAACCATCGTGCTCATCACACAAAGTTTTATCCTGGGTAGGGACCTCGAAATCTCTCGAATCGATCTCTTGCGTAGCAGTTGGACATACTCCCACCGCGCCACAGAGGTAGTCAACTTACTAGTGCAATGGGTATAAATGTGAAACTAGTGGTTGCGATCGATAAGTAACACTAACTAGGGCGAAGTCGCTAGTTAGCAATAAAAAGCTATCAAGACTTCATATAATGTCTGTCGAAACATACAGAGAAAGACTACTTGATTATCGATCGTGTGGTCACATTAGTTTTAACGGAATACCGCTGCCACGTCAAACTGGTACAAAATAAAGTTTATTTATATTGTTTTTTTTCTTACCTCAATGTCATTTTTATAACAAACATTTATAAGTATGTGTATCTATTCTGTGGACGTGGATGTGTAATTATTATGATATATACATACTACACGCTACTATATATACATATATATATATATATATATATATATATATATATACACTCTATGGAATTATAAGGTAGCTTAAGCACTGGCAACCGTAAATAAACATGTTTTGTATAGTTTATTTCATTTTATTGTTTATTTATTTGTGAGCAAAATAAATGGATTATTTTCTTTCTTACTTACTAATATTGCTTATTGATGAATTTATCAATGTTATAAATAAATAGAGTATAAAAAATTCGGATAAAAGGTCGGCCAACGAACGATTAACGTTCTGGTAAATATTTAAAGGCTTTATCAGCGGCGAAGTAGTATTTAAAGAGGTGATAAGGCAAGAAATTAAACATTGTACTTTCCCCAACCAATATATTTGATCAAATCCCATAGGTATCGTTACATATTATAAAATAAAGTCCTTCCTGAAGCCACCACGTCTGTCTGTATGTCTGAACGCGCTAAACTCAAAAACGACAAAACGGATTTTCATGTGGTTTTTACCAATAGCCGGAGAAATTATTTTGCGAAATATGACAATGAGAGTTGAAGTTGTAGGGAAAGATCAATGAGATTAAATTAATACATTAAATATATTACGGAATCATTCCTTTTGAAAACATTATGCTGCTCAAGCCTTCTTTAAACCTCTGACGAAAAATAGAGGTTGTTGTTATGTTAGTGTTACTATCTGTTGAAATGGTAGCGTCCGAATTTCAATGCGGTATTTTTATTAGAAAGCTGACAAATAAATAACTTTTTATGTGATGGGTCGGGAATCTGGGATCAGTTTACGTGCATATAATTATCATACCTATAGTCCGTCATAGGTCGATATTTCTGCCTAGGAAGGAAAGGGTCAACACCAGTTCTCGTCCAAGCAGTTTATTAATTTTAATCTGGCTTTTTTTTCTTTTAAAAGATAACTAGCAATGTGGAATTGAGTCCCACATTACTTGCAATCTTGTTAACCTCTCCAGCTAAGCTCAAAGGCTTTTGTTAGGAGTAGAGGGTAAGATTCGAAACCGCGACCTCACGATTGCGAGACCGATGCCTTAGCCATTAGGCTACCACAGCTACATTTTTGCCTGCATTACTCTCCTCTCTCTCTCTCTACTTAACTGTTATTATTTATTATATATCCTACTCACTGATTCCGTATAGACCCGCCTTGATTATATTTAATCTATTTATTAATATTTACTGTTATATTATTTTTAATCATGCCCCATTGGCCGGAGTAAACTAACCAGTATTGTCACATTACTGTATGTGACAATATTGTTTAGAATATTGACAGCTGTCCAGTCCATCTTCACTAAAATTTCCATATAAATGTATCTAACAAAAAGTGGTTACAATTTCTAATCAAGTTTTCTTGGTCACCCTACTTTACCGTTTGCGCATGAGTGGCTTTCACGGTCGCCTTTCTCAGTTTCTCATGCGTTTTCCACGGTCCCAATAAGTATTTATTATTTGTTGCTTGTTATGTGAAGTAAAATGTGAGAAACAATTTATAACATTCGGAAGGATTCGTACATAAGTAGGAATCGTTCCTGGATTGAAGTCGCTGGGAACGGTTAGTTTAAAAAAAAAATCGGGCAAGAGCATGTCGGACCTTGCTCAATGTAGGGTTCCGCAGCCTTGAATAATTGCATCAGCAGAAGAGCGTATGTTCATGTCACTTACACCCTTGTGTTAAAAAACACAGTTTTTTATATAGTACCTATAGCCACTCATGTTCGAAATAATTTTAGTTTAAAATATTTATTATGCGCTGCCTTTGTGACTGTTTTCATATTTTTTGGTTAAAAAGTTAAGAGGGGTCCTTAATTTTATCTAAATCTATGCAACTTAAAATTTCGCAATTTTTTAATCAGTGAAGTTTTAGTCAATTAAAAACTTAGTAAAAATTATCTATGGTTAACATCTTACTTAAAAAAACTCTGGCTGTCTATTACATTTCCACTCTTAAACGGCTGGACCAATTTAAATGAAATTTGGAATTTTGATAGTTTGAATCCCGGGAAGCGACAAGGATAGTTTTTATAGCGATAAACAAACAACATCTACGAGGGCAGAGCCGCGGTCGAAAGTTAGTAGGTAGGAGAATTGCGGGAAAAACCTACTAAATGTACAGCCAATTACCAAACATCCTGCTGTATTCCAGAGGTCATATTTTCTGAGTTAAACGCCTCATTTCCTCACAGAGACAACATAATGTATTTATGGACTTTACGGCGCCTCGACGCTTCCTCGAAGAGCGAAATTCCCATAACCACCGTAACAAACCACCCTAATAGAATTTGGGTTGTTACGGAGGTGGTTTTAGCGGAACCGGTGGTTAAGTCGGAGTCGGAGGTTTTAAATATGGTTTGTTGGAGTCGGAGGCGGTGGGAGAAGATAGATATGTTGAGATAACTACTCGTAGGTAGCGGCTTCTACAAGATACCTATGCTTCAAATTTCATCCACATTCATGGTATAGTTTTTGAGTGTAATGCCTGTGACATACGAACGGACAGACAGACAAACCTAATAAGGATTCCGTTTTTGTCATTTTTTTTTAGCTTAAAGGAACGACCGCCGTACGCTAGGTAGGTAGGTACCTCCGAATAAAACCTTCGATTTAAAATTGTCGGAACCGAAGTCGGAGTAAAACTAGTTTTTTTTTTTTTAAATGTCTGTTTTTGTCGGCTGAACATATTTTAATGTGCATTTCATTTGTCACTAACATTGTAGGGTCAGTCAGTCAGTCGTGTAACTTATTTGATTAATTTCAATAATATTGAAGACTAGCTGTCCCGCGCAACTTCGTATGCGTAATTTTCCCCGTTTTTGCAACATTTCTCGTCGCTGCTCCGCTCCTATTAGTCTTAGCGCGATGTTATATAGCCTGTAGCCTTCCTCGATAAATGGGCTATCCAACAAAAAAAGATTTATTCAAATCGAACCAGTAGTTCCTGAGATTAGCGCGTTTAAACAAACAAACAAACTCTTCCGCTTTATAAAATTAGTATAGATTTCGGTCGAAAAATTAATGTCAACTTTTTTTACTTCATTAATCGAATAAAACGCCGTTTGATGTTATTGAAAGCGGTTTCAGTATGAAATTTTATGAAAATAATATTTTTGGCCGTGACTAAGAGTTAACATCTATTAAAGCAAACAATAAAACACTTACACAATAAAATAACCGAAAAAAACAAGATTAAGCACCATTGCCCCTGTCTGGTCTACGGATAGATGACCATTCATCATGATAAAGAATCGCCAGTTCTTAAAACTGTGCTATAAAAACAAAACTAGAAAATGGTTGGTCTAAATTTATAACTATGACAAGGTCAGCGCATCGTTATAATAGTTTTGGAGGTCAATTCAAAAATTTGCACCAAAATATCGAGTAAATCGCAATATTTGTTTAGGTCATTTATATTAGCGATTAAAACACTGTTTTACTACAATACACTAAAATTTTAAATTATACACATTTAATCGAGATGGTCCTTTAACATGGTGTATAGTATATTAGTCGCAACACCTTACCCCCATATCAAGTTTATAAACATTCAAACATTGTAAAATTGGCAATTTGAAAAGAGTGGCCGCCAGTTTTTAATGCCAGGTTTTTTTCTTCGGCTTTACCTATTGTTTGCGAGCTTGGCATTAAATGTACATGTAGAATCCCGACGTATCACAAGAGTTGTTTTGCATCCTAAGTTAATAAAGAATTTTGAATTTGAAATTGATAGGTATTTTTTTTTGTATTTAAAGATTTTATTGATGTTATAATATTACATAGAAAAATAACAATTAGATCTTATTCTAAATGCCCTTTACATGTGGAAATCTTCGTATTCTGCAGGCTATGTGCCTATGTAATACATATAAACAATATTTAATCAAATATAACACGAGTGAAAATTCTTATAAATGGCTAACAGCTAAGTACATACCTGTGAAACAGTTAATGAGGGCATTGCAGGCACAACATTACATAAACACTGTTACATCTACTTAACGCAAACAATAATACATATTTACACTAGTAAATTTTACACATGCACATCACTTTTATATTAAAAAAGTACATTGCAAGTGAACATTCGTCGCGAACTGAGCGGATTATTAATCTACCTACATTAGTCGAACTTATTAAAATCAGTCCGGCCATCTATTCGATGCACCTTTGTTATTCATACAGAATCAAGTGATGGGGTAGTCGTATCGACCATAAGTATCGATATATTTTAAGTTTGTATATTTTGTTATGTATATTATGTTTGTTTGAAATTGGTAGGTACTTGTGTAATTTAGGACAATATGGCAATTTTCTAATTTAATTTAATTACAGGCAAAAAAGCGACAGTTAAATTATTTAATTGTAATAATAAACTAATATCTCTGTACAACTCACACACAGCTATCTGATCCCAAACTAGGCAGAGTCTGTACCTACTATGACAACCAGACAGCTGATGAAAATACTTATATTTCTTAATACATACATATCATAGATAAGTTACATCTCACATTTCTACGTGTAATTTCGTCCTCAGATTCCCGCGAAAGATAACCACAATTTTAATTACTAACCTGTAAACAAGCCGAGAAAAACAATTAAAACAATGAAATTACAACAATAGGTAGGTACAAGACAAAACGCTTAAAACAAAACAATCTAATTATTTTTCCATAAATAGAGTTTAGTCATGTTGAGGGACAAAAGAGCCTTATTGTTTGCTTACCACACTTTTAGGGTAATCTTAAAGGCATACTTAAAAAAAAAACATATTTTTTTAAAAGTCGACTAACGCGGCATTTTGTCTCTATTGCATAACAGGTATTAATCGCGCTTATCTTCGAGATATTAGCGAGGTAAAGCAACATTATCACTGTCGGTTCACACAGGGGTACCCATTTCGAATAATGTTACACTCCTCTCTTCATGCTTTGGAGAGCACGTCAAGTCGTCTTGTGGCTAAGCTATCTCAAGTCGTGTCGTATTTCCACCTTATCGGACTATGCACTTGTCTGCTGCGCTTATACTTGTGTACTCTAGCATCTTCTATATAGTTAGCAATATTTTGAGGCGAATTCTATTCTGCTAAGGCCAGTACTCAATATCAACGAAAAACCAAATCCCTTAGACAAAAAACTTGAGAGGTGTCAAGGGACACCCGGATGGAACGAAGTTCTTATCTTAATTTTTTTTTTATTTATAACCTTCGCAACACCACACTGTTTAATGCGAAATAGAAAGACGAAACGAAAATAACTTACAAAAAGACGATTGTATACTGAAGGCTCGACCCACAACTACACAATTGTCACCAATACTGTCTACCGAATTTATGCACATCTAATTTGACGAAGAAGTCACCTGTCGAATTGCGACAGGTGACTTCTTCGTCAAATTCGCCGCACGGCTTGTGTGTGTCAAAAAGTGTCGTTACAGCGCGACAAGGAACTTCGTTCCAATTAGTAGGTGATAATATACAAAGCTGACATTATTTTTAATCTGTTCGTTCACAATATTGTCAATGAGAAAAGCTTGTGATGCTTTTACAAAATCTTCGATCATCCAACAATCTGATTCTTTTATGTCCTGATCACTCTTCTGAATTCGTTGTATTCTCTTTCCTTGTACAATGAGTCTCACTATGGAATGCGTGCCCTCCGAAATTAGGATGGCTCCCAGTCGCTTTAAATTCAAGATGAAAGTTCGTTCTTTATTCCTCAATGGTTCATTCAATCACAATGTTAGCAACCTACGTTATTATGTATGTATATTATGTATATATACGTGGGACAATCAGAAAGTTTTGAGAAACTAAAAAACTGACTTCTATGGATACATTTTTTTAATTAAATCTTTTTAAATAACTCTCCACCAGCCTCTATACAAAGATTCATGCATCTTTTTTTAACCATTTGAAGTCGATCAAATGACTCATTGAATCAATTTAAAAACGTAGAAAATCATCGCAAGAAAATGTTCTCGATGCAGATCCATTTTTAAATGTGACATGATAATTTAATTTGACTTTCGATAAAATGTGGAGGAAAATTCGAACTATTAAATAACCAAATTTTTCAAAATAATTACAAGTGGTCTTAAACATAAAAAAATTTTTCTCCAGACTTTCTGAGTGGCCTGGTTGTTTACGTTTGTGCATGAATATTACATTTTTGTTTATATATTGGAGTGTATTTATTTAATTAGTTTTAAGATAATTGTACTTAATTGACAATCTGCACCTACACAATTATAATTAAATTATTATTAAAAGGTTGACTAGTAGAGGATGCTTCTAGCATTATGTCCGCCTCTGTACATTATTTGTGCATAAAATCTTTAAATAAATAAATAAATTGTCTCCATAAACACAGGAAATTGAAAACTTCAAAAGTTGGAAAGAATTGTTTCTGAAAGTAGCGATCTTTACTCTCTTTCTCCTAGGGCAAAGAAAGAGAGGTAGGATTCGACCTGCTCTCTCCTAAGTCAAAACATTCCCTTATTTCGAAACACAACAGTTAAAAGAGGTCATGACTTGATTTTAGAAAGGTATTGCTAATTATCCATAATTTGTCTGTTCATTGTTTCAACAAACTGCTCTCAGTTCGAGATCATATTATGAAAATAAGTGTAGCAATGTTAAGAATGTAGCATTATTACTTGTTTGATGTAAGTACTTAGGCATGAATAGACCAGTTTGCTATAAAACATTCTTTAACATTATTAAAATACTCACAATTTTTATATATTTTTACTTACAAAGTTTGATGTACTTCTATATATTTTTTTTCTTCACATATGTTAGGTACCTATGTTGCAGGTCACCAGGCCCCTCAGATTCCACAGTTAATTATGTATGTATTTTATGATTTTTTGTTATCAACACAAAACATGATTGAAGAGTACATTAGCATGCAATAACAGTATAAAACTAAATATGTGTTGTGAATATGATGTGTGTGTGTGTGTTTGTGTGTGTGTGTGTGTGTGTGTGTGTTGCGCGTGCATGTGTCTACGTATGTAGTACTACAATAGCGTCTACCATATTGTAGGTATTGAGGAGATCATGCGAGTTAAGTGTTGGTATTTAAAGCTAGTGCATAAAATACGGAGAGTACAAAAGTCAAGCTAGCTGCGTATTTCGCCCGAGCAACGCACACACATACATCGTTCAGGCACACGGAATCTAGGACCATTTCGGACCACTTTCGTCTGAAATTGTTACCGTCTAACACTAGTTTGGTTATTAGTCAAGCCCCTCTTAACACCTAACTATCATCCGCTGAAAAATAATACTGGATATGCCTATAGTTGACCTATAAATTTATTCTTAGGGAGGTTACGCACTAGCGTTTTTTTCTGTGCATATACGATTTACTATTCGTTTCGGTATACGCGCTTACATCAGCTTTACATTTCGCGCTCAAAAAACCGGACTCGCATAAACGGCATCTTTCGGCGTGTCCGCTCAAACTGGTTTTGGTGAGTTCAGTATCAACAAATTTTTACGTTGAATTTAAGTCGCTAAACGCGTCAACGCTTGAACTAGTTGCGCGTCTCAAAAGCACGCCTATACGAGTCTGCATGCGCTTCCAAAAACAACACAAGTCTGTAACCGCCCTAACAAAACTTTGTTTAAAAAATACTATCTTTAAAAGTAGCCGAATGTCACTTTCGTAAATTAGCCAACACATACGAACTGACATATTTTTATTAGCGTAGATTAGGAAGTAGCGCCGGTGACGTCACAGTTTTATTTGACCAGGGACTGCTCTTATATATATAAACAAGTTCTTTTTATTAAATGATGACGTAAGAAAGGTATTTAAAATTTTGATTTTGTAATTTTCAGGAATAATATCTGTCATAAACTGTGCATGTATTATGTTTTAGCTGCCGCTGCGGCCCCCGCCGAATGCGCGCATTATTATAATACGGCCAGTGCGGCCACAACAACCGAGAAAGAACAATCAATTACGGTACTATTGTAACTAACTATAACTTACGTACAAATAAACTAGTTAAGTGATTGATTTTGACTCGTGATCTTTTACTTCTGCACTCCAACATCTCAGTCAAGTCTACAACCGCACAAATGTACCAACATTTCTGGCGTAGTAACTGCCTGGATGGTTGTATATCATTGCGACCTTTATCATAAGAAAGCTTATTTAATGATGACCATTCTTACCTTTGTTTAATGAAAATCCGTTAAGCGGTTTTGTAAATAATCATATTTTAATCATAATTATTATTCCCGCCGCTGCATCCAAGTCAAAATAGGTTAGGTATTGTGATAAAATAACATAATGAATGTACTCCTTTATGCTTGAAACGATATCTCTATACTTAAAATCTTCTGAATAGTTTTCTAGATCCTTTATTCAAACATACAAAGTTTAACTCTCACACGCGGACACACACACGCAACCTATGTTTAGTTTATGTTAGACTAGCTGCCCGACCAGGTTTCGCCCGGGTTTTATATACTTACTAGCTGAACTCGGCCACGCTTCGCTGTGGATTTTAAAGCCAGGGATACTCGCCGGCCTTTCCAGAACATTCTGCTAAAGTTTCATCACAATCTGTTCAATGGTTTCGGAACGCATAGAGGACATACAGACAAACATTGATTTTCATGTATATAAATTTAAAGATTTAATGAGACGAATTATCGATAATACTATGGAAGAGCGGTGTCCTCTAACACTGGCATAGATTGCTGAAAAGAGGTCCTGAGCACTAATTTGTAAAAAAAAACGTACATATTTCAATGCTGATTGTCAAATCAGTCTCTTTTTATGAAATGTCAAAACACACACATACACGCTCTATAGAAATTTGTATGGAATAACAACGTGTGACGTCATAGTTCCTATCGTCAAATCATTAGTTTTAGTATTCGTTTGAATGTTTTTAAATTCAAAAACGTGTTAAAATGTTAAAGAACAGTTATTTTCAGAGCATTTTAAGATCTACTATTACCTGATTAGTATAAAATAATTTACTTTTATTGTAGTCAACTACCCAATTGGTCAATACATTTTATAACTCTAAAAAATAATAAAAACATGTGTCGTTTTTAAACTATCGCGATTTTTATACATATTAGTTATATTTCGGGACTTAATCGCGTGAATTATTTAAAGGTACGAACCTTTTATTTACCCGACGTTTCGATCGAATTGCACCGATCGTGGTCACGGGTCGACTGATGGCAGCTTAGCGATGTCTCCGTGAGGCGCGGGGTTTTTCAACTACCCTCGCCTGGTCTTGATAATTTTGATAATTTGTACTGTCGGTACTTCTACACACTACACTTACAACGTCTTTACACTGAGGCGCGGTGTCTTTACGGCTACGATTACATTTGTTGATAACAGGGTTCCAAGATGGTGAGAGCCGGTATCCATCTTCTCGGTTGAAGTTCTTATACTTCTTGATCTCAACCGCCTCGCGTACTATCCTGGAATAATAGTGGCGATCGGTGGAAAGTACCTGTGGCTTATGCAATTCTATCCAGTGATTTGGTCCTGATTCCAACAAATGCTCAGCGATAGCAGACTTGTAAACTTGACGGTTTTTTACAGCAGCGATATGTTCCTTGACCCTGTCTGCGATTGTCCTTTTGGTCTGTCCGATATAGGAACTACCGCAACTGCAATCCACCTTGTACACGCCAGGTGTTTGGAGCGGAATAACATCCTTAGCCGTTCGTAAAAGCTTCGAAACCTTGGAGTGCGGACTATATACAGTCTTAATGGAGTAACTCTTCAATTTTTTTACGAGTTACGGACAAAATTGGAACAGTATTGATGAGTTACTCCATTAAGACTGTATATAGTCCGCACTCCAAGGTTTCGAAGCTTTTACGAACGGCTAAGGATGTTATTCCGCTCCAAACACCTGGCGTGTACAAGGTGGATTGCAGTTGCGGTAGTTCCTATATCGGACAGACCAAAAGGACAATCGCAGACAGGGTCAAGGAACATATCGCTGCTGTAAAAAACCGTCAAGTTTACAAGTCTGCTATCGCTGAGCATTTGTTGGAATCAGGACCAAATCACTGGATAGAATTGCATAAGCCACAGGTACTTTCCACCGATCGCCACTATTATTCCAGGATAGTACGCGAGGCGGTTGAGATCAAGAAGTATAAGAACTTCAACCGAGAAGATGGATACCGGCTCTCACCATCTTGGAACCCTGTTATCAACAAATGTAATCGTAGCCGTAAAGACACCGCGCCTCAGTGTAAAGACGTTGTAAGTGTAGTGTGTAGAAGTACCGACAGTACAAATTATCAAAATTATCAAGACCAGGCGAGGGTAGTTGAAAAACCCCGCGCCTCACGGAGACATCGCTAAGCTGCCATCAGTCGACCCGTGACCACGATCGGTGCAATTCGATCGAAACGTCGGGTAAATAAAAGGTTCGTACCTTTAAATAATTCACGCGATTAAGTCCCGAAATATAACTAATAAACATGTGTCGGTCAGTTTTAAATGTTTATACATACTACATTAGCTAGTTAGTAGACGGCAGTTAGGCTTTAATGTTCATCTAATGAATGGCAACATTTAAAAATCAAAACTTTCGCATTTGTAAATATTGCAGAGATTTATCATACGCGTACGAGGACGTATATTTCTGTCGGTGACTCATTGCTAGCGTGATTATATCGTGCCACGGTCAGGCGAGATAAGTAGTACAAACAATACAGTATCCTCAGTGAGCATGCGCAGTCCGTCATCACAGTTTAAAAGGCTGCCTATCCAGCGAAGCGAAAAGGAGCGGCGCTATACCAATATAAACTACTAGCTGTCCCGCGCAACTTCGTATGCGTAAATTTTCCCCGTTTTTGCAACATTTCTCGTCGCTGCTCCGCTCCTATTAGTCGTAGCGCGATGTTATATAGCCTATAGCCTTCCTCGATAAATGGGCTATCCAACAAAAAAAGAATTATTAAAATCGGTCCCGTACTTTTTGAGTTTATTCGTTACATACAAAAATACAAATCTTTCCTCTTTATAATATTAGTATAGCAGTATAGATATAGATTTAAACGCAGCCGCAGCGTACAAACTAGAGAAAAATGAGACGGTTGCATGGAAGGTCTAAAGACAGGACATTCCACAGTATAAACTACTCATAAAAAAGGCCATCTATCTACCAATAATGGTTAACCCCAGAACTAGTCTTAAAATATATTCGAAGCTATCTATAGTACTATCGATCGATATTGCAAATAACCTACGAATGTGTCAACTGTGAATCTAAATTTTTTTAGATAGTAATGAACCAGGATTTTTTAGCTTTTGTCGATATTCCGTCTGTTCCGTATTTCTGAATCGACTAAATATTTGAAAATAAAATGCAGCAAGGTCGGATTTTACCGCATATTTCTGTTCGTGAGTCATATATAGATTAGGGCTGTCACGTGTATTAATATACTTTAATATATTGTGTGCAGTAAGTTTGTGAATTCAAAATATCATTAAACCTATTTACTTCTACCTCTGCGCCGAATTTATCATACAACCTTTTTTAATTTGTTAAAAAATGACGCGGTGGGACTATATCCGACTGCTACGCAAGAGGTCGTGGGTTCGATCCCCACCCAGGATAAAACTTTGTGTGATGAGCACGATGGTTTATTCTGGGTCTGGGTGTTATTTATCTATAATATGTATGTATTTAGAAATATATAAGTATGTTTATCAGTTGTCTGGTTTCCATAATACAAGCTCTGCTTAGTTTGGGATCAGATAGCATTGTGTGAGTTGTCCCAAGATATTATTAATATTCTTGCGTAGTTGTTTTTTTTAATTTGCTTTGCGCGCGCCATTTCACGTCATATGGTATAGTCGTTCTAAACTTAAGCTCTTACATTTATCTTCGTAATTCATTTTTATTTATATAGATTAATTGCTAGTATTGAAATGGGTGAGTCGAAACAGCTTTTGAGTAGTTAAAATAATATGTCTCAACAAAAATCGAAACTTGAGTGACAGCCCTAGTGGACGGTTGTACAGTCATAGTGTCAGACAGGACGTAAACACTCCGCCATTCACACGATCAAAGTGTACACACTAGTTGCGATGAAGCTGCGACTCGTTTGATCTTCAATCATGTTCAACTGAGAACTAAGATGAATTCTACATGTGTACAAATCGCGAAAGTTTGTCGACATTTATTTGATAAGTTTAGGAGGTATTTAAAAAAACGAACTAAATAATAGTAAACACACAAAGTAAATCTTCTGTCTGTTTCATACTCAACATGTAGTATGTTAAAATAGGCATTATTTGGGAGGTACCTTGATGCCTTAAAATGTACTCCTCCGCATAAACTGACTGTTGACTGCCACGGTGGCGCAATGAAAGTTCGCGCTAATGCTGTTCGATGTTGAGAAGGGTTCGATTCTAACACGGGACATTTTTTTTATTCTATTTCTTTAAGGGCCTTTTGAAACGCTCAACATAACAGTCCTAGCGTACCTTAAGCACATACAATTTACAGTGTATGTACATAATTTTAGTATACTTATATACTAAAATTATGGTACTTAAGTCATGAATCATGTTTCACAGAGTTTTTTGAGAATAGAATACTAAACTCGAATAATAATAGAGTAATCATCCTTACTTTACCTTATTTTTTATACTTACCTATCAAAAATAAGGTAAAGTAAGGATGACGTCACTATCTTTCATTGTTCGTTTGTTTAGTAAACATAGAATATTGCAACGTCATGATCGACAATCATTAATAGCTACCGCAGCTAATTGTCGAATAGTCTATAGTCCCCTTAACTCTAATGGTTCACCCATTTACGAAGCAAGGTCGTCGTTGCATTTCGTGACTAAAAACTGACGCCATCTTTTATTTTCATGAATGATATGGCATTGACAGCTACACATATTTTTGACACATATGACGACTCATATCAACCCATATGATGGCCCACTGCTGGGCACGGGTCTCCCCAGTAGAACCTACTGGTATGTAGATCCTGGGGGTAATTGCCATAATCGCCACGCTTGGCGAGCGGGTTGGCGATCGCAGTAAGGCTTTAGTTACGCAGAGGACGCTGCTGCCCGTCCTCCGGAGTGAAATCCCTTAGTCGCCTTGACGACACCCTCGGGAGGAGATGGGGTGGTACTATTCTTAAGCCGGCACCACACGGCCTATGACGACTATTCTACAAAATATCGACTAGTCGGCCTATTAATTTATTCAAATTTCTTGGTTAAATTAAGTTGATTGAAATGAAATCACTTCTTCACTTTTTTTTTAAATTTTCCTTATGTGAATAAAAAACCTATTTTGTAAAAGAACGCGTTTAAGGAGAAAACTAAAACAAAAATCTATCTTAAAGGGTTTCATGTAATCTTTTGAACAACTGCATACCAACCCAGGGCTGAATGTGAGCCTAATTCAGATATGTTGTACAGAAATTGACACTATAATGGTAATTGTGAAACTTTCTCATTAAATTAAACGGAGTTTTCGACATAAATTGTGTGGTTGTGATGTTCAAATATAAAACTATAGACTGATTTTGATGCCATAAATACACAAATATTGAAAAATGATTTATTTAGCTCTTCTTACTAACAAATATTTTTCTGATAAAAAGACATTATTGCTGAGGCGCGTGAAAATTTTGACTCTAAATTTGTATATATATTACTATATAACTTACATTACCCATAATATTTACACAATAGAATATAATAAACATAGTAATACCGTTAGCAAGCCACAATATTTAAATCAATATTTCACACGACATCGACAATGTTGCGTCTATCTATTAAAACAATAATATTACAAAATGTAGGCACTCGGAGTGATAATTTGGAGAAAAGTAACCTTCTACCTAATAGTTTTTAGGGTACCTTGAGAGCGTTAATTACTATACATGCTGTATAATTGTTCACTCGTTACTTCTCAAAACTCTCTAGACTGTATGAAAAACCACACGCAATCTTAAATAATGCCGCTGATCAGCTTTAGGACCACAGGTTCTCTTTTGAACTGTCTCTTTTATGAACTCAAGGCTAAATAATTTATGTCCAAACTGGTCGTTTATTGGCTGAATAGCGTGCTATAGTGCTCTAACTCAGCTTACTCGGACAGCATAAAAATAAAGGTGTAGAATTATTCCGCTACAGAACTTCTTATGCTAGTTGGGTAAGCAATCCATAGAGAAAATAGTTACCTGAAATCACAGTCAGTTTTATTAAAAATTAAACCCTAAAGAAAACTAGTCGGTTTGGCAAACTAGTCGGTTAATCGGCCATCTTGAAACCGACTAGTCGGTCTAAGTCATAGTCGGCTCATCACTAGTTAAAATTAGTATTGGTCGTTGTATATTTGCATCAGTCCTTTAACACGGTGTACAGTATATTAGCCGCAGCACCTTACCCCCATATTAAGTATATAAACGTTAAAACATTGTAAAAGAACCTGGCAATTAAAACTCGAGGTCACTCTTTTCAAATTGCCATTTGAAAAGAGTGGCCGCGAGTTTTTATTGCCAGGTTCTTTTCTCCGGCTTTACCTATTGTTTGCGAACTTGGCATAACACGTACATGTAGAATCCCTACGTTTTACAAGAGTTGTTTTGCATCCTAATTAAATAAAGAATTTTGAATTTAAACATTTTGAATTTTATAATCTCGAAACGAATATTCGGATAATGAACAGGCGCGAATAATTAACACGAGTGAGAGTTTCGTTAATCAATTAATTTGTTTAAGTTAATGTTGTTACTAATTGAATTTAAATTATATTTTGACAGAAATTGTAATATCAATCTGCCATTCATTGCACGCTGAGCTGACGCATTTCTCATTAATATGTTAAGTGCATGTACGCTCTAAATAATGAAAATTCTGTGCCTCCTGTTTGCCTCCTTTAAGTAATATTTACATAAAAAATTGCAGATATATTTTAAAGTATAACCTCTTTAAATAATTGCTGAACACAGTATTTATCTTGCTTCGTGATATAAGTGCGGTTATATTAATTTTCACATTATATTTTTCAATAAGTGTATTTATCGTGAACATTGAGTTAACAGTTTTTTCTTATTATTGATTAAGGTACAATTCGGCATATTCCTATCCATTTTGCTGAATTGTATCAATAGGCAAAATTATGGAAATATTTATAATACGATACGACGATATTTTTACATTTTGTTTTGGCAACACTGCGCTAGGCTACAATACTAATGTGCTATTAGATATCTTTATTTCCATGTTCTTATATCAATTTACACGAAAACAACTTTTATCACGTAATTTTAGCAAGTATTAGAAATTAAAAAGAGTACAAATCACAGGATTACTTAGAAACTAAAATATTTAGGTACCACTAAAATTTAAATACACAATGGAAGTCAAAGTTGTCATCTACAAAAGTAGGTAATCATATCTAACCTAACCCGATCCGACCCGATAAGTAATAAAGTAATAAATAAGTAATAATTTTTGTATCCCGATATTTGAAAACAAATCTGGCTACTCTACTCAAAGGGTAATATCAATCTGCCACATGACACTACACATCGTTACAAAGATAAATTTTAAATGCGTCCTTTGTCCTCCACGTATCTATTATGTGTTATTAATGGTATAATGTACCAAGTCCTCGTATGAAACAGACGACAATGGGAGCCATAAGTGGACCCATCTTTGAATGGGGTGACCCTAATTGACGTGAAAGTGTGTATGATATTTTATTAAATAAGTGTACGTTTTATTTAGAAATAATAACAGGGCAATAATATATTATCACATATTGTATTATATTATTGTCTTTATATATATATTTCTTGTGTGCGTGTGTATGTCACTGAACTCCTCCTAGACGGCTGGACCGATTTTGATGAAATTTTGTGTGCGAGTTCAAGGGGATTCGAGGATGGTTTAGATTCACAATTGAACCCGATTTAAAAAAAAAAGAGATAGAGAGAGAAGAGACAAAGTTCGCCGGGACAGCTAGTTATTATATAATATAATAATTATAAAATATCTTGGGGAGACTTACACACTACCATTTGATTCAAAACTAGGCAGAGCCTGTACTATGGCAAACAGACAACTGATGAACGTGGTAAGGGACCGTGACTGCTAAGCAGGAGATCGTGGGTTTCTTAGGTGGAAATCGAACCCACGAATATTTAGATTTTTTTTTAAAGGACGTATTCGCACTAGGGTACAAACCCTGTGTCGCGGGGGACTTTACAAACATACAAATCACAGACACAAAGTACACCCAGACTAGGAACAACAATTTGTATGTTTATCAGTTGCCTGGTTGCCATAGTACTGGTTCTGCCTAATTTGTGATCAGATGATATTAATCTAACACAAGAAACTAACTAAGCGATCATTTACATTCCAGAACCCGTTCAGTATCAGTGTAAATTCCACTTCATCCTACAAAAGCTTTTGAGACGTTTGTAAATTTCCATTTCATAGCAGACTATGATAAATACTTCGTACAAAGCTCAGTCTATTTGCCGAAGTCGACTTAAGCTCAGTAGAACGCTCCACGTCACGGAGAAGTAATACTCTTTCGTGATGGTGGATCTAATGAAGGTTTTAATAATGCAAACATGATTATATTTGCAGTTTTAAGATTGGTAAATGGTCTGTCATGAATAAAACAAACTTATTGAGCCCAAAATAATAGGCTACACAAGTAAGGTTTAGAAATAAATTTGTTCATAAATAATTATCATTCCTGAATATGGAATCTGTCAACAACTGAACTCTTTCGGAACAGTGGTTCGAGATTGAGTGAGCGTGATGTCTGCACGAGGCATATATGTGACAAAATTCAAAATTAAAAAAATGATTATATCTTGCAAGTGAATTCAAATTTATTCACTTGCAGGATGCAAAACAACACTTGTGATACGTCGGGATTCTACATGTAAACGTAATGCCGAGTTCGCAAACAATGGGTAAAGCCGGAGAAAAAAACCTGGCAATAAAAACTCACGGCCACTCTTATCAAAATGCCAATTTCATAATGTTTGAACGTTTATAAACTTGATGTGGGGGTAAGATGCTGCGACAAATACACTATATACACCATGTTAAAGGACTGATGGAAATTATATAATCAAAAAGTTGAGCCCTGTATCGCGGAAGACTTTACAAACATACAAGTCACGGACATAAAGTACACCCAGACTCGGAACAACAATTTGTGGATCACACAAAGTGGTGACCCGTGTAGGAATCGAACCCTCTTGCGTAGCAGTCGGATACACTCCTACCGCACCACAGAGGCAGCCTAATTATAAATAACACAAATATAATTTTAAATACGTACTCTTTACAAATCTAATAATGTATTCAGTTCAAATAAAATTATAATAGAATATCCAAAATAGAATTGAAGAATAGAATTACCCCTCCCTCTTAGAAACGTCTATTAAATAACACGAATAGTAGAACAATGATTCTAAATAACACAAATACAATTATAAATACGTACGCTTTACAAATGTAATAATGTATTCAGTTGAAATAAAATTATAATGGAATATCGAAATAGAATTGTAGAATAGAATTACCCCTCCCTCTTAGATACGTCTAACACGAATAGTAGAACAATGATTCTAAATAACACAAATACAATTATAAATACGTACGCTTTACAAATGTAATAATGTATTCAGTTGAAATAAAATTATAATGGAATATCAAAGCATTCCTCAGGATAAACAAATGGTTCTAATTTTTAGAACAGAACTCTTTCATGGCCCTATATCAAACCCGAAGCTTCTAGTGAAGTATTTGCGATTCATATGAACGCTGTAATATAGGTATGTTTAATACAAACAAATTTAAAAAGAGTAAGATGCTTATGGAGAAGGCGTGTTAGGTATTATTTCTCAGTCGGTGAGCTTCTTTATGCTGTCATAAGTTCTAAATGCCTGCACCAATTTAGATGAGGTGTTAAATCTACATAAAGCTGCAGAGTTTGTTTGTTTGAACGCGATAATCTCAGGAACTACTGGTCCAAACTGAAAAAATATTTTACTGTTGGATAGCCCATTTATCGAGAAAGGCTATAGGTTTAATAACATCACGCTATGACCAACAGGAGCGTAGCAGCAATGAAAAATGTTGCAAAAACGGGGAAAATTAAAGTGAACGAATTTGCGCGGGTCAGGTAGTGAGTAATATAGGTCAGGTTATATTTTAAAAAGCAATGTGGCTACCGTCCGTATACATATGTCTATACTCATTTTTTTTTCTTCTGAGCGGGTCAATATGGTTATCAGAATAAGGCCGCATTGAGTGAATATTTGCTGAAAATTAGTCTTGTAGTACTACTTAATTTGATAGCTAAATAATAAAAATAAATATTTTTAGCAGGGGCAACTCCATACATGTAACAGAAGCTTAAAACATTTTTCAGCAAACTTTAACGTGTGGCACGTTATTCGACAGGTATTTTAAAAACATTTAAAGGTTTTCAATAAACTTTTTTATTAAGTGAGTATTTTTGGAAATAATCGTTTCGAAAGTTGCATTGTCATCGAGTTATGGCCGAAAAACTGCGTTTCTCAACAAAGGCGTAAGTGCCATGAACGTACGCTCTTCGGCTAGTGCAATTATTGAAATCGGATTTTTTCATTTTTAGTGCATTTATTTGTAATAACGACTGCGGAACCCAACCCTGATCATGGTCCGATATGCTCTTGCCTGTTTTTTTTATTAAATTTTATCATCCGCCGGCCTGTATCTAAGCCGGTATGTATTCTCACACATATTTTGCTGTCGCAAATGTATTATAGCGGTGTAGAGCCCAAAATTATTTTCCCTATATTGTATCCCTGCAGTTCATTACCTTCAAAAACACTAAACAAAGTGTAGGAAGTTCAAAAAACCACAATTACATGGGTATCAGTTTCATCACCACAAACAATGGTCCGTACATTTTTTATTAGACGTCTGCCGCGAAGGAAACCTTACTAATTGACAAAAGATTGTAATTAATCCAAGTCAATGTCAAAATCTTTGTTTATTTTAGAATGAAAACCGAAACACGAGTTTAGGAATGTACTCTAACCATTTCGTTTATTAAAACATCGTAAAAACAATCAACGCATTTCCTTCATAGTAATGATAAGTTTCTAAATAAAACCTACTCTTTGATATCTAGCATGCTACAGACAGACAGGCATTTGTTAGATTAAAAAGTGAAAACTTTAAAAGTTTAATATCAATGTAATATAATTGAATAGGTACTTTTCATACTCTCGACTATTTTGATTTGATTAAGAAATATTTTTTACGTTATATCTAATATTTATACCTTTTTTTTAGTGATTTAAACGAGTATATATATATATATATCTAATATATAAAATTCTCGTGTCACAGTTTTCTTTGCCATACTCCTCCGAAACGGCTTGACCGATTTTGATGAAATTTTGTGTGCATATTGGGTAGGTCTGAGAATCGAACAACATCTATTTTTCATATCCCTAAGAGTTTGTTTGTTTGTTTGAACACGATAATCTCAGGAACTACTGGGCTGCACTGAAAAAATATTTTACTGTTGGATAGCCGATTTATTGAGAAAGGTTATAGGCTATATAACATCACGCTACGACCTATAGGAGCTGAGCAGCAATGATAAATGTTGCAAAAACGGGTAAAATTTACGCAGACGAAGTTGCGCGGGTCAGCTAGTATATATATAAGATTTCTCAAATAGATTAAAATTTGAGCAGCTAATTCAATGGTTTATGGACCAATAAAGGAGTTCAAATCTAGCAAAAGAGTGTTCCAAAAGTTATTGAGAAAGTACAAACATAAATATTTAAACTCAGTAACGTAGCAAAATGATATTCACAGCAGTGCAAACTAGTCTGCTCAAACTCTGTATACTTTTTTTTCAAATTGTTGCATTTGCCGCATCCAATCATTTCAGTAACGTGTTTCCTGACACGCTTCGATTTCGGGGCATAGTGTTGATCCGAAAATAGCTAGTACTGACTTCGTTACTGTTTATTGCACACTCGTAGGGGCCCCATTTGAGTAACTTTTTATTTATAAACGTACACTCTGTGGTTTACGTTTAGTGTATTTGGTGCATGTTGTTCGAATATGTACTTGATGTGTTAACCTCTGAAATATTGAAATATTGAGTAGATCTGGACTTTTCCCATTTGCTATATCTGTCAGAAATAACATACGTTTTTGCGTGAAAGAGTAATAAACATATATTTTTTTAATTTAACTATCACTATATGAAGTACTAGCGGACGCCTCGCGTAGTTCCCGTGGGAATACAGGGATAAAAAATAGCCTATGTAAGTATGGCTACGGGGTTAGTGTAGCTTCACAACGATGAATTTTCAAATCCGTCCAGTAGTTTCGGAGCCTATTCAATACAAACAAACAATCAAATCTTTATAATACAAGGATAGATTAGTATAGATATAGATATAGGTATACTCAGTCTTTTTAGTATTTTCAATACAACCTTTGACTCCTTTTTCCATATTTTTAAAAATCCTTAGCCGAACGTCCCCTGTTTGTAAGACGCTGGAATATTAACCCAAATGCCTAAAGGAATTGCAACGATAGATCTCGGTTAGAGTCTGATGATAGCTCAGCGATGTCTTCGTGAGACGCGGGATTTTTCAACTAATTGCGTAGGTTTTGTCTTTTTTTTTTATTCTTTATTTGTTAAGGCGTTTTTGTCCACATGGCAAGTCAACTCCATCGTAGGTTTTGTCTTTCGACATGGAATTGAATTGGTATGAAAAAATATGGAAGATATTAAGCTGAATGTATAGTTGCAAAATGTTCTAATTATTGAGTAGGATCTAACTATATTTTAACAAAGGAGGACAGGACAGCATACGAGGTCTAATTAAAATAAATAAATATTCGTAAACCTATCATGAACCATCTACGGGGGTGGGGGGGGGGGGTACGGAGACTAAGGTTTAATCCAGAAATTTGCAAGTAATGCTTCCACTTTGGTGAGCGATCGATCGGTGTATCAAAGTCGAGAATCTAGGTCAGCCGAGACACTCTTTGGGAAATCAACCCAAGTCAGAAACAAAAAGTCTTGGGTAACCCTACATAGACAAGATTATTATATAGGAAAACTAGCTGACCCGCGCAACTTCGTCTGCGTAAATTTTCCCCGTTTTTCTTTTTCTTCCTTTTTTTTTACAACATTTTTCATGGCTGCTCCGCTCCTATTGGTCGTAGCGTGATGTTATAACCTATAGCCTTCCTCGATAAATGGGCTATCCAACAATAAAATATTTTTTCAATGCGGCCCAGTAGTTCCTGAGATTATCGCGTTCAAACAAACAAACAAACTCTTAGGGGGATGAAAAATAGATGTTGTCCGATTCTCAGACCTACCCAATATGCACACAAAATTTCATCAAAATCAGTCAAGCCGTTTCGGAGGAGTATGGCAACGAAAACTGTGACACGAGAATTTTATATATTAGATGTAGGTACACCATGACGTAAATTTTTTGTGGATAACAACATCAACTTGATCGGCATCACATGTGATCTAACAACTTTACTCTTTTATTGCCTTATGGGGGAAAAACACAACATTATTTAAATGTTGAAAAACACACTACAGGCGTAAAAAATAATCAAATAAAATAGTAACCCCTCCCCCCTCGACTAACAGTAAGTAAGTAACCGAAGAAATTCCGTCGCCGTTGCCGTCGCGGGTAAAACTACACATGCCTATGACTGGCACACTTGCATAACAGTTCCTTGCACGTGCTACTGTTATATGGCATACCTGGATCTAATTTTAATTTACGGCATACCATGCAATTAGCAGCCACGCTACTGTTCTGTTTTACTGCCATTCACACTGTAATGTACTTCCCTGTTGTTTATAATGATCAAAAATCCAACTTCGTACGTAGCTTCCATGTTTTGCAATCTTTACTCATATTATAAAGCTGAAGAGTTTGTTTGTTTGAACACGGTAATCTCTGGACTGGTCCGAATTGAAAAATTCCTTCACAGTTGTGTAGCTCATTTATCGAGGAAGGCTATAGGCTATATAATATCACGCTACGACCAATAGGAGCGGAGCAGCAATGAGAAATGTTGCAAAAAAGGGTAAAATTTACGCAGACGAAGTTGCAAGGGACAGCTAGTAGTTAATACACGTCCGGGGGACGGTTTTCATCTGAAATTTTATTGTTCAGTTGTAGGGTCAACTACACTGCATTATAGCATTATGTCTGACGCCACAACATCCAAATTAATATAAAGTAACTCTGTCTGTCTACTACGTTTTCACGCTTAAACCGCTCTAAACCGATTTAGACGAAATTCTGTATTCCTATAGTTTGAGTACCAGGAAAGGACAAAGGGTGGTTTTTATCGCGATAACCGACATCTACGCAGGCGGAGCCGCGGGCGAAAGCTAATAACAAACATTCCCGTGAATATTATGGTGGGTTCACATGCTCACGTTTAAAGCGACATTCGCACGAAGATGATCACAAGCGTGTGAATAGGCGTGAATGTGCTGCTCGGCTGTTTGTGGACGGCTTGTTTGTACCGCCGGCCCGTGTCAGGCTGCTCGCCGAGCTGCGACCAAAACCCACCAATAAAACGGTTGCTGTTAATGTAGATACATAGTTTTAACATCAGACGATATAAACTGCCAGCTTACATATGTTACTAGCTTTTAACCGCGGTGTCGCTGCCGTAGATCGTATCGCCACAATAAGTAGCCCTTCTTCAAGCATCAAGAGTCAAACATTGTGAAGAACCGGTGATCCACAAAATGTTTATTTGAGCCTGAATTGTGAATATTTCTATCTCCAATAACAAATATTTTATCTCACATTGTGAAAATAGATCCCTTTCTGCGAAAAAATCTTATATATTTAAGTGGCTGCTCATGTTAAAGTGTTCTATTCTTATTCGATTATTTCTTATTGGAATATCTTACGACGAGTAACGTATTTAATTCTTTTCGCAAATTATATTTTAAAGAAGTTTAGTAGCGTATGTAATTCTTTTCGCAAATTATATTTTAAATATTAATTTACAAATGAAACTTATTCATAATTAGATGAGCACTGGTGTGTAAAGGAGACATCACGTTCAATCGACCGACGCACATATGACTGCCTCTGTGGCGCGGTGGAAGTGTGTCTGACTGCTACGCAAAAGGTTCGATTCCCACACGGGACACCCCTTTGTGTGATCCACAAATTTTTGTTTCGAGTCTGGGTGTACTTTGTGTCCTTGACTTGTAAGTCCCTCGCGACACAGGGTTTGTACCCTACTGCGGGAGTCGTCTTTTTAAAGAAAAAAAAAATTAGACACCTTTGTCATAGTTTGTGTAGGTTGTCTTCTGTACTCGTACCGTATTCTGTGTGTATCTGTCGCAAGCAAAATATATCATTCGCGCGTGTATAAACGGTCTAAAACCTAACCTAACCAAATGAATTTAGCATAATTGCTAGGTACATAAGTTATGTTTACATGTACAGTTCTGGCAGCGGCCGGATGATTCAGATTCCACTAAAATCTGTTTTCATGGATACCTCACAATTTTTAAATGTTTTATAATCTCAATTTGTTTTTTGTAAACGTTAATATTACCTGCGACATATCTACAACAAGTTATGAAATATATTATGTACTAGCTGTCCCGCGCAACTTCGTCTGCGTAAATTTTCCCCTTTTATATTCTTTTTTTTATAATCCTATGTTACTTCTAATACCTCCAAGAATATGTGTACAAAGTATCATGATGATCGGTTGAGTAGTTTTCGCGTGAAAGCGTAACAAACAAACTTACATTCACATTTATATATTAGTAGGGATGATCAAATTCAAAGGTCCTCTCCTTATGTATTTATTATACCTTGAGCTTGTAATGTAATTCGGAAAATTTGGCGACATTTTTCAGTACAATATAATTATAATTTTTTTTTTAATTTTTTAAATAATTAATTAAAAAAGATCTACGCCATAACAATGCAAATGAATTTTATGCCAAATGTACATCAATACAATTAGTACACTGTTAGCTGCTGGTAACCCGCTATATCTATGCCATAAAAATCGCAAGACGTCAAACGCTAAGGAAACTAGCTGTCTGACAATCAGTCATTTTTTACTCCATCAATGTGTCGCAATATTAACAAATCTGCTTTTAGAAAATGCTTGCAATTTTTTGTCTCTCTCCGTTAGGGAAAAAATCTTTACGACGAAAAAACGGACACTGATTGTGCAATGTGCAAATCGGTTCATTTAATTACTTGGTAGGTACAAGTTGAACCATAAATGTATAATAAATGGTGTCAACACACTGAAAATTTCGCAAGTTGGGATTTTGTCCTTCTCACACATTCTGTCCTATTCCCGTCAACGTCGTAGAAGGAGATAGATGAACCTTCAAAGTAAATTAAGAGCAAATATTTCGACCAATACAAATATTCGTAGCGTGGTCAGCATTTAAATGAATTTTCCTTGAACACGGTACATCTCTAGTGAACGAGTTTCAAAATCCTCAACAGTAATTTGATTTATATTCGCAAAGGGTACAAATACGGAGAATGAAGGATCGTTTGCGACGTACGAACTAGGGAACTGTGAAGGACTCGTATACAATTCGATTACGTACCGGCTCCAACTGTACCTACGTAACAATTAAACGCAATCATGCCCTTTAATCTATCTACGTCGAGAGCCACTACTATTGGAATTTGATTAAATGTTTTGTTTAATTCGGGAAAGGGGTAGTTTGATTGGGTTGCAAAACCAATTGGTAGTTAGATCTAAACACTAGTGCTGTGGTAGCAAATATTACAAAAATGTTCGCCATCACAATAACGTAACTACGTAATGTGAGCGGTAACAAACTCGAACTGGAATAAGCTTGTTTAAGCAAAAGGTATATTTCATTCTGGTCGATGGGAGGAAATGGCCTAAAATTTTCAATACCAAAAATCGATAAACAAAACAACCATCGGGAGGCTTCTGCCCTGCCTACACTGAAAAGAAGACGAAGTATCCTCCGACGTTTCTAAACGTAGAACTATGGAGTAGAACTAACGAAAGTTTCGTTTCGTTTTATAGTTTGAGCCTCAGTTGGTAGGGGTCACAATCAATAAATACATTCCTGAATCCCGGAGAGAAACTTTTCATCCGGAATCGGAATTCCGAAGGAAGTATGCTAGTAGTTAGATAATATGGCTACGGCATATTGAGTACATATTTATAATAAATTTTTATGATATCTTTATAACAATAATAGCGTTTATATACAATCTTAAGTATAAGTTAAAAGTAGGGAGGGGGAAGTTTAAAATGACTAAAATACTGCTTACGAAATACTTGCATGGCCATCATTGATTCACATTTTTTTAATAGATGGTAAGTTAGTTTGATTAGATACGATAAGGCCAGGGGCGTAGCTACCGTCGAATCAATTTATATGGCACCCCCTTCTACAGCCCCGATAAATACGGCCGTTTATGCCACAAAAAACGTATATTTCAAGACGAGACAGTGCGATGTACGAAACACTCGGTGGGCAAGTTTGACTCACACTTGTCCGATTTTTTTTATACATTTGGTAGATAGATATAAACTTTGTTTAACGAAAATTAGTTTTGAAGATAATCAACTTTTTACTATTCACGTTCAAATATCGTTTCGTTATATTATACGGACATTCACGTGTTTCGACCAGATTGCACAAGCACATTGCCGTGGTCACAAACAGACTGTCGCAGTGATGTTGACTCCGTAAGGCCGATGAATCTTTATATACCCTCACTTTTTGTTTCTTGAAATGTTAGGGTCACTGCACACTACACTAATTGTGTCCATGTTAACCGACTGCGAACTTATGCCTGGTTGTGTTTTACAAATCACTAGATTGCACGTCACAGAACCGCTCGCTTTGTTTCATTCAGATTTTCATGTCATTTCAGATTCAATCGTATCTGTCACTCCTCTAATGTCAAAGGAGCGACAGAAAAGATCTGATCTGAGTGAGAAAAAATCACTCATCGATCCGTACAATCTACATATACAACGGTGGCTAACCAGTTGGTAACTTGGTGGGCACTCCGAAGGATATAACACCTTTGCAGACGCCAGGTATCTACAAAATTGATTGCAGCTGCGGTAGTTCGGACCTAGGCCAAACAAAGCAAACTATAGCGTAAAGGATAAAAAAACATAGCAGCAGTCAATAACCAGCCAACGAACACCAATCACTGGATTGAGTTTCATGTCCACAAACCCCCTCCACAGATAGCAATTTATATTCAAGAATTCTGCGTGAAGCGATTAAAATTGAAAAACACAAAACTTAAATCGGGAAGAGGGCTTTAAACTAGTCGAAACCGCCCAATTATTGGCATTTTAAGAATCAATTATTGACACGTTTAAGAGTAAATTCTGCTGTTATCTCTAAATTCCAATATTGGTTATTGATATAGTGTTGCTTATATTAAACAGGATAAAAATACTATTTTACTATTGAATGCAAACCTCGATAAATCAATGGTTAACTTGTTTTATTTTTCAAACTAAAATCTAAAGTACCGATATATGTGACTTGTAATCCAGTGATGAGTTAAACACAACCTCGCATAAATTCGCAGTCGGTTAAAATGGACACTATCGATGTAGTGTGCAGTATCCCTAACATTTCGAGAAACAAAAAAGTGAGGGTAGATGAAGATTCATCGGCCTCACAGAGTCTTAACATCGCTGCGACAGTCCGAGTGTGACCACGGCCGGTGCAACCTAGTAGAAACTTCAAGCAATTTTAAGGTAAATAAACGTTCACCACTATATCGACTAGTACAGTCCTATAATACATTCTTTAATTAGATTGATATAGTGGCAACGATACCTGTACATTTAAAAAAAAATGTTGATATTCTGTGCAGTAGTAATTATTGAACTCACGGTGTATTAGTATTAAAAATTATATGATAAATTATTGTAGAACTGTATCTGTACTGTGTATTGGTGGTTGGTATTGTATACTATGTATCGGGAACCTTTATTTTTTGTTGTAAAACTAATCAGTAATTTCTCAAACTGAATATTTATTTACGATTATTTATTTTATTAATATGTGGTAAATGTTGTTGGTGTTGAAATTAGTAAGTGTAGTTATTATTACTCTGTATGTTATTATGTATTTCTATACTGTTTTTTTACCCTAATAAATGGAAAAAAAACGGTATATAAAATACTAGTTTATGCGTGGATGCCAGATTGCTACCATTTTTTTTTTGGTCTTTGGACTTTAATCAGATGTGATGTGAGAAATGGCGATCATGTACTAAAATATTTTAACGGCAAAGTTACATACTAACTTTGCCGTTAAAATATTGAGTAACTTTCGATTTACTCCCTTAGGGGGTGAATTTTCAAAAATTCTTATTTAGTATTCCCCAACGTTATAAAAGGAACCCAACCTGTGCAAATTTTCAAGTTTCTAACCCATAAAGCATTTAGCTTCTCGTTTTTTTTTTTTATCAAAGAATTATTAACATCTCTTTGTTTTAATACTAAGTTACATTATGTTGTTGCAGATCTCCTTGTTGTAATCCTGTGAGAGAATCTTCTCAGCGAGCATCTCTCACCATCACCTCTTCCTTCACCATCGGCAACTGTTCGCGAAGAAGATTCTCTGAAGGGCACAGGTAATTCTTTAAACAATTAGTATGTTTTGAAACAAATCAATAGGGACGTTCAGACGGTATGTGTTATTTTTATATCATATAAAAATTCCTCTTCGAGACTATTGCACGGAGTTTTCTCCATTATCTATAATCTTAATAAGCCTAAACATATAAACTCTCCGAAAGAAATGATCTGAATTATTGTAAAAACCGCATAAAAAACTGTCGTGTTGTATAGAAAATAATAAAATAGACCGTTATAGAAGCAAAGCATTTTTTTATTTTTCTTTGATATTGGTAATGTGTTGTTATTTTAGGTGTGTAAAATTGTATTTTTTATATCGAAATAAATTATTTATTATTCTTCTTCTTCTTCACTCCGTATTCTCAGGCGCGGATCCAGAACTTTGTTCTGGGGGAGGGATTTGACTCAACTGGCCAAGTATGAGTCAATTGCATGACGGGGGCGGGGGTTCATTTGATTCAGCATGGGTATATTGGGCACCACCACCGAAGTGGGGGTGGGGGGCTAACAAATGCCTAAATGATTGATCCACGCCTACGTATTCATAAATATATTTCGCAAGTAACTGTTAACCGTGTTTAAACACCTTTGTAGAACATATTCGGAACAATGTAATCCGAAGTGGTCTGAGATTCAGATGTCCGTAAATGATGTCTATGTGTTGTATTATGCTCAAGCGCGTTTATATGTAGCTTCCTTTTATACTTTCCGTGTTTCATTGTGAGGAATTTATTAACTTCGTAATCTTAAATTTCACAAGTTTACGGAAACTGATTTTATTTACTTTTGGCCAAGCACAAGAAATCCGAATCCATAGACTATTTTCGGAAACGAGTTGATTTTTATTTTTTCACAACTCACACAATGTCATCTGAGGCGAAACTAAGCGAATATTTTTCTAAATACATACATAATATAGATAATTTACACCCAGACACATATTTAACAATCGCGCTTATCATACAAAATTGTATCCTTTGTGAGAATCAAACTTACGACCTCCGGCTGCCAGAGTCATTAACCACTAGACCAACAGGCCAGTCTCTAATTGATGTTATCTTGGGACAACTGACACAACGTTATCTGATCCCAAACTAAGCAGAACTTGTACTATGGCAACCAGACAACTTATAGGTATAGATACATATATATTTCTAAATACATACATATATGTAATATAAATAAACTGCACTCAGACACAGAATAAACCATCGTCCTCATCACATAAAGTTTGATCCTGGATAGAGATCGAACCCACGACCTCCGGCTTAGCAGTCAGGGTCACTAACCACTAGACCAACAGGCCAGTCAACATATTTAAGATATTGGGACCAGACGAATAAGTGAAACGATCGCTGGCTCGTCACGCACTGATTTCTACATCTACACTAATATTATAAAAAGAAAAGATTTGTATTTTTGTATGTAACGTATAAACTCAAAAAGTACTGGACCGATTTTAATAATTCTTTTTTTGTTGGATAGCCCATTTATCGAGAAAGGCTATAGGCTATATAACATCGCGCTACGACTAATAGGAGCGGAGCAGCGACGAGAAATGTTGCAAAAACGGGGAAAATTTACGCATACGAAGTTGCGCGGGACAGCTAGTATTTTATAAAGGCATACAACGGTGGCACGGGTGGTCGTACCACAGATAACACATTTAACAACTACCTTATTTTTTATTAAAAAAATGTTTTCATTGTGCGTATTGGCTGGACTCTCCGCTGCTCAAGCGATGGGTGCACTCAAATAAACGTTGATGTTGCTTAACGTATTATCGGACAGCATATTTTTTAATTCATATTAAGTTTTGTAATACTAACACTAGTTCTTAAGTTTCATCTTGTTACTAACACAATATGGATATGCACTGGTCGGAAATAAAATGTTGTTATTATTATTAAATTAAGGCCTTCAAGCCTTATTCTACAGATAAGTAACTACGTATCTTATACCTTTAAACATGCAATTCTTGTATAAATATACCTAAATATATATAATCTGAATCTCAGCAAGGGCTTCAGCGATTTTTATGAAATTTTGTACGCGGTTTCGGGGGCGATAAATCGATCTAGCTAGGTTTTATTTTTAGAAAACGTAGTTAAAAAAAAACGAGCAATGCTCGGTCATCCAGGTACTTTTTAATTAATCAGAGAAGTTGGTTTTAAACCTACTTCAAAAAGAAGGAGGTTCTCAATTCGGATTTTTGTATTTTTTATGTATGTTCAGGCATAACTCCGCCATATATAGACGGATTTTTTCGCAATGGTCCCATATAAATTTCGTAAATTTGATGATGATTTCCGATGATAAGTGATTGAAGTCGGCTAAATGTTTTGCAGTAAAAAAAGTATTTATAATATAATACTGCTTAGTTCAGCCTTCGATTTCCAACCAAAATACTCCGATGAATCATGTATTTATAAGTTAGTTATTTAGTTCGTAGCGAAATGAAACCTAATATCGGTTAGCGGGAAGTTATTATTATAGCGGTTGTTATGAAATCAATAGCGGTAGTAGCCTAATGGCTAAGGCATCGGACACGCAATCGTGAGTTCGCGGGTTTGAATCCTATTGATTATACTACCGACTTTTCAAATTGAAAAATAACAAGTAGTCATTAGGAAATTTGTAAAGAACCAAAAAGTAGTTGAATTAATTAAATACTAGACTGCTTCTGTGGCGCGGTGGGAATGTGTCCAACTGCTACGCAAGAGGTCGTGAGTTCGATTCCCACACGGGACACCACTTTGTGTGATCCACAAATTGTTGTTCCGGGTCTGGGTGTACTTTATGTCCGTGACTTGTATGTTTGTTAAGTCCCCCGCGACACAGGGCTTCTACACTACTGCGGGAGTCGTTTAAAAAAAAAAACAACAAAAAAATCTTTAAATGTTGATACAGAAACACAATTACCCTAATTATTTGATAATAAATTAAATTAATATACCTAATAATAATAAATTTATTACGAAAAATCTTTTAAAAAAAAATAACATATACATAAAATTAGACAGCAGATACATGTTAAAATCTAATAATAATATTTTGGTACAACACACATGGTCATCTGATCCCAAACTAGGCAGAGCCTGTACTATGGCAATCAGACAACAGTTAAACAACTGTTAAAATTGTTACTATTTGCCCCACGCCGGTAACTTGCCCCAAAAACGGGGTAAGTTATTACATCCACTACCTTCACAAAAAGTCATATAAACAAGCATTTGTTAGCAATTTAAGCCCAATGATCATTCTAATTGATAACTGAATAATTGTTCTTCCGTTTAAAAGTTCTTTATAATGAAAATACTCAATATTTCGACTTCTGCATTGAAAAAATAACTACAAAAATCCCCCCCCCCCCCCCCGCTCCCCTATATCGGGTAAGAGGGTGTCTATTAGTTACGTCAGACGTTTAGGCAGTGGGGAGACCAGCCGAATCTAACGCAGGGGAGCAAGTATACCTACATAATTTTTTTTCGCAAAAAATCGTCTAAAACTGAATTGAAAATAAGAAATTGAGTCTAATGTGAAATCTCAATGCATGTCTCTCAGTATAACGAGGGGGTCAAGCCAAATCTCACGTTATCTCACAAGAGGGGGGAAGGGGGTCAAAAATCCGTCAAAATCACCTCACGTAATTCTAACACCCCCTAACCTTCATTAGATACGTATTTCGCTCGAGCAAGGCACACTTAAACATCGTTACGGATAAGAATATAACACCCTTCAAAGAAGGAAAGGAAAGCACGTTAGGTCGTCTAAAAAAGGTTTCAATGACGAGAAAAGTTGAAAAAGATGCGTAGAAAAACGTAAATCCACATTTATAGGGTTCCGTACCACAAAAAGAAGAAACTGAACCCTAATTGTCACTTTGTTATCCGTCCGTCCGTCTGACAAGACAGACGGCTTTATCTATACCCTTTACCTCAGGAATGCGTGGAGCTATCGTGTTGTAATTAAACTCGGCAGGTCTACAGTCCCTTGAAGCTTGAGTCTCACCGAGTCTCTCAATATGTAGTTTGTACCTACAAATTTGTTACGAATGTCCTCGGTGGGCAAATCCACCTCGCATTTGTCCGGTTTTTCTTCATACTAACCAAACTATTTCAGCTTGATCTCCATTTTACTAACAGCGTCATACATTAGAGAGCTCATTTTTAATAGATGCTATACCGGGCATCCACGCGGGTATAAGCCAGATACCCACAATAGTATTAAAGAATTTATAAAAGCAGAACATCGGGAAAAATGTAGTTTAAATTGTATCATATACCTATACCGACGCAGTTAAATGAGACAGTCATATAAAACCTTACCAGTCAGAGGGAGATAGGTATAGAGGAAAAATCGCATGCTTCAGACAATGATATTGATGTGTCATGAAATATTTTTGTTATTTTGATTAATAATATGTGTAGAATTTAGCACAAATGAATAACGATACCAATAAAATACAATTGACAATTTAATCACTAACATGTGACACAATCATCATCAGCCTATCGCAGTCCACTGCTGGACATAGGCCTCTCCAATTGCACGCCACTTTGTTGATTAAGGGGGCGCATCACCATCTTTCGCTCCAAGCCAACCTCACCTGCACGCGGTACATCCTGCTGTACAACGAACGAGGCTCTGGCGACCGGCTGATGGCGGTATAACCATCCCAATTTAAGGCGTAGCTAAAGTAATAGGTCAGTGACGGGCAGCAGCGTCACTGATGCGAGAGCTACGCGCTGCGATCGCCAACCCGCCTGCCCAGCGTGGCGATTATGGGCATTACCCCAATGCACGAAGCAACATGTGACACAATATTTTTTCTAAATACAACAATAATAAATATACAAAAGAATGAAGAGACGAGGAGGTGGTGCACCTGATGGCAAGCGTCACGCTAGAACCAGTGCCACCCAAGTCCTTGTTTGAGCAAAGATCTGAATGTCACCGGCACCGCACTCCTCATTTGAGAGCTCAATCTTAAAAAGACGACTCTCGCATTAGGGGGAAGGTCGTTGGTCGATCCCTACCCAGAATAAAACTTTGTGTATTGAGCAGGATGGTTTATTCTGTGTCTGGGTGTTATTTATCTTTAACATGTACATATGTATTTAGAAATATATAAGTATGTTTATCAGTTGTCTGGTTTCCATAGTACAAGCTCTGCTTAGTTTGGGATAAAAGTCACGGACACAAAATACACCCAGACTCGCAACAATTTGTGAATCTACACAGCAATGTTGTTTGAGACATTATAATAAAAGTACCATTAGCCCAGTATTACAATTGCTACTGTGCCCTACAACCGAAACACTACTATTGCGTTACATGCGTTAACATTACTATTTCACGGAAGTATAACTGACATAGATACTAAGACGGCCTATCTAGCATCGAACAGCTTATCTTCAAAATGACTGATCATATTTTCGTCAGCTAGAAACCATTACGATTAAACTAGCTTTCTAATGAAAAAATTCTTAACTAAATCCATCTATCCGTTTGAACACTAGGATGCCACAAACAGATACATAGATACACATGCCGATTTAGTCAATCGATTTCCCGAGGGCGTGGGATCCTTACACCATGATACCCTACCGACTCAATTTAAAAAAAAAATAATACCTTATTTTTTTAAACCCATTGTTAGTACATTGACTCAGCGCATTGTCTTCGAATTCGAAAATATAAATGTATTTTTTATAGGTACACATTTTTGTCTCAGGAGTTAATAACTCCAAGTTTAGTGACCCTGGGTGTTTTGTGGCTCACATGGTGACTTACAGGTCTTTCAGAGAGAAAAAAAGGGGAGGCTCTGGAACCTGCAGTGAGAACTTTTAGTGTTTTCTATATACATTTTTAATTTTCTATCAGCTCTTTTTGTACATTGCGTTAATTGCGTATATGCGCGCTTCGTAATTTACGTACCTATTTAAGCTTAACGTCCTAATACTCGTAATGTTGTAATAATAATGTTGTTTTTCGAGTTTTTCAATTTTTCGTAACTTTTGTCCCCCTCCACTGCAGGTAATTGTTTTGCTTGGTCTATTGAGCCTCCGAGTATCGGTAATTTTCGAGGAGAAAATCTATGAAAACCACAGTTTTTCGCCATTTAAATGGCGAAAAACTGTGGTAACCCCCCGAGAGTATTACTTTGCCGGTAGTTCATCTCAATATCAGAGCGAGAAGTTTTATTATCTAGCGTACAATATTCCAAGATCCATTTCCTTACTTTCGTTCTAATGCCGGCGTCGCGTTGGCGCAACTCATTTCCTTTAAAAATGTTCTTTAACTTGTTTGCTTTATACAGAGGAGAAGAGATCTGTTTAACAAAACACTTAGTTTTATATTAAACTAGCTGACCCGCGTAACTTTGTATACGTCAATTTTACCTGTTCTTGCAGCATTTTTCATTGCTGCTCTGCTCCTATTGGTCGTAGCGTGATGTTATATAGCCTATAGCCTACCTCGATAAATGGGCTACCCAACACATTTTTTTTTATTGCGTTCAAACAAACAAACTCTTCAGCTTTATAATATATATAAGTATAGAAAAGGATGAATGCTGATATAGCAAATGCTTTCATAGATACAATTAAATTGAAATAAAACACACGTTGATATCTAATACTGCACCTTGTTGGGTAGATATTTGATGCACGCTTGCTCAATGCCTCTTCTGTGATAGCCAAACACAAAACCACAGACCTGGCCGGAGGATAGGGGTATAGGCATGGTAATCTACCACGGTTAGGAAAACAACCATGGAAACACCCAACTACAAAGAATAGGTACAAGAATCTATGGTACCACAAAGAGATAGTGTATTGAACCACTCAGTGAATAAATAACCTTTGTTTAAACCAGAGGCGAAAGGTTGAAAATTTTCTAAGGTAACCCGATACAACAGTATGTCTAGCTGGACGTAGTTCTTTGTACCTTTAATATCATGTAACTAGGATCCAAAGGGAAACCGAAAGTAATAGTGTACTAAGGACCCGGCGCCACTGGATTATACTAAACATGACAGCTAAAGCATAAAGCTACTTCTATTAAAGAATGGCTACTTCTTCAAGACTACACCAAGACCGAATCTTTGTTATCTTACTACATATAAAAAACCGTCCACCAGACATACATAGGAAACACACACACACACACACACACAACTGCATTCTAGTACAACAGACAACCAAATTCTAGCATAACTCACAACTACATTCTAGCACAACACACAACGGAATTCTAGCACACTGGCTAGCACGGTCGAACACTGTCTCTCAAGATACAGGCCTTTCAGCCTAGTTTGAGTGACAGGGTTTATTTAAAGTAACTTTAAATTTTGTACTTACTTCAAATTAATGCTATACAACCAGCATTAATTTGAAGTAAGTACAAAATTTAACTGTAAAAGTTATTTAGTTATGTGTTAAATAAAAGCTTTTTATTTTTATTATTATAAAGCGTTTATAAATACCTTGTCGAAGCTTTGCCTCAAACAGTTCGTCTCAAGTGTCCCACCTTATGATAATGCTCGTACCAACGTAATAACCCTCGTCCTATTTCTCTCAAAGAGCGTTGTCAAAGGCTTCCTACTTATAGAGCAGGAAGAGAGCGCTCAAAATTGCAAGCATTTTATAAAGGCTGTAGTTTAATATTACGTCACATTAGTGGAGTAAAATAATACCCTTAAGGCAGTCAGCTGGATTCCTTAGCGTTTGGCGTACAGGACTTTAATGGGCTACTCACGGCATCTGGTAAAGAGTTATGCTAACAGACTGATGGTAATGTGATTCTGATAATATTCTACACCAGTTATACTAAATGTCAAATCATACAATCGATAGCATGATTGTGTGATTTGATCTCTGATCTTAGATCGAGCACGATTAAATAATACAACTGGGTATAAAATTTAGCACAACTGACAAACGTAAAACTTATTTTGAATATATTACTATAGATACTGCTAGAAAAGTATTTTTTAAGTTTTAGAAAGCAGTTTAACAATATAATATAGGTAACTAGCTGACCCGCGCAACTTCGTATGCGTCAATTTTCCCCGTTTTTCCAACATGTTTCACTATTGCTCCGCTCCTATTGATCGTAACATGATTTTATATATCCTTCCTCTTCCCTTCCGATAAATGGGCTATCCAATGGTTAAATAATTTTTCAATTTGGACCTGAATTCCTGAGATTATCGCGTTTAAACAAACAAACAAAGCTTTATAATATAGCAACATAATTATTAATTAATCTATGTATATTATACTCGGAATAACTTTAAAATGACTCACGGCTGTCACATACCTACTTGTACATAAATGATGTATGTAACTATACATACACATAGTATATTATATACCACTTATCGCACCATGTTTATAATTAAACTAGCTGTAGCCCGCATAGTTGATTTTACCTCCTAAAGAGTTGATTCTTTCGATCAAAACGCTTAAACACTTGTTTCCTTTTTTACAGCCACAAAGCCAAATACAAAATTTTACAGATCTTACTTCAAAACTAACTGAATTTTATACAAATTTATTACATTGGCTATTACAGCCCCTTATGAGATGATTTTCCAAAAACGCCGAAAAACGTGTTTCTTTTTTTTTAATTTATAAAACGGAACAACAATTTGTGGATTACACAAAGTGGTGTCCCGTGTGGGAATCGAACCCACGACCCCTTGCGTAGCAGTCGGACACACTCCCACCGCGCCACAGAAGCAGTCATTTATAACACCGCTTCCTCCTAACTTGCCAGTTGGTCTAGTGGTTAATGACGCTGACTGCTAAGCCAGAGGTTGTGGGTACGATTCCCACCTCGAAAAAACCTTTGTATGATTGATATGATTGTTTATTCTGTGTCGGGGTGTAATTTATTAAAACGTTCAATTTATTAAGCAATAGGTAGCAGTTGACTGGTTATCATAGTACAGGCCCTGCCTTGTTTGGGATCAAATGGACGGGTGTGAGTTGTCCCACAATATTTATCGAGTTTTTGCTTAAGTCCGCCACAGTATGAAAATTGTTCAAACTTTTTAAGATATTCATCTAATTTTTAAGTGTAGGAGGTTTTTCAATGTGTTCACTCTGACTTGTTATTGTGAGCACTTGCACAAAATACCGAGAGTACAGAAGACAACCTACCTACAAAACGCTCTTGATGCTCAATGACGGTATATCCGATCATGTCAGAAACAAGTTTTAGTTTAAAGTATTTAATCAGCGCTATCTTTGTGATTTTTTTCATATTTTTGGCGATTATTTCCAAAAATACTCACTCAATCAACAAAGTTTATTAGAAACCTTAGAATGCTTTTGAAAGACACATACATAATAAAGGTAGTCTTCTGTGTTCTCGTTATTCTGTGGTAATTACGTCTCTTTAGTAGCAACTTATTATTTTAAGCAACGAACACGCCTCTGCAACAGATATTCGTAAACAAACCGACGATCTATTAACACTAACTTGAAATAAACAAACTTGAAAGTTTACGTTAAATTATCAAAGCGTAAACAACTCTTCTGGTAAGTGTTTCTCTTAGTACTTGAGGCATAAAGTACCAAGGATGCAGAAGGTAACCTTGATGGTGGGTTCACATCTGTGCAAAAAAAATTCAACGAGTGTGTCTTGAACGACGGGGGAGGGGTTGGCAATTGGTCACGAGTCGCGCGAGAGAGAGATAGAGAGAGAGAGAGAGAGAGAGAGAGAGAGAGAGAGAGAGAGAGAGTCACGAGCCACTTTACAATTTTATTAAATCTTGTTTACAAGGAAAAATATGAGTGATATTATCAAGAAGTTTATTGTACACAATAATTTTCTCTGAAAGCATAAAACAATATTATTCTGAAGTATACCATTACCTTGTGTCTTGATAAACATTATTCTTTGAACGTAATTCAATAAATGCTTCTATTGAATTAGGTTACCGTAAAGGTTGCTACCTTTACGGTTTCATTTAAATTTGAAATATCTTCTCAGATCAGACTAGCTTTTGCCCGCGGCTGCCAATCGTAGCCTTTTGCCACAAAATATCGAGAGTACAGAACACAAAAGGTAACCTTCTTAGAACGCGCGCAATAGCAACGCACACATAGACGTGGACAGAACAAGGTGTTCTGGCGGTCTAGACCAAGTCATATTCGAATAGCCATGTCGTTAATGGAAAAGTAGGTAAAATGTATGGGATGGTGTGAAATATGTCACGTTGACAGTATCTTCGCTATTTTTTGCCATTCCATTGATCACTAAACTAGCAAACGGTGAGACCTGTAAAAAAGGCAAAGAGTAAACTAATACTACGGAAAGATTCCGTGTGTCTATGCGCGTATGCGTTTTAACAAGGTTTTAAATGTAGTAAAGTAATAAATAATAAAAAATCTTTATTCAGTTAGGAAGTAAAATACTACTCTTGTGAAAAGTCTGTTCTACATTTACATGTAATGTAGAGAAAAGAATAGTTTCTTTGTTTATAAACTGTATATGCAAGTAAGGTGCTGTCACCATTATATAATACACCGTAGAGTAGAGGACTGATGCAAAAACAAGAATTAAAGAATATTAAAAGAACTACATGAGATTGGAAATATCAACCTCAATGGGTACAATAAATAGGAGCATCCACTTACAATGTAAAAACTATATGCAAATTACTGTTAATCTACTAATATTATAAGCTGAAGAGTTTGTTTGCTTGAAAGCGGTAATCTCAGGAATTATTGGTCCAAATTGAAAAAAATATTTTCTGTTGGGTAGCACATTTATCGCGGAAGGCTATACGACCTATAGGAGCGGAGCAGCAATGAGAAATGACAAAAACGGGGAAAATTTACGCAGACGAAGTTGCGCGGGACAGCTAATCTTAAATAAAACTACTAGAGCTATAGCTGTAAAATTATAAAAACTTTATTAATAGCATTTTAATTTTTAGTTGTGTGTTTGATATCTGTTTCTCGTTTCATTTTCAAAATAGAACAGAAGAAGACAAAACATACCTATTCGGCGTAATTACATTAATACAGATAGATGTAGCTACTTTCGATCAACAAAAGTATTGCTGTAGTAGTTTTGTACGAAACGGTAATTTAATTAACATCCATGCGATCAAGGGTTAAAATACATTTCGAAACGAGATTAAACGCTAAAATATATCCGTATAATTCTCGTTGCATCAGGCACTTGTATCTCAATTTCAGTTAAAATTATTCCACCGTGATGTTTTAATTGGTTTATCTCATTACAGTACAAGTCCCTTTTATTTATAGCTTAAAATTGCAACGAATATCGGAAATATTCTTGTAATTTAATACCGTACTATATTTTATACTCAATCAGACTGTTATTTTATTATATAAAATATTGTATGAAATATTTTATTCCAATACATACCTATGCACGAAAACATGTTTAGAGAATGTTGTTTTTTGTGAATGTGGTCTTATCAGATCATGATATTTTGAGAATATAATGTTATGAGAATATGATGTTATGCGAACGTGGTATTTTACGAATGGGATCTTTTGAGAATACAATATTTAGCGACGGAGGGCTAGCCCTCTAATCCCATATTGTAAGCATTTTACTTAAATACCTTTGAAATAGGCTTCCCACATATGATTACCAGATCGAAAACCCGAAATATTTAGATACCATTTTTAAATATTTCAAAAATTTACCGAAATCGTATATTATATAGTGCTCCATTTACACGAGGCTTGGATAGAATATCAGCGGTCGGCATGTTTTGTGCTGCTGACTATATGCTGAATCTAGGACCTTTTTGTCTTTTATTTTTATTTGTTGTTTGTGTACAAAATGTCAAATTTAATTGTTTAGAAAGGGCAAATAAATGCTTATTATTATTATTTGTATAGAGAAAATAAAATTTATTTATTAACTCCCATACTAACTTATCTTTCACAAAATTAAAGCATATATCTAAACGAAGCACACGTCGAGGTAGTTTTAATGCGCTACCCAAGATAAGGACCAATTATGGCAAAAATATGTTCACATATGAAGGTGCGCAACTTTATAATAAAATACTGTCAAATATTAAAAATGTCAGCTCATTCAATGTTTTTAAATCGAAACTTGCGCAATATGTTGTGGGCCACTACACTAATTAATATTTCTGTTTATAAAATTTGAATACATTGAATGAGTCAATTACAAATAAAACATTGTGAAATGAACAACTAATAATTGACTTTATAAACTATGTTCTCATGTTAGTGACTTCTTGTCTTTTTTGAGAATAAATATATTAAACCCAACTGCCTAATAAGTACCTCGCGACGGGGGGTGGGCGCAAGTCGTTCCACCCAATACTTACTGCCTAATTCATTGCACTTGCCGCGATGGTGTGCAGATCCGCAGATATATGTGCGCTTGCCGTGATGTATGAAATGACCTTCAGTACAATAGTACTTTATAGATACAATATAGAAGAATAATAAATCTTGTATACATGTTTATCTTACTTTCAAATGTATGTATTAATGTCATGGTATCTTTCGCACTCCCTGTGAGTGTATGAATTATTATAAGAGAGCTTTATGTCTTTATTTGACACTAGGTGTCAGCCCCGGCTTCGCACGGGTGTCATATCGTAGTTTTTTAAACCTTCAAAAACCTTAAAAATGTAACTCATTTTTGTAATTTTCGTAGGGATCTCTAATTCTTACGACAGTAAAGTAATATAGGCTATATGTTACTTTCTAATGGCGAAAATTATAAGAATTTTTAAAATCTGTGCAGTAGTTTTTAAGTTTATTTGTTACATACAAAAATACAAATCTTCTTTCTCTCTTTGAAATAACTGAGTCTACATTTTTGAAAGTAAGTCTATTGTGTGAAAATAGTGTTGTAAATTGACTGGCATGTTGGTCTAGTAGTTAGTGATCCTGACTGCTAAGCTAGAGGTTGTGGGTTCGATTCCCATCTACGATACGTAAGCGCCTTTTTTAAATATAATTTATATCTTGCCTTTGCACCAGTCCTCTACAATGGTGTACCTATAATATAATGGTGGCTTACCTACGTACCCATATACAGTTTTTAAGCAAACAAACATTGTAAAAAAGAAAAGAGTGGCAGCAAGTTTTTACTCGTATTGCCTTATTCCTTTCGTTGGCTTTAGTTATTGCTTGCGAACAGGCATGTAGTATGTACATGTAGAATCATGTCTTTTCACAATTGTAGTATTTTGCTTCATAAGTGAGTAAATATTTTTTGATTGATTTGATATTAGAATTATATAAGTATGTTTACGTGTATCAGTTGTCTGGTTGCTATAGTAGAGGTTCTCCACAGTTTGGGATCAGATGGTCTTGTGTGAGTTGTCTGATGTAAGGGAAATCTTTCAATATTGTTTCGTTACATAGATCCCGTTAAAAACAAAAATGTAAAAATATGCCAAGGTTTCGCCAATACAGAAGTGAAATCTAGCTAAAAATCAAAGTCTTTTGAAGTTCTATAATGTACATATTTCATTGTTTTAAATAATTTGTTATTTGCGACTCAATAGAACAACTACTCACAATAACGTGGCCCGTAATGCTTCGTGTAACCACGGTCTGTGAGTCGCCATTTTGCAACTTGGTTGATACACTTGGTCCTCGGAGTACTTACAGCCTTACTGCGATCGCCAACCCGCTCGCCAAGCGTGGCGATTATGGCAATTACCCCCAGGATCTACATACTAGTAGGTTCTAATGGGGAGACCCGTGCCCAGCAGTGGGCCATCATATGGGTTGATATGTGATACACTGCCGTGTGTCTAGATAGATACCCGTGTTGAGCGAACTAATTACATACTCGTAAATTAGTACAGAACCCTCAATGTGCGAGTCTCACTCGCACTCTGCCAGTTTTTAAGCTATTGCATAGCTTTTACCGCGGGCTTTGAACGCGGCGACCGAATCAAGAAATTCCGTAACGAAATAAAACCTAACACCCCCACTCCGCCTACCATGTAGCTCGGCCGAGTGTACGCTTAACGTATATGTATATGGTATGACTGTACGAAGCTCGCACGGATAGAGCTGCTCCGAAATGTAATGACAAAAAAAAAGAAAAAAATAATAATTGCATAAGTAGATAAAAAATGCTATGCAATAGCTTTACCGCGGCAATCCCCGATTGCCACACATTTTTTATTTATTAAAACTAAAGATCTTTGAGATAATTTATATAATAATACAAATATTAAATGTATATTACCTGGTGTAGTAGCTTACTGCCCATCATCGAACAAAAAGTAATAGAACGCTAAACACTAAAAATATTCAATACTTCGCACAGCATGTTTTTTTAGAATGTAACGAAAAAGTATCAATATTGTTAGTATTTATACTTTATCTATGCTTTGCTTATAAGATCGCACAGCAGCGGTACCTACTTGGTGTCCTTGGTAAGACCGCCCATGGTCTCAATGATACCAAAAGTAAAACTGCCAGGAGAGTATACCTGTAAAGAAAAAAAAAAACAATATTTAAACTGTTTCGTACTTCATGCTGTCTACGTTATTCTAGTCTAGTATAGTGTAAACCCGAAAGTAGTTTGCTCAGAATCAGTAACACAACCCAATGGGATTGTTTTTACAACCAATCAATCTTAATTAATATTATAAAGCTGAAGAGTTTGTTTGTTTGAACGCTATAATCTCAGGAACTACGGGTCCGAATTGAAAAATTATTTTACTATTGGATAACCCATTTATCGAGGAAGGCTGTAAGCTACCGTGGCAGTCGGATATGATTTCTTAAAGTAAAAATCTTGTTGAGATATCTAAGCTTGCGGCATACGAAAAATAACCTTGTATATATGTAAGAAACACTCCATTGTACTTTAGCTGTAAGACGCCAAGATTATTATCACAAACTACCAAGAGTACAGAAGGTAAACTTCACACATAGGCACTCGAACCCCGCACAATAGACATCGCTCACAACAGTTGTCTAAGATAGTCAAGTCTTTTTACGTGCATGTTGTCTATGTGTGTGTTGCTGGCCAAGTACGTATGAAGGTTACCTTCCGAGCTCTCAGTGTTTTGTGCTGCTGCTCCAAAAAAGAAATGTTGATGTAAATACCTATGAAAACTGACTCGATGGCGCAGTGGGAGTTCGGGTACGATTCCTACACGGGACACCTTTTGTGATCTATGAATTATTGTTCCGAGTCTGGGTGTACTTATGTCTATGATGGTGTATATTCGTAAAATCCTTGCGACACAAGAATTGTTTCCTACTGCGGTAGTTGTCTTCAACCTTTTGTCCGCCAGTGACCTGTATGACGTCAAATAAAACGGGTTCACGACGCCACCGACGGTATGACACGTCAAGAATAGTACATTTTTACATGACGTGGCGTGGGGAACACGGATTTTCGTTATTGACGAGAAAACGGACGAAAGGGATAATGCGCCCCCGCTCGGCCGGAATGCGTTGAAATTACACCGCTCCGAAATCCTCGCTAATATGCGACGGGCGCGATACATGACGTACCATTATATTATGAAGAATGAATTGAAGAGCTATCACAAACGGACTCCCTGGTCCATTTCTGATATTATCCTGACACTCGCTTTAAATCCAACATTATTTATAATGAGTATTCAATTTTAAATAAAGATTTAAAAACGAAATGCTAATAAGTACACAAATATATATATTAACGTTTATTTATATTGAGCACCTGTTGGTCAATAAAGAAAGTTATGTCGCTGCATGAAACAATCTTTTTCATTCCTATGAATTAAAATTCATCCTTTGAAAAATATGATATTAATATTATAAGAGGTTATGAAAATATATAAATTACGGGTCTTAATCGCTAAAATACTTTATTTATTGCTAGACGTTTCGACCGTATTGCAACGGCCGGAGTCTTGTTGAGTCTACCCGTGACCACTGCCGTTGCAATACGGTCGAAACGTCGGGCAATAAACAAGGTATTTTACCTTAAATTATTCACGCGTTAAGACCCGTAATACATATATTTTTAAAGATTTAAGCATACATAGGGATATAGGGACAGAGAAAGCGACTTTATTTTATACTATGTAGTGATTGTAAGTAATAAAAAAGGATTATATAATGCATTTGAATAAGTTAATGACAAAATAACACTCTGTTTGAGAAAGTGGAGATGTGTTTGTATAGTATTATATTATAGCATTCAGATTAGTTGAATTGATTTTTTTAACTGATTAGTTGGAACTACGATACTTTTACAAAACAACGGTCACTCATGTACCTTTTAATTTGGTAGTAACGTTGCTTTACCTTGCTGAATTCTCAGATTACTAGGCCGCCAATGAGTCACAACTCACCTTTCCCTTCGGAATCTGGCTAATATTATATAGCTAAAGAAAAATCTCAGGAACTACTGGTTCGAATTGAATAATTATTTTAGTGTTGGATAGCCCATTTATCAAGGAAGGCTATAGGCTATACAACAACACGCTACGACCAATAGGAGCTGAGCATCAATTAAAAATGTTGCAAAATTATTACAATATCTACCCAATTTCCCGCCATGTTTAAATTTTAATCACTGATTTTTTTATATACCTATTAAAATGTTATTCATATAAAAAAATCTATGAATTTAAAGACGTGTGTGAATTTCACCAAAGGAGGTGCAGTACTAATGCTCTATTCATTGTAATGACCAATGACTCAATGAGTATGCAAGGTCGTAGGCAAAAACATATAACAAAATTATACAAGTTTATTCTTACTATCTGTGAGTCATCACTTAGGTACTCATCGGCAACTTAAACACATACAAACATACGGACACGTACTCCAAGTGTTTATACAATGTTAGGGCTGTCAGAGTTTTAGTAAAGTATACTTACTCATTCTCATTCATTATTTTTTCTAGTTTTAGTCTTCGCTTTTCTTTTTCAAAATAGAAGAGATGAAGACAAAACATTCAAATACTTGTTAAAGTATGTATTATGATAGTTGTCCCGCGCAACGTCGTATGCGTCATTTCTCCCCGTTTTTGCAACATTTTTCATTGCTGCACCGCTCCTATTGGTCGTAGTGTGATGTAATATAGCCTATAGCCTTCCTCGATAAATGGGCTAACCAACAGTGTAAGAATTGAAATTCTTACACTGTTGGTTAGCCCATTTATCGAGGAAGGCTATAGGCTATATTACTAATGGGCCACCCAACAGAAAAATATTTTTTTAATTTGGACCAGTAGTTCCTGAGATTACCGCGTTCAAACAAACTCTTCAGCTTTATAATATTAGTATAGATAAGAGGCGACGGTCGAGCAGATCGAGGGAACAGCCAGGTTGAGCAAATTTAACACTGTTGAACTCACAGATGGGTGACGGATTCCTAAAATGTCAGAACGAAGGGCGCTTCGTTAGTTCGATACTCCAACATCTAACCTGTTTTCGGTCATGTCGAAATTCTCTGACATCGGACTATGAGTAAGGGAATAAGAGTTATTTTTCAACCTCTTTTTCACTTCCTTTAGGAGTGGCATATCAAAAAGTATAAATACCTATACAAACTTGCAACACATATTTTACCCCCTTAGGGGACAAAATTATAAAAATCCTTTCGTAATAGATGCCTACTAACTTTGTGGCTCCAGTGGTTTAGGTTCTGCTTTGATAAATCAGTCAGTCAGGATCAAGACGAATAATTATATATGTATGTGGGTACCTATCACCTTTATATCTTAGATTTTAGAATTTAAAGTTAGATAAAATAATAGGTACGTTAGGTACCTAAATGTTCTTTACTCAAACATACATGAAAATATAGTCATTATTTTCAAAAAAAAGAACAAGAACACGCGACGTATCGAATTTACGGGCAAAGAAAATCAAATCACGTTACAACGCTTCAGTAATGTTGTATGAAACGGCGTGCTGGGGTTATTGAAAACTCTTTGATTATATCTCTTTTATCATTATTGGCATACATAGGAAGTCTCTTTGCTTGGTACAAATTGCGTTCACGTGGCTGTATAGCCATAATGCGTTTGCCTTTTGTGACATTGGACAACTCTTATTTTCTTACTCATTAAGGAAATAATAGTTAGAGAAAATAGCGGCAAGACTGAAACTCCGTCTTGATTTGTTGTTTACAAACTTAATAAATTTAAATTTAATAATTAAATTAGTTCCAACGGTTCAAAGAATGGAATGTTTTTTTTTTAATCTATACTAATATTATAAAGCTGAAGAGTTTGTTTTTGTTTGTTTGAACGCGGTAATCTCAGGAACTACTGATCCGAAATGAAAAATTCTAAATTTCACTGTTGGATAGACCATTTATCGAGGAAGTCTATAGGCTATATAACATTACGCTACGACTAATAGGAGCGGAGCAGCAATGAGAAAAGTTGCAAAAACGGGGAAAATTTACGCAGACGAAGTTGCGCGGGACAGCTTGTTACACATAAACCTACACTTTTATCCGCACGATTTGTATATTTATATTCACGATTATAACCTTATTTACTTGTCCCATAATACACAATCCTTTTATTTTTTGCACCAGTTTTTATGAGTAACCTTATTTGTTTAAACATAAGGTACAACATAGCTTGAACACTAGATGTCCAAAAATCCGTCTAAATAAAGTTTATATAGTTGTCACTTATAATGAAAGCACAACATAGCTTCTATATTTGATGGGTTGAACTTTGTGCAACACGCTTCGACCAATAGGAGTGGAGCGGCAATGAAATAAATTGCAAAAATGGGGAAAATTTACGCAGACGAAGTTGCGCGGATCAGCTAATATTTTTATAAAATTACACCGAAAGGCAATCTTACTGCCTTAGTGGCGAGGTGGGAGTGTGTTCGACTGATACGCAAGAGGTCGTGGGTTCGACACGGGACACAACTTTGTGTGATCCACAAACTGCTGTTTCGAGTCCGGGTGTACTTTGTGTTCGTGACTTGTATGTTTGTAAAGTCCCCCGCGACACAGGGCATGTACCCTACTGCGGGAGTCGTCTTTAAAATCCATACTAATATTATAAATGTGAAAGTAACTCTGTCTGTCTGTCTGTCTGTCTGTTACGCTTTCACGCTCAAACCGCTGAACCGATTTAGATGAAATTTGGTATGGAGATAGTTTGAGTCTCGGGGAAGGACATAGGATAGTTTTTATCGCGATAACCGACATCCACGCGGGCGGAGCCGCGGGCGCAAGCTAGTAAATATAAAAAAAAAAAAAAAAATTAAACCCGATTGGGGTTAGTTGTACCAAACCCTAAACCGTTTGCGTACCGTACGCACAATGGAGCACTGAGCAAGTGATAATTGTTAATAGTAGGTACTATATAATTGGCCTGTGGTATGCGCGTACAATGCTCCTTTACTAATGACGTCATTTCGACGTTCAAATCGGTTAAAAGGTCTCAAGTTCACGAATCGAAACGTATTTTATCTTCTACTAGCTGTCCCGCGCAACTTCGTATGCGTAAATTTTTCCCGTTTTTGCAACATTTCACGTCGCTACTCCGCTCCTATTAGTCGTAGCGCGATGTTATATAGCCTATAGCCTTCCTCGATAAATGGGCTATCCAACAAAAAAAGAATTTTTCAAATCGGACCAGTAGTTCCTGAGATTAGCGCGTTTAAACAAACAAACAAACAAACTTCCGCTTTATAATATTAGTATAGACTTATATTACTAGAGAGAATAAACTATTGGCCGCTACGAAATGCCATAGCGCAGTCCATTCTCAATTTCAATGGTTCATACATACAGAATCTCAGATCATTTTGTTCCGAAAAGTACAGATACGGTATCTGAGTGAAGCTTACCTTCTGTACTCTCTGTCTTTTGTACCTTGACAAATAGGTTAAACTGACATCCTACAAACTCGAAACTTGAAATCTCGTAACTGAGGGTACACTCAAAGTTTCAAACTCGTGTAATCAGAAGTTACCAACTTTTGCAGGAACGTAGGACATAGTACATACCTACTTGAACTTGGAACAATGAATTTGAGACGTTTCTCGGTAATTGAAGTACCGGACATCGACTCGGCAGTGACACTTGTATCAAGTTTACCTCAAAGTTATAATATAGTTCAAGGACGTAATTTCTACGAAATCAGGTTGTACGTAATACAAGAGGAATGTTGTAAATCTATATTAAAGTTATAAAGCTGAAGAGTTTGTTTGTTTGAACGCAGTTATCTCAGGAACTACTGATCCGAATTGAAAAATTATTTCTCTGTTGGATAGCCCATTTATCGAGGAACGCTATATATATTACATCACGCTACGACAAACAGGAGCGGGCAGCAATGAGGAATGTTGCAAAAACGGGAAAATTAACGTAGACGAAATTGAGCGGTCCGAATTGACAAAATCTTTTTCTTTTGGGTAGCCCATTTATCGAGAAAGGCTAAAGGCTACATAACACCACGCTACGACCAATAGGAGCGGAACAGCAATGCAAAATGTTGCAACAATTGGGAAAATTTACACATATGAAGTTGCGTGGGTCAGCTAGTATATATTATAAGCTATAGAGTAGCTTTGGTCACTAATCGGATTGGGGGTTATAGTACTTTATCGAAAACGAGTAAACTATGTAGGGAGTATTCTGGTATGTAAGCTTTATAGGGTTTGTTAAATTTATACGTATTTAGATAATACCCCTGACGTGTTGTTTTTTTTTGTTTCAGATACTTACTCAAGCTACTTTTTAAGGTAATTTCATTTAATACTAAATGTATATATTGTATCACGTATACAGTATATATTTTACTAGCTGTGCCCCGCAGTGTTACCCGCGGTGTTACAGTCACAATGATTTTATAGACATCTGTACGAACACTATACCGAAAATGTGACGTCCTAATGTCAAGTCATTTCGTTTTAATGTTTGATTTCATTATTAAAATAGTATAAATACTATAAAAACTCTAATTTGGGATCAGAAGCCATATGTGTGTGAAGTCTGTGAGGTACTCTGAACAGATTACAATCTAGCCTAATGACTAATTTAATTAAAACCTATATTGTAATAAAGACATAAATCTATGATTATTTTTTCAACGTCAGTTGCACAAAAAAAAAATACTTTGCGGCACTCGTAAGCCTAAACTGTTGCGTTTACAATAAAAATGTGATAACAAAAAAAATAGGATTTTTTCTCCAGTAGGTACAGGTAGCTAGTTTAATTTTGCAAATCAAATGAGTCAAGAAGGAGATATTATCGAAAACCTGATTTTTTTGCCATTTTTTTAATAAGAACAGCACGAGCGGCAATGATAAGAGGTGGTAAATTTAAAATTCGGAAAGATCACGCCCAAATCTATAAAATTACCAATTTTAAAACTCCTGCTAAGCTTTCAAAACTACCAAATTATTGTACTAATAGGTATTTTGTTGTGTCGAAACGCATGATTCAAAATACCTAGATGTGTGTGTAATATTCAAGCATTCATCATACATAATTATTTAATAAGTGCTGCACAATGGCACTGTCATTTTAGCTTTAACTAGCTGACCCGCGCAACTTCGTTTGCGTAAATTATCCTCGTTTTTGCAACATTTTCATTGCTGCCCCGCTCCTATAGGTAGTAGCGTATGTTATATAGCCTATAGCCTTCTTTGCAAAATGGGCTATCCATCAATAAAATAATTTTTCAATTCGGACCAGTAGCTTCTGAGATTATCGCGTTCAAACAAACAAACTCTTCAGCTTTATATTATTAGTATAGATACGTCAATTATGGTCTGAACGGTTATTTAGCGTGATTAGGAATATTAATCCAATTGTCATTTTAATGACAGGTGATTGTAGGGTTAATTTGACTGCAGTTATTATAGTGCAACGCGTAAATACATACTCGTACCACTAATCTGTATACAGAATGTACCACGGCGATGTCACACAAAGGGAAAGTACCTACCTTGTTAAACATGAAAAGAGAAGACTTCATTTTGATTTATTTTAGAAATAATTCGAACTGCATCCATGCTTGTCTGTACCGGGAATCGCACCGGCACACAACCGCAAAATTTAAGAAAAAATACAACCTGTACTCTTATGATGCCAATTGAAACCATTAGGATTTTTTGACGTGATAATGTCTTATAAATCGATGACGGGGTGCACGCAAGAAAAAGTGCCTCGTAGCAACGGTCACATTATTGATTGGTTGCTAAGCAGTCACGTTGCAACGGTCACGTTATTTATTGGTTGCTAAACAGTCCCGCTATTGACTGGTTGCTAAACAACGCGCGATTCCGCCTGCTAATAGGCTAAAATATTGTGGCCGTCGGGCACATGCGGTTCCACTAAACCTGTAACAGACATGGTTGTTTATTACAATGCCATCAATGTTTTTTGTGATCTTATCACGTAAAATTATCCTCCGTAAACCGACTCTACAAACAAACATTTTTTTCTGAATAACATAGTAGGTATTGATATTTTCGGTAATAGCTTTATATAATAACTAGCTGTCCCGCGCAACTTCGTATGCGTAAATTTTCCCCGTTTTTGCAACATTTATCATTGCTGCTCAGCTCCTATAGGTCGTAGCGTGATGTTATAGCCTATAGCCTTTCTCAATAAATCAGCTATCCAACAGTAAAATATTTTTTCAGTGCAGCACAGTAGTTCCTGAGATTATCGCGTTCAAACAAACAAACAAACTCTTAGGGGTATGAAAAATAGATGTTGGCCGATTCTCATAGATACCGGATAAGCACAAAAACTTTCATCAAAATCGGTCAAGCCGTTTCGGAGGAGTATGGCAACGAAAACTGTGACACGAGAATTTTATATATTAGATTGTTTTATTGGTTTAAAACCATCTTCGCATTTCAATACATTAAATTAATTAAAATAAACATAAGTATAAAATATATTATTAAAGCGGCCGCGAGTCGATCGCGATTCCGATGAAATTAAGGTTAAAGCATCGGATTCGCAATCGTGAGGTCGCAGGTTCGAACCCTACCCATAGACTTTGAAACCATCTAGCCGATGTGCTCCAACCGGTTTCATTAGAATGGCAATAATACGAAGATAATTTAAAAAAAAAAAGTTCAATAATAAACAAACATAGAATCACTCTAGTAAAACATAAACATGAACAAAGAAACTTACTATTGTCATTTGTCATTTCAAGTACCTACCCAAGAACAACCAATTTCAAAAAAATGTTGACATCGCTATTGGATGTATAGACATTTAAAACCGTTAATATACTACAGACGAGAGACGTGAGGATTTTCATTTTGCGCTGTTTGTAAAAGAGCAACATCTACGAGTAGCAGCGGCTTTCCTTCAGAAAATTCTATTTCCAAGAAACTGGATATTGAAACCGTGAAGCGTAGTTATTATTATTTGCTGAGAAGTCTGTTCGCTATTGCATTTTCTCTGATATCGCAATACGTGTTATGAAGGAAAGCTATTTCTTTAATCTGAGAGGAACGAATATTTGTAATTTTAATAGCTAAAGATTGGAACGCTTCAAAATTTAAATAAAAATTAAACGTACCGCGAACGAAGATGTGGGGAAAAGATACTTTTCTGTAAAAAAAAATCGTGAAAGTAAAAAGGAATAGACAGAAGATCGTGTGTAGAACACCTTAAAACATTTATTATTCACAGAAATTAACATAAATACCTAATAAAAAATATCAGCACTCTTGCAGCAGCTGAAAAAAATATAGTACTTTCTTACTCAGACCAACTGTATACTTAGATGCAAATAAATAATTTAAAATTGTAATAAATTTAAATTTGAACCAATACCAATCAGCAGTGTGCTTCCCTCTCAAACTGGCATGTGTCCCTTTAACATGCGAGGAAAGGTCCGAATGTTTACGGCCTAACAAAGAAAATATGTACATAGGTATAGTTTCAAAACATGTTTATTTTTTCGATATAGTCTCCCTCCGTTTCAATGCACTTTTCAGATCTCTTAATAAGCATTTCTATCCCTTTGCAAAAATATTCAGAAGTTTTGTCCTCAAACTGGGCGTACACCGCACGGGTCACGGGTCGAAGAAAATCTTCTTCCCCTTAAGTCTACCTTAAGTTTCGAAAACAAATAATAGTCACTAGGGGGCCAGGTCGGGACTATAAGGTGGGTGGCGAATTTCATCGAAGCCACATTTTGCAACAGGGAACGGGAGCATTGTCGTGGAGAAGCCGAACATCTCTGCTAAGTTTTCCACGACGCTACTGTTTAATAATAGTGGTGTCTTGTAACTGCTAAATAAGGGTGGCGTAGTAGCTGCAATTTTGGTATTCCTTTCATAAGTCAACCATTCCGTAACAATCCCAGAATATCGTTGCCTTTTATGTGGATCTTTTTGGTGGATTGCGTTACCTTGGCTTTCCTAGGCTTCTTTTCATCAGGACGATACCACTCCATCGAATCACTTTTGGAGAGGAGAGGATCACAGTACAAAAGCATGGTTTCGTCTCCCATAACAATTAACTCCAAAAAACTCTGTGTCGTCTATACGTTACTAAACATCTTGAGATCAAGCTTTTCGCTCACTTCGCTGCAAGTTCAAAAAAGTTGGGGAAACCCAACTGGCACTAACTTTATTCATGTCAAGATGTTTATGAAGAACCCTAAGAACTGAAGTTAACGAAAGCCCTGTTCTTTTCGCTATTTCTTTAGTTTTAGGTCTTCGACCACTCAGAACTTTCCCTTTCATTAATTTGATTCAGTCCACGGTGAGTGCCTTGACAGGTCAGGTAAAAAGCAGAATAAATGGCAATCACAATGAATATATCTTTGTAATTGCCATCTATTTTGATTATGCGTGTATTTTTTTTAAACCGCCAAATTTCTCCAGTCATAAACTTTTGGACTAAATTACATCTAGAAAGATTAAATACTAAATAAGGCTTAGCTCGACCTCTGGCTTAGCAGAACCAAATGCGAATGCCAAATCTAATTTAATGGAAAACTAAATTAGATTTTAAAATCCAGAGCTGGCAACATCAAATGTAATTGTCAATGGATTCCAATTTCTGAAGTGTTTGTTTGTTTGGTTGAACTCGATTATCTCAGAAACTACTGGTTTGCTAATTTATCAAGTAAGGTTCTAGGCTTTATAACATCACGCTACGACCAATAGGAGCAGAGCATCAATGAAAATAGTTGCAAAAGCGGTAAAAATTTACGCAGACGAAATTGCGTCACTTAGTACGAAATAAATTCACATTAGTCTCCGTAAACTAAGATATTTTTAAACTATGAAAGTTACGACTCAACGACAAACGGCTCAACCGAAAACGAATTATATGTATTCGGCCGAATGTAAGGGCAAATACAAATTGTAAAATAATGCTGTTGCCAGTGTAGGTGTAGGCGAACGACTACACAAATTTTAATTCACGACAATCTGTATAGCTGTTTTGAAGATAACAAACTTAGCAAAAGATACAAAAAAATGTGTGGCTTGTAGTATGTAGCGTTTTTTATAAACTTATGCACTTATTTATTTATTTTTTATTTATGCAGTATTTTTTTTTTTAAATTACATTTCGGAGCAGCTCGTCTCGATCCGTGCGAGCTTCGTACAGTCGTACCATATACATATACAAGCGAACGCTCGGCCGAACTACATGGTAGACGGAGTGGGAGCTGTTAGGTTTTATTTTCGTTACGGAATTTCTTGATTCGGTCGCCGCGCTCAAAGCCCGCGATAAAAGCTATGCAATAGCTTAAAAATGTACAAAATTATCTTAATTGCACGCAGTGCGGTGACATTCGCGGGTTTTTAAATTCTCCTTGACTGTCAATGCAGGTTTAATGGCTTTTATAATAAAACCTTAAATTGTCCAACACATTCTCAATATAGATACCTGATCTAAAATTCGGCGCATCAATAAAAATAAGTCCACATTCATCCAACCCAGTAACGAAGTCATTCTGACTGCTACTCGACAAACCACACGGGAATCCAATGTAAACGAGATTTACTTATCAAAGGCTTTGATGTGATTCAACCCGGCTTCCAATACTGATCGATAACCCGAGTAGCCCTCAGAGAAGCAAGCATTCACTGATTGGCTACCAATTTGCATACTTCTGTGTTTAACTTGATTGGTTGAGCCTTCGAGGGCTCTTTTAGTTCTGGTTTCTATACGTTTACGAAAATAGGTACCAGTTAACAGTGATCTTTGGCAGAATCTCTTTACATTCAAAACAGAATTTGCTTTAAAAATGTTTGTGTTTGTTTATTTTGTAATTCAAAACTTAATGAAGGCGTTGTTTTTTTTCTTTTCTATTCTCGCTGTAAGTTTTTTAGCCTATTTGCTGTTTTGAAGTAGTTTTATCGTAACATTGTACAGTTTGATCAAATATGTTCTGAACATTCGGGTAATAAGATACCATAATAACAGTATTTTAAGTACCAGTGTTTTGTTATTTTATAAAATAGAATGAAAGACAACACATTTGCTAGTAAAATGCTGTTTTATCGTACTATAAATCCCTCAACAAGTGAACATTTTACTGAGTAGAAAATAATTACACATTTACACGGTCCAAAAAGCAAATACGTATACTAACAGTTCTGTCAAACGCAAAATTCAAGGAGTCCACCGAAGTAATATAAATAATAATATAATATCTTATTCCAAACTAAGCAGAACTTGTACTATGGAAACCAGACAACTGATAAACATACTTATATATTTCTAAATACATACATATTATAGATAGATAACACCCAGACACAGAATAAACCATCGTGCTCATCACACAAAGTTTTATCCTGGGTGGGGATCGAACCCAAAACCTCTTGCGTAGCAGTCGGATAGGCAGTCAAAGTGGTCTGAGATTCTTGTTCCTGAACGATGTCTATGTGTGCGGTGTACGGTGCTCGATCGTAGTACGTACGAAGGTTGCCTTCTGTCATCTAGGTGTTTTGGAAAAAACCAGTGCCAACCATATTTTCAATAAACAACATTATTATAAGTTTTCAATTAAAATAATGTACATGATTAAATACTTCCCACACATAATTGATCAATTAACAGCGAAATAAGCGAGCATTCAAGCGACATCTGTCCCGTACCGAGAAATGTACCCATATAACATTTTCCACATAACATTTACACGAGGATATGGGGAGGAGTGCAGGAGGTGGGAGGACTTCCCAGTCCTCCCTACCTCCCAAACCACCCGATTTGAGAGGTAGAGACGTATCGAACACGATATATGTTGTAGACAGGGCTCAACTAGAGATTCAGGTTGTGTGGTTCGCATTTACAGATAGCGTGAAGCGCAATTTGTCGTTATTTATGTTGTTATTTTTTATTGACGTACGGGTTGAAGTTGATATGTTTTACTAGGTTTTTATGTTATTTTGATTGCTAGTTTATATCTGTTATAATATGGTCAGCTATGCCTTCGTTCAGATGACATTCGCTTAAAGTGCGTTTAGCGTGTTTTACAATTTCATATCTATCTTATTATTATATGTTATACCTTTAAACGAGCAATTCTTTTTATATATAATCTAAATCTCGACGACGGCTTTAGCGATTTTCATGAAATTGAGTATGTAGGGGGTTTTGGGGGCGATAAATCGATTGAGGTTTCATTTTTAGAAAACGTCGTTTAAAAAAAAAACAGTCATCCTGGATGACTGGTTTTGCCTCTAAACTGTTTTTTTTTTATCTAAGTATTAAAACATTACAAAACACGCCTCCCCCATAGATGAAATTGCACATATACAAAAGTAAACTTGTAGAATATATACGACGAATATAAGCAGTGAGTTGTTGAGCGCTTGAGGGGTAAAACATATACTTTGTACTTATATTTAATATTAATATATCTCAGATAAAGCGAACTGTTTTTTTTTTGCCTATGAGAACTAAAGATCTTTAAACCCACTTGTAAACTCACGTTAAAAAAACGCGCTAAAGTGCTCTTCATCTGAATATAGGTTTATAGGACTATGTATTATCTTTACATAGAATAAAGCAAAGTGGCTTCTAGCAGTGTGTACGTTTGTTCTTCTAAACTACGCAACGAATTTTGATTCGGTTCTCACTACCATTCAGATAATTAAATTATTTTCGGATTGTTTCTTCCACCATAATAGATGGTGGAAGAAACATATTATGTATGTGTGTTCGTGCGAAGCCGTAGCGGGTCGATAATTGCTTTAACTGCCTCTGTGGTGCGGTGGGAGTGTATCCGACTGCTACGCAAGAGTAAAGGGGCGGCTAAACAGGCCATTTTTTACGGCAATTTGTGGCGGCACTATTAGCAACTAATTGCTCGGCCAATAATGGCAATATGTCTACAATTGTATGGCGCATAATCCAGTCTCCAAAACGGGCTACACAACCCGGCAACAATAAAATAGAGGGCGACTGAAACAACAATAAAATTGTCCGGGCAAGATTGCGGAAAATAGATCGCTTAGCGATCGTCTGGCAACCATCAAAGCAATATGGAGAATAGAGAAGAGAGCCGCCACAGGTTATCGTAAAAAATGGCCCGTTTAGACGCCTCTTAAAGTTAAGAAATATATGTATGTTTATCAGTTGTCTGGTTTCCATTGTACGAGCTCTGCTTAGTTTGGTTAGAGCGGTTAGATAGCGTTGTGTGAGTTGTCCTAAGATATTATTATTATTATTAATTGTATATACATTGCTCTGCTCATATTGGAGATTCCTCTGAGCCGCGATGGTTTCGCGGCATAGACGCTGTGTGCTCGAATCGTCCACGCCCCGATCTAGACTCCCTCTGAGGTGCCAGTGTGAACAGAGCATTCGGTTTGGATAGGTCATTATATAAAAAAATTGGGTAGTCAGTTAAACTGTTTTTAAATATTTTTGACACAGTTCACCTAATTTTGTCTAGCGGCGTCTTAGCGGCGGTAGCCTAATGGCTAAGGCATCGGTCTTGCAATCGTGAGGTCGCGGGTTCTAATCCTACCCATTATACTACCGACGTGAACCCACTCCTAACACAAGTCATCGAGCTTAGCTGGAGGGGTTAACAGGATTGCTCACATTACTAGTTACTTTATTTAAAAAAAAAATATTGTCTAGCTAAGTTGCCATCAGATCAGATTGTAACCTTATTTATTACAAGCGCATGTTGTCCCACTGGCTGGTCCCAGTCCGCACTGGATTTCGGACCATACTACCTTACTTTTTATATAAAAAATAAAAAGTTTATAATCATACGTTTATGAACTGATTCACTCTGCACATGTACACAATGTGTGTCGTTATATGCTGTATCTAAGTAGCCGTATTGTACACAATCTGACAATTACTACGAATTGTTTATGCAACATCGCTAAAGAATGCCATTCACGATTAGACATATCAATTGTAAGTCGACTCACGTATGCGTAGATGACATACGGCAGTTCAATGATCGAAGATATAAATTTGCTAGTTATGCATACAAATATGCAAAAAAATTGTTATTCGATTATGATACACTAGCTGTCCCGCGCAACTTCGTATGCGTAAATTTTCCCCGTTTTTGCAACATTTCTCGTCGCTGCTCCGCTCCTATTAGTCGAAGCGCGATGTTATATAGCCTATAGCCTTCCTCGTTAAATGGGCTATCCAACAAAAAAATATTTTTTCAAATCGGACCAGTAGTTCCTGAGATTAGCGCGTTTAAACAAACAAACAAACTCTTCCGCTTTATAATATTAGTATAGATTAAGATTGTACTGTGTAGAAGAAAAATAAATACCTCAATCACCTAAACCTATTTGACGTTGATAGAAGAATAAAGAAACTCATAGACCTGCATGTGACGTTGTGTAAAAAAGGCATAACGAAATATATTCCTAAAGCGCATAAAACTCAGAAGGGTGGGAGCGGCGGCAATTATTTATTAAAAATTAATATATTATGGAAGATTATTACGGATACATTTTTCTTTATTCCTTCCAAACAGTTTTAATTTGATTTTCATTTTACTAGCTACGCCATACTCTAGCTAGATAGTAAAATTAAAATGTTTCAGTGATTAAGCCGTAGGCGTAAGTATTAACAAGTTTACTACAAATACGACAAAAATTTACTTTATTTATATACGTATTTAAAGTGATCAGTAAATTAACGAAAATAAGGATACCTTTAAACCATTAGAAGTGTAAATGTAGGTCATATTTTGTGTTAGGAACTGAAAGAATCGAAAAAAACGTATTTTGCTATTTTCGAACCGGTTCTTTTCCAGACGCTCAGAACCGGGAATTCCCGATACTTTTGGAATTAGGAAACATCGGTTCTATGCCCTAAGCAAAATGGACACTCCATTAGAGTGAGAAGTGACCCATAATAATAGCGAGAAGGCAGACAGATAGTCGTACATTCCATAAGGCGACTATCTGTCTGCTTTCTCACTATAAATTATCAAAATGCAACAATTCAATAGCCCCTAAGTACTACATTAATATCCAAGCAATATAATAATGAAAGTATAAAGTTCAGTTTATTCTATTTTAAAAGTACCTATAGCACTAACTTTAAGGAAGATCCTCGACGTTTCACAGGCTTAAATGAGGACATGGGACAATTTAATAAAGTCATGATCATAAAGATAATCCGAATTTAAATATATAAATATTATTAAGTTTTGGGAGCCTCTTAAGGGGACATAGGTCCAACACGCAGAGCCCTTAAAGATTTTTAATTTAAGATAAGATGGGACACATTAAAACACGACGCAAATAATATTAAAATGATTGATGCTGAAAACAGCAAGTAAATAACATAAAATATCTTATAACCTTTTACAATATCACACCGATAAATTCGCATATCATGCTGTACCTATCTGAGAGTAAAGGACCACTTTGTACCCAACATGGCCGATAAAAGAGTTGGTCGCCCTTCATTCGAAATAATGATCTTAAATTCTTCAGTGAGAATTCCAATCCTCATTTACTGCATACCGCAGTGGACGTTACCCGACACGTGACTTTTGCTCATCATGCCAAAGATATTTCAAAAGAAACACAAATTAAATCTTTACTAATATTATAAAGCGAAAGAGTTTGTTTGTTTGTTTAAACGCGCTAATCTCAGGAACTACTGGTCCGATTTGAAAAATTATTTTTTTGTTGGATAGCCCATTTATCGAGAAAGGCTATAGGCTATATAACATCGCGCTACGACTAATAGGAGCGGAGAAGCGACGAGAAATGTTTCAAAAACGAGGAAAAATTACGCAGACGAAGTTGCGCGGGACAGCTAGTATACCATATAGTGCGAGTCGGATCGTACATTGAAGATGTTGTTACAAAATACAGAAGCTCATACAAAAGCGGTCGAGCGACGCACACAGACATCGCTCACAAATACTACGGTATTCTGTACAGATACGGAATATCGGAACATTTCTGAAACAAAATGGTTCGAGATTTCATATGCGAGATTTATGTACTACTTTACTCGGGCATGTTAAATGTATTTCGGAATTAAGATAGTGTCCGTTAATATAGAAAATTTGAAGCTATGGCCATGTTTCGATTCGTACCCGTATATTTCGTTAGTAAGACAAATAATAGGTACTCGTTACTACTCGTAAAACTCGTCTTTTGGGTCGGTTTCTTACTTTTAGTACGTCCAGTACCGGTACCAGTGTAAAGTAACTAGTCGATTCATTTTACTCGTTTAGAGGTCACATATTTGAAGTAGAAAAAATAATAAATATGATTTGGACCACAGAACATTAATACCTAATTTGGACTGATTAGTAAGTAAGTTGTTCAGTAGCTATTGATATTAATAGCATCTGTTATTTGATGCGGACAAAGATTAATTATTACAAAATGTCTTGATTGATAAATCGCAAAAATGAGTTGCCTTAAATTATATTATACTCGTAGATGCAAAAAGCCATGCATGCATTCCATTCAAGATATTTTATGTTATTTACTTGATGCTTTTTTTCATAATCTATATACGATTACTATTAAGAAAAACAGGTGCAAGCGGCTTTTGACCTTACTGAAAAATCACTAGAAACTTCTTTTTCGGGTAATATAGATGCGACTTATCACGAATCTAAAAAAAAAGGAACTATGGATTGTCAACAAGATCGAAAATTGCAGGCATGCGTTTTTCATAATCTTACCTTTAAGAAAAATTACTAATACCAAACAAAGTAAAAACAGTTAGTAAGTAGGGACTTATCTTAAATTAAATTATTTCCAAATTCACGAATATACAAATAAAGTCAAAAACATCAGCATGCGTACTGCTATCGTGATATCGCGTCGTTACTCGTTCAATTGGAATCGGGTACTTTTGTGTTTCTTCGGCATCTTTCGGATCGATTCGTATTATCAAAGCGAGATGTAACTACGATAGGTACGACTGAATCGATTGACTCGAGTAACGATACGGATTCGAGAGTAACTATTCGGTACTCCGAACCTGCCTATGTATCCGTTAACGAATACATAAGGTTCGCAACAGCCATTGGCCGTTGCGAATTACGATGAACAGAAACCAAAAAAGCCAAAAGAACATACTCGTAGGTAAACATAGGTTCAGTTCATACATTCAGCAAACTCCATAAACATTAAACAGAAAATTACGTTATCATTAATTATTTACGTGAATATGAAATCTAGGTTTTCGTTTTTGTTGTTGTTATGTCTGTCGATAAAAACTATAATGATTACACTTTTATTGAGTAGATTTTTCATATTCACTTACATTAAGCGGTTCAACTGCTTACCGGAATGTCGTTTTGCAACTTAATATGCAGATAGGTATAGTACGATTATATAATGTATGTTGATTTTGAATGAACTTTATAAAGTACCTACCTAATAGTTTTTTCGAGAAGATAGTTTTATCATATGACACTTGTCACAAGTTATAAGAAACTTGTGCTTCGTGTGGTGGTATATATATATGTATCAAATAAATAGTCTAAAAAATGTTGACATGATTTTTTTCGTTTTTATTTTTAATACCAAAAGACAGACATAACGTAAGTGTCCAGTTCAATTGTACAGGGTGACTATTTGTTCTCGGTATGAATCGAATCTACGACCTGGTTTAGCAGTAAGTCATATCTACTCATCACCAACAAGTTGGACATATAATATCCTTTTGGAGTGCCTAGTTCATATTCATAATATCTACAACTCCCACCCAAATTTTCAAGTTTCTGGAATAGCACCAGCTATTTTCTATCTCCGAAAAGATCTATCACAGGAACCATATCCCCGTGAAGTAGATATGTTTTTCAAAATTTCTTGCGAATAAATGCACGAGCTTATGTCATCAATGTTGTCAAATAAACTACTTTTGTCTACATTATAATAATGGTTAAAAGAGTATTAAATCTTATCCCTCTCTAAGAAGTAATTATAATATAATTTGATGTAGAAGTGCAATTTTAACTAATTCATTTTATTACTGTATTCATTTTCAATTGTAGGCACTTATTCTTGTTAAATATAGCACAGAAAAACTAGCGTGGATGACCTAATTGTTTAATTAGTTGCGATGGGATGCGAGCACCGGAGTGCTTTTATACGCTCTGCAGATCGCTTCCGAGTTTTAGAACACTTTATATCCATTAGACCTGTTCCTACTTCGCACGAGTTATTTTCCACTAGTAGTAGTATTATGTATGTTTTGCCCGCGTTATGTATGATTTTCTATGTGGTATGTACATTTATATACTGTAAAGTTTTATCAAAATCCATTCAGTGGTTTCTGCGTGAAAGATCTGCAAATCTATAATCCATCCATCCATCATTACAAGCATTCGAATTTATAGACCTAATAGATACGTATTCGATGGGAGTATCTCTCGCTAAAATTGTAAAGTGGTTGTGTCTGTACATAGAATAATAACAAAAACTAAGTTAGACAATTTTGTGCTATTTTCAAGTCTTTTTGTTTATTAAAGATCAGGTAAATCAAAATCAAGGTAAATCTATCCGCAAAGCACCATGAATAGATTTTGATAACTTGCAGTTTTAGTTGTAAGATTCTAATATAAATATTACTACTTACAATTTGTGTAAAATTTCAAAAGACAGACAAAGAAAGAATAATTTCGTATTGAATACTTATAATAAGGTAATCTGGTTCGACTTTTTTTTAAATAAAGATATTTACGTAATGTACAAATCCAGCATTAGACTTTAGTATATACATAGTAAGTTTATGCCGAATAGGAAAAGAAAACATAGATTTACGTAAGAAGACCCAAATGTTACAAGAACGAACCAAGGCATGAATACCTACTTATGAAGGATAAAACGACTAATTCCCGACATATATATACAAACTATATGAGTTCACATACATCGACATTGACCACGTTCATTGCAAAGTTCTATTAATAGTCAGTCTACACGCTGACCGCTGACTCTAAATTAGGGTTGTAAAAGACGTGCGCAAAATCGATTCTTGACTTTAGAATCAACTTTTACTCGTAGTTCTTCGATTTTAAAAGTCGACTTTTTGACATAAGTTATACCACACACCGATAAATTTTTGAAAGGTCTATCTTTTCAAAAATTTATCGGAGTTGCATGACGGGAGAGTCGGTGCATTTGACTTTACTCTACATTCTAGCCAAGTATGAATCGGTTGACGATTCAAGTCACTAGCCTGAGAAGTATTTCTCCAAACTTAAGAAAATCAAAGTCATAAGACATCGATTGAGCATCAATTCTCCTCACTCGATGACTTTTAACTTTGATTTTCTTAAGTTTGGAGAAATACTTCTCAGGCTTGAGTGAGCATCGATTCTCCTAAAGTTAAGGCAACTGAAGTTGATTCCAAAAAATCGATTATTATTGGTGAAGAATCGATTCTTGATTAAAGTAGTTCCGTCCCTAGCTAAATCAGCCCATGAAAATAACCAAGTACATCATTCGCAATTACGAACAGACGCTTGAATCATATCACTTTATTCATTGTACAATAGAGGTAGCATTCCTCACGGCACTCACAAAATGGACACCCATAATATAGGCGTACGTGCCTCGAGTACAAACTAACACACAATCTGATATACACCCTATGCGTACACCATAAAGTTGAGTTTTATAGAAAAAATGTAAGGACTTGCTTGGATGACTGAATGTGACTATTTTAGATTTGAATGGTGATGTTAAACTCGTGTGTGATTTGTATGTGTGGAGGATATAGCAGGCTTTGGAAGGCGTCTCTACTCTTCACTATCATATAATTGTATTATTGCTGTATCTGTACATAATATCTTATTAAAAAACATTTCCAAATAAACTAATTATGAATTTGAAGGAGTGGTCTATCGGTTTAATGGTTAGTAACCCTGGCTGCTACGTCAGAGATCGTGGGTTCGATTGCCACTCAGGATCGATTTTGGTGTGATGAGCACGATTGTTTATAGTGTCTGGCTCCCTGTAATTTATATATTTGTATGTATTTAGAAATTAAGTATGTTTATGCTTTGTTGGTTGCCATAATACAGGCTTTGGCTAGTTTAGGCTTAGATGCCTGTGTGAGTTCTCCCAAGATATTTTTTTTTCTTAACTCCAAACTATGTTCTCTAGTTCTACGTTTAGGTTTATTCGTTAACGAGCACAATGATCTAAGAAGTGACATCCTTGAGGTTCATTTGCGTTTTGTTCAACTGGATACATACCTAATAGTAGGTACTAGCGTTATTTGTATAGTCTGTGTGCTATTTTAGTATAATAAACTACATTTCTGTAAGATTTCAACAGTTTCCGTTTAGATTTTTTTGCGTAAAAGATCAACGAACATCTATCCATCCATCTTCAGAAACTTTCGGATTTAATAATCGTAGGATTAAATTTGTCAAGACTTAGACCCACTGAAGTTAGATTTTGACAACTTCACATTGACAATGAACAAACTTGGAGTTATCAAACCTTCGAGTACCTAGTACTTTTATTAGGTATATAGAATATGTTTTAAATCCCAAAAATAGGTAATAATAGGTAATTTGAACAACTTAAATACCAAAAATAGGTATTCATACTGAAACAAGTCATTCAGTAGATTGTCATTATAATTTTATAAAAATACAAGAGTTACTATGACAAGTTGTAGATACGGGACAAGTTAAAACTGGTTACGCGCTGAACCAAAGAATCTAATATTATTATTTTAAATAATCGAAAAAAAAATCTTTCTAAAATACACGCGCAAAATACATTGCTGATTTTGTTATAATATCGTATTATTATGTTGTACTAGTATATGGTGCTCTATTCTTTAAATAAAAAGGTCTATTTTAAAATTACACAATGTTTCATCGAAATGGGTATAAGCCCTGCATTAGGAATACTTTACAAACACAATTAACATTATAAAAGACAAAACACAACGTACACGCAGTCTCAGAATAACTAAAATGGTCAGTAAATATAATCAATTCGAGGTTATGCATTACACATTATGAGTAGGTAATGACAAAGTCGCGTAGCAAGTGTGATAAATTAATCACTACAACTAGTTATTATTCATAATAGGTAGTGTATCTTAGACAAAGTAATAAAACTATTTCATTTCTAGTCCATTAAAAAAATACATACAACAGACTTTCGATCACGAATTGATGATGACGGATGATGATAAAAGAATAACCATTTGTTTACTATTTTCAAAAAAACTGTTTGCTGTTGTCCTTGTAAGCCTTATCTTCTTTATACAAATTTCCTAGAATTTAATATTCTAAACAATTACAAATTATCACAATTTATAATCGATTTGTCAGAAAATTCGGTTCTTATGCTTATTGAATCATTTAGTCACATCCTTAGCAACATTGGTGATGTATTGTCAAAATGAAAATTTTCAGCGGGACTATAGTAACGTAACAATCTTCAGAAATCAAAATAACTTTGTTCCTTGTTTTTTAATCGACCCTCGCGGTGTAATTATTGGAGGCTAGTTGAAAAAAGGTGTGTTACATTTTGACATCGATTTAAAATTGTGAAGGTTGAATAAGAAGGTTCTGTTATATAGGTTGTTTGTATTGTTGTAAAAGGTTGTAATGTTTATTTTACCTTTAAGGCAAACTGGCTGTGTGTAATATATCTATGAAAAATATGAAATGACAGGTCATAAAATATCTTAAAAATAATAACATCTAGTCACTTTGTTAGCATCGTTAGCATCAAGGTACTTTGTTCCAAGCCTAATGATCCTTCACCAACGTGCGTCCTCAATTTTAAAATGAAAATGCCGAAATTGAAGTAACAAGAACCCTTTTTCTGGGCTTTATTAATACGTGTCATGCGGAAAAATATTTGTAATTAATTTCCAAGTTAGGTTTTTGGTTGCTGATATACTCCTCTCATGTTCTCCTACGCCGAAACCGCTAAGTACCAGGTTAAAGGTAAATAAGACCAGCTAACCCGGACTAACCTTTTCGCTAAGGGCCACCTGATCCGTGCAATACACTCCATACATGACGTTGACGTCAAAGATTTAACGTTGTTTCTATGAATCATATTTAATACAAACCCTAAAAAGATATAGCAAAAGTAACTACGTTCCAACCGGGTGTCCGTACAAATTCGTATCTTTTTTACGTTACCTAACTTAGGAGTTTCATTTATTCGCAGCTTCAAGGGACTGTAAACCTGAGTAAATGGTTTTAATTTCAACTCGATACCTACCACGCGTTCCGGAGACCACAGACAGACGGACAACAAAGTGACCCAATAAGGGTTCCGTTTTTTTTCCTTAAAATTACAACTTTTCATAATTATGCACCCAAAGTTCTCCCGTCCCTAGTTTATAATACCTATTAGATCTAAATTGTTGGTAAGGTTTTTGACGAGCTATACATAGAACAAAGTGGTCCGAAATTCGATGTACGTCACTATGTATATGTATTAGTTTCCTTCTTTCTTCTGCGTTTTTAGAAGTTTTGTGCTTCATCGTTCTCACTTACGGTCACCCATTTCGTAACGGGCTACGTCGATTTCTATAGAATCTAGAAATAAATTAAAGTCATAACTATAATTTATACTATTAAAGTTTGGATGTATAAATGAATGTTTATTACGCCACAACGGATAAACGGATCTGGACGAAATTTGGAACAGAGATAGATTATAGTCTGGAATAGCACATAGGCTACTTTTTATCCCAGAAAAATGTTCCCGTGGGATAAATTTGCTTTTAAAAATTTTCACGCCAACGTAGTCAACAGTCGGGCAACAGCTAGTATAACATACATTCCTTTACTGAATGTTTTGTCAATTAAAATCGTGGTCTGTTTCGCAACCAAACGTTACGTTATAACTGTAATAAGGAAATATTGAATAACATTGAAAATCAATGCTCTGATATTACTCACACGATTATGTTATTACATCTATGGGAAAATTCAGTCATTGTAATGTACTGAGTGAAGATACTTAAAGACATTTATTTTATATAGATATTTTGAAGTCATCGATCTAATAACATTTTTTTATAAGACATTCGTATCCAGAAACTGTCCAATAAAAACGATATTGTTAATAGTTTAACTAGCTTTGGCCACGGCTTTCCCCCTCAAGAAAAACTTCGATTATGATTTAAAGAAAGAATAAACGGATGTTTTTGACTCACACAACATACAAACATACATAGTCATTTGTTATAGGAACCGTTTTGCGAATGTTGTGCGGGGTGTTCTACAAAAAGGACATTTGCAGGTAGCAAACCGTTTAAATCAACCTTCTCCTGATGTCAGTGATTTTTCCAGGAGTTTAGGGAACCCTAAACTATTGGACGAAGCGCCGACATCATCTCATGTGAGAATATAACGCACAGAGACTATTACACACAGGTTTAATTCGACCTAATAAACGAAACATCTCGTTGCAAATGCAACCTGTTTAACCTTTGACAGAGCCTCTGGCCACAAAACACCCAGAGTACCTACAGAAGGTAACTTTCATAAGTACTAAGTGCCTCGATATGCACGGACACGGAATTTCACTTTGCGTTTGACGTTCCGAGATATCGGAATAATAATAATATAACACCAAGAGTAAAGGAGGCACAGCTTCGTATCGTTTATACGAAGTTTTGCTTCTATACTCTCGGTGTTATGTGACACAGGCGAACGTGTGTGAGGTTTTATGCATCATTCATGCGTCATGCACGAAGCACATGCAATTGCGAAACAACCTACTTACAATGTGTAACGAGAAACAGCTGTTGCATACTCTCGCCAACTGCGTTTATTCAAAGTTAGTTAAGCAAAGATACACTCGCGACATTATTGGTGAGTCAAAAATTTGTAAGATCTTTTGTGGACCGTAGTGTTTTGCGAGAAAAATCTCAAATTAAAATCAAACAAGTTGTAGAACAGTCACGGGATTTCGGAACACCTTTGGAACAGAACAAAGTGATACGTACCAAATGTCCGTGAGAGATAATTTCAAAATCTGCCAGCAAGCAAACACACACACACACACAATATACATCTCTTGTATGAAGCTTACTTTTTGGGCCAACAATAAAAATAACAAAAAAAAATTATAAGGTAGCTTACCTTATAATTTTTTTTTGTTATTTTTATTGTTGGCCAATTAATTTTTGAAACCTATGTTTCTCGATATTGAAAGAAAAAAAATTGTATTTTTAGTGCAATCCCTTTGCCTTCTGTACTCTCGATATTTTGTGACAGTTATGATAGCAGAATAATATAAAGACAAAACGTAACTTGAGTATGCTGATTCATCAATCGATTACTTCATTCGCCGCCATCACTATGTGAACTGTGTCATGAACCCACAGTTCAGACAATTTATTATTAACAACTATTGATTCTTGCAATTTCTGTGAAAACAACTATAATAACTATTGATTCTTGCAATTTCTGTGAAAACAACTATAATAACTATTGATTCTTGCAATTTCTTGCAAACAATTAGCTATAGCCACTTTGACAATTAGGTTAATCAGTATAGGTTAACCAGTTAGTACAATCTTTTTAATACTTACGTATTAAAGATAAGAAATGGTTTGTTAAAACTCGTTAACCTCCGAAGGTACAGTAGCTGCCTCTGCTGCGACTGCCTCTGTGGCGCGGTGGGAGTGTATCCAACTGCTACGCAAGAGGTCGTGGGTTCGATTCCCACACGGGACACAACTTTGTGTGATCCACAAATTGAAGTTCCAAATCTGGGTCTACTTTGTGTCCGTGACTTGTATGTTTGTAAAGTCCCCAGCGACACAGGGCCTGTACCCTACCGCGGGAGTCGTCTTTAATAAAAAAAAAAGAACAGTACCGGTTTTGATGAAATTTGATATCCTTGAAGGTAGCTTGAAGAAAGTATAGCAAACGAAGTCCCGAGGACTAGCTAGTCAGTAATAAAACCAAACTCATGTTACTTACTTATATTTTATCTTTTACTATAAAACGTAAGAAGAACTTATAATAATTTATAACATTACTAGCTGACCCGTGCAACTTCGTCTGCGTAAATTTTCCCTGTTTTGCAACATTTCTTATTGCTGCTACGCTCCTTATTTCTCCACTATTTAATGGATGTTATCTTCTATACTTATAATAAATCTGTAGAGAGGTCAATTCTGTACATGAAATATATTTCCAAAATAACTATCAGGGGGTGATTAGGGATCGATACTGATGCCAAAAATGCAATCAGTAAAATTTTTGTCTGTCTGTCTGTCTGTCTGTATAACCGTTATAGAAACAAAAACTACTCGACGGATTTTAACGAAACTTGGTACAATTATTTTTCATACTCCTGAGGAGGTTATAGTATACTTTTCATCACGCTACAATCAATAGGAGCAGAGCAGTGAAGGAAAACGGGAGAAGTTACTCCATTTTTTAAGCTTTCGTCGCGTGTGCAACCGTAATGGTTAAAGCTACACAGAAATCATGTATGACGGAAATGTTCTCCTTAAAATTATATAAAAAATATCCCACGACAGCATATGTCTATCTTTTATGGTTGACTCACAATATCACGTGTAACTCCCGATAGCTTAGCAGTTCGAAGCTTTCTGATTATATTTGTCTACTCTTACGTTTATAACACTCTCAGTCATCCCTAATTAAAAAAGTTAACATAATTAACTATTCCATAAAAAATACTAATAGAAATCGGTATAGAAACACCAAAGTTATACATGAAATACGCTAATAATAAGCCATCGCGCTTGAATACTGAATCATGCTATCTATCTATATCTATACATATAATAAAATTGTAAATTTCACGTGTCTGTACATGGCCGAACATAGTGAAAAAAAATATTGGGAAATGTTCGAAAAGAGTATTTAAACACATTCCTACATTTTTAGAAATGTCTGTCTGTCTGTCTGATTGTTTGAACACGCATCACGCAATAACTATTGGACAGATTCGGTTGAAATTTTGTATGTGTATTCTAATCAGTCTGGATTAACATATAGGCTATAATTTATCACGCTATTTCCCATAGGAGCTAAGCAATGACGGATAATGTCTGTAGCTATTTATCGTTATAAAACAATAACTACTGGACGGATCTTCATGAAAATTTGTAGTTTTATTGTAAATACTATAGGTCATTACTTGCACTATAAATCATTATGCTATCGTCTATGGGGAGTGAACAGCAACGTATGTTTTGTCGAACCATTATGGTTTTTCACAATTTTTTCCACAATAAGACATTATTTACAATTGTAACCCATGGAAACAATAACTTCACGCTAAAACTGTTAGGAGCTAAACACAACATTTTCAATTTTCTTAAGATCAGCTATTTTAACGGTGTTTGCATCAGCTGAGGTGGTCTATTGGCACAAGTAGCGGTATTAAACGAGCGAGGTCGGAGGATCGACTCCCTAATTGCGAGTCTCTTTTTGTGTTGTGTTAAAATTATTTTTATTCTTTTTTTTAAGTATTTTTCTAAATATATACTTATTTGTACAAGCTTTTATTTTCGACTTTAACATGTTTACTTTGTTTAACAAATTTTCATATTAATAATCACTTCCAATAGGCACCTTTATCATTGTTTTGCATGAATAGTGATTATGTTATAAATGTAGAAATGAAAAACAATATTACATTACAAATAAACAGTAATTACTTGATATTTTCTAGAATTTATGAATGTTAATTGCTTAAAAAAAATGAAAGATTAAGTCCGCGTTACATCAAAATAAAACACGTGGCGCCATCTGTGATTCGATTTCTTCTGAGTGCCAAAATTGCTTACTTTGTACACATTATGAAAATATATGTATTACGGGTCTTGATCGCGTGAATAATTTAAGGTTAAATACCTTGCTTACCTACGTTTAATATGCATGATAGTTTAATATAAAATCATCAAGTATAAAAATAAACTTATCCAGTTTTGAAAATAGATGGCGTTTAAATACAAATTAAAAAGAATCAGGAAAATTGATTTAAAAAAAAAACCTGAAATTCTTACGTAGAGGGATATGAATATATGATGATCTTAATTTGCGACAGGTTGACACACCTATTTTTAAATTCACCAATGTAGACATTATAAAATAATATTTTAATCTTCTAAAGTGAGTGAAAAAAAATATTGAAATAAGTTTAGAAATAGTATTTAAACACAAAAAAAGATATCTGAGTATATCTTTTAGAAATGTTTGAATGTTGTTTGTTTGTTTATACATTGCATTCCCGCGGTACAAACACGGACACAAAGTAGGTGTACTTTAGACTCGGAAAAGATCGCTCGGACAGGACATAACCTACGATCATAGGGAATCTGTGAGAGTTTTTTCCATCATACCTTTATTACCTATGTATAATTATCTTGAAGGAGCGGCTAGGTACCTCCGATTAAAAGGTCCGATTTAAAAGTGTCGGAGCCGAAGTTGGAGTCGGAGGTTTAAAATCAATCGGAATTTTCGACCTATCGGAGTCAGAATCGAAGCTCCTTAACTCAAAATTTCGCACGAGTAATTGGGCGGTTTCGAGCTTCATTTAACTCGAAACCGCCCCAGTACTCGCGTGGTGGGGGAATTTTTCAATATTAATAGTATTTGATGTGATGCAAATCACTTTTTTGTCGAGGTGTGGTCATGGGAATTTTAATAATTTTCTTCTAACCGTCTGGCGCCATAAACTTTGTCGCCCTTCATTTTGCTGCACTGGGCATTTGGTTGGCTTGCCCTGCCATATGTTGGGCCCTGATTAAAGCTAGGCCCAAATATCCATAGATGCCACAGAGCATTGTGGAGCATGTTTACAATATGTTTTACACAGAAGTTGAATTGTAATATAAACTACCTTAATATAAACCCAACTTCCACGCGAACGTAGTCGCGGGCACAGCTAGTTATACATATAAACCTTCCTGTTCAATCACTCTATCTATTAAAAAAAACCGCATCAAAATATATGGCGTAGTTTTAAAGATTTAAGCATACATAGGGATATAGGGACAGAGAAAGCGACTTTGTTTTATACTATGTAGTGACTATAAAACGTAAGAAGATCTTATAATAATTTATAACATTATGACGTCAGACCACACATAATAAATTTTATTCTGCACGTCGATCGGCCATATCTGCAGGTTCAGTTTCATATTCTCAACTATTGTATCCAAAACTCTGTGAATATCAAAACTCTTGCCGTCTATCCAATCCCTAAGCCATTCAGTTATGTTTTCTAGTACCTCCACATTCTGACTGTTAACATCGTATATACCATCTAACAAAACAAATAGCTCTCTTAATAGAATTACACTTTTCTTCAATTGATCCGAAACTGTCTTTAAAACTTTGGTAGGACTCGCCAATATTTCATCTACAAAATCCAAAGTATCCCTTTTAACTACAGCATCCGCACTAATCAGATATTTTATAGTCTGACGAAATTTTATGTTCGTTTTTATAAAATGCTTGTGTTTTTCCAAAACTTCTGGCACATGCGTAAAGAATCGTTTTAACTGCTGCGGTCCCAAGCTCATCAGATTTCTTATCCAATCTATCAAATAATCGCTGTAATAATACCTATCTCTGCAAATTTGTAAAGCATCACAAATGTAGTTCTCTACAGCATTTGAAGATATTTTAATCTCTTGCCTCAGTATCTTCTGTTTCATCGATTGCAAGTTCAATTTCGATTTAGATACTTTTTTTCCTTTGTCTGTAACGTACTGCAAATAAAACTCCAAAACGGTTTCCATGACCTCATTTGATACATCCATGAAATCTATCATGAAATGTTCTGTTAAGTTTAAAGGCTTAGCGTTCATCGTGTTCTTTATTTTATGATGTATTATTTGTTGGTATCTATCTTCTAAACCTGTCAAAGATCTTTTAATTTTAATAATGTCTGCAGTGTTTAATTCGTAATTAGTCATCACATTAAGTTTTATCTTTTTTAATTGCTCAGTTGAACAATCTATCAAGGTATTGATGAATGAAGAAAACAGAAGCGTATTGTTTGGATCGAATGAATCTTGTATTTCATTTTCTTGGTTTAAATCTTCATAAGGCTGAGAATATATTAAACTTTGTCTGTATTCATCCGTTTTCACGCATGGGCAAATATTATCTGTTGGGTGAATATTAATTTTAAGATTAGTTGGTGTTGTAGGGGTGGTATAGATGTGTGGATGACTGTTTGTGCTACGATGCCATTAGATGTACTAGTTAGCTAAGTCATAGATATGTCTATCACCGTTGATTCACATTAAACAGAGATATGTTAGTTTTCTGTGTAATCCGGCCGTTTTGCTAAAAGGTGTTAAACGGCCCTTTATTATACGTTATTATACTCTTATGCATTGTAAATACCTTTTAGTATAAATATTTACAAATATACCTAATTATGCTGAAGGCGGAGGACCGAATGTTGTGGCATAAATAGGGAGAGGCCTACGTCCAACAGTGGACCTATACAGGCTGATTGATAGATTGATTGATACCTAAATAACTAAGGTTTTTTTTTTCATTAAAAAATTGTGCCCGTTAGTAAGCATTATTCAGCTTTTGAACCTTTTTGTAATTTTTATGCACTTTAATGTAAATGTATACATATTAAATGTATGAAGAAAAAAATCGTCTCAGGCGAGATTCGAACCCGTGCGATTTGAACCTGTTTTTATGTCTATCTTTGAATTTGGACTATTCTACTCCACTCAGGTCCGCATCAGTAGAAACGCATCCTAAAGCCCCGGTGGGCTGTTTGATAAATTAGTGATAGAAAAAATTACTTACATATCAAGACAATATAGAACGCGATCATAGTCTCCGTACGATTGAAAAATCATAGCGTTTCCTGTAGTTTTATGTTTATTACTACAAATTCAATTTATTTTTAGTGTTTGACCAATAATATTGTAATGTAAGAGAAGTATTTACTTATTATTGTTGGTACATAGGCGAGAGTTAAAATTACTGTAATACAAGACTCTATGTGCAGATTTGCTTGTATCTTAAATTTCGGTGATTGCCGGCAATCTTATGATAGACTAGCCAGGTGACATTATAGTGCAATCTCTCTTTTCTCACTTACATGGTCCGAATGGACGAAAATCCGATACAATCGGAAAGAGATTAAGCACAGATCGTGGTACATCACACTTGCAGATGCAGTGGCGCGGTGGGAGTGTATCCGACTGCTACGCAAAAGGTCGTGGGTTCGATCCCCACCCAGGATAAAACTTTGTGTGATGAGCACGATGGTTTATTCTGTGTCTGGGTGTTATTTATCTATAATATGTATGTATTTAGAAATATGTAAGTATGTTTATCAGTTGTCTGGTTTCCATAGTACAAGCTCAGGAGGCCTACTCTATTTCAATGAAAACGAAGTTTCGATCAAAAATGAGGTGATGATATACAGAGCCAGGAACATCTATTCAATCCACTCGTTCCAGAAAATCGTCCATGGGTTCGAACTTCTTGTGCTTATCCAACAATTAATTTGAATACTTCCGTAAACTGAAGAAATTTAAGTAAACGAAAATTCATGAATTTAGTTATAAAGAAAGAGAGTAGGCCTGCTGCTTAGTTTGGGATCAGATAGCGTTGTGTGAGTTGTCCCAAGATATTATTATTTTGTCGGAGACAGTCACTCATCTGACATTAGTATCGTTTCTTATTCTCACTAATTTCTGGATCTATTTAATCGCAATGAAGTCACAGATCTCTTTCCTATTGTAAATGCAAAAGTAACTTATCCATGTTTATTTATAACGGGATTTGAACTGATTTTAATCAAATTTGATTAGTGTATAGCCAAGAATCTGAGAGACATATTCAAATATCACTCAAGTTGAAGGCACTGTAGACTTTCATGCTATCATATCATCATATCAACAATATGAAGTCCAACTGCTGGGCACGGATCTCCACAGTAGAACCTAATTATCATTGAGATACTACTATGTACGATAGAACATATTATCTCGATGCTTATGCATATTAGAGCCTGGGGGTAATTGCCGTAATCACCACTTTTGGCGAGCGGGTTGGCGATCGCAAAGTACGCAGAGGACGCTGCTGCCCGTCATCCTAGTCCCCTAGTCGTCTTGACGACGCCCATGGGAAGTGATAGGGCGGTAGTATTCTTAGGCTGGTATCACACGCCTAGGTACTGTCAATGATGAATAATTTTGAGAAAGACTCAAATTTAAGTAAAATTTCAGCATTTAGGCACCTGTCCGACAAACGGCGACAAAAAAGTAGCGAGTAGCGATTTCACGCGCAAGACACGAACATACTTATGTAGATCCCGTGTAAACAAAAGAGATACAGATTATTAATAGTAGATCGCTGAGTGTTCACACTGCCGGCGAGTACTTGCTCTATACTGCATCTCTTTTGTTTACACCGACGGGATCTACAAAATACATCTGTTGCATGTTTCTTGAGCGATAAATCACTACTCGCTTCTCGCTCATCGTCGTTGGTGGGACAGGTGCCTTAGGGGCTAAAAAAATTATAATAGATTTTTACTTTCGATCTCCGTTGCCAAGTGTTGATTGACGTCACCAGATATAGTTATTATCACCTTTATCGCTTATCAGTATTGTGTAAGAGTTTGTAATTATATATACCTACATTCTTGTTTGTTTATGATTACAGATATCGTACAATATACTGTTATATGAATTGTATAAATTACATTAAGGAGAAATGATTTAAAATTTATCAATTTATTATATCAACTTTTTCAACTTAGTGAGATAGCTAATATCGAAAAGAAAAAATAATTAAAGGTAGAAAAGTTTAGAACATTTATCTGAATACTGATTCTACTCTAATCAGTATTCAGATAATTGTCTGGGGTTTGGAAATAATGCCTTTTATTAGAAAGCTGGATAAATTGGAATGATTTTTAAAGTTTAAAGGTGTAATAAATATTTACATACATACATACATACATATCAACCCATATGATGGCCCACTGCTGGGCACGGGTCTCCCCAGTAGAACCTACTAGTATGTAGATCCTGGGGGTAATAAATATTTAAAGGTTGATTATTATTTTATTAAACATCTATAATAATACAATATATACAAGATATTTACAAAAAAAATAAATAGAAAAGTGAGGATACAAAACCGTTTAGGCGTCAAAGAATTCCTCCCCATCGATGTCAACTGGTAACGTTCCCAGAAGGCTGGCAGCATTGCCACGTTGGATGGCAATGCTAAGGTTCGATTCGATCGACTGCACCGATCATAGTCGACCTGTACCTTTAAATATTTCACGCGATTAAGTCCCAATAATATTCTAATACGTGTAAACATCGCGAAAGATTAAAAACAATTATTCGTTCAATCCTTTTAGACATAAACAACTTTTTATATTGAAAGCGTAACAGACAGACATACAGTCACGGACCCCGTTAGCAAATTACAATATTATGTATGTGACATCGTTCACAACGCACCACCTGAATGCATGGCGCAACGCTATGCAAATGTGTGTCCTTCCTTTATATTTCCATTAGAAAAACTAATATTTAAGTCATGAAAAATATATTACAATTGTAGTAGTACTCGGCTAGAATTGTAAATCGTCGCCAGGTCGTCGACCTACAGTCCGTGAGCATGAAATTAACCTCGTTTCTAACACAGCGATTTGCAAACGTAATCTATACAAGATGGTGGATTTTCAGTTTCATTTGCGTGAAAGTCAAATACCATCGAATGAAAACTGTTTGTTTGTTTAATAATAACGTCCTCCTGACCGAATTTCGATTGCGGATGAAAATCCAATGAAGATCATTGAACTGTTACTAATAGCTGTGATTTCCGTGACTTCATACGCGTGGAAAAAAAGTCTAAGTTACTTCGTACGATATTACCTATCTGCCAGTGACATCGCCATAACCAGTTTAGCTATGAGATTAGGCGGAGTGGAACAAACATATAGATAAACAAAAAGGTTTGTTCTTTGTATAGGTAAGTAAAGTGAAAACATTCAAAAGTATTTCCGTCGGTATTATTCAATTTTAAGTAACTGTGACAGCATAAGAGTTAACTGAGTTTCGTAACTGAATTACGTTTGATTCTTCGTAATACTTCAATGCCTCAACTCAAACAAAACGTAAGTTTTCATGGCTTCCCTTGAAATTCTAGTTACTTAATACAACATAACGTTAACTTTAACATTTTCCTAAAATAACTAAGAAGTTATTTCAGTAAAATGTTAACCCTTCATGTTTACATACTTTATAGACTTTTTTTATATACCAATGTCACCGCACTGTATCGCATTTGAGATATTAGTTCGTATATCTTGTTTGCCTAGTAATTTCACCATTCAAAGGTTTTCAAGTATGTACGAACTACAAACCATATTGAAACAAGCTCCCAGAAAGCCTGATGTTTAATACAGATGCTTTGAAGTTAGAAGGAAGCCACACACTGGCTTTGAGTGCATACCTCTGCTCGAAATTTAAAGCCAAAATCGTGGTCTATTTCAAATTGAAAGCCTGTTGATTATTCAGTAAATTTGTCTGCACGCTGTGTTTAACGAAGTATCTGTCGTTTCGTTAGGGTTGCGTTTGCGCGACTAAAATAAAAATTAGATCATGTGAAATACTAGCGTCCCCACCGGCTTCGGACTTTTCTCTATCATAATATAAACCATCCGTAAGAAATAGTCTAAATAATAGTGAAAACCGTTGCGTAGTTTAGAATTTTTTGAGTAGAGACAGCGGGAAATTAACTTGTTTTATAAAATGCATGTATCTAAGAGCAATCCGCAAAAATCCGTGTGAACAATAAATAATACTTACTATTAGGTTTTTGATGTCGCCTATACGTATTATGTAGTACTACATATTTACATCTTAGTAATTAGTTTTACGTGTTCGCTCCGCTGGAAACGATTTTGCGGCGACTTCAAAAAACAAAATAGGTAAATACATTTTTAAGTCTGAGATTTGTCCTCAGACTTAAAAATGTATTTACAGCAGAGAGTACAGAAGGTGACCTTCATACAAACGCGTTAGAGTAACGCACACACCGTTTCAGTAAAATCTAGACTCCTGGTAGTGTGTCCTAGTCTCCTAGTTTAAAAAAAAACGTTTCAAAGGCGACCTAATATAGCTAGCCATGATTATTTCGGGCCACGTATTTAACAGGAGTTGTAACTGTTGAGGAAAGTCAGGAAGCGAGGTTTTTTACTCAGAAATTCTTTCTACAATTTTGTCATACGTATCTAAAAACTAACCAATGAAATATATATTTTTTAAAATAGAGTTAGAAACATATTCAAAACGACAATACTAGAGCCAAACATACGTTATAATTACCATAACTATGTGCTTAATTTCATAGATGGATGAAATAAATGTTGAACAGTCTATACCGGTTACATACATCTATGTATTAATATATACTACAAGCGGACGCCTTGCGGTATCACCCGCGTAGTTCTGTTACCGTGTGAATATAGGGATAAAAAAAATAGCCTATGTCACCCGGGGTTAGTGTAGCTTCACAACGGTGAAAGGTTTTTTCAAATCCGTCCAGTAGTTTCGGAGGTTATTCAATACAAACAAACAATCAAATCTTACCTCTTTATAATATTAGTATAGAGGTATAGATATATGACTGGCCTGTTGGTTTAGTGGTTAGTGACCCTGACTGCTAAGTCGGAGGTCGTGGGTTCGATCCCTACTAAAAATTTGTGTGATGAGCATGATGGTTTATTCTGTATCTGGGTGTTATTTATCTATATGTAAGGTGTTATGGTATTTAGAAATATAAGTATGTTTATCAGTTGTTGGTTTCCATAGTATAAGCTCTGCTATAAGTTGTCCTAAGATATTATTATTATATTATATTATACTAGCTGACCCTCACAACTTCGTCTACGTCAAAGTAACTTGTTTTTGCAAAATAGGGGTTGATCGTAGAAGGGTGAAAATTAAGGGCATCATAAAAAAAAAATACCTAAAAAATATTAATACTTAAAACCCTTTAACATTTAGGGGGATGAAAAATAGATGTCCGATTCTCAGACCTACCCAATATGCACACAAAATTTCATGACAATCGGTCGATCTGTTTCGGAGGAGTTAAATTACAAACACCGTGACACGATAATTTTATATATTAGATTACATACGTAACAAGCAACGCAATAATAAAACGTTTTAAAGAGATAGCATTGTTGCATTTTACAGAGTATTAAGTATATTCCTTTGAAACATATTTATATAATGAAATAAGGGAACGTGAGGGAGAATCTAGACGTTCACATAAGCGCATTCAACTGCAATATTTATCACCGACAAGAATTTCATAAAAATATCTCGTTCAACACAAAGGTTCGCAAAGAAAATGTTTATAACAACTGAAATATGCAGTTCAGTTGTTTCAAACATTTTTCATTCTATTTATGTATATAAATAAATTTGTAGTGTCGCTTGTAAACTTCAATTTAACATGTTTTTAATCAATGTCTTTTTTCACACTTTACGATATTGACTAAATCAAATCAAAATAGAATCGATGAAATTTAACCTTTAAGATAACATTCCTTAAGCTTGAAGTTTCACGCGAAGTTCCATCTAAACTGGCCCAGTATCTTAGGTGATGAGCGCGTACAAACAAACTTTTCAGCTTTCTGTATTTATTATGTTAGTAGAGATTTAATTTAGTACAATCGATTTAAAAGCTTCTAAACTCCGTAACAAAAATCTCAAATAAATATCACAACACACGCCGAGCATTAAAATAAAATGGTGGATGTTGGCAAAACGTTAAAACTGTGTAAACAACGACGAAGTCCATTAAAGAAACAACTGTTGCGATCTTAAGCCGAGTACCCACACTTCAGCGCAACGATTTAATGCATTGAGTACAACACAACGAGAGTACAGAAAAGAGAAAGAAAGAAAAAAAATGTTAGCATTAGTGAGCCCTACGTAAATCGTAATTGCGTGTCCCTACAATGAAAGTAACTTTCTGTACTTATTTTATCTGTATTTCGAGCAACGCACACATATACATTACTAGCTGACCCGCGCAACTTCGTCTGCGTAAATTTTCCCCGTTTTTGCAACATTTCTCATTGCTGCTTCGCTCCTTTTGGTCGTAGCGTGATGTTATATAGCCTATATATAGCCTTCCTCGATAAATGATCTATCCAATAGTAAAAGATTTTTTCAATTCGGACCAGTACTTCCTGAGATTACCGTGTTCAAACAAACAAACGAATTCTTCAGCTTTATAATATTAGTATAGATTCACAAACAAGGAACCTCTAAAAACGGAAGATATTTCGAGATTCCGTATCCAAATCAAATGGTGTATAAGTACTTTTGGAATTTTGTGTTATTATTTATTAATTAATTATTATCCTGTAACAGAACAATATTGCACCAATTACGTCATTATATCGTGTAATTAACTAGTCCAATTAAATGGTAAATCAATTACTTGGTTGACTGGAGCTAAATACCTATACATTGCGTTTCTCCGAAATGCTGCACCAAACGAAGCTCATTCACATGTTTGTAGGCTAATTAAAGCTCTTGTTCACATTTTGCCACAATTTGCCAGTTAATAAATATGTATAATATATATGTGCGGGATTGGGGTATACACTGCAATTGAGTTTCTACTCGCAACAAGCATTGTTAAAGTGGAACGTGTTTGCAGGTATCACAGATAATATAATACTATACTAGTAGCAGGTATGATGCTTTAAATTTTGAAGTGTATTAAACACAGTAAAATTCAGTAAGTAAAATTGAGTATAATTCACTAAAAATAACAAAAATAGGCCAAGGGCGAGTGGTAGGTACTCGCGCAACGAGGGTTTCATTGCGCGATTTTTTTTATTTTTGTTATCATAAGTGTTTTTTTTTTGTCCTTGCCAACCTGCCAGGTTCGCCACTGGGTATATAAATAGTTTTATATGATCCGTCAGAGAGTCTGTGTCTGTGCGTTCCTAAAGCGAACACAGAACAGAACTAAAAGATTTTTGGGTATTTTTTTGGTATCGTAACTAGGCTTTCTTACTCTGTAAAACCATTCAATATCCAAATAAGTGAAAGTGTAATCAAAAAACATTCAGTATAATAAAATCTTTATTCTTGTGAAACATATTACTCAGTTCCGAGTTTTAAAACATCACACTAATATTATAATAAATTATTATATTTTTCACGTCTAAAAATTAAATTATTATATTTTTCGCTGGAGCGATTTTAATAAAATTTGGTATGGAGTTAGCTGACACCCTGGATTAACACATAGGCTTATTAACCGCGTGTAACACCGCGGGGCACAGCTAGTTGGTTATATTTCTCACAAGCCACAGAACACTAATAGGTAATACACACAAGTTTCCCAATTCACTTCAATTACAGTAAATGCTATATCGCACAGACCAAAAGACCCGAACGTCGTCGGATAAATATAAGGGACAACGTCGTACCTTTCAATATTTCACGCGATTAAGTTCCGATTAGTTTTAGTTTAGAAGTTTTGTGTTGAGGTCAGCCATTTTAGTTCTCGATAGAAACTCACTTAAAATCGCTTCCTTTTCTCGTTCTAGTTTCTATTTCGTACACAATATAGGTACGTATTTAGGCACAGATAACTATAATAATGGAGCGGAAGATTTAATTATTGTGAAAATAAATTATTTATTTACAACAAACAGACAAAAATATTAGCCATTTTGATTTCGAGGAGGGCTGACCAGCAACTTTTAGTCAGTCCGCTTCTCATGTCATAAATCTACCAGCATGTTAAGCTATTGCATAGCTTTTATCGCGGGCTTTGAGTGCGGCGGCCGAAGCAAGAAATTCCGTAACGAAAATAAAACCTTACACCCCCACTCCGTCTACCACGTAGCTCGGCCGAGCGTTCGCTTAACGTATATGTAATTATGTATATGGTACGACTGTACGAAGCTCGTACGGATCGAGACGAGCTGCTCCGAAATGTAATGAAACAAAAAAAATACTGCTTAAATAAAAAAATAAATATAATTGCTTAGGTTGATAAAAAAATGCTATGCAATAGCTTTACCGCGGCAGTCCCCGAGTGCCACACATTTTTTTTTCTGAATCCAAAACCATGCTTAGTTTTAGTCGTGTCTCTTTGTTTGTTCGGAGTTACCTCGGTACCTATAACCCATAAAATAAGAATCATGATCTATTTGGGAGCCAAAATTTCCATGCATAGATTGATGGGGAGGCTGAAATGTAGAAGCCTTTGGAGATTTCTACTGCACTATAGCAGTGCAGTGGCATATATTAATGCAAAATGTGAATTGATTATAGATTTGGGTGTTCGATGAATTGGAATTAAGGAACTTTAACTAATCATTATCAACCCATATGATGTTCCACTGCACTAGATCCTGGGGGTAACTGCCATAATCGCCTCGCTTGGCGAGCGAGCTGGCGATCGAAGTGGCGAACTGTTTCAAATAAAAAAAAAAAAATACCAACCAGTAACACTCGATGCAACTTTTTCTTTTACTTATGTCCCAACGAGTAACGCCGCGACATATAAATTGGTATTGCTGGACCGAAAAAAAGTGGTATCTAGTAACAGTATGACTGTGTATGTGTGGAAAAATATTAATATTTCTATCGATTCACACCGGTTTATGTTTGGTATATTATTCTTCTATAGGGTAGTCAGGATAGATGCCTCGAAGGGATAGGTGCCCCGTTTTCGGAAATAGTACTTTAATGCAATTAATTTATTATATTATGATTAAAAATGAAGCTATGTATTTATTTATTTATATAGGAGAATTGTTTAATATATTAAATATGAAGCACGGACACCACACACCGTATTGCCAGGAGACAATGAACCTGAGCAAATACGTTTCGCTTGTGTGTGCGATTATATCCGAAGCGAGCACGAAATAAACTTCAATCTTAGTGACGTGAGTATTTACCGCTGTGTATTTTTCAAGTAGTAATTGATTCTGTTCAATTTTTATTTTATCAATACCTTGCTTCACATGTAGGTGTCAATAATAGCTGTTTTAAAAAGGGCATCTACCCATATGGAAAAGGATAGTTGCCCCGATTTTGCTTAAGATATTTTTCGATAAGGCAACTATCCCAACCCTGATTTTTCATGGTGGGGCATATATCCATATACATAGGTATCCTCCACAAAAGGGTCAGCAATTACTCAAATTCTGCAAAATCAGTTAGTTTTAGAATAAGAATAATTGTTATATAATGGTACATTAAAAACTAAAGTATCTATATTCATAGCGATAATGCACGGTAAATGAATAGTTTAAAATTATGAGGCATTTCCCAAAAGTGACATTTGATAAAAAACTTTTAACAAGTAGCATTTTAAAATTTTCACTTCAACTAATAAAATTACAGTATAAATGTTACCCATTAACTATAATAGGAGGAAAAAATTGTCCTTATTTATTGGTTCATTGTTTATTATTAGTGTAGTGAGGTGCAAAGTTTGTTTTGTTTTTTTTCTGGAAAAATAATGTAGTTAGTTTTAGACACGTTGACCGTTAGGAGATTAAAAAGAAACCACTTAGCCACTTCAGTTTTAGTAGTTGGAATGTAGTGTGTAAGTTTGCTAGTTATTTCGCTAGATGCGTTTGCTCTTATCAAATCGATACAAGTAAAAAAATCGTGATATCGTTTAGGAATTTGATTTCCTAAAGTTGAGCCAATAATTGAGAAATACGTATAATAAAAGCATCACAGATTTTATCCTCATTTGTTGTAAGTCCTGTTTTGTAAGATTATTAATTAAATTCCACATCTTTTTATGCTTAGTTTTGCTTTTTTCGAATGCTTTTGTATAATACTGCGCTTGACTGTGTTGTATTATCTCAGAGACGTCGTTTTTGTATAGCTAAAAATCTTTCTTTCTTGTGTTTATCGTTTGCGTTGTTTTTATAACTCTTCCAGACTCCATATCTTCTATTTAGTTCATGATTGATTTTTTTTACTTCTAGTAGTTGATATAAATTATTTTTATAAACCTTTTATCACTTTCAATGGTTGTGGTTTTAAATAGTTAGTCCACTAAAAAATACTTATTAGATATAAGTATTTTTTGTGGTTTTCGTGGTATTTTTATACTTATAATCAATACTTAAATATCTATGAGATGTTATTCGCTTCAAATGTAGGTCTCATTTTTATTCCAAATTATATTATAGATTAAGTCCTAATTGTAAAATGTTAATATCTTTTAAGTTTTTCTATGTAAAAAATTATATTTTTATTTAAATTGTATAGTTTCTACCTATTATTGTTAGTTAATATTATTTAATTTTAATTGTATTTATTACTATCCTACTACTTGTAAAATGCTACTTGCTTAAAGTTTTTATCTAAAATTTATATTTTTAATATTGGTTTTGCTGCCTAGGTTTCTTTTTTAAAGACGCGTAGGGTACAAGTAGCGGTGTTACATGTTGGGACAAACAGTAACAGTGTTACTGGTTGGGTCGTTACTGGACGGGAATAAACTGTTTTGTTCCCATCCAGTAACACCAATATTTATCAGTTTTACTCGTTGGGACAAAAGAGAAATAACGTTGCAACCAGTAAGTGTTACGGGTTGGTATTTTTTTTTTTTTCAAAAATAGGTGCAACGCGTAACTGTGTTACACGTAGCCTGGCAAGCAGCCTGATACGGTCCGGCGGTACAAACAAACCGTCCACAAACAGTCAACTGTTTGTGGACGGTTTGTGGACGGTTTGTTTGTACTTTGTACTTACAGCCTATTCACACGCTCGCATTCGTGTTCGCGCTCGTTGAATATCGCTTTGAACGCTGCTCGCGATGTGAACCCACTACAATAGTATTTATTTACCTACTTACCTGTACCTATTTGTTTCAAAGGTCGGTGCCGAAAACTGAACTTCTCATCTATAGATAAATTACCTGCAAAAGAAAGATATGAATTATTAATTAATAGTGTAATTTAAAATAATAATCTTTATTGTCACAAAAAAAACGCTCTGATTCCTGTGCTGGTTATATAACTGTGTGACAGGACTCAGTTGCTTATCCTTAATTCAACTAATTAGATATATTAAAGTTTAGGCAACAATTACAAACAAAAGAGATAATAATTAAGAGAATTTGACCATGGGCAGATCAAGGGGGGCGGTGTATGAGGGCACGTGATAATGATAAGAAGACAAAAAAACGGGTTGCACTCCGGGAGTGCCCGCACAAGTGAAAACTTGGACAATAACGTCGTGCATTTTAGAATATTTTGGAATGGGTAGGGATTTTTTGTTTGTTTTTTAATCATATATACAATTTAAAAAATGACAATGACACCAAAGAAGTTCAAACAAAAAAAAAAAAAACTTTCAGAAATAATTACATGCTGATGAAATTTAAATTATATTTTTCGATCTTACTGACTTAAAAAAAAAATGAAATGATTAATAACAAATCAAAAAACTATAATCAAAAATTAAAATAAAAAATTCCAAGTTTTTTTCTTATCTCTCGCTTTATCGTCCCCGAAATGTAAATGCTAAATTTCATGAAAATAATTGTCGTTTCCGAGATTCAGATTATACAAGAATTACTAGTTTAAAGGTAATCAGATAAATAAGATAAGGTAAACGAAAAACGCCGAGAGTATAGATGGAATGCTTCATACAAATGCGCTAGAGCAACGCACATAGACATCGATCGCGGGCATTTGGACCACTACACAATAAGGTCCTGTTCACACGCCGAGTAGCCGGGTTTCCGACGGCGAAGTGAATAGCGATGTACCTACGTTAGCTTTTACTCGTTCCGGCGTACATGTCTGTACCTACATTCGCCACCGGATACCCGGCACCGGCTATGCTCCAACCGGAACGGACCTAACTATCATCAGGCCGTCTATCGAAATCAAAATTATTTTATTGACTCTAATTTCTATAAAATATAATCATTTTATATATTTATAATTTTTTAATTACATAATATAAAAAAAATATTGAAGTAAAATAAATGTTTTAGATAAAATAACACTTCGTAGATTAAGAAAATATAAATGAATAAATATGTTTTGAATATTTTTACATGTCAGTATCGTAGGTTCGAATAAAATGCCAAATTCGTGAATTACGTGTTTATTGTAACACAATTTTACACAGATCACTCATAGTAATACTATGTCACTGTACAAAACATTTCATTATTCCCAAACTATCGCCAAGTGGTCCGAGATTCAGTGTCTGTGTGCATTACTGAAGCACATTTGTATTAAGCTTTCCTCCTGTGCACCCTGTTTTGTGGCGGTTTAGTGCGCCACAGTCTTTATATTTTACAGAACATTTACGGCACGGGCTTAAGTACCAATAAAAATCTATTTCGATTCCGCACCAGTAGCTACTTTATGAGTTTTTATCTAAAATGAAGCGAAGGGCTTCGCACAGTCACCATATTGTATAGATACTAGCTTTGACATATTATTGTAGAGATACTAGCTTTCATTCGCAAATCCGATCGTGGATGTCGGTCATCGCGACAAAAGCTATCTATGTACTTTCTGGGTATTGAAACTATCTCTATACCAAATTTGGTCTAAATCGGTTCAGCGTTTTAGGCGTGAAAACGTAATAGACAGACAGCCAGAGTTACTTTCATATTTATAATATTAGTTTTGGATGTTCTCGAATAATATAAGTAACATATATATTTATTGTCCTGATTCACTCTTTACTGCACAGCCTAAACCCAGCTGAAATCTTAATTTTTTTCATTCCAAAAGTATTCATTACTTATTGTGCAAGTCTATTTTTGTTACGCTGCACGTTTTATTTCTATTAAAGATTGTCATGTGACAACTCAAATACTAGGGTGGGGGAAACTTGACCCCACTATACCCCACCTCCCAAACCTTTCACGACTTAACCATTGTTACTAATCAAGAAATACATTTTTGGATTTTTTTGTTACAGAGTTGGCAGCCGTTTTGGTCTCCGGAAAAGCCTGAAGTTTTGGGGATAAAATGGCCAAACGAGAGGTCCAGATAATGTTTCTTATAATCATAACGGATCCAGAAGGACTATCGGATATGTTTATGTATTACGTCACCATTCGCACCGATTATTATTTAACAGAAATGTAGGCTGCAACATAATTCAAGCCGTTTCGATACACTTAAAATCAACAAAGAACCAAGCCCCTAGACAAATCGCATTCTATTCGATTAGAGTTTGCGCTAATCGAATAGAATGACTTTGTTGCGCGCGTACAACTGCTAATTTCATATTAACAATTTTCGTATTTACAGTGTTGCGCGCACAATGACGTCATTATTTTCGATAAGCGTAAAAACGAATCGAATAGAATGCCATTTGTTTAGGGGCTCAGCGCACATTCCTTGATAATCTCAGAAACGCATTCGCAAATAAAAATGCTATAGGTATTTTTTTTTAACGCTTACAGCGGTCATATGTATGCGTGAAAACTTTGGTACATATGTACGAATGTTTGCATGCATACTATAAAGGAGAGAGATAATGACTGCATAGTCAACAGACTAGACAGCCCAATGCACATAGTCTGTTAGTATTGAATGAGACGGTTGTATGTATTTTTTATTGAACCATTGGTTCATTATTGTATTAGAAGACAGAGCTGCGCGCCTCTTATTTTTTGATTTTAGAATCTCATAAAATATAAAAAAAAATATGAGTTATCGTTCAGAAAGTGACATTATGAGTTTCAAATATGAAAGAATAAAAGAAACAACTTAAGACAACTAACAGACAACAAACTTTTTTGTTTATTTAGGCAGCTTTATTATAATAAGTTGATAATGTAATAGATAGGAAGAAGAAAATATGACTATCATAAACTTATAAATACTCTTTTTACAGGCTTTTATTTAACCTTCCCAGTTAGACAATGTGTTGATCCAAATCTTGGAAGCTAATAATATCAGTTTCCAAGATTTGGAATGTCAAGAAGCGGTATCTTGTGTATCTTAGTTACCAAAGCAACAATATGGCGCCACGAGACTGGTCTGATGATGAAGTCGGAAGGCAAAACCATAGGACTCCTAAACTAAACATTTTGCTTATGGTCTTTTTGGCTCATTGGATTCATCTTGAGAAGGAGTCTGGGCCTAGATGATTTTGAGATCTATAAAGAATAATTTCAAGCGTGGGGGCTGCAGATTTTGTTGCTGGATCAAAGCTGATGGTAATAAAAGTATTGTCCTTTCTGGGACCATTGCACTCTCGGTGTTTAATGACTCCACGGTCCAAAAAATATTATGTAACCGCCATCTTGCAAAGGTCAAATTTTAATCTTTTATCTTACTTTTCACGCATACCGGTTCGCACCGGTCAACCAACTCATTAACAAATGACTCATGTACAACATAATCATATTTGGTTGATTGTCCTATTGGTCTAGTGGCTAGTGACCCAGACTGGTAAGCCGGAGGTCGTGGGTTCGATCCCCACCCAGGATAAAAGTTTGTGTGATGAGCACGAGAAATATTTTAGTATGTTTATCAGTTGTCTGGATTCCATAATACAAGCTCTACTTGATTTGGGATCAGATAGCGTTGTGTGAGTTGTCGCAAGATATTATTATTATTTACAAACGGTACATTGTTTACTATCAGTTTATCTGAACAATTGGCATTTATCAACTAAGATTGTACCTACATAGTACTACGACACCCACTAAATGGAATGTTTGAGAAATACGTTGTGGGATCGATCACTCACACGGGAACTTTGTGGTCACAGGACTTATTATAGCCTATATTTTTTTCTTAGGCGCCGGCACTGACATTGGTATTAAGTTCCGCAGTCACTGACTCCACTCGCGGTCTGTCAGCTTTTGTATGCAGGCTTCTAAGCCACCCTAAGATTACAGTGACGGCGGAACGCAGAACTCTAGACCGCTGGCAGTGTGTTCAGAGCCCTAAGTAGTCTAGAAAACTGAGTCAAGGGGTCATTAGCGCCGTAGATGTAGGTAGTTCTTGTCATAGACTTGCCAATCAAACGTTCTAGAAGAGCAATCGACATCATAATGTCGTAAAGGTCTCGACCTCCCTCGATTGACTTAAGTAGCTCCAGCCACTAATTGTAACGAAATGGACCAAATACGAGGTTAATCAGGTTAAAGCACGCCGGCAAGTATTAGTAATTACTGAGGAACTTCATTTAAGAAAAGATCCAAAAAAGACGCGTTGAAAGTTTTGAAGTTTAACTATTGAGTTCGGCTACTTCTGAAATTGTTTTGAATTATCTGTTCGACGCGTGTATCGATGGCTTATCAAAATGAAATGAAGCCGATGTCATTTGCTAAGCTTAAAGCTACCTCTATACCAAACTATCTCCCACAAATTAGTAGTAGATTCTTAGGAATATAAAGACCATACTTCTTAGAACCAGTTATTTTTGACGCGTATTGTATAGAGGAAATATCGTATAAGTATAGATACATCACTTATTGTAGTAGGTATTAATATAGGTTACCTTTAATTTTTGTGATCTTTGTAAACTGGATGTAGAGAAAATTAGAAAACCATCCTACAGCTAGTTTCAAATAAATCTATAAATACTAACGTTTAAACTTTCGCGTTGCATGATTATAACTATTTATTATACCTACGGTAATTAACGCAGGTAAACAATGCGCGTTAATTTCCGTATAATAAATAGTTAAAATCTATAAATTTTGTAAAAACTATAGGTACCTACTACTACAACTCCTGAATACAAAGTAAGAAAAGAAAATGATTCCTTTGAAATTCAAATCGCACTCTTCAGGTACAGACTTTGACTTAATTTACTAAAAAGGTTTTCAGTAAGCCAGAATACGTATCATACCGAAAAAAATGCACATTCGTCTAGGGATTGTGACAACCGAATACGGTGGAGGAAAACCAGGAATAATACGTTTGGAATCCGTGTACTCATCCATCTATTTATTGTTCATTTGAGCCGTAAAATACTGAGTACAAAACTACATATATCGAGAGCTTGAACAATGCACACAATTATAGACATCAGCTCGGAAACTAACCAAACAAACCAAACCAGTGATTAAGATTTCAAACATAAGAATTCATCATGAGTTTAAAACATTTTTTATAATTTTTAATATCAAAAACTTCAAAATCTCTGTACGGAGGTTGATAGGTAAATAAACACACTTACCCTCAGTTTGTAATTACTAGTAACTAGTTAGATAAACTTTGTTGAAGTGGTTGTTTTAATAGCAGCTAACTTAAGAGTTGCAGCCAAGTTTGCTCATCCAAGTACCTATCTCATTACCATTAAACTTTTCAAAGAATTTTGTTTTGAATACATCGGTAGGCACGAGTATACTTACCGTATTTATACTATACTCAGAATACGGTACGGTTTTTATACTTACGGTATTTATACTCCGTTTTATCGTTAAAGCACTAGAATGGGAGTATTGGAGAGTGGAAGAGAACTGTTGTCCAAGAGGTGGTAGACTATTCCAACATGGGACACTAGTCCGTTATAGGTTGACACGGAGATTTACGTAAATAAAATTTAAATTTAAATTTCAAGAGGGATTAAAAAATAATTCAAACCAACATTTCAAATAGAAATTTCATAATCAAAACTCTTCTCCATTTAACATTTAATCTACCCGCTTCTTCAACAAAACTTTTCCTTTTCAAACTTGCATCATTCAGCTCTTCAAAACCTCGCTATCCTGTGGGCAGACGCTAACTACTTTAACTCTAGTTACTTTATTCGATTAAGACTCAAAGCGAGCTCAATTCGGTTGAACGGATACCTTTATAGTATCTCCTTTCCCTATAATTGCGTTACGGTATTTTGAGATATTTGGTACTAGAAGATGAAAGGACGAAACACCGTGAGTACTTACAGCAGTTTCAACAACGCGGGCGAAATACCACACATTGATCACAAACGTGGAATCTCGGACCACATTGGCAGTAAGTGTTCCGAAACAAGTTTAGTAAGTACAAAAAAATGAAAGAGTAAGTACAATTTTACTATTTAATAATATAAATTCGAATGTTTGTGATGGACGGATTGTATGGATGTTTGTTGATCGTTCACACCAAAACTACTGAACGTATTATAAAACCGGTCAAGTGCATGTCAGGCCACGCACGATGTAGGGTTCCGTAGCCCCCCCCCCCCCCATCCGAATAATGCAACTTTTGTTACTTCTCATTTGATTAGCTGTTACTCGTAAATTTGTAAAGCCTTCTTAGCTGTGATAGTTTTACTTTTAATTTCACTATATACACTACTACCGTGATTTTTTTCACATACCCAACATTAACCATTAAGCTGGCAGTGTACCTACCTACACTTGACACTAACCAAAATTTGCACTTTATAGCTTAATATTTCACAAACGAAAAACGGTCTTCACAACTCCGAAACGTTTTTAAAAGACCTGTCTATTCATACCCCATACGATGGGGTAAATGAGATAAAAAAATTACATCCCGTCTTTACTTATGTTTTTCAAGATTTTATTCTTCCACTTTGTCGGCGTAGGTAATATGTGTATCCATGCAAAATTACAGCCTTCTAACACTAACAGTCTCTGTGCTAAGCTGCGGACGGACGGACATGGCGAAAATATAGTTCCGTTTTGCCATTGCGGCTACGGAACCCTAAAAAGGGGAAGCTTGTAGCAGTAGATACGATTAAGAATGAAAGCGACCCACACACACTTTTTATATTAATAATATCAATAGGTTTATCTGACTTGTGATCCGGCCCAATAAACAGGAAAAATAACTCGCGCAAATCCCATCAAAATTCATTACATTACACGACACAATTACATATATTGGCAAAACCATGTTTTTTTCGATACCTACACAAAACGGCAGACGAGGGATGTAATAAATATCTAAAGTCTAAACAATATACTTACTAGCTAGCTCTTTTTAGATCATCTTGGTGGGTACCAAAACTGTGTCAGTTATTCTTTCACTCCTTGAACGGCACTGTAGTAAGGGAAATGACTGGGCTAATGACTCTTCTCAGATAATGGTAAGCGCTGTGCGGTGACATTCAGAACTTTGCCAAATAAAGATTTGGGTGTCTCTGACACTGTTGTGGACTAGCGTTACGCCTACCATCGTAAAATACTACCAACGTGAACCCACTCTTAAACTAAGCAATTTAGGTTAGCTCAACGGGTAACAAGAATGATAGTAATGAGTTACCCCACCTTGCAAATCTACAAACTACTACTACTACTTCTCTAGTTCCCGGAGTCGCTTCTTATATTATTGCTCCCGTTCATTGGTCCCGAACGATCTTCAAATTATTTACTTTGCCTGAGACTTTCAAAAAATAAAGTTACACACTAAAAACCTTTGACACTTCATTCTTGTTATCTTCAAACAGCTGAACTGATATTATTCAAACGACCTTAAGTAGTCATCAGTCTTAGAAACGCACCATCAAGCAATCTCGTCGATGTATTCTGTAAAATTAAAGTAGAATAGAAGGTATTCTACAATATATTGAGAGTACAGAACGTGACACTCATACGACGCCTGTGACACAAATCTCGTTCACGGACACAGAATCTTGGAATGCCTTCCTAACAAAGTCCTAAGTAGTCTGTAATTTTGTGTTCGTGAACCAAGCGTGGATCCCAGAGGAGAGCCTCCCCCCTCGTCACGTAAACTACTCAGACTTGGGCGTTGTTGGGTCATCTTCCAGAACATGATCCTAAATCCGCACATGCCGTTAACGATGTCTATGTGTTGCTCGACCCGAAGTATGTAGGTATAAATGTTACATTCTGAACTTTAAGAGAGGCCATTTTTTAACAATTTGACGTTACAAACCTCTGAAACAAACAACTAAAATTGACTTCATGCAGCAGAGTTTTATTCAAACAGTTAAAAAAAAAATAGTTCATTCGAAATCCGATATTCGACAGCCCGTAGCGGAATATCGAATGAGTTCGATATTTCACACGTCAGGTTCAAATATAACGTAGCCATATTCTGACATATTCGGAGGTATTGTACGAGGCAAATATTGCGTGTGTAAGTAACACGAGTAGCGTAACAAAAAAGAAAACCTAAAACCTGGTACCGTATTCGAAGCCCCAAAATACAGGGTCCTGTTGTTAGTAAAAAAGCTCTGTATATTTTATTTTACGAAATTGGTACACGCTGGCGTGGCATGAATGTCTGTTAAACTAGCCATGTTACTTGAGCTCTCTCATAAATGTATGGTGTGACTAGAAAAACGAAGATAAATCTGGAACTGATTTATATACTAATATAATGGGAAAATAAATAAGGTTTCACCTTTTACCGAGCCACTTTTCACAAATTCAATAGTTATTTTTTTTTAACAGTGACGTATTAGCCAGCTCTTCTCGAGTTTTGCGCTTGGCATTACATTATATATACTTATATTATTTATATATAGTGGTAATTAGAACATATTCTTCCTATGTGTGTGAAAATATCCCCACACGTACACAAATTTCTTCCATCTCATATCGCGTGGACGTCACTCAATTGAAGCAATTAATTAATTAACCTTTAGAGCATATCAATTCAATTCATATATCATGGCCGCCGTGCCGACACCGATGTCATGTCAGTTCAAACTCAATGGGCCGAAATTATTAATCCGATTCTCACCTGAATTTTACACGTATATTATGACAACGAATTTAATATGAACGGGATTCGCTGGAAATTTTTTGAGTGCCAATTAGTTTCGGATGGTTAATGACGTTTTACATAATTGGAGATGAGTTAAAATTTGGAGGATTAAATTCGTAACATACAAAGAATTAAGGTTACTGACATAGATCGCAGGTTAAGCACGCTAAAGTGGCAAAGGGCTGGCCAAATATGCCGAAGGACCGATGGTCTCTGGAGCACGTGGAACGAGTGGAGGGAGTAGGGTGGAGATTGTGATGCGGTAAACGTACGTTAGCCCCAAGTCAGGTGGACCAATGACCTAAAGAAGGTCGCTGGGATGGACTGCACGCGGAAGGCAGAGTACCAGATATGGTGGCGAAAATTAGGTAAGGCCTATGTTCAGCATAGGACCGATACGAACTGATGATGGGTAAAAACGGGAAATGGCATCATATTGAATTTAGTGTGTATATTACAAGTTGAGCCGCGCAACTTCGTCTGCGTAAATTTTCCCCGTTTTTGCAACATTTTTCATTGCTGCTCCGTTCCTATTAGTCGTAGCGTGATGTTATAAAGCCTATAGCCTTTGACGATAAATGAGCTATCCAACAGTGAAATAATTTTTCAATTCGGACCAGTAGTTCCTGAGATTATTGCGTTCAAACAAACAAACTCTGCATCTTTAAAATACTAGTATAGATGAGGGTACAGATGTACGAGCTAATATCATATTCCTTTGTAGTCAATATATGATACATAGTAAAATCTATTTGTAACTAGTTCCTTACATAGTCTAATGCGCTAACGAAACGAAACTACGCTTGAAGCTTCAGCGGAGCTACTTCGCTACATTTTATTGCATAACTTATATAACTTTGAGCCGTAGCGGAGTTTAACTAAGCGAAGAACACAAATACAAGACCCGCATCATTCAATCTACCAATGGAAGTATGTTTTTTTCGTACAAATACTCAAACATCGCGTACTGCCGTACCTACTCAGTTCTTTTTTTTTAAAAGACGACTCTCGCAGTAGGTTACAAGCTCTGTTTCGCGGGGGACTTTACAAACATACAAGTCACGGACACAAAGTACACCTAGACTCGGAACAACTATTTATGGATCACACAAAGTGGTGTCCCGTGTGGGAATCGAACCCACGACCTCTTGCGTAGCAGTCGGACATACTTCTACCGCGCCACAGAGGCAGTCATAATACATACTTACTTATATCATTCCTTTTTCATTTTTTGTCATATAAAATCTTTACTAATATTATAAAACTAAAGAGTTTGTTTGTTTGAACGCAATCATTTTAGGAACTACTGGTTCGAATTGTTTTTTTTTTTTTTAGTGTTGGATAGCACATTTATTGAGGAAGGTTATAAGTTATCTAACATCCCGCTATGACCAATAGGAGCGTAGCATCAATGAAAAATGTTGCGAAAACGGGGAAAATTGATGCAGACAATGTTTAAACGTATTAGATATATTTCGGGACTTAATCGCGTGAATTATTTAAAGGTACGAACCTTTAATTCACGCGATTAAGTCCCGAAATATATCTAATATGTATAAAAATCGCGAAAGTTTAAAAACAATAATGTTTAAACGACTCTGAGTGCGGCAGTTAGTTTTGTTTTGTGACGTTTGTAACTCTTATAATTAAACCAAGAGTAGGTACCGAAGGTAATGATGAAACTACGTACAATCGATCGAAACTGCACACTTACACAGACGCACACAAGTAAAAGTAACTCTGTCTGTCTGTTACCTTACACAATTACTTAAACCACTGAACCGATTTAGATGAAATTTGGTATGGATAGACCCGGGGAAGGACATTGGATAGTTTTTATGGTGATAATGGGGCGTCCATAAATTAAAATGAATTTTGGACCTCCTCCCTTCCTCTGGTGAGATTTGGCTTACATGATTTTATATATTACTAGCTGTCCCGGCGAACTTCGACTCGACTCTTTTTTTTTTTTAAATCGGGTTTAATTGTGAATCTAAACCATCCTCGAATCCCCTTGAACTCACACAAAAAAAATCATCAAAATCGGTCCAGCCGTCTAGGAGGAGTTCAGTGACATACACACGCACACAAGAAATATATATATGAAGATATTACTTATGGGATTATATACCTATTTACAACATAATATATTTGCTCAGCCAAACTAATTGTATGGGCCAAACCTTCTCCCAGACATCAAAAACCTTCAGCAGCGCGAGGGTACTATAAAAGTTACTAAGCATATATTCTACGCTTGATTTATATACATGTTACTTAGGAGATTGTAAATATATAAGAATCAAACATCAAAATATAAGCTAAGTATTATAATATCTTCACGATCATATAACGGCTGAATGTTTTTGGTATCTGGGAGAAGGTTTGGCCCATACAATCTGCCTTGCTAAGCAAATATACGTTCCATATATTCCGTAACATATACAGGGTGTAACAGAAAGGTGTGGTCAAATTTCAGCAGCGGATAGTGTATGTTGTCAGTATTGCACCTATAATGGTGCCATAGCTGGTTGCATTATTTTTACATAATTATACCATATTCTTTTTGTCAAAATTCAGTAGTAAAAAGCGTTTGGCATAAGAATTATACCTCCCCTGGTACAAAATTCGATTGGATTATTATGGCATTGAACTTTTTAAGCCATACTTCTTTTATTTAATAACTTTTTCACTCATAAATAAACAATATTTGAAAAAATAATAAATATTTTTTTAGGGTACTCCGATTTTGATAAAATGAGGTATGTGCACTCAGTATCATGGGCACATACCAACACTTGAATATGACCACACCTTTCTGTTACACCCTGTATAAGAATCAAGCGTTAGAATACAAGCGCAGTATTATAATATTATTACGATCATATAACGGCTAAATACTAAGCAATCCTAGATGTGTGGAGCACTTTTGTATCATTTTCCTCAAAGTAACTAAACACTAACCAGCATATATACAAGGGAGGATTCAGATTCTTACTTTTGGGTATTGGTTGAGCCCCTTAAAAGCAGAATACAGAGAGTACAGAAGACAAACTACACAGAAAACGATCTTGTCACACGCACGCATAGACACCGCACACGGGCACGGAACCACTGCACCAATGTGGTTCCCGCTACATAGGTGCATTCATGCCCGTGTAGCCCACGCGGCCAAATGTCAATCACTTGCATGACGGGAGGGGGGGGGGTGCATTTCATACAACGCCAGCCACCACTGCACCGCCGAGAAGGGGGGGTGCATTTCATTCAACACCAGCCACCACCGCCGAGGAGTGGAGGTGGAAATTGCCTGTCAAAACACGCCAGTAGTGTCAATTTTCCCAAAAAGGTCATTCAGTTGAGTCTGGGGGAGGGCATTGCCCCTGTTGCCCTTTTCTGGATCCATGCCTGCCATGATCGATGTATATTTGAGCGTCGCTCGAGTATAAAACTTATCTCCGTACTCTTGGTATTTGTGAGCCTCCCTTCTACTGCTACGCAACTGCCGCCTATGCGACTTATAATACAAAGCTTTTACAAGGCTTTACTACGAATAAAACCTTTGAAAAGCGAGTATATTTTCACGTATTTAACCACTACTCAGTATAATAAAACTTCGTGTAATAGACACAATACCTTCAAGTCCTAGGTCTTCAAGCGATTTAATCCGCTTTGAAATAAACCAACCACCGTGCTCTATAGAAACTTCACACAAAGGCTGAATTTGTTAAAGCAAACTTTGTAAAGAAATAAAAGTTTATTTAATACCGCAAATAATGACGTCTAAGTTATATAGAACCTTCAACTTAATATGCTTTATAAAGTGCTGTCTCGCGCAACTTCGTCTGCGTAAATTTTCCCAGTTTTTGCAACATTTCGCATTACTGCTCCGCTCCTATTGGTCGTAGCGTGATGTTATATAGCCTTATAGCCTCCCTCGATAAATGGACTATCCAACAGTGAAAGAATTTTTCAATTCGTATCAGAAGTTTCTGAGATTACCGCTTTCAAACAAATAAACAAACAAACAAACTCTTCAGCGTTATAATATTTGTATAGAAAATTTAAAAGTATTTAATGCACGTCGTAACTATGACAACTGAGCAGCTGAAGCAGCGGACGGTATCCTGATGGTTATGGCAGCAGACTTGGAATCATTAGGTCGCGGGTTCGACTCCCACCTATTATACTATCCACTCCTTACATAAATAATTCATGAATAAACGTATATATAAATGTCGCAATACAAAATACTCAAAAAATAAAAAACTTAATTGCATAAGTTGATAAAAAATGCTATGCAATAGCTTTACCGCGGCAGTCCCCGAGTGCCACTCATTTTTTTTTTATACACTACATTTACAACTTTACATTCACGATCAAAAACACAAAAACCCATGTCACAGTAAAACAAGACATAACAGCGGTAACGTACGCACATATCTCGATCAGTTTCAGTCGTCACTGAGTCACGGACAAATTACGTTTTTTCAAATCGCAATGTGAAAATAGAATATCAAAAACGAAAATTCAGTTTCAGTCGAAAATTCAACACGATGAAAAGCAATATTAATTCAAACCATTCGTGTACAAACAATTAAGTTATATTTAATCAGTAATTTGTTGATTAATTGAGTCAATATTCGTAATTTACCATAACAGACTCTCAGTGAATTTAATTTTACTGAACAATCAGTATTGATTAAAATTGTATTTTATTTAGCACTAGCTGTCCCGCGCAACTGCGCATGCGTAAATTTTTCCCGTTTTTGCAACATTTCTCGTTGCTGCTCCGCTCCTATTAGTCGTAGCGCAATGTTTTATAGCCTATAGCCTTCCTCGATAAATGGGCTATCCAACAAAAAAAGATTTTTTCAATTCGGACCAGTAGTTCCTGAGATTAGCGCGTTTAAACAAACAAACAAACAAACAAACTCTTCCGCTTTATAATATTAATATAGATTATCAAGCCCCGTGACACGTGAGAAAGTTGATTTATCTTCAAAACGGATAACGGATTTTCATGAAAATAGCTAAATACTACCTCGATTAAACTAGCTTTCTAAAAAATAAAACCACATTCAAATCCAACCATCCGTTTAGGAGCTACGATCACAGACAGATACACACGTTATAAAATCTCGACTATTGCTTATAGTGTTCGTTTATTGCTTTCGGCTCAAAGACGTCCACTGCTAAACATCTGATCTGCCTTGAAAAAAATGTTAATAGATGAGAGTTTAGATATATTCAGTAAACGATTTCTTTAAGAAATTCTGCTCTCGTTCATATCACTTCAGAAACGCATTGTAAGTTAAATGATAAAGATGTTTAAACAATATTAAACTTATGAGGCATTCACAAAATTAAATTAAATCTAAATTTAATTTAATTTTGTGAATGCCTCATAAGTTTAATATTGTTTATTTTATTGTAAGTTTAAAACTGCATTTCTTTTTTATTTGCATGCTATTTTGTTATGGCGAAATGTGTCTTGTGACCACATTTTATGCAAATAAAGGATTTATGATTATGATTATGATCATAGGCGTCCCCAAAGATCGCCACAACGACCGGTCCTGCTCCACCCGTATCCAGTGGTTTGCGGGGCCTTCACCAGGACGTTGGTGCATCTCGTTGGAAGTCTACTTCGCTTTAACATCCGTCGGAGGTTAAAGAACTCGCATTGCTATACAACGCGGCAATGCTGTCAGCCTTCTAGGCACGGTGCCGGTCGATAGCGATGCGGAGGAATTCTATGACGCCTGCTTGTTTTGATTTTATTTTATGTACTAATTCGTACATAGTGTAAATATTAATCTATACTGATATTATGAAGAGTTTGTTTGTTTGAACGCTATTATCTTAGGAACTACTGGTCCGAATTGAAAAATTATTTTACTGTTCGATAGCTTATTTATTGAGGAAGGCTACAGGCTACATAACATAACGATAAGGCCAATAGGAGCGGAGCACCAATGAAAAATGTTGCAAAACGGGGAAAATTCACGCAGACGAAGTTGGGCGGACCACCTAGTATTATTATATCTAGGTATAATTTAGAGTTGTTTATAAATCTTGTATATATTGTATTATTTATGATAATAAAAGTGTTTCTTAGTTAAATCGACGCACCATCTTCGGAGACACTCAAAAACTACGTGAGTTAAACTAAGTTAGTTTAGCTTGCGATGGGACTAGTGGTTTACGTATTTGACTCGTCAATACAAATTGCAATTACATAGTTCATTTAATTTCAAATGCACAAAATACAGTGATTGATATAACACCGAATGCCGGGCGCATTTTGTGGCAGGTAATTATTTCAGCGATGAATTTCGAAATAAGGGAGTATAACCGTACTCGATTTTCTAATTAAAGCAAATTGGATAGTGACAAATATAGCTGGACTATAACAACCATTGAATAGTTGGTAATATGAATTTCATGACGTTTGAGGTGATGAATGCGGTTACTGTGTAGGCATTTCTGAATTGATTGTATACATAATTACTTAACAATGATGCTCATCAAAATCGTTTGATAAAGATTTTTTGCACACGTTCCGGTTGTCGGGTAGAAATAAAAAAATTTCTTATAAGTATTATTTGACCAAGGTTTTGAGTTGATTTTCCTTTGAAATTTCCGTAAAAATGTAAGCCAGGAACTCAAATTCACACGTTTTCGAACATATCTTCCTAACTGCCTAACCGATTTGATAAAACTTCCATTGTTCACTAAGTTCAAGTAAAAAAATCTAATAAAAATAAGATGGTCACAATGCGATTTCTAGTTTCGAAGAAATTATTGGGCAAACATACATTTTTTTGTCAATTTTTTTAAAAGCCAAGAAATATGTGAAAATCATGCAATACCTACATAATTATAATAAAGAATATATTTACATTTCTTTTTTTTATTGGTGGCTAACAATGTTGGATTGTGTCCCATATTACTAGCGATCTTGTTAGCCCCTTCAGCTAAGCTCAAAGGCTTGTGTTAGGAGTGGGTTTACGTCGGTAGTATAATGGGTAGGATTCGAACCCGCGACCTCGCGATTGCGAGACCGATGCCTTAGCCATTAGGCTACCGCCGCTTAATTTATCGCTTACGTTAAAAAGGACCAACCGGCATGAACGCTGTATTCAATTCTTTCATACAAGTTAATCGTCTGTTTTCCTTTCAAAAGTTCAGCAAAAGTTTAAGAATGTTTTATTTAACTTTTGCAAAACTTTTCTTTATTTCTTTCTTTAATTGTTACAGAAAAAGTAATCACTTGGTTTTGATAAAGAACATCAAAGAAAAGTCTTTTAAACCCAACTCTTATTTCCATACAAACTACAGCGCCGCGGCAAAGTAAAAAATGATGGAATTTATTATTGGCAGTGTATGTCTGTACGTACCTATTTATTTCCTTGCGTATATTCTGCCAGAGCCACGAAACTACTCAACCAATTTATATTAACAAGTGTCAATCGATTCGTTATTACGGTCCGGGTGTCAAAGGCTACAGTTTTTGCGCTATAATTGACGACAGTACTATAAAAAATCGAGAGTGCAGACACTATGTTTTGAATTTTGAATTAATCTCGGAACAGCTTTGGCAAAAAGTGGTCCGAGATCACGTACAATGATCCACTTTAAGGACTAATATAGCCCGTGAAGTGGTCCGAGATTCCAGATCTATGAACGATGTCGACGAACGAATGAGTTGCATGAGCACGTTTGTATGAAATTTTATTTTACAATCCAAAAACAAATAAAAAAAATATTGTCTGTAAAGTCGATTTACGGACGATAATTTTACGTGATAAGGTCATAAAACATTGATGTCATTGAATAAACAAACACGCCTGTGACACCTTTTTAATTACCATTTGTATCGCATTTCGCTGCAATCGCCAAAACATTGATGACATTCTAATAAACAACCATGCCTGTGACAGATTTAGTGGATGGCCACAATATTTCAGCCTATTAGCAGGCGGAACGTGAGCGGTGACGTCACACTTTTTGACGTCACTGAAATGTGAGTGGTGACGTCACACTTTTTGACGTCACTGGAACGTGAGCGGTGACGTCACACTTTTTGACGTCACTGGAACGTGAGCAGTGACGTCACACTTTGACGTCACTGGAACGTGAGCGGTGACGTCACACTTTCTGACGTCACTGGAACGTGAGCGGTGACGTCACACTTTTTGACGTCACTGGAACGTGAGCAGTGACGTCACACTTTGACGTCACTGGAACGTGAGCGGTGACGTCACACTTTCTGACGTCACTGGAACGTGAGCGGTGACATCACACTTTTTTACGTCACTGGAACGTGAGCGGTGACGTCACACTTTTTCGTGAGTGCAGCCGGTCATTGATTTGTAAGACGTTTTCACGTCAGAAATGTCATATTGAAATAAGATTCTCCTCTCAGTTTAATTACCAATATTGCTAGACATTAGAACGAGATACAGACACTACTAGGCTAAAGTTCAATGACACTAACAACATATACGAAATGTGATCCCCGTCATCCAATTAGCAATAATTAATTAGTCCTATCATGGACGAACCTTAATTAGCTTGGGTGGTTTCATTGTGGTAGTTGCAATTAATATTCAGTTGGCAATTTGTTTATAAAACTATATCAGTGTAATTACTAATCAGTGAACGCTTCAGTTTTGCAAAAATAGGTGTAAAACACGGCGATTAATGGGCATATTAATGCATACCATTTACCAGTAGATTTGCTTGACGTTTTTTTCTGACAACAGTCGATGCAGTGCAAGTGCAACCCGGTCGAAACGTCAAGCAAATTTAAGGCGCAAATAATGCGCATTATTTCCCTTAAATTTGCTTCTAATAATATAGTTGTAACTGTTGTACATATTATGTTTCATTAAAACAACGATGGGACAGCTCACACACTCTAAACTGATCCCAAATTAGGTTGAGTATGACAGAAAACAGAGTACAGAAAGAAAGCTTCATAATTACTCGCTCGTTCGTTATTTAACTACATCGTTATTTAACTATCTCGGACGACTTTGTTTCGAAAATGGTCCGAAATGCCGTGAGCAATATCTGTGCGTTTTATACCATACTATACAAATAAATAAAATTAAAGTCTATTTGTAATGTCATATTGAAACTGCTTTTTAATTCAAATTGAAGCAATCATCTGCCGAAACTTCCGCCAAATGTTATGTAATTTACGTTTGGACAGGGTAACTCTTTTTTCAGCATGTGTTGAGTGTGTGGTGGCAAGGCAGTGACTAAAATATCATAATTAATTATCCAGTATAATAAAACATAATTGAAAGTCTTGTCAAAGATTACTTTTGTACCTACAGAAGGATAACTTGATACAAAACGCTCTTGACTCACGCACTCATAGCTAACGTCACACACGCGGAGAATTGGAACGAAAATGACCAGCGAAACGCGCTCAAGCGCTGCGGATGTTCGTTTTGAGCGTATGAGTGTGCGTTCCTTTTGTACTTAAAATCTAAAATACTTAAACATCAGTTTGTTTCTAAATAAATAATTTTCTTTATGAGAGAAAAAGTAATTTCTCTGAGAAAATGTACCTGTATTTATACAGCTTCTAATAAGATTTTGATTGATGGAAACTAAGCTAAAGTATCTTGTTTACTTCGAAAAGTTGTATTAAGTTCAAAGCGTCTCTATAATCACTATTTCTTGTGCTAAAGGATTTAAAAGAAAATTTTATGCTGACTTTTAATTAAAAATAATTGTGTATTTACAGTATCGGAATACCTGGGAGCAAGAAATACTCGGAGTAGGTACCGGAGGAAAGTTTCATAGAAGTTGCGTCCAAACAAAGCACACATAGACATCATTCACGGATTCAGAATTTCGTATAATTTTCTTTTGAAGGGGGTGCGAGGTTCGATGTCTGTGTACCAGGCGCGCATCTAGAACTTTGTTCAGGGTGGGAGGAGCAACATTTGACTTAACTGGCCAAGGTGAGTTGATCGCTGACGGGTAGCTGGTGAACCAGTGTTGAATAAAATGCACCCCCCCTTTTGCATTTAATTCAACACTGGTGCATGTCAAACACACCGGTCTAGTGCCAAAATTATAAAATTCCCCAAAAATATACGTGCTTCAATAGAGTCGTACATGCATTCCTCGCTCGGGTAACGCACATACAAACTTCGTTAATAAACAAAAAATAGGCTAAATCTTCATTATCACACTTTGTTCGGAAGGCGTCCGTCCCGAAATTCAGTGTCCGTGAATAATGTCTACGTGTGCGTGGCTCGAAAGCGTGTACCTTCTGTAGTCTCAGTACTTTGTGAGGGTATATTTTTCAAAACGGTTTCGTCTTAAATACCTAAGAACTGTTTTGTTACGGTTTCGTTCGAACGGAACGTTTTAAAAAACGTTTTTAACAGGAACAAAATTGAATTCGTTTTCGGTTCATAAAACGTTTTTAACCGTATTTTACCGATTTTAATTTTCTAGGTTGTACGGTAGGTAACTACGAGTAATAAATTCACTCACTGGATGTCCGCGGCTTATTTGTTTAAGAGAAGTTAACTATTTTTTTGTAAGTACAAGTAGGTAAATGATGTGTGGTTGGCAGTAGGGTAAGCAAATCGGTTAACCGGAAAACCGAAAAAACCAAATACCTATCCGACGAATTTGAATTTAATTTACTATGGAAACCAGGCAAATGATAAACATACTTATATATTTGTAAATACATACATTTTATAGATAAATAAAACCTATCACGCAAAGTTTTATCCTGGGTGGGAATCGAACCCACGACCTCCGGCTTAGCAGTCAGAGTCACTAACCACTAAACCAACAGGCCAGTCAAAATACAAAGTATGCCAAATGTATTCTCTATCGCTTTGTCTTAACGATACAGATCGCGTAGTTTTGTTTGGCTCACTTATTATAAGTTACACAGTGTACTAAGCTACGTTGTGTTGTGATTTTTAAAAGAATCAAATTTAATGATTAAAAGACTCATGTTGTTATTACATATTAGTCTAATGGCTAAGGCATCGGTCTCGCAATCGCGAGTGAGGTCGCGAGTTCGAATCCTACCCATTATACTACCGACGTGAACCCACTCCTAACACAAGCTATTAAGCTTAGCTGGAGGGGTTAACAGGATTGCTAGTAATGTGGGACGACTATCACACATTGCAAGTATCTTCAAAAAAAAAAAATTAATCCATAAACCTGTATTGATCTATTACTGGGCATAGATTTCCCCTAATTTACGTCACGACACCTTAAATTTTCTCTATAACCTAAAGAGGGTCTATAGGTCGTCAGTCTATCTAATTAGGGGTCGTCCAATGTTCCGTTTAACGAGTCGTGGTCTTCACTCTAGGACTCGTTTGCTCCAACGGTTATCGGTCTTTAGGCAAATATGGCTAACCCATTGCCACTTTGTCTGTCCACTGGCTATTTGTCGAATAACAAACCCGGTTTCATTATTAAATGCGATCGGTTAGTTCAGTCGGTTTGGTAATAAATGCGATCGGTTAGTTCAGTCGGTTTGGTAAATTATTCGATTTGATAGCATTTGATGCCTCTCGCTGTCACCCGCTTATGTTTTGAGAAAAATCAAAATTCTTTATTCACTTAGGATGCAAAACAACTCTTATGATACGTCGGGATTCTACATGTACATGTAATGCCAAGTTCGCAAACTATAGGTAAAGCAGGAGAAAAGTATGAAGTAGTTAACTGTTTCCTTCAATTCAATTTTATTTATTGGTCAATTGCAGGTTACACACACTTCCCCAGAGGAACCGAATTTTTCAAATAAATAGCAAAGTGGCAGCGCACGTCAAATTGTAAATGTACAGGTGTAAAGCTTTCGATTTTATACACTACACCGAACCGTTTTGACATCCGCAGTGTTTAGATTCATCAAATAGGGGTGATCTCAAAATATTGTGTTCAGAGAATCTCATATCGACAATCTACATTTTAAAACTAAAATACGAAAGAATATAAATAATTTGTATTACTTTTAACATTTCAACACCCGAAAAAAACGTTTTTTTTTAAACTAATAACCGAAATAGTTGTTTTTTTTAAAACTATCCGGTTATGGAACGCCAATCAATACGCATCGGAATTAAAGATGAAATGAAATGAGTAAGTGCGGTAGGTTATTATACGAGTTCATACTTTTCGCTTGGATTTAACCGGTTTTTGAATATGTTCTCGTTTCATTGTCGTTCCGAACGAAATGTTGTACACAATACATATTGTCAAAGAACTGTTCGAAACATTTTAAAAACGGTATTTTAATGACGTTTCTGAGCCCTGATGTGTGGCATTGTGTTGCGGAAATTAAAAAGTTCGTCAGTTTTCGAATATACTCATTTAACGCTTTGCAAGCACATGTTATATTTTCAAACTATGTATGGCAACAGGGGGTTTATACCCGTATATACCAAAATAATTTGTGATCAAATAACTTTTACTTTCCCGTACTGATCCTTGTGTGTACTCTCGTGTCTACTTGTAGGTAATCCAAGGCTCCGATATTGTAACTTTTAAAATAATTATCACGGTGTGAAATAACCACGTCATGTGAATAGTTTTTAAATAATAATTAGGTAGAATAAGAATAATGTGTAGTTTATAAGGAACATGTTAAAACAAGTGCTAATCCATGCCGACAAACTGCTATGCAGTTTGGCAGGCTTCCAAAAATGTAAAATGGGTAGGTTTCGAATAAATGATTTCTTCATTGTTTTATGCTTAACTCTTTGACAACAGAGTTTAAATTCATTCAGAGCAATACCCCTTGATAATGAATAGTTGAACTAAAACCTTTTATTAGTTTAACAACTTACATTGACATATTGGCGTTACTTTGATCTGGTTCAAGCAAACGCGGACTTTAAGGTAACGAACATTTTCATTCCGCGACTGTGTAAAGCTTGCCTTCTGTCTCTTAGTATTTTGTGTACTAAACCACTCTCCAGCTTTATCGATGATGACGTCACAATTAACAAGTAACGCCAGCACTAGATCGTGTGTCAAAGGTCATTCACCCCAGCGCTACCTGCCTGTCGTTGGTCTAGACAACACTATCTACAATGACCTTGACATATTCGATATTATCTACATTTATACTCTAATAGCGGTACGCCCACGTTCCATACTAATTGGAAAAGCTATTACTGCACTAAGACAAAACGGATGTGACATGTTTTATAACAGAGTTGCTTGGTAACCACTGTTTTAAAAATGGTTGCTAAACAGCATTGTTATGTTGAGGAAGCATCCTTTGAAGGGGTCACAATTTTGATGAGTGATCATTTGTTGCGCTACTGATTGGTATTGAGGTTAGTGTTACACTGAGCGTATAATTATATGTGAAGTGTCAACATAGAAGGGGCCTATAGGGAAAAGACCAGAAAAGACGCATAGGGAGGCCCAAAAGACGCAGGGCGGACGACATATGGCGATAGCGGGAGACAGCTAGGTGACAGTAGGCGAGGTTAGCAAAAGATGAAAAAAAAAATGGAGGGGGCTTATACTCGCAAGGGGTCCGATTTAAATAAATAAAAAAATTGTATAATAATAAGATCATATTTGAAAAGTAAAAATAAATCAGAATAAATAAAGCTTTATTACCTATTAGGAGTATTAAGGAGAAAGTATGTTAATATAACTACAAATCGCAAAATTTTATCGGACTACCCTAAAAAGGGATAATCCTTTTGTTATACAATACGAGCTTTCAAAAGCGGCTTCGACCGCATTTCGTCCTTCCATGGGACTTTATACCAAACTATCTGACCCGCGCAACTTCGTATGCATCAATTTTCCCCGTTTTTGGAACATTTTCAATTGCTGCTCCGCTCCTATTGGTCGTAGCATGATGTTATATAAGCTATAGCCTTCCTCGATAAATGGGATACTCAACAAAAAACAATTTATCAATTCGGACCAGTAATTCCTGAGATTACCGCGTTCAAACAAACTCTTCAGCTTTATAATCTAAATCGGTTTAGCGGTGCGCGTAAAAACCGTAACAGACATAGTTACTTTCACATTTATAATATTAGTTAGGGTAGGTATAGTATAGAAGTATCTATAAATCTATACTAACATTAAAAAGCTCAAGATTTTGTTTGTTTGTTTGAACGCGATAATCTCAGGAACTACTGGTCTGAATTGAAAAATTATTTTACTGTTAAATACCTAATTTATCGAGAAAGGCTATATGACATTATGCTATGACTAATAAGAGCGGAGCAGCAATAAAAAATGTTGCAAAAACAGGGCAAATTTACGCAGACGAAGTTGCGTTAGTCAGCTAGTGTTGTACAAATGCCATAACTACGTACAAATACGCATGAACTTGAGCTACTACACCAGTTTTATCAACATTACATAAGTATACGGCATTGACCTTTCCAATAACCGGTTTTAACTCCAACTAACACTTTCACTTGACGTAACCGAAATTTAGAACATTTCCCATGACTTTTAAGGTTAAGTAGACAGTAAGGCGACATCGTCTCGTAGTTCTAACACAAAAAAAAACGAGAGCACAGAAGTCAACTTTCATACGAACGGAGGAAGTGGAGCAAGCAAAGTACTGGGGAGGTTTCCGAGGGCTTATCCAGTACCTTGCCTTGCAATGATTCAATATCGACTAAGAGTGAGTCGCTTGTACGATAGGAGTTTAATCTATACTAATATTATAAAGCGGAAGAGTTTGTTTGTTTGTTTAAACGCACTAAAGTCAGGAACTACTGGTCCGATTTGAAAAAATCTTTTTTTGTTAGATAGCCCATTTATCGAGGAAGGTTATAGGCTATATAACATCGCGCTACGACTAATAGAAGCGGAGCAGCAACGAGAAATGTTGCAAAAACGGGGAAAATTTACGCATACGAAGTTGCGCGGGACAGCTAGTTAATGCATAACGCGAGTAATGCATAGTGCTCTACGGGAGGGATGCAATTCAAATCGCGAATTCGATTCCCTTTAGCTTCCTTTTCATAAAAACCTGATATTAAAACAATATCTTAATATTTACCTATAAACATATATTTACTATATATAGACAGCCTCTGTGGCGCGGTGGGAGGGTATCCGACTGCTACGCAAGAGGTCGTGGGTTCGATCCCCACCCAGGATAAAACATTGTCTGATGAGCACGATGGTTTATTCTGTGTCTTAATTTATCTATAATATGTATGTATTTAGAAATATATGAGTACGTTTATCAGTTGTCTGGTTTCCATAGTACAAGCTCTGCTTAGTTTGGGATCATATATGGAGATAGCGTTTTGTGAGTTGTCCCAAGATATTATTATTACCCTAATACGGGAGTCGTCTTTTTAAAGAAGAAGAAGAAGAAGATTTAATATAAATATAAAAATTGTTACGGAATACCTATTCACACATCACAAAAACACTCAGTCCCGCGCGAATCACGTAAATACATAGTGCTCGGTCAGTTATATATAATTCTATCTGTACACCAACGGTAACACGTCATTTCGGCTTGTCGATATATGTTCCTTTCTCTGTCTTTTCTACGACATGTAATTACGCTGTCTCGTTCACTCATATCTCTTAATGATTTTGATTCGCAAGTTTTAGACCATCGTATGCCAATGTAGCTGCGGCTTATTGAAGTAAATTTTATATACGATTTAGATCGGAAATCTTCGTAGAACTTCGTGAATATTCGGATAAATAGAGTAGATATAGGGTGAGTACAAGGACGTAACGTAGGCGTGACACAATAGGGTATTTGACTGAAGTCAAATCAGCCTCTTTTTAAGAAACGTCAAAATCGATCCGCTTAGCACAAATACGTATGGAATGCTAGCATGTGACGTCACGTCTATGGTCAAATCATTTACTTTTAGTGTTTATCTTAATGATTAAAAATTAATAAACACGTTTAACTAATAAATGAACATATTTTTTCAGACCACTTTATAATATATTTTTACGTGGTTAAAGTAAAACATTTTATTTTGATAGTAGTCAAATACCCAATTTAACCAAGTCAATTGGGTGGACTACAATAAAAGTAAATTATTTTATACTAATCAGGTAATAGTAGATCTTAAAATGCTCTAAAAATAACTGTTCTTTTACAATTTATCATGTTTTTGAATTTAAAAGCATGAAAACGAATACTAAAAAATTTGACGATCGGAACTTATGACGTCATAGGTTGCTACTCCATACACAGTTCTAAAGAGCTTTTCGTTTCGACATTTCATAAAAAAGAGACTGATTTAACTTGACAGTCAACATCTTTTTGTGTACCTACTTACTTACTTATTTTTGTATATACCTGTTAAACGTAATAATATTTTTAAATTTAGTAATTACTAGCTGTGCCCCGCGGTGTAACCCGCGGTTTATTAGCCTATGTGTTAATCCATGGTGTCAGCTAACTCTATACCAAATTTTATTAAAATCGCTACAGCCGTTTAGACGTGAAGAAGTAACAAACATACACACTCACATACTCACAAACTTTCGCCTTTATAATACCTACTAGCTGTGCCCCGCGGTGTTACCCGTGGTTTATTAGCCTATGTGTTAATCCAGAGTGTCAGCTAACTCCATACTAAATTTTATTAAAATCGCTCTAGCCGTTTAGACGTGAATAAGTAACAAACATACACACTCACATACTCACAAACTTTCGCCTTTATAATACCTATTAGTGTGATTGTTCAAATTTGGACTTTAATATCGAAATGTTTTATTAACAGCCTACATTGTGTGAACAAGCGTATTGCTATATATGTGCGATCGGATTCCGACATCAGGTCAGGGTGTAGAAAAGGGGGTGGACTCAAAACATTAAGAAACATGGTTTCAAAAACAAGCTAACAAAACAAAATTCAAACAAAAATTGGAACTTATACGAACGAAAATTTCATCAAATTTGTAGGGAGACGGGACTTAGAAAAAAAATCGATCGATTTTGTATAGAGCTTCGACTTAGAATAATTTTGAGTGCAGTTTAGTAGGGGATTGGGACTTGAGAAGTACCTACCACGTGATTCGGTTTTGTCATAGTTTTGCCAAGTAAATTTTACATGTCGAAACTCCATACAAAATCGATCGATTTTTGATTTGTGTTTTCCGCCACCTTTGCTACACTAGGTGCTCTCACCTAAAGATTAAAAAAAAATACAAGTCCTAATCCCCTACTAAACTGAACTCAAAAAAGTTGAAGCTCCATACAAAATCGATCGAAATTAAAAAAAATTCTAAGTCCTGTCTCCACACAAATTACCTGGTGCCACGTAACTAGCGGTCCCATCGACCTTACAAAAAGTCGGCGGTACTAGAGTATCGGTGTTGCCTGGTGGTATAAGAATTAAGAAAACAAACTGATGTTGTGTCTTATCGTATGCGATAGACATCACAACAGTGCGACTAACTCCCTAATCAACTTCGTCTACGTAAATTTTCCCCGTTTTTGTAACATTTCTCAAGGCTGCTCCGCTCCTGTTGGTCGTAGCGTGAGTTATATAGCCTTTCTCGATAAATGGGCTATCCAACAGTGAAAGAATTTTTCAATTCGGATCAGAAGTTCCTGAGATTACCGCGTTCAAACAAATAAACAAACAAACAAACTCTTCAGCTTTATAATATTAGTATAGACTAGCTGTCCCGCGCAACTTCGTATGCGTAAATTTTCCCCGTTTTTGCAACATTTCACGTCGCTACTCCGGTCCTATTAGTCGTAGCGCGATGTTATATAGCCTATAGCCTTTCTCGATAAATGGGCTATTCAACAAAAAAAAAATTTTTCAAATCGGACCAGTAGTTCCTGAGATTAGCGCGTTTAAACCAACAAACAAACAAACAAAGCAAACAAACAAACAAACTCTTCCGCTTTATTATCTTCAGATTTAACTGAAAAATAGTAAAATGGATTTCTTCACTCAGACTTTCACTTCGCTCCGCATTATATTTATCGAAATAAAAAATATAAAAAATACCTATATCAAAGATAATAAATTAACAACGAACTACAGCGTATTATGCGCAATTATGGCTTAAATTTGCAAAATTTAATACTAAATAGTTGTTTAGTATTAAATTTTGCAAATTTACGCCATAATTGTGTGACACAGTGGCTTTTCAACTAAAAAAATATCCCAATTGTATTATCTGTATCGGAACCTCTACATTTTCTATACTAATATTAAAAAGAGGAAAGATTTGATTGTTTGTTTGCATTGAATAAGCTCCGAAACTACTGTACTGATTTAAAAAAATCTCTCCCCATTAGAAAGCTACATTATCGGGGAGTAACATAGTCAATATCTTTTTATCAAAAAGTTAGAGATCTCTATGAAAATTACAATAATGTAACTCATGTTATAAAAAGCTACGATATGACACCCCTGCGAAGTCGGGGCAGGCAGCTAGTAATAAATAAAACAATGCACAGTTCTGTAATACTAGCCGCAAGTGAGACTAACAGGCCGCCAGTTAACCCATCGTGCATACATTAGGTGAGTAAGCCAGCCCTTCGGAGATATACGTGCCTAGTCTACAACATCTAGCTCGCAACAACTGGTCGATATTAACGTTATTCGCTCGTCTCAACTTGCCGCCACTAAATACTGACAGTACACAAGGTGACCTTCATATATACATACCTCGGTCGACTCCCACACACACATTAGAGATGGCCCATCTCTAATGTGTGTGTACTACGACTTTTGCCGAATCGGCAAGCCCACCATTATTAATTAATTTGGTTAAATTAAAAATCTTATAACGTAATATAACATTTTTGATGTGTTACCTACAAATAAATAGTTCGTATCCCTAAATTTTAATTAATAATGCATTAGTACTTTTTATTCAGGTTTAACATTTTATGTTACAAACCGAAATTGAGAATTTATAATCATTTAAGACATTATATTGAAGTTCCTTAATCGAAGCTGTAGAGACTGGTAATGAGGGACACGTTTTCTTATCAATCACCTTATTTTAAGCACAGAAATAATAATGTGAGTTAATTAATCAGATGACTAATCGGCGTCTATACCTCCTATACAAGTATTGCCGACTAGTCGGCACATTTCTAATAGACATCTGTTACAGACATTCACAGACACGGAATTAAAGACTTAAGACCACTTTGTTTAGAAGTTTTCGTATGTGTTGCTATTGCACGCGTTGTGTAAAGGTTACCTTCTGTACTCTCGCTGTTCTGTGTTGCCGGGCTCTGTCGGTGGCGCTTGGCGATTAGTTTCTTGCCAACTTACATACAGCCGTAGTAGGAGCCATTTTCCGAGTGGCGCGTAGATTTTGAAATAGAATGCGGCTTTGATAGGGCTGATTTTTAGCTTTGTTTGAAGAAAATGCGTTTTGTAGTTACGAAGATAACTAGGTACTACCGAATAACATTAGCGACAAAAACAGCCATTCCACCGCATGTAGCTCGCATAATAATATCACCGCGTTTCATTTATGTTTGAAACGGAATCTGTGAGATACCGTTTCACACTTTCGGCACTATGTGGTCCGAGGTGGTCCGAGATTTCATGTCCATGAGCTTGCATTTGTATAAAGTTTCTGTGCTCTCGGTGTTCTGTGGCAGATATGCGTCAGACCTTAATCTTACCTCCATTTAAAGAACCTATATTCCGTATTTCTACCTGTTTCACCTTCAAGACTAATTTGGCCCAAGCTTAAAAAATAAACCTTTTTATACAGGTTTTTTCATCATATCGAATGATGTTATTCATGAGTCATTTTGCAAGAATGTTGATCTCTCGCGCTGTCACAGACAAATCTTGGGGGAAATGACTTGATACTACGTGGGCTGGCGTGGCGTGGCGTGGCTAGCCGTAGACAATGGCACAAATGACATAGACATAGATGGATGGTTCCTTACAACTAGTGGAAACAGGCTCACGCACACACTGACACGCATGTACACAGATCTCGGTCGAATCGTCAACCGAGACAGCGCACAGTTAGTGCTCCGTACAAGTAGCTCTGTGTGTGTGGATTTTCTGTTGAGCTGTGAGCCGACCTTCTCGGCGTATCTATTCTATGACAATGGTACTGAGGGTCATTAAACTATAACAAGCTCCATATACGCCATATTTGAATATCTCCTAGACAGTTTCGACGCCCTCGGCCTCGAAATGACAGCATCTATTGTGCTCATAAGGATTTAAGTATCTTACTAGATATTACCCGCGGTTTTGACTGCGTAAGGATGATTTTTTTAGCCTACTTTTATAGTTTATTAGCCTATGTGTTAATCCAGGATGTCAGCTAACTCCATACCAAATTTTATTAAAACCGCTTCAGCCGTTTGGACGTGAAGAAACAAACATACACACTTACGTACTCACAAACTATAGCCTTTATAATATTAGTGTGATGTCTATGGGCTATTAAGATGTATGAATTACATTTCTGTAAGGTTTCAACACTTTATACGTGAAAGAGCAACATGCATCTACCTTAATTATTACGATAATTCTTAATATATATACTTATATTCAAAATTGCTAAACCTATTTCCGTTGTATAAAGCTAAGAACCATCAAGATTAAATAAGCTTTCTAAAAAAAGAATTCAAATAATAATCTGTCCATTAATTTGGGAGTTATAATGGCACAGATTGACACAAAATAAACAATTAAATCACAAAGATTTATCCTTTTTAAAACATTTATGCACGACCTCTGGTTTAGCAGTCAGGGTCACAAACCGCTAGGCCAACAGCAGGTCTAGACAAATGTAATTTTAAATAACCGTTAACGGCTTCGGAATAGAAAAAAAATGTATGGATTTGACATTAAGTTAATAGATGTGAGAGAAAACTTTTCGCAATTAAACGTCAAATGCAAACATTTTTTCTTTGCCACAGGCGTTAAGGTTAATAAATAACTAGCTGTGCCTCGCCATGTTACCCGCGGTTTATTAGCCTATGTGTTAATCCAGGGTGTCGGCTAACTCCATACCAAATTTTATTAAAATCGCTCCAGCTTAGACGTGAAGAAGTAACAAACATGTGTATGTTTGTTACTTCTTCTCGTCTAAACGGCTGGAGCGATTCACATACTCACAAACTTTCGCCTTTATAATATTAGTGTGATTACATATGTCTAGAGTCATAGTCATAGTACGTAGTCATATTGCGTCTAACGGCAGGTCTCAATAATCTAACTATCGATGGATTTGGCTACTAGAGGTAGAATTTTGACATATTTTGTATTAAGCTTACGTCAAATAAGCTCTAGTAGCTAAATCCATCGTTAGATAGATTGTTGAGACCGGCCGTTAAAGCCTCAGATTTCAGTTATTCATCTAATTGACACCCTTTTTCCTCCTATGTTTTAAACCAGAGGTTAGAACGAACAAACAAACAAATATACTTAAGCCGTTTTTTAGTTTAAAACTAATGAACAACTATTTATTTTTATTATTACCTATATAATCCATGCTGTATGCGAACAAATTACCATAGAATGGTACACCAAAAATAAAGATGATATATCAAACCGGTACGCATTGCATCTCTTTCTTGTACATAAAAGTGAGCGGCGTAGCAGATACCGCATCTCTTTCTAATCTATGGGAGTGAAAGAGTAAGGAGGATAATCCTACGCTTTCGACTCGATGAGGTAATGCCTGGTAATAGGCAAAGAGAACCAGGTGTTTGGTCTGAACGGCACAATATACCAAAAGTATAGAAGTCAAGTTTTATACAAATACATACTTATTAGATATATTTCGGGACTCAAACGCGTGAACACGGTGGTCACGGATCGACTGTCGGCAGTCGATCCGTGACCACTATCGGTGCACTTCGATCGAAACGTCGGGTAAATAAAATGTTCGTACCATTAAATAATTCACGCGATTTAGTCCCGAAATATATCTAATATGTATAAAAATCGCGAAAGTTTAAAAACAATAAATACATACTTCACTCGGCAGCCCATAGTTATATCGATTACGAATACGAAATCTCGGAACACTTTGCTCTCTAGTGCACTAACCACTACTATACTAATACTAGGTCCTTATTCACTATCGTTTTTTTCCTTTTCGCGGCAAGCCAGCGGGCCAAACAGTCGAAATCTTGTCATATTGGTAAATAGAGCCATCTCTTTAAATTTTTTTTTTAAGATGACTAGCAATTTGCGATTGTGGTCCCACATTACTAGCAATCCTGTTAACCCCTCCTGCTAAGCTCAATGGCTTGTGTTAGGAGTGGGTTCACGTCGGTAGTATAATGGGTAGGATTCGAAACTCGCGACCTCACGATTGCATGACCGATGCCTTAGCTACCGTCGCTTAATTTTTAAAAAGTAAATATTGACTGCAAAGCGTGGAAGAGAGAAAAAACTCGTGCGGCCTTTGACAGGTATTGTCTACAAAGTAGCGTTGTCTCTTTCTAGAGAGTGGTCAATTTTGTGAGGTTATGGCGCAGGCCAGTAGGCCTACTCTGTTTCTTTAAAACGAAATTCATGAATTTTCGTTTCCTTAAATTTCTTAAGTTTACAGGGACTATTCTAATTAATTTTTGGATATGTACAAGAAGTTCGAACATATGGACGATTTTCTGGAACAAGTGGATTAAATAGATGTTCCTGGCTCTGTATATAACCACCTCATTTTTGATCGAAACTTCGATTTCATTGAATTAGAGAAGGCCTCCTGGTATCTACGTCAATGATTCTGTTTGGCATGGCCGACACGTGCCAATGAAATAAGTTAACAATACTAGCTAATGACACTTGGATGACATTGATATAAGGGCGCTTTACAAGATGGCGACGTTAGTTCTGATTTTGGCCACGCGCCAAAATATCCTTGTAGCGCTATACCACGAGAGTTGAATGGGTGTACCTACGAAATGTCAAAATCAAATAGACGTTTTGTTAATGGCGGTAGTCTTCCCCAGCATCTATAGGCATCAGTCAGTGAGCCTGATTGCTTACGGCCGGTCTCAATAATCTAACTATCAATGGATTTGTCTACTAGAGGTAGAATTTTGACATATTTTGTATGGAGCTTATGTCAAATATATACCTCTAGTAGCCAAATCCATCGATAGTTAGATTATTGAGACCGGCTGTTAGTCAGAGGTCATTGACCACCCAGGATAAATATTAGTGTGATGATCACGATTGTTTACTTTGTGTTTACAGAGTTAAGAAACCGCTTCTTTACTTATGTGCTGTGTCTGAATATCATTTATCTAGTATGCATTTAAGTATGTTGATCAGTTGTCTGGCTGCCATAGTACAGGTCTGTCTAGTTTGGGATCAGATGGTTGTGTGAGTTGTCCAATGACATAAAAAAAAACAATAAATTGAAATATACATACGCTTGCAAATTCCTTGGCATTCCGAAAAGCCTCTTTCTTACCTGAAATAAAATAAATATCTGTTAAAACATTGTTGGCATTAGAAATAATATATAAAGTTATTAGCTGACAAATCAATCAATTTTCTTAGTTTTTGCAACATCTTTCATTGGTACTCCGCTCTTATTGGTCTTAGCGTGATGTTAAAAAAAATATTTTTTCAATTCGACAAAGTAGTTTCTGAGATTATCGCGTTTAAACAACTCTACAGCTTTATAATATTAGCATATATACGGAGAAGACCAGGACGGTACGCATCCTACAAAATATATTTCAAAGCCAAAATACTTTATTCACTTAGGTTACAAAATGCAACTCTTGTGAAAGTCTGACCACATTTGGAATAGTATAAGTCTTCATTTCATGCCAAGTTCCCAAAAAATGAAGCCAGTGAGATAAGGACTTGGCAATAAAAACTCACTCAGGTCACGTTTTTAAATACGTATTATTTACTGTTAGAACATTGTTGGCATTCGGAATAATATAAAGAAAAAAACGGTTTAAGTCAAAACATATGTACTACTAGCTGACCCGCGCAACTTCGTCTGCGTAAATTTTCCCCGTTTTGCAACATTTCTTATTGCTGCTCTGCTCCTTAATACTCCACTATTTAATGCATGTTATTTTACATATAAACCTTCCTTTACAATCACTCTATCTATTAAAAAAAATCGCATCAAAATCCGTTGCCTAGTTTTAAAGATTTAAGCATACATAGGGATATAGGGACAGAGAAAGCGACTTTGTTTTATACTATGTAGTGACTATGAACCATGATAAATTTTGTGGTAGTGTGAGTCTACACTTAATGCCAAGTTAGCATAAAGTAAAGCCAGTGAAAAAATAACTTGACAATAAAAACTCATGGGCACTTTTTCTAAATGCCAACCTGTTGTCTCCGACATAATTACATTTAATATCAAATTCGCAAAGCAACAAACCAAACCCATAGCCATTCTCATCAACTGGCAATACAATATTCAATTTTTTATTATTTACAAATAATTTGCTTGCATCATCACTACATAGTATAAAACAAAGTCGCTTTCTCTGTCCCTATATCCCTATGTATGCTTAAATCTTTAAAACTACGCAACGGATTTTGATGCGGTTTTTTTTAATAGATAGAGTGATTGAAGAGGAAGGTTTATATGTATAATAAAATCCATATATTTTATACCCGTGCGAAGCCGGAGCGGGCCGCTAGGTCTGCGTCATTCCCCCCGTTTTTGCAATTTTTTTTCCTTAATGCTCCGCTCCTATTGGTAGTAGCATGATGTGGCATGTTGTGGCGCTATAACCTTAAAAATTATAGCTTTTTATGGCTATCCAACACTAAAACAATTTTTCAAATCGAACCAGTAGTTCCTGAGAATATCGCGTACAACCAAACAAACCAGCTCTTCAACTTTATAATATTAGATAAAGGATAAAACTTTGTGTGAGCACGAAGGTTTAGTCTGTGTCTGGGTGTAATTTATTTATAATATGTACGCATGTATTCAAAAATATATAAGTAATATAATATAATATCTTGGGACAACTCACACAACGCTATCTGATCCCAAACTAAGCAGAGCTTGTACTATGGAAACCAGACAACTGATAAACATACTTACTTATATATTTCTAAATACATACATATTATAGCTAAATAACACCCAGACACAGAATAAACCATCATGCTCATCACACAAAGTTTTATCCTGGGTGGGGATCGAACCCATCGAGTCGGATACACTCCCACCGCGCCACAGAGGCAGTCTATGAGTATGTTTATCAGTTTTCTGGTTGCCATAGTACAATAATATTAGATTTATTTATAAAAATCAGTAAATATTAATAGCATAGTGCGTCAGCGACAATAAAAACTTATAAACGAACTAGGTATTTCCGTTTCAATAGAATTGACGATTTTTCCGCCCCATTTACACCTACGGTTGGTCAATATCCTATAGTTTGTAATTTCGTGATACTTACAAACATTTTGTTTACACGTTGCTATTAGCACTTAAAATAGCAAAGATTAATTTTCATTTATTTTATGTAGAGGTATAAAAAAAAAACTGTGGCACTCGGGGACTGCCGCGGTAAAGCTATTACATAGCATTTTTTATTAACTAAAAAAACAACAACAAAAAAAAAATACCTATTTTAATTTTTTTTAATAAAAAAATATATTAAAAAAAAAAAAAAATGAGTAAAATAATAAAAAAAAACTAAAAAGTATCACCGCTGTGCCGGTCGGAGTGGGGGGTGTTAGGTTATTTTCGTTATGGTATTTCTGGATTCGGTCTCCACGCTCAAGGCCCGCGATAGAAGCCATATAATAACTTAAAAAAAATACCTAGGTCATATCATAACATAATAATAATTTCATTAACATAATTATATCTGTCAAAACTGAAATTTTGCAGTATCTTAAAGTATTATAGGACCAAATCATTAATTACGTGAAATCAATCCATTTTACTCTTTTCAGTCCATTTGGATCTATCATAGTTGTTTGTGAGTGCTTACGTCACCGTTCAATCATGTTACCTGGGCTTAGGCACCTGTCCGACCAACGGCGAGAAAAAGAGTAACGAGTAGCGATTTTATCGCTTAAGACACGTACATACTTATGTAGACCCCCGTGTAAACAAAAGAGATACAGATATTAATAGTTGATCGCTGAGTGTTCACACTGGCGGCGAGTACTAGCTCTATATTGCATCTCTTTTGTTTACACAGACGGGATCTACAAAATACATCTGTTGTAAGTTTCTTGAGCGATAAATCGCTACTCGCTTTTCGCTCATCGTCGTTCGTGGGACAGGTGCCTAAATAGCCATTCCATAACTCTTATGAAAGAAATAACGTATTCAATATTTTTTTAAATCTTTATTTAAGATGTTTTGTCACAAATATATTATGACTATGTTGCTCCGTCATAGCCACCTTTTGTATTACGTGATATTACAACGATTTGTGGTATTCAATATTCTAAGCAGGTTTCATTTTGTATCGCTATAAAATCTTGCCTACTAGTTGTAAAGTAGCATAGGTTTAATAACAAAAAATCTTTTACTTGTGTTCTTGAATTGATAGACTACGGATCTTAATTGCTTAGATATTTTAAAGTTAAATACCGAGATATTACCCTTTAAACCAGTTTCGTATAAACCCGTCAAAACGGTCGTTACCAATTATCAATGTTCTGACGCCATTACAATACGGTCGGTACATCTGAGAATATTTCAAAGGTAATTTACCAATAAAAAAAATGTATAATAAGTAACTATAAGTCTTTTACTAATACACATTAAAAATATTCAAAATGCGTCATAAAAGATCAATTATCTCCAAAACTGATGAACGGATTTTTATCCAACAAAGTTAAGAAGCATCCCGATTAATATAGTTTTCTAATGAAACGACGCATTAAAATATTGGGTTTTCTGGGAATATACTTTGGGTCTTGTAGCGGCAATGGGTTGGTCATATTTGCCGAAGGACTGATGGCGGCTGGAGAAAATGAGTCCTGGAGTGGAGACCGCGACTTGGTTAACGTAAGGTGTGGCTCCAAGCCAGGTGGACTGACGACCTAAAGAAGGTTGCTGGGATGTGAAATTAGGAGTAGCCTATGTCCAGCAGTGGGCCGATACGGGCTGATGATAAATATTTGGGTGATACATGTATATAGACACACCTATCTTTTCGAATCGGGGGTAAAAAAACACTAAACAGTACACCTTATTAAAATTCAACCAACAGATTATTGTATTGCATACAATGTCGATTAAACTTTCATTCGGGGACACTCGGCTACTCTCGGCTAAATTCGGTTCGTACTCGGCCTGAAACCCGAGTAACGTCGAAGTCACTATCACAAGCTAGGTCACAGCCATTCATTCATTTCGATATCGATTCGAGAATGACATTGACAGCTCAGTTCATTCACTCCTTAAAATGTCTCGATTGCGTTTGTACATGCCATGCATCGGTATGGTGTTATGGTTTTATAGGAATGGGAAGAACAATGGCTGTTTGTCCATCAAACGTAGGCTTGTGTTTATTGTCTGTGGTATGGGGGAGTGAATAATAAATAATGATTCTTACTGATTTAATAATCGATTATGATTTTGTATTTTTGATGTAGTTATTATTACGAAGTTTTAGATTCTATTTGGTAGTTATCATGGATAGTTAGAAAGGATTTTTTTTATATTTCTAAACGAAAATCTTATTAGTACAATAAATAAAATATCTCGATTTTCTAATGAGATTTATATAAAGAACGAATGACATAGAAACGTTCAAACATTATGCTAATTATTTAACATGCATTTGTAAATCAACTTGTAATGGTCTGACCACAGACATATAATTCTGTGGGTCTGACTCGTTTTCCTCTTGACTTTGAACAATCTACGTGATTTCCGGTGACATTTTTAACTATTACAGATTCTGAGTCATTTTGTCCGTATATTAATCATAGAACTGGCCACTTACAATATGGAATAAAGAAATAAATTCGAAAACGTCAAAATCAGAATATTAATAAATAATAAAAAATGGCTGAAATTATTTACAAATGTTTCTACCAATTTTGATTAATTTTATACCGTGTCAAAGCTTTGGAATCAATTGAATCTATTTACGAATTAAATTATGAGTTTATAAAGAAATGGAAACGTTTTTGAGGTAAGAATTAATCCGCCATCTTAGTTGACGTTTCCATTAGTGATGTGCCCCAATGTGTCGATACACCAAACGCTGTACCAGAAACCGGCGACGCTCAACTAAAAACCGAAAAAGAAGAATGGCGAGACGAGTAATACCTATTCGAGGGGATGGCAACTGCTTATTTCGTTCTGTTTCTTATAGTATTTACGGGACTCAGGAGAGACATAGAGAGATTCGATTACGTGTTGTGGACAGAATCGAGTCCAACTGGTCTCGTTACAAGGACTTTATAATTGGCGATACGTCATACGGATATAACATGCGATCGGCATCAGACTACAGAAAATTGATGTCTAGAGATGGAGAATACGCGGGGCATGTTGAATTGCACTGCGTAGGCGAACTCTTCACGGATTTTACTTTTAAAGTTCACAGAGATAGTTGCTCTAGGACCTACGATTACGGCATAGGCAGACAAGAGAGACATCTTCTATTCTCGGGATATTCGGACGCTGGTCACTACAGTGTGTTGGAGTATTACTAATTCTTGTGTTGACGTGTTATTTTTTAATAAATTATTATTTTTAGTTTTGAATGTGTGTTTTACTAGCATTACTTTTAATGCGATGATTGGATGTAGATTTATGAGTTTATTAGCATTTGAATAACATCACATAGATTTACATACGAACAATAATTGCAAGAGGTATGTGTTCCAAAATTATGCCGCGAATACGGAAACCGTTAATACTATTTATGATTTGTATAAAAATGTAAGGGTTGGGTTGGCTTTTGACTTGAAAATCATGCAACAAATGACAAGTTGCAACAATCAAGTAAGCAAGATTGCGGCTACTTACACTGCACGTACAATACTACTCAGCGGTAGCAACATCGAGATTCAAGAGTACAGAATCTCTCGCTCGAGCCACGTGTAGACATCGTTCATGGGCACAGAATTAAAGGCCATCCATCTTTGAAAGGCGTTCCGAGATTCCGTGTCTGTCAGCAATGTCTGCGTGCGTTGTTCTATGAAGGAGGTAATCTTCAAAGAATAGTTAATATGTCGAAAAATACCAAGTGTACTTTCGGTATTGTCGGCTTTTGTCAAAGACTTTTTTGTATGATATGATATATATGATTTTTAAAATTATATATGTAATCGAAAGTCACGAATCTGAAAATAACGAAATTTCCCGCCGTAAAAACAGAAAGCCGTTTCATTTTTTTCCTCTCCCCATATTGAAATCACGAATAAAGGAGCTCTTATTGTTATTATTTTTTAGCGTTCTCATTTTCCCAAGCCAAGTACCAAACTGTTTATATTTTCATGAATTACGTACAAACATCAGTAACGTACATATTGCTTACAGTTCGTAGCTATATAAATCGTAGGTACTACTCATACGTTACTCTTGCATTTCACGGTCGCCGGTTAAAAGTTCATAAAGTACATACAAAACTATAAATTTTAATAAACTTTTTTGATTTGTACACATTATTAAAATAAATATACTACGGGTCTTAATCGCGTGAATAAATGAAGGTTAATACCTTTTTTATTGCCCGACGTTTCGACCGTATTGTAAATCTTAACTTACTCACGTGAGTAAGACCGTAGTATAATTTTATAATGCATACAAAACTATCCAAACTGCAGTACCAATATAGCAAGGTCACATCACTATTGCAAACTTTTTGAATGCATTCGAATTATGAGAATGACACATGCTGATATAAACCTTAGTTAAATAAAGTTAGAGTTTAAAATTGCATGAGTTCCTATTGGAATGTCTTGGATGAACTAATTATTGTTGGGTTGCAAGCACAATGGGTGATGTCATTCTCGCACGTTTACCGATTAGGTATGTCTGTGAAGGTTCTTGTTGCATATTTTATTTTATGTTTTTTATAATATTAAACTTAATAAATTAATATGAAACAAAGAAAAATAGAAGGTTTGATAATATATAATATATTGTTTTTTCTACTATTTTTTTATTTTAATATCAAAATAAAGGATAAATTATTGTTTTAGTGACTTTGGCATTACCTCTAGCGCTTCACTTCCTTTATTTATTTATAACGAGATTTACAAATACAGTTTTATTATATGTGTAGACATATTTTGCCCCATAATATATTATGTCCTTACCTAAGTTTCAAGCAACTTCTTTACTAAATTTAATCAAAACTGTCCCAGTCATTTTAGAGACTGCCGCATTCAAACATACTTAAAAAAATATGTTTACGAGAATTTGACTCGGACGAAATTAATCATACCAAACACGTCTTCAGTACTCTTCAGTGTTAATGTATGCATTTTTTTTTTCTTGAGCCAAAGGATTAATTAAAGACTTGGCGAGCAAGCATGGTCATAGACAAGGAGGTACATATTTACTGTGTACATGATATTTTTTATACGATACAGCTGATCGTCGACACAAACCAGGGTACCTACAGAAAGAGCCCTTCATACAACGTTATCTTTACAACGCACGGAATCAGAGACCACTTTACTTTAATTTGTAAACTGTAATTGTAATTTTCATTCAATGTGGACTTGGCGCACACACTTGTAGACATCGTGCAACGCTCTACGACAACGAACACTGAATCTCGGAACGCCTTCCGAATAAAGTGGTCTGGATTTCCTCCGTTACTTGAGCGAAGTTAGCACATAATCTAATGGTTATCTAATGTACTTACTCTAGATCTATACTAATATTATAAAGCGGAAGAGTTTGTTTGTTTGTTTAAACCCGCTAATCTCAGGAACTACTGGTCCGATTTAAAAAAATCCTTTTTGGTTGGGTAGCCCATTAATCGAGGAAGGCTATAGGCTATATAACATTACGCTACGACTAATAGGAGCGGAGTAGCGACGAGAAATGTTGCAAAAACGGGGAAAATTTACGCATACGAAGTTGCGCGGGACAGCTAGTAATTTATATAGACCCATGCCCGTCACCGATGTGTAAATGTGCTCGTTGCTCGAGTAAAATACCTATAAAGTTTACCTATTCTCCGTATTTTGTGCCTACATTCCCGAAAGCCACTTATATCAAGGTAAGCACGTCAAATTACGTCTACAGTAACTCTTCGATGAGAATAGCAAGTTCGTCACATTTTCTCAAGAGATTTCTTCAGAAGGGTGGGGAAGGGTCATACTTACGTTTTTCATCTAAGGATATTGATCTAAAATATATATAGGTATACCTTTGACCTTTCAAGAGTTTCAAGTACGCATCTTAAATAGGAAAATATCTTATTCAGAAGCGCTTTTCAATATTCAATTTCATGAACCTTTCAATGTTATGAATAATGAAAAGCTATTATATAAAAATCTTGTCCGGTCTTGGTACAGAAGCACAAAAGGTAACCGATAGCAATAGACATCGTTCACGGTCGCAGAATCTCGCGTCATTTCCAACAAATTGGTCTTGAGTGGTCTTTAATTGTGTTTGTAAAAGATGTCTATGTTTGCATGGCCCGGTCGAGGTATGTATGAATTACTTTCTGTTCCTACACATGTTTATGGTAACATTTACTTTATCTTCATTCTTTTTTTTTACACTGTAATGAAGGGATATGTTTTTCGCGCGTATCTTGTATGATATTCTTTATTACCTCATATCTCACAAACCACTGAACAGATTTATACAATTAAGACGTCTTTAGATTCGTCTTGACCGCCCAAGTGTACTTAGATAGGTAACGTATTAAAAAAAAACAAACATGGCGGCTGTGAGGTGTCAAAATAAAGAGGTGTGAAAAAAAGTTGTTTAGAATACTGCAATATGGGTATCAAATTAAAGGATTTTAAAAAGGTATAACATGAATCTGAAAAACAATACTAAAAAAGTTAGTTAGCAACCATTCTTTTTTCAATTTTCAATACTTGACAACATCTGCGATAAAAGTTAGTTGTTACATCCTATAACTACTCAAACGTATTTTTTTTTATATATATACATATTTATGTAGGTACTCGGTGTATTCCACTGATGTTTGATTTATTTATACAGTGATCGATCAAGTGACGCTGACGTAGACCACGATCCTCAGACATGAGGGACCGGCTTCAGAGAGAGAGAGAGAGTATAATGTAAATAGTCCGGGAAAAGTCAACATAGCAAACAGGATATGAGGTTAGGCGGGCAAGACCAAGTCGATAAGTTAGTGCGCGTCCTACACCGCACCTGAGGCGAAGATTTAACATTTTCCTGAGGTAACCAGATATAAAAATGTATCTTCTTAGAGTCGGTTTTATACGTACATTATTAACTAAAAACAATTTATAGCGCAGCCGAAAAGTATGGTATTCTAAGGACTCTCCGCCACTGCACTGCACCAGTTCCTGTTAGAACCATTTCTAAAATTGTTTTTTTTTATTTTTAAACAAAATTTATTAATTGTAAATATACATTTTTTTTTTAATTTCCCCGGGGTTAAAACCGCCACGGAGAGGAGTTAATAATAAACAACATATAATAAACATGAATCTATATTGAAGTAATTTTATAGGCATTTCTTGCCAATTACTTTACAAATACAATAATTGCATTTTTGAAATATAGAAAAATTTGAAGACCAGACCCAAGTATCGAACCCGAGACTTCCGAAGCCAAACCGGGGCCGGAATAGAACCACCTATCTGGACTACCTATGTTACTAGACCTCAATTTTTTCTATCCCTTGATGCTCGCGAGTTGGGCCCTCGCTTGCGCCATCTAGTGGGTAATTAAATTTATTTAAAAAATAAAAGGTTTTTAAAAAATACAATTATTGTAAGAATCTATATATTGATTAAAAATATTGTATTTCATGTTCCTATTATTTATTTATACAATGCACTTAATAATGAAAAAAAACAGTCATCCCACAAAACCATTTCAGTTCCTACTTTTCGGTAACCAACACATTCAATTTCTTTTTGTATACAGATTAAAGCCTGCCTTTTGAGTTTTAGGAGATACACTTGAGTGCAAGCATTTGTCCTATTTGCTTTATAGTGTTAACCTAAATGAAAAATTAAATTTCTATAACAGCTTCGGTATTAATACATATTCAGTAACCAGAATATGTATGAGCCGACGAATTATGTTAATTTCATTGAACACTTCACTTATTAATATAAGCACACAAAACAGAAACAAGTTCAAGGTAATTTACTTAGCATTAGCTATTACGGTATAGTATACTTTTCTTTTATAAAATTTCTCCCGGTCTCGTAATCCTTAGCTAAAAACTTTGTAGGCGAGAGCTCAACTGTAAATTGTTGTTTTATACTTCTAATCAAATTTAGACTTAGCTAAAACACCTCTCGTGTTTTTTAATTTCGTTTTCGTGGATAATGGCAACCTAAAATTAGATATTGGAAACTTCCTAAGTATAACATGGCTTTTTCAGTTAAGTTAGAATAAATACTGAATGTTGTTGGATTTATATAAAAGTTATAAAGTATCTCCTAAAGCACAAAAGGCAGGCTTTATTCTGTAAACAAGAAGAAATTGAATGCGTTGGTTACCGTGTAGGAACTGAGATGGTTTTGTGGGACGACTGATTTTGGAACGAAGTTCCTTATCGCGCGTTGTGAAAAGGAAAAAAATCTCACGAAAAGTTGTAACGACACTTTTTGACACACACAAGCCGTGCGGCGTGCGCGTAAGATATGAACATCTAATTTGACGAAGAAGTCACCTGTCTATTTGGTCTAGAGGCATAAATTCGGTACACAGTATTGGTGACAATTGTGTAGTTGTGGGGTCGAGCCTTCGGTATACAATCGTCTTTTTGTAAGTTATTTTCGTTTCGTCTTTCTATTTCGCATTGAACAGTGTGGTGTTGCGAAGGTTATAAAAAAAAATAATAAGATAAGAACTTCGTTCCATTCGGGTGTCCCTTGACACTCCCAAGTTTTTTTTTTTTTTTTAGCTTCGGGTCAATGAATGTCTGTGCTTTAGAAGTAGGTACAGCCAGTGTTCATTTTCTAAACTGTCTCTGATTTATCTTTCGGAAACCAAAGTCCTTATTACCGAATGAAACGGTACTGCGCAATACTGCGGCATGCTCGATATTTATGCAGCACGGTTTTGAAGTATCAGGGGCGAAGGTTTCTTTTTTTCTGAGGTAACCCAATATGGTTTTATGTAACTACAATCCAAAGAGAAGCCGAAAGTAATGGTGTTTTAAGGACCCTCCGCAACTGGTAAGTATTATACATGTTTTGAATATAACTTAAACTTTAACAGCCAGACCTGACTCAACAGTGGCGCCAACTGGTGAGCACAAAAACGACAGTCCCCATTACGCATGGGCTAAAGTAAACTTGTAAAAGCAAATACTCGATGATTCACGTTCAAGTAATACTATATTTTACGCCGTTCTGCGACTCATTTATGACATATAAAATTCGCAACAGGTTGTAGTTTAAAATTCAATTTTAATACACAAATACAGGAAATTAATATTATTAAACAAATTTTAGAAATACTTCCAACAGGAACTGGTGCAGTATAGAACGCATACTAACTTATGGACTTGGTCTTGCCCACCTAACCTCATATCCCGATTGCTATGTTTACCTTTATACTCTCTCTCTCTCTCTGAAGCCGGTCCCTCATGTCTAAGGATCGTGGTCAGCGTCAGGATTACTCTTGATCGATCACATATTCCAAGTACGTAAACAGATCTTAATTTATAATCTATACTACTATTATAAAGCTGAAGAGTTTGTTTGTTTGAACGCGATAATCTCAGGAACTAGTGATCCGAAATAAAAAAATCTTTCACTGTTGGATAGCCCATTTATCAAAGGATATAGGCTATATAAGATCATAATACATAAGCTGCAATAAAATGTTGTAAAAACGGGGAAAATTTACGCAGACGAAGTTACGCGGGACAGCTAGTAATAAATAATTTATTAAATACCTATAGCCTTCCTTGATAAATGGGCTATCCAATAGTGGAAGATTTTTCAATTCGGATCAGTAGTTCCTGAGATTACCGCGTTTAAACAAACAAACAAACTCTTCAGCTTTATAATATTAAGTATAGATTTCTTATGTCAGTTGTGCCTAAGGAAGCAGAGGGAGTCATGAAAATGACGACAAACTGAGCTCACAGTTCTGTCACAGCTTCACTCTCAACATATATGATGATGTTTTTTTTTCGCGGTTTGGTCCGACAATTTTTGCGGGCCAATAGCGTTCGAAAGCGTTGTTTTTATTGTTATCAATTGGTGAATATTCTATCGCTATCTATGAGAAGGTTTTCTGAATTTCTTTCTTGAAATTCGATATTTCGTTTTCTGAAAATCCGATATTCATGTAGGCGAAATATTATTTCGCCAACAAAGGGGCGTTAAATCAGGCGAATCGTTTGCTTCTTTAAACCCATTTAGCAAAACCACAAAAGTGTAAAATATAAGAAAAATAAAGTCTTCATAAATTCAACAAAGAACTACAACACAATCAAGTTTATATTCGATTGCGTTCCTTCGGTGATTCTTTTCAGTTTCTTTACAAGCTTTTTTCTCAGAAAAATATTTGTAATAGACAAGGAAAATACTTATATTTAATAGGGAGTTGATTGCTTACGATGTTGCCGACTGCAGAAGTCTTAAGAGGTACTTGAAAACGTAGGTAATAGGATTTCTTGCAGTGAATTGACTTCCGCGACTTATTTCCGTCTGATAGAATACATTTTTATTGAAGAAAAATATTAAGATATAACAGCAAAAACCTGTTATGCAACCAAGTTATAGAAGGAAATGTATTTCTTACTGTTACTTCAAAGATTTGATTGTTTGTTTGTATTGGCTCCAAAACTACCGGACAAATTTGAAAAATTCTTTCATCGTTGTGAAGCTAAACTAACCCCGGGTGACATAGGCTATTTTTTATCCCTGTATTCCCACGGGAACGGGAACTACGCGGGTGAAACCGCGAGGCGTGCGCTAGTAATTTATATTCTCGTCCCCGATAAATTACATTAGCACACCATGAGTTCTGAAAATAAATGTAAACTGAATTTTCATTATTTTCAGTTCATTCGTATTGCAATACATGCAATACGAGTGAGTCTTAATTATATGCACCAGTATATCTCCGGTCTGAATAACTTCTCTACTGTTAACTATCTATTTGTACGTTTTAATAACGGCGCACAAATGCCAGTTTCGCTATGTTAACAGACAGTTAACAGTAGATAACTTACTGAGACCGGCCGTTAATCGTGAGGATGGCGTAGAATAGCTGGTTTGTTGGCCTTATTAAATAATATTCTGGCTTAAATTCTGTTATGGATGCTTCTTGGGCTCCTACCTAATTCTTTTAAGTTACAATTGGCCGGAATAAATTTAGATTAGTATATATTAAAAATACTTGTATTATACTCTGCCGACTTTTAGCTTTTCCTTTGTCGTTCAATTATGAATATTCCCTTAAATGGTTTATTTATACAAATATTATAAATAGGTACAGTTTGAGAGTTTGTGAGGTTGTAATCTCTGGATCTACTGAACCGATTTTGAAAATAATTTTACCAATAGCAAGCCACGTTAATTGTGATAGTCATAGGTTATATAAAATCACGCTAAGACCAATAGGTGCGGAGCATCAATCAAACATGTTGCAAAAAACGGGGGAAAATGACGCAGACGAAGTTGCGCGGGTCAGCTAGTTCTATTTTTTTTTAAACGGCGATTCCCGCAATATAGTACAAGCCCTGTTTCGCGGGAGAATTTACAAATATAGTGTCCGTGACTTGTATGTTTCTAAAGTTCCCCGCGACACAGGGCTTGTACCCTAGTGCGGGAGTCGTCTTTTTTAAAAAAATATATATATAATATATATATATATATAAGTCACGGCCACAAAGTACACCCAGACTCGGAACAACATTTTGTGGATCACACAAAGTGGTGTCCCGTGTGGGAATCGAACCCACGACCTCTTGCGTAGCAGTCGAACACACTCCCACCGCGCCACAGAGGCAGTCAGTAATAAAATAAAATAAACCTAGAAGTTTCCTTTTTAAACACAAACAATAGCGAGCTCGGCTTCACTTGGCTTATTTTATCCTTTTATTTACAGTTTTTAAACTAGCCGTCCAAGTTTAAGCTTGTTAAGGTAATACCGCTTTTTTGCAGGCCATTATCTTTATTCACTTACTGAAATGCAACTTTTATAAACGTGAAACAATCTTACTTACATTATAAATGCAAAATTTTGTAAAAATGGATGGATATTTGTTGCTATTTTACGCTAAAACTACTTAATGGATTTTGATGAAACTTTACAGTAATGTAGTGTATAGTTATAGATCACAATTGCACATATGCTATATGAATCAAACTAAATACCGGCGAAGCCACGGGGAATGTTATACTATCTATACTAATATTATAAAGCGGAAGAGTTTGTTTGTTTGTTTGTTTAAACGCGCTAATCTCAGGAACTACTGAATTCTTTTTTTGTTGGATAGCCCATTTATCGAGGAAGGCTATAGGCTATATAACATCGCGCTACGACTAATAGGAGCGGAGCAGCGACGAGAAATGTTGCAAAAACGGGGAAAATTTACGCATACGAAGTTGCGCGGGACAGCTAGTAGGTAATATACTAGCTCACCCATGCAACTTCATCTGCGACTGCTGCGTTAATTGCTGCTGCGCTCCTATTGGTCATAGTGTGATGTTATTAGTCTATAGACATTCTCGATAAATGCAACAATGAATTATTTTTTCAATTCGAACCCGAAGTTCCTGAGATAATCGCGTTTAACCAAACGAACAAACTCTTCAGCTCATAATATTAGTATAGATGTGAAGACCTCGTCTAAGCTTTAACTATTTAAATTTGTATTAATATTACTGCTACCCGGTAACTATATTTTTGGAAATTTTAAGATGCCTAAGTTACTCATTATAACATCAGTTATATACCAGCGCAAGTAGATCTAGCAATTTTGAAGATTAGCCAGTACAAACAGTAAGACAAAATATTTAAAAACATTTTAGATAGATAACATCAATGTCGTTTTGACATTCATATCACATTTAGCAAAAACATGTTATTTTAAAGTTACAAACGAATATTTTTTTTTGTACAGATTTAAACTATATTCGCTGTAATAACTCTTCACATTCTATGAGTTTGTCCTTTAAGCACTGATGAGCACAAAAAAACAAATAAGAATAACCAACTTTTGTCCAAACATGAGCAACACTATTGCCTACACATAAATGTATGATCAACATTGGATCAAATATATGACGAAACCCTTTACCACCAACACTCATTCCTTCACGGTTATAAATAGATACGTTGTACATATGGTTACAAATTACATACGTAAAGAAGATCGGTTCACCGTTCAACAAAAAATTCACAAACACAGACACGCGCGTGAGGCGATCTGAACTTGCGTTGCGATTCGACCGAGATCTGTGTACATGCACGAATGTGTGAGTGAGCCTGTTTTCCTTCGTTGTAGGGTGCCGGTCATCAGTATATCTGTAGTTAAATTTATAGATGGGCTAGCCCCTATGTGACGTCACAGCCCCTATCATCGCGCAGCTTGTTAGACAATCAACGCGTTTGTTTATTTCCGTCGTGTAAAAGTGAAAACTTGCTTACGATTAAGTCGAGCATACGTTAAGACTTAGGTTAATTTCCGTGCATCGCGTCCGAACGCGGTCGCGCGCGGCTTACGACGTGCGGCTGACGTGCACGGCTGATGCAACAATAAATTAGAGTGCACGCGCAGCCTACGTCATCGTCAGTCGTCGAAATAGCAGTGTAAATTTTCATACTCTGACTATTGTCGCATCAGCCCCCCGCGATTAAACGCGCGCGACTGCGATCGGCCGCGATGCACGGTAAAGGTTTATTTCCGTGCATCGCGGCCGATCGCGAGTCGCGCGCGGCTTACGACAAGCGACTGACGCGCGCGGCCGATGCGACAATAGTCATAGTGCACGCGCAGCCTACGACAGTCGTCGGCCGCGCGCGTCTGTCGCAGACCTCGAAAACGGCGCCGTACATTCTCAAACTCTGAGTATTGTCGCATCGGCCACGCGCGTCAGTCGCTTGTCGTAAGCCGCTCGCGACTCGCGATCGACCGCGATGCACGGAAATGAACCTTAATGAACCTTTAGACTCATACTATCTCCTTCATTCTAAGGTCTTCGTCAGCTTCTTCGCGTTTCGACAGCATCAAACTCATACTATAAAATGTGAAAGTAAAGCGTAGTCTCACCCTAAGGTTGACTGGTAGAGAATGTTTTTAGCATTAAGTCCGCCTGTGTACTAAAACCATACATACAGGGCAAGTCAAATAAAAGCTTGTAATAATAAAAACCGATTTTGAAAAATATTCCCCTTAGGCAATCAGTGCCGCACCCATCGCAATATTGGCAATATGCAAATATAAATAACAGGCTAACCTATTGCGTTCAATTTGAACTGTGAATAAAAAAATTGAAAATGAAATGAAAAATTCGAACCCATTTTTCCGATATTTTTTCCACACGTGTCAATATATCCATTGAATGTGAAACTAAAGTCAATACATATCTGGCTTCCAATTAAAAAAAGTATAACGTGCAAATTGAGTTCGAGTACCGAGAACCGATATCAAAGGGTGCCAAGCAACACTGGTTTTTATAAAAAAATGACGCTGAATTTGTATTTTTATAACCGACAAAGTGTTTGAAGTCTTTGTAAGTGAGCCCATATAAATGAGTAGGTCTTAATTACGAGTTTAACATCGACGTAGTATCTAGTTTAAAAAAGACCATTTTTTATACCACTTAGGCGACAAACAAGCTTACGGCCCGCCTGATGGTAAGCAGTTACCGTAGCCTGTGGACGTTTGCAACACCATGATGATGTCTTCCAAATAACTAATGACGACTTTCGCCCGCAGATCCGCCCGCGTTAATGTCGGTTATCGCGATAAAAATGTGTCCTTCCCGGGGTAACAAACTATCTCCATACCAAATTTCAAAGCGTGAAAACGTAACAGTCAGAGTTAAGGTTCATTTCCGTGACTAGCGACCGATCGCAGCTGCGCGCGATTGATCGCGTGCGGCTGACGCGCGCGGCTGATGCAACAATAGTCAGAGTATGAAAATGTATAGTGCCATTTCTGAGGTCTGCGACAGACGCGCACGGCCGACGACTGACGATACACTACGCGCGCACTCTGGTGTTTTGTCGCATTATCCGCGCGCGTCTGCTGTAGGTACGTCAACAACTCACACTTGGCCAGTTGAGCCAATAGTTGTCCCCGCTGAACAAAATTCTAGAACCGCGACTGATTTTGTTGCGTAATATTTTAAAACTATGATATCTCCTAAGATATTCATTGAAATCAAATGAAGTAAGAGCAATTATGTTCAAAATTAAATATTTGAGATGAATAACGTATTTATTTGGATAAGGGTTATTACCATGTTTATTAGAACACTTTCGCAATTAAATGCATTATTTTAGAAAAATTTGATTATCATAAAAAGGGTAAGAGTGGGTCAACTTTTATTAGAACTTTTTAAAGTTAGTATTGTTGTGTAACTTTAACCGTTTACTCAGCGCAAGCAACGAAGCTCTCCAAAGAAATATTTTTTCCCCGTCTTTGCAACATTTTTCATTGCTGCTCCGCTCCTATTATTCGTAGCGTGATGTTATATAGCCTATAGCCTTCCTTGGTACATTGGGCTATTCAACACAAAAAGATTTTTTTAATTAGATCCAGTAGTCATCGCGTATCAATAGTCGTGAGATCATCGCGTTTAAACAAACTCTTTAGCGTTATAATATAAGTTAGATAACTAATACACACGAAATGTCGAAACAAAATGGTCCGAAAAACCGTATCGAGCGCGCTTTGTATGAAGTTTGACTCTCACTGTTTTGTGCTATGGGGGCGTTCATTAATTATGTTAGGCCTTTAGGAGAGGAGGGGGTTTGGTCGAGCTCAAACTCACGTGGGGGAGAGGGAGCGTCGGGTCTTGGCAAGTCTAGAATTTTTTTATTGTCTAGAAAGTATCTAAAATAGTATTCAATTTTGTAATACATTTTCCATTATTTTTCACATTCATTGCTCGCATGACGGGATGCAAGGAAAGGATGCCCGTCATGTTAGTGACTAACACTTAACTAATGTTGAGTCAAATGTGAAATCACGTCTCAGGTAGGGGGTCAAAAGTCCGCCAAAATCATCTCACGTAATTTATGGACGGCCCCTATGGTGTATAAGACGGTGAGTATCCACCACCATAAATAATAAGTTAAGAGCTATTTCATCATGTGGCTTCCCACATCCCGACTAAAACCACAATATATCTTCCCTTGACTTTCTAGAGTAAAAACGTGCAACGCGTCTTAACCCTCTATAAGGCGATGTCTGTATTTTCGCCACCTGATTATGAACTCTGAGCGCCTTACAACAGAGTTCAAAATATATTAATCCTACAATTATACTACTAAAAGTTCGTGAGAACTAATGTATGATGTTTGGATATTTTTGTTCATTGCTATACAAACTACAGATGAACTTTGTATAATTATATTATTTATGCATTCTAGATTTTCATAGCCTAGGACAGGGGATCCAAGACTTTTAACATAACGAAAGTTGGGATTCCATAAAATAAAAAGTATTTGGTGGGCAACACATACCTTTTATTTAATGGAACCCCAACTTCATAGGGTGGGGGGGTGCAACGAATTTGACAGAGATCTTGGTATATTAGCTAAACGTCCACTTATGATAGTTCTCATTTCATTTATGGTAATCCAAACAAATGAAATGAAAAATATTATAACCGGACACATTGGAACTATCCAACGTATTTTCTTGCTGTTCTTTTTACGAAGGAAATTTTTCAAAATTTTAAAAAATTGCGTAACCCAGGTAACTTTTCTACCTCTGGGTTTCCATAGGCAATAGCCTTCCTTAGGCCGATTATTTTCTCTAAAATAAAACTCATAAATTTTCTTATTTCTTAACATACAGGGACCATTCTAATTTTTTTTTTGATAAGCACAAAGAATCCGAACCCATTGACGATTTTCGGTAACGAGTGGATTGCATTTAATGATTGACTGGCCTGTTAGTCTATTTAATGTTAAGTGTAGTAACCCTGACTGCTACGCCAGAGGTCGACACGAGACATCACTCCCGAGTCTGCCCCTTGCTGAGAAATGAATATTCCCGCTAGGATTCTGTCGCGTATTATAAAACAAGACCTGAAGCTCGGTGCTTATCGTCGATATACAGGACATTCCCTAAATCAATATTTACAATTAAAGGGAGTGGATCGATCAAAACGCCTTCTGTCGCGATGTCGTTGAGCGGCACAGAATTAGAGCACTACAATAAGCAAAATGATAAAGTAAACGCTCACAGTTCTAAAGAAGCTGCTCAAGTGATCGGAAAGGTACATCATCCCGCGTCAGTGGTGGTTTGGTGGGTGTCAAAAACGAACAAACGTCGTTTGTGAAAAAGGAGTGAAAACTTCAGCCAAATTGTCTCAAGAGACAGTCTTGGATCGTGCTGTGAAACCACTCAGCAATACACTTTTTAAGAATGTACCGTGGACTTTCCAGCAGGACTCTGCACCTGGTCACAAGGAACGAACTACCCAAGCCTGGCTTGAAACCAACGTTCCAGACTTTATAAGAGCTTAAAACTGGCCCTCATCTAGCCCAGACCCTTTAGACTACAAATTATGGTCAGTTTAGAGGACATGGCTTGCTTTAAACGACACGGCGACATTGAGTCTCTTAATAAATCTCTGGAGCAAGCAGTGGCGAAGTTTCCCATAGAAACAGTGCGTAAATCCATAGATTCGTCGCCAGACAGATTAAAGGCCTATATAAAAGCCAAAGGTGGCCGTTTCGAATAGAATATTGTTTTTATATTTTGCTGAGACTTTAATAAATATGTACATATAAGTTTTAGAAGCCGAAGATAGAACAAAGTGGCGTGCAATTGGAGAGGTCGATGTCCAGCAGTGGACTACGATAGGTGATGCTGAAGATAAAGTTTTAGAAATATTACATGACTTCATTAAAAACAAAATGTATTTTCATTTGTAACAGAACTTGTGGCCGGACTAGGTATGTATATAGTTATATATACAAGAATTGCTCGTTTAAAGGTATAAGATTGTTACTGTAGTCATGCACCCAATTTTAGAATAGTAAAAAAGAGATAGTAGGGTCAAAGAATACTAAGTATTACTAGTGTAGGGTAGTGATGTGATTAAAACATTCGCAAAGTCAAATCATCGAAAGTATGTAAACATTATTATCACCAATATTATGTCAACATGCGCAATGATAGCTGTTATAAACCTAACAAGATAACATATTATCTAAAAAAACAGTAACGTATTTTTTTTACTTAAGTATTTAAAATAAATACTCAAGTATGATATTGGTATAATTGTTTTATTTTCATTTGTAATGTTCTATTTCTATAATTTTCTCTCTGTTTTTTCGGAGTAGGCCTTTTACAAACATAACACTTGAAAATTTCGATAGTTTGTTTTAGGTACTAAGCCCGCTGTAACTACAAATAAACACAATTAAATAAATTAAAAAAAGTGTGGCACTCTGGGACTGCCGCGGTAAAGCTATTGCTAACTGTTTTTCTATCAACTAAAAAAAATATAAATATATATATATTTTTTTTTTAATTCATATTTTTTTTCTTTTCATTTCATTTCGGAGCAGCTCGTATCGATCCGTGCGAGCTTCGTACAGTTGTACCATATACATATACCTACGTTAAGCGGACGCTCGGCCGAGGTACATGGTAAGCTGCTGTTAGGTTTTATTTTCGTTACGTAATTTCTTGATTCGGTCGCCGCACTCAAAGCCCGCGATAAAAGCTATGCAATAGCTTATAAAAAAAAAGGAGTCTCCATCAGTGGCGGGGGGTTCTTCTAGTTACTATAATTATAGGTAAGTACCAAGAACCGTGTCCAGCAAAATATATTTTCGTCTCGGGTTACTTTAGAAAATTGATTCGTCTCTGTTCTCCAAATATAGTGTGATTTTCTGCATTTTTAGGATTAAAGGGTTTTATTACAAGTCGCAAAGCTCCTGTTTTTCACCCTTTTTAACTCGACTGTAAGGAAGGGTCATGTTATCTTATACCTTTAAACGAGCAATTCTTGTATATATATACCTATATACACACATCAAAAGTGTCTAGGGATCAAGCATTTTTATGCGGATTTCTTGAGATTGAGATGTGGCTTTGTAATAAATTTATGATTTTATAAATTTATATGGATCCTTTTTGGTGCATTTCATAATTTGAATCAGGAACTGTGAATCAAATTCGAGTAAAAGATGAAAATCAGCTGTCAATATTTTCCCTATAAAAACATACAACGCATTGAAGACATTATTAGTGCTACTGTTTCCCTACTACTGATTAAAACCAACGTTATTATGGAGCGGCGACGTCATTTAAGCAGGGAAGAAATGCTCAGAGCCGTGGGAATGATAGAAGCTGGTTCCCGGCAACGTACTGTGGCTTTAGCTCTGAATACAAGTCAGAGTGTTATCAGTCGACTTTGGACACGTTACCGAAGCACTGGTACCGTGGCTGAGCGCCATGGAGGACGGTATCGCTGCACCACACGGAGACAAGACCGATACATTCAAATCTTAACTCGAAGAGGTCCAACAATAACCGCCATGATGTTAGCCGTGAGGCTTCATCACTCTTCAGGGAACTTAATTAGCGACCAAACAGTCAGAAACCGCTTGCATGAAGTGAACCTTCATTCCCGAAGACCGCTACGGGTACCACCTATAGCAATGCACAATCGTAGGATTCGATATCAATGGGCTCTTGAACACAGAAATTGGGCAGAAGAACAATGGCGTTTCGTGTGCTTTTCTGATGAGTCTCGTTTTGGTATGAGACCGGATACAAGACGTATACGACACTGGAGAACCCCTGGACGCCAACAGCGATTAAAATCCTGCCAGGAAGTCCATCCTTATAGTGGTGGAACCATCATGGTATGGGCGGGTATTTGGATCGGCGGAAGAACTGAGTTGATTTGGATCAGAGGCAACCTCAACGCTCAAATTTATGCTGAGACGATTGTATCAGACGTCATCGTTCCTCTACAAGTGCAAATCGGTCCCTTATTTCAGTTAATGCATGATAATGCACGACCGCACACCGCAAGAGTTGTAAGACAGACTCTCGCCGCAGCTAACATCAATGTCCTGCCCTGGCCTGCTCAGTCGCCAGACTTGAACCCGATTGAGCATGCATAGGATATGCTACAGAGAAGAGCTCTGCCGAATATGGAGGGTATCCAGTCGCAAGAAGACCTTTTTTTGTTGTTGCAACGAACATGGGCGGCCATTCCACAGCGTGATTTGGATGAACTCATTTTGAGTATGCCAAACCGATGTTCTTGTGTTGTTAGTGTTCGCGGTAGAAACACGGATTATTAATTGTTTAAGTTACCCAATAAAATTTTAAAGAAAACTGTTATTTCAGTCTTTTTTTCGAACTTTAATGTTAGTGGTTCAAATGTCAAAAATCCCTTTATTAGGAAAATGGCAAATTTCTTTATTAATGCAAAGGTGACTTGGTTTATCGTTACTGTGACAAACGAAAACACTTTATTTGATGAATCCTTAAAGAAATAAAAAAAAAAAAATCAATCAGGAGAAAAGTTATTGCAAAAATATATGTTGATCCCTAGACACTTTTGATGTGTGTATATAATCTGAATCTCGGCAATGGCTCCAGCGATTTTCATGAAATTTAGTATGCAGGGGCTTTCGGGGGAGATAAATCGATCTAGCTAGGTTTCATTTTTGGAAAACATCGTTTAAAAAAAATAACGAGCGAAGCTCGGTCATCCAGGTACTTATCTTGTATGTATGTATTATCTTGTATGTATGTATTATCTTGCATGTATTCTTTATTACCTCATATCTCACAAACCACTCATTTATACAGTAGGGTATTTGATTTAAGTCAAATCAGCCTCTTTTTAAGAAACGTCAAAAACTACCCACTTTATACAAATTTGTATGAAGTGCTAGCATGTGACGTCACGTTATCTATGGTCAAATCATTTACTTTGAGTGCTTCTTTTTATGATTAAAAATGAATAAACACATTAAATAATAGATGACCACATTTTTTCAGAACGTTTATTGTCATTTTTTTACATGGTTAGTATAAATTATTTTATTCTGATAGTAGTCAAACGTCAAGAAGAAGTGGGTATAATTAGGTAGATGACTACAATAACAATAAATTATTGTACACTATAAAGGAAATAGCATTTGCAAAAATATTCTGATAAACAATCTTTCTCTATAATTTTACGTTGCCATGAATTTATAAACATCAAAACAAACATTGAACCTACATGATTTGACCATACAAAAGAATGACGTCATTGTTTTGTATTCCATATAAATTAATACGGGGCGCATCGTTTTGACGTTTCTTAAAAAGATACTGATTTGACTTGACAGTCATCTACCCTATTATGTAAAGAATGAGTGAGAATGCTAGAGAGGAGTGAGAATCCTATAGAGGAGTAGAAAGCAAACCACGACTTAAATATGCATAAGGAATGAATTGACACGCTCGATTACAAATTATACGTGATTCACTACACTGAATCATTGTCCGTACGTCATTGTACAAACATTATCAATGTCGACGAAGGGTATTTTATTAAATAAATGTTATATTTTGCCTTGAGTTGAGTGAGATTCCTTTGTTTTTATTGAAATATTTATCAATTGGAAGGCTCCTTATCCAGGGGTCAACATAACCCTACCTGCTACCAAGAACTACGCTGTTTTCCGTTACTGAGCTGTTTCTTAACATTTATTTTACAATAAATATAAATTACATTGCTAGAATGAGTTTCATGGGTGTAGGTAATACTTAGCACGTCGCTAGCTTTACAAAAGAATATTGTAAAAATTTACATTAAAAAAAATGGTTTTAGTTGTATATGGCTTTTCTCACTGCCTTTACTTTTAGCGTGGGCATTAAATGTAGACTCATATTATTTCAAATTTTGTCTGATCATTTTGTAACCTAAGTGAATCAAGTATTTTTGTATTAGGTAGGGTCTTAAAGTTGTCACTTAGTGTATTATCACAAAAGTCGCTATAAAAAACCAGTATCTTCAGAAACTATATACCTACAAACTTTATATATATATATATATATATGTATATACGATATTATAGTCATTTCCCTCTCGCCTCGTCACCGCTTCGGTTGACTCAAGCCCATAAACGTTATACGTGTGTAGTATTATCTATACTAATATTATAAATCTGAAGAGTTTGTTTGTTTGTTTGACGCGGTTATCTCAGGAACTACTGGTCCGAATTGAAAAAATATTTTTCTATTGGGTAGCCCATTTATCGAGGAAGGCTATAGGCTATATAACGTCACGACCAATAGGAGCGGAGCAGCAATGAAAAATGTTGCAAAAACGGGTCACACAAACGAAGTTGCGCGGGTCAGCTAGTGTCCTATATGTATAACTAGCCTTTTAGCAACCATGTCTTAAGTACACTTTTACCTTAACAGTAGTATATTTAACAGTTTAGAATCCAAATTTAGAAGTAACCTTAGATATAATATGTTCAATTTGAATTAGTAATAAGTATTTACTTCTATTGTTAGCCGTTTATAATTGTCTTTGTTTTCTTTTTTTTTATTATTGTTTTTTTTCATATTTGTAATTAGTTAACACAGTGTATAGTGGATCATGATGTATTAGGAACATAGTTTAAGTCTAAAATGTATTTATTATTTGAGAAAATTGTGCTTGGTTCTGTTTTACCAAAACAATTTTTCTGACGAGCACTGCCGAAATCATTCACAAAAAGCCAACACGTGAAATTGCATCGCAATCTCTTTGACTTTGCTCTGTGGATATAACATTTGATTGTAAAGAAATAATAAACGAGTAGGTATGCTAACTTCATAGTCGCTCGTCGGCTCGGTCATGTGAATAAAAAATGCTTTATACGAGCTCACGTTTAATCGCGATGTCTATTAGATTTCACTTCTCGCCTCGTCACTTGCAAAACCATCTCAAAGGCTTCTTCAATCGCAGTCTCTGTATGATTGTCTGCTCTGTGCCCTACTGGAATTAGCAAACTCTAGAGATTCTGTTTGTGCTAACCGTTTATGGTCAGACTTGTTGACATGAATGATTTATTGAATACCAGTAAATTGAGGCTGCTTGATGAAGACTGCAAGAGCGAATTCGCCAGTTGCATCTTCGCTCGTCATATAAGAAACATAATTATGTCCTGATAATTACAGGTGCCTGTAATCGGGACTTGTGAAAACTCCATAGTCTCTGTAATCACGATCGGTGCGATTCGATCGAAAAGTTTGTCAGTTAAATAAAAGGTAGTTAATCGTGTGAAATATTTAGTACACTTTACTTAATACGCGATTTAGTGTAGTATATGTTTTGTAGTTTAGATAACAATCGCGAAAAATTAAACATAATAATATATTTTCTGTGATGCACAATTTGTATCTACGTATGCATGAATCGGTACATTTACCTTTTTACATTCGATAAGGCCATTCGATATTGGTATCATTGAAGTAAAACTACTATGTTGGTTTATAAGAAACTGCTAATAAGAGCTAGGTAGCTCATTAAAAAAACCTTCAGTATGTACCTATGTCAGAACTGCGGCGGGTAAAACGGAGTTCAAGCTACATATACTGTCATACTTAACCGATTTTGATGCTACTTGTAGCAATATTTATGTAAGAATACGAAAAACCTTTGAGTTTTGCGTCAGCAATGAATAAACAAACAGATGTAAAAGAAACAAAACATAGTTTCGAATTTAGGCACCTGTCCCACCAACGACGATGAGCGAGAAGCGGGTAGCGATTTATCGCTCAAGAATCATCAGATATCATCAGATGTGTTTTGTAGACCCCGTCCGCGTAAACAAAAGAGATGCAGTATAGAGCGAGTAGGTATTCGCCGGCAGTGTGAACACTCAGCGATCAACTATTAATATCTGTGTCTCTTTTGTTTACACGGGATCTACATAAGTACAGTACTCCAAAAGTAATAATGCGCATAGAAATCTTCGGAAATCTTCGTCATTGTTCGGCAACGGTCGTATTACCCGAGCGTCGAAAGACGATATTTATATAGAGTGGTTAAGAGCAATTTCTCTATGCCTAATTTTATATATTATGTGTTTTGTGCTAAAACAGATTTGATTTACCTGTAACGAAATTTGATTCGATAATTCCATGTAAGTAAATAGCGAAAACGCTACAATCATTGTTGGAGTGATTAGTTTTCAAGTGTCTTACCGAAGTTGGTGTAATTATGGAGGAAAAGGTTTAAATAACATAAGGTTTTATTAGAAGGAGAAAAAAACGTTTTCAAATAGAGGTTTACATAAAATATAATCAAAATCTCAGTTCAAATTTGTTTACAGCACTAATCATTCCAGAAAAATAATACAATTATAAAAAAATTAATCAGAATCGAGGAAGACCTCTATTCCCGACATCGCAGATTCATCAGAAGTTTCATTATGCTCTTGTTCATTTACACTTTCCTCACTGCTATCACCTGTGTAAATAATCAGTTTATCGGAATAACTATCGATTCTTGGCTCAAATTTTCTATATTCATCTTCGCATTGAACCGCATGATCAGAAACTTTTTTCCATTCTTCTGGTCCTATTTTATTGATTTTTTCTAATATAGCATCTTTAACTGACGTCACAGTCATTGCAATATTTCTCTTGGCCACGTGTTGCTTTATTTGGGACCAAATATTTTCAATAGGGTTAAAATCGGGATGATATGGTGGCAATCGTATAATTTTATGCCCATGTTCCTCCATTATACGGTCAATGGCAAATTCTGTGTAATTTTCTTTGTATCTTTGTATAATTTTATACAAATCGGGTTTCAGTTTCTTTGGGTCATGCGGAATGTTGTGTTGTTGTAACCAAGCTGTCATTTGTGGTTTAGATGTGTTTGAGTTTGGTGGTTTCACAGACAGCTTATTATGATATGGGGCGTTGTCTATTACCAACACACTATTAGGAGGCAAGTTGGGAATCAATTGATTGCGTAGCCAAGTTTGATAACGTTCCGCGTTTATTTCTTTATGATAGTCACCTTCTGAGTCGACACATTTATGTAACATTAGAGCCCCTGGGACGAAGCCTTTTTCATTGCCTGCGTGTACAATAATTATTCGCTCTCCTTTGGAAATGGGTTGTTTGATACCTTTTTTGTTGCTATCTTGCCAAGTTTTACCCTTAGTATGTGATGTGTGCACATACGACTCGTCCATAAATACTATGTTTCTACCAGAACTCCTCAGCTGTTGTATTTCTCTGAGATATTTGATCCTTTTTAGGCGTATATCATGTTTTTCCATAAGTAATTGTCTGTTATTATCAGTTTTCAGAAACCTAAACCCCATGTCTTTCAAGATCAACCTTAAAGTCTCGGCACAGCCTTTGAAATTAATAGCTTCGATCAACTTTATTCTTAAATTATTTACAGTTGGGAGTTCTTTCAGCGTCAATTGAAAATTGTATATCATATTACGAATAACACAGTAGTCGAAATCATCAAGTACCAGCCGAAATCTACTTTTAGGTCTTCCTTTTTTCGGTGTAGAAAATTTCTTTGATTGATTATGTTTTTTTTCGTTTAAGATATTACTCAAAGTTCGTCGCGAAATTCCTGTAGCTTTTGTAACACGGTCTTGAATTTTTTTAAAATAACCATCATGGTCTCTGTTGAAAACATTGGCTTCATTTAAGAAATAAAGGTACACATTAAATACCATTTGCCGTGCTTGTGAATTAAGCGGTTTTCCACGTTTAAATTTATCCATTTTGGAAGAATTCGTCTGAAAGAAAATGGCATGGGCAGAGTTAGGTATATATTTTTTATGCATGTTTATCTATTTATTTAATTTAAATAAATCTCATTTTTTAAATGTTTTTCTAGTACTTAATATGTATTTAATGTAGGTATTTTATTTTTTTAATATTAAAAAAACGTGAAATATGTTATTTATTTTCCTTTTTTCAAAATATACTATTTAAATCTGAATAAGCTAATTAATGTTGAAATTATATTTACCAAGAAGGGTGTGTAATAGCAGCTCTATATATTTCCACAAATAGAGAACACGTGCAGTCACTACCAATATATAAAGACGACTGACAGACATTTCGCTGACCGGCGACAGCTGCCGAACGCCCGATTTGTTTTCGATTGTGCACACATGATATTGACTCCTATCTCTTTTAAACAAGGTGCAAAATGCAAATGCCTTGTTTAGGGCTCTTACGATTCCATGATTCGAGTGTTTCCGGGAATACGACAATTAGCGAAGATCTGCATGTGCATTATTAATTTGGGAGTACTGTACGAGTATGTCCGTCTTGAGCGATAAAATCGCTACTCGCTTCGAGTTATTCTTTTTCACGCCGTTAGTCGGACCTTACTTTCTTACTACAAGGTTGTTAGGTTGCTCTAACTGTACAAATAGAGCTAATACTATAATATATTAGTATATTAATAGCGTGAAAAGTTTATTGGTCTGTCAAACTGACTGACGAATTGTCCTAATAACAATGGGTTAATCAACGTGTTCTTTACTTTTGTACTATAAATTGTAAATAAAAAAAGTAGGTAGGTTACCTTTTCTTAATTAAACAGTTCAATGTTCAAATAGAGCTAATTCACAATCTTATAGTAGAAAAGTAAAGAGGTAGATTAACTGCACTGTCCCATTGTTACTGGCAATTATTCGCCAGTCAGTGCAATAGATCAATAAACTTTGTTTGTTATTTATTCACGCTAAACAATATTTGCAAATCATTAGACAACCATCGCACATAGCGCCCTCAATTGTATCAAATTATATCAAAACCTTTTTGTACATAAGCTTTGGAGACAAATAATAACAAAATGGTTCACTAATGGTCAACCTTGGTCCGTCTATGTACATACAGTGCTTTTGATAATTGCCAATTATGGCCGAGTCACTACTACGAATTAATTATACTGTTTGTCGTGTATATTTATTCAATAGTCGGCGTTCACTAAGCTGAGAGACTGATGATTATGATATGCTAAAAATGACTCTATCACCCTACTGTCGAAATTCATTTGCACGTCATAAAACAATAAGGCTGATTTTCTCTTGCAATTATATATTGCAAGTTACTAAATTCAACCTTAGTATCATTTTGGTTACACGGGAACCTTTGTTAAATCTGGTAGACCGCTGTCTTGGACTACTGCTAGTATTGGCAATTGCAAATCGATCCCGTTTCCCATGACAATGGGAAACGGGATCGTTTAACCTACCGATTGAACTAGAATTGTTAGAAATTGCCAAAAAACTACTTAAATAAGTGTGTATAGATGGCGTCTACCCATCCAAAACTAGATGACGATAAACTTGCTTATCCTAACCTAAACGTCTGCTCCGTGACAAGCTCCATTTTTATTTATTATTATTACAGTCATGGTACCTGTTATCTGTATCAACATGCATTTAAACATAAACATTTTATCATTGAATGTAATTCTTGCTATCGTTATCGCAAGATAGTGGGTAGCCAGCTGATTTATCAAGAGTGACTAGTCAGTACAAATACGGCATTTACTACAGCAAAAGATTCGACCTTGATATGTTTACGTAAGGTCAGTATATCTACAAAATCTCGGACCATTTTGTTTTGAGGGTGTTCCGAGAGTCTGTGTTTGTAGACGATGTCTATATGTGTGTTGCAGTACAAATACGGCATTTACTACAGCCAAAGATTCGACCTTGATATGTTTACGTAAGGTTAGTATAACTACAAAATCTCGGACCACTTTGTTTTGAGGGTGTTCCGAGAGTCTGTGTCTGTAGACGATGTCTATGTGTGTGTGTTGCAGTACAAATACGGCATTTACTACAGCAAAAGATTCAACCTTGATATGTATACGCAAGGTCAGTATGATTACAAAATCTCGGACCACTTTGTTTTGAGGGTGTTCCGAGAGTGTGTGTTTGTAGACGATGTCTATGTGTGTGTGTTGCTGTACAAATACGGCATTTACAACAGCAAAAGATTCGACCTTGATGTGTTTACGTAAGGTCAGTATATCTACAAAATCTCGGACCATTTTGTTTTGGGGGTGTTCCGAGAGTCTGATGACGTTTTCCTTCGGTACTTTGCTTTATAAGGCCAAGGTTTTTATCACACGACACACGATCGGTGTAAGTGTTTTTTTAAGAGAACAATGGAACATACGAATCGCAGTATACTGATGCAGATATAACGCCAATAAATGTCCGTTAGACAAAATCAGATCGATCTCCAAATGAACCTAATAATAGGCCCTAGAAAAAACATGCGCGCGCTCCTGCAGATGCCCATATAACTGTGAATACTACCATATTCCCCCTACTTTTGGCGTGCTATTTTGTACAAGTATATCGAAGTATTAAAACACATCTTGACCTTTTGTGTAGTCATATGCAAACCGTCAAAAAGGAATTTGCGAATGCTTTCGCAGTTGACTATGCGAATAATATGACATTTTTGTGGCATGCATACGAGTATTTCTCGCCTAGTCATTACTATGCCTAACAGCGGAAATGTTAATTCGGCTATAACTAGGGACTGTGACTCGAAATACTTTAAGCAAATCTTAACCCTTCGTGTAGTCACATGCAAACCGTCAAAAATTTGCGAATGCTTTCGCAGTTGACTATGCGAATAATATGACATTTTTTGTGACATGCATACGAGTATTTCTCGCCATTATCATTGTCATTACTATGCCTAACAGCGAAAATGTTAATTCGGCTCTGTGGCGCGGTGGGAGTGTATCCGACTGCTACGCAAGAGGTCGTGGGTTCGATCCCCACCCAGGATGAAACTTTGTGTGATGAGCACGATGGTTTATTCTGTGTCTGGGTGTTATTTATCTATAATATGTATGTATTTAGAAATATTTAAGCATGTTTATCAGTTGTCTGGTTCCCATAGTACAAGCTCTGCTTAGTTTGGGATCAGATAGCGTTGTGTGAGTTGTCCCAAGATATTATTATTATTATTAACAAGGAAATGTGACTCGAGATACTTTAATTGTTGGATGGAGAGTTACAGCTATAGGTAGTTGTTAATCGATTCGATATAAAATCGCTGTCCATGGCTGGGTCAGATAGGCTACCCACATAAATGGGTCGGTTTGGCAGTATTTGGCGAACAACAAAGCCGACCCGAAGCAACTACTACTGCCGAACATGAGTATGTTCGGCTTCAAAAACAAGTGCCTATCGGGTAGTTCATTCGGGCCGGCACATCATTTGTGGCCCGGTCTTTTTTTTTTTTTTTTTATAGATGGGAAATCATCATATTACTTCTCCCGCTGTGGGCACGAGCGGGAGAAGTCATATATACAAGTTTGCTTCTTTCCCGAACGTTCATTCTTATTATATATTCGATTTTACCGCATGGCCTGTGCCGAATGATACGCCCGCTAATGTGTATAGCAACTCTCAAGCGTGCTTTCTATGAAGGCTATCTTCTGTACTCTCTGTATTCAGTGACCGCAGTCACACCAGCGTACACCTAAAGTAGAATAGAGCTAATTGTTTTAAACGAACCATAATCGGTTTACAAGCGTTTATCTGTTGGAATGTCGATAGCACTGTTTTTAGTCTGCTGCGATGAATAATAATGTTTATTTTGAATGGTAGACATTACGTGTTTAAAATCATGGTGTAAGGTGACTGACAACCTTGAGTCATTGTATTATAAGCTAATAAAGACCGATTGTATTTTATTAAACTATTTCTAGCTTTTATCGCGCTTTGAGCTTTGAGCGCGGCGACCGAAACAAGAAATTCCGTAACGAAAAAAAAATCCGTAACGAAAATAAAACCTAGAAATATACAAAAACTAAATCTTATGAATACTTAGTTCAAATGTGAAGCAGGAAATTCAGGAAGTTCAGTAAACAATATCTATATTTAGACGTTTATATGTAATTACTAATAGTGGCTTACATGAACGTTGTGCGAGTTTGATACTTATTTTATACATCATAAGACACAAAATCCCAGAAACGTTAGTTCAGATTGTAGTTACACTGACTGTAACTTCGGAAACAAATAATGATACTAGTTAATTACAAACCATAAAACGGAAGTGTCACAAATATAAATTTTCCGTAACACATATATGATTTATATCACGTAGGATTGATAGGATTGATCAAATTAGTACACAATATGATAAAGTGGAAGAGTTTGTTTGTTTGTTTAAACGCGCTATTCTCAGGAACTACTGGTTCGAATTGAAAAAATCTTTTTTTGTTGGATAGTCCTATATAACATCACGCTGCGACCAATAGGAGCGGAGCAACAATGAAAAATGTTGCAAACACGGGAAAAATTTACGCATACGAAGTTGCGAGGGACAGCTAGTCTATACTTATATTATAAAGCTGGAGAGTTTGTTTGTTTGTTCGAACGCGGTAATCTCAGGTACTACTGATCCGAATGGAAAATTCTTTCACTGTTAGATAGCACATTTATCGAGGAAGACATCACGCTACGACAAACGGGAGCGGAGCAGCAATGAGAAATGTTGCCAAAACAAGGAAAATTTACGCAGACAAAATTGCACGAGACAGCTAGTTGTGTTATAGACTGACATACTTAAATGAGTGTATGTAGTTTATAACTTTCTTTTAAACTAAGTAGACATTGCAAGTTAAGTTAGTCTTTTTTTTAGGGTTCCGTAGCCAAAATGGCAAAACAGAACCCATATAGCGTCTCCATGTTCATCCGTCCGTGTTTTTTAATTTTCTAATTATTTTCATGTTGTCCAGCAGTGGGACATCATATCATAACTTGAGTGCTGAGAGTTTTAATAAAAAAACCTAGGTGTCCTAGGAACACCCGGGTCCTTAGTAATTAATGCATTTCTAAGCGCAGTTTTCAGCACTATTTCTGTTTAGCCTTTCAGCCCGCAAACTAAAACGGATGCGATAACGAACTACGTTCCAATAGTGACGTCACTCAAAATACTTTATTCGTTAAGACTTTACTCGTGTCATAGATAAGTAGTTCACAGAACTGACAAGACACTAAATTATTGTAATGCCCCAATGTTGGCCCCAACGTCGGTCCCAACGTCACTCGTCCAACGTGTGGATCTGGACGAGTTATTCTAGATCCACACGCTGGATGAGTGGCGTTGGTAACGACGTTGGGGCCAGTGTGGAGCCGGTGTAAGTTTATCTTATAATGTTACTAGCTGACCCGCGCAACTTCGCCTGCGTAAATTTTCTCCGTTTTTGCAACATTTCTTATTGCTGCTCCGCTCCTTATTTCTCCACTATTTAATGCATGTTATTATACATATAAACCTTCCTCTTCAATCACTATCTATTAAAAAAAACCGCATCAAAATCCGTTGCGTAGTTTTAAAGATTTAAGCATACATAGGGATATAGGGACAGAGAAATCGACTTGGTTTTATACTATGTAGTGATAACCTTATTCATAATATGTTAATAATGGTCTCAGCTGGTTTTCTTTATCGTTTATTGTCTTCTTCTATTCTATTTAGAAAATAGAACGAAAGACAAAACATTTGCTATTAGTAGAATCAAATCAATCTCTGACACATAATATAATAAATGATTCTTTTTTAATAACATAATGTTGGATGTTCAACCATATATATAAAACATATTTTTCCGCAATTAGACAGATAGTACCCACACAATATTCATTATTATATTATCCTGTACTTATCACCAGGGATTTAACAATATGTAATCGTTTATTTCCTCATATGTATGTATGTAACTACTAAATATAAAGCAACATTCAGAAAGCCTACTATTTGTAAAAACTTTTATTTTAAATTTTAAATGTTGAATTTTAAGTGTAGGTTACGCGAAATAAGGTTCGGTTCTGTCATAAATTTATATACAAAACTTAAATATTAGGACACATAAAATTGTGTGACTAGCCGGAGAGTTTTTCTAACAGATTAATAAATAAATTAAAGGATATGCCGATATATTAACCCGTAAAAAAAGACCTTGAATGCATAAAACAAGGATTGCCGTATTGTCATAGTAATGGCGTTGGTAATCTAACATTATATGTATGAAAGAATATTCGACTATATTTTGTCCTGCGCACTGTATAGTAATGGGTGAGGCGGGCGGCCGTGTCGCTGTGGCGTAGCGCTGAATGAATAATTCGCCCGACGTAATGCCCTCATAATAGCCTGCATTGACTGGACTAATAGAACCACATTTTCCAATAACTTGATTTGCGATTCAACGAAACATTTCCATACATTGATTTTAGTAAAATCTAGTCCAATTTACTTATAAATAAACTAGATAAAGTGCACTATAGAGTCATAGAGATAAATGATTGATAACGTTAATTGAATAATTCTATATTATCAGTTCTGGCTATGTGTCTTTTATGAGTGATGTGTAATAATAATAATCTCCCTGACTCAGTGGCGCCGGAGCAGATAGAGATATCTGCGAGGTTAAGCACGATTCCCGGTTCACCCCTCCGTGCCTCGGAGAGCTCGTTAAGCCGTCGGTCCTGCGCCCGATCTCTCTCCGGTCCCATCGACTATGAGAGTGGGGAATAGAGAGTTCAGTTGTGTCTGCACATACACTTGTCTACTATAATAGGGGAGACTAGGGCTGGTAGTGACAGGGGTAGGTAGTTACAGTGGCCATGGTGACGAAATAGAGAACGCGGTACTGACGCAAAAAAGAGCTAAACATTCCCGCCACCGCAAGCTAGCATGCCGAAAGAGCTAGTGGCGCCAGCGTTTTTGTGTTGAGTGCCCGCGCGTAATGTCATTGAAATCTCAGTTTAGTACAACTTTTTTTTTTTAATATTGGTCTAAAACGGATGTTCCATAAAAAAAAATGTGTCATATGTCATTGAAAGTTACACATCTCCTTTTTTAGAATTCATTCAATTATGTCATTACTAGTCTTTTACATAAATTTTATTTTAAGTTATAATCCTTACTGGTTACCTAATCAAACAAAGATATATTTATATATTTATAAAAAAAAAAAGATATTCAGGTCAAACTATCAAACCAATATGAAAACTTGACACTTTGTAATAAAAATGTCACATCAGCCCCGGTCTCCCCTATCTCCCGCGACGTTGGTTAGTCTTTAATGAGATTAGGCGCCGTAACTGACATCGTTTAGGATACCATTATATATAATGTCTAAGCGCCAGGGTGGCCTTGCGACTTTAGTTATTAGCGGCACAATATTCAAATTAACGTTATAGGAACCCTAAAAAGGCTTGACAAGTCGAATACTTTACACTATGACAAATTTCAAATCCAAGATGGCCGCCATCACAAAATGGCGAAAACACTTATTTTTTAAATTGTTAAATTGGATTATTTATTCGTTATTTCGTTGCAATTAAATGAACTGAGAGTAATAAATTTAATTGCAACACATAGATCAAAATTGCATATTTTGTAAAAAACTACATGTAGAATCATGGCCTTTCAAAATTGTAGTATCATGCTTCATATGTGAATAAAGAGTTTTGCTTCTTATGTGAATTTTTGATTGATTTAATATATATAGGTATATTTAGAATTATCTAAAAATGTTTACGAGTAGGTAACAGTTGTTTGGTTGTAATAGTACGGTTTGGGATCAGATGGTCTTGTGTGAGTTGTCTGATATAAGTTAAATCTTTCAACATTGTTTCGTTACAGAGATACCGTTAAAAACAAAAATGTGAAAATATGCCAAGGTTTCGCTAATAACAGAAGTGAAATCTAACTGAAAATCATATTCATTTGAATTTCTAAAAATCATACATAGGGTGTATCATACATGACGTATTTCATCTTTTGAATCATCAATCTAGATAGATTCCCGTGTTGATCGAACTATTTCAATACTTATAAGTTAGTACGGAACCCTCAGTGCGCGAGTCTCACTCGCACTTGGCCGTAAAAGATATGCGCACAGGTATAATAGCTATTTGCAATATATTATTCTGTTCTACTTTCCTAACAGGAATGGATCACTTGAACATTTTGCAAAATGGTCACCCATCTAAGAACCTGACCACGGAAATGTTGTTTAACCTCGCCGATCGAAGGCTGTACTCGGGACAACATTTTTGTTTTTGTTACCTATCACAGTCTTTCAAAAATGTAGCTTAGCCCAAAACACGCGAACGCAAATTGGAGGGAATTTCACAACCACATTCCTAATTCAAATCGAGTTTATGAGATTTATTTCCGTTGAGTAACACGCAAACTTTATCAACGAGTAACACTGTTACAGCAGTATTACTCGTTGAAAATATATCCTGTCACACACACAAAGACGTCACACACAAACACACACACACTGCTAAATATTGTTGTTTGTTTTCCGATTTCATAAAAATAAATATCCATAACTTTACATCTAAATAACGCCAATCCTGTAAGCCATGAAATACCTACCACCTACATAAATACATAAAAACTAAATCATAGAAGCCATATAAAAGTGTTTCGCACGAAACATTTAAATAATATCGGGTAAAAAATAAAATCGTTTAGGTAAAAAACGAAGGATTATAAACGTCCCATCAAAATAGGGTTGTCCCACCAAAATAGGGTTGTCTCACAACGCTGCTGCGGTGGGAATGTATCCGACTGCTACGCAAGAGGTCGTGGGTTCGATCCCCACCCAGGATAAAACTTTGTGTAATGAGCACGATGGTTTATTCTGTGTCTGGGTGTTATTTATCTATAATATGTATGTATTTAGAAATATATAAGTATGTTTATCAGTTGTCTGGTTGCCATAGTACAAGCCCTGCTTAATTTGGGATCAGATAGCGTTGTGTGAGTTGTCCCAAGGTATTATTATTATTGCATGGGCGTACCCAGGTGGGGATTTGGGGGTTCACACCCCCCCCTCCCAATATATTGGCCGGTGTTTAGTCAATCCTGGGTAAGCCCATGGTATTGTAACGAAAGTACGTATGTACAAGTAAGCTAGGTACACCGGTCACAAACATACCTATGTTGTGTGTAGTTGAGTCAAAAAAAAAATATGAAAAAAAAATTAAGTAAAATAATAAAAAAAAACTAAAAAAAGTATCACCGCTGTGCCTGTCGGAGTGTGTGTTAGGTTATTTTCGTTACGGAATTTCTGGATTCGGTCTCCACGCTAAGGACCGCGATAGAAGCTATGCAATAGCTTAAAAAAAAGAAAAATTCTTACTAGATTCGCCATAGATTAGCAGACCTTGAATACAGCGCCGGTTACAATTCCAACTCGAAAATCGAGTAAATGTTACAAAATGTTATTTAAAAAAATCGGTTAAGACTCTTATGAGATTAACGAACATTATCGGCTTTTTACCCGACTGTAGAGGAGGGTTATGTATTTGACGTGTATGTATTCTTCTAAGGTTTTCTATGTCCGCGCATAACTCCTCGAAGGCTTAATCGATTTTAATAAATGATACGCAAGTGTGACTGAGTATAATATTTTTTTTTTCTCTCAAAACATCCAATCTGTTTGCTTTTCAAACCTATGCTAGGTTTCAAAAACAAACAGACAAAAAAAAATATGGGACTTAAAAAAAAATATGTTTTTGGTACCTGGCGGCCGCTGCCGCGGCACGAGCGGGGTCGCTATTCTAACCTAACCTAATTTCATGAAAATTTTCCTCGCAAAAAGTCCTAAAATTTTTTTTTTTTTGCCAGTTTGGTTTTGAACCCCATGTTATTCGATATTTTAAGAAAAAACAAAAAAAAATATTCTGCACCCCCTTTGCTACACCCCGACCATGAATAGTTCTTATTAGAACATCTTACAACGACTAAAAACTACTACTGAAATAAAAAAAAAATTAAAAAGAAAAAAAACCCGCACGCAAAAACGCGGAAACAAGATAGGTAGGTACCCTTCATATTAAAATAATATCATGCAGTCGGGGAGGGATTAATGAATTCTACTCAACTTAATATCTCGTGCCTCCGACTTCATGATATTAAATGTGAAGGGTAGATACCTACCAATCTACCTTTTTAGTTTAAATCTCGGATTCAAATTTCGATGAGGTAAAATTTATATTAAAAAAAAAAAATCACATTCTGATTACCCCCTTGCAAAAGGATTCGACTAACATAATCGGCACCTTATTTTTTATATCTGAATTGGCCATTTTAACGTCAATTATAATGATAAGACACATTGTTAGGTTATATTATATAAAAGGTTTAAGGATAAGAGGAACATAAGAACGTATAATTTTATGTAAGTACATTAACATACCTTACCCCAATCAAATTCAACATAATAAAACACCTAAATAAGTTTTTAATATAAGCAGTTATCTTCTTGCAGTCGAGTAATAAAATAAATAAGTTAAATAAGAAGCCCAATTACATTTGCGCGCTCAAACGAACTGTCGACGCTTAGAATTGCCTAAGTACAAACATTTCCTCCTAGATTAGTCAGTGCATACCTAACTAGTAAGTAACAAACCGTCCGTCCGCACAGACGCAAAGGACGCCGAATGATTACGCTTCTGTAATTAAAGCAAGCTTCACTCGGCCATACAATCTAAATCCACACTTTATTAAGTCTAAACAAACTAAAACAACAACTAAATAAATATTAAATAAAACAAAAATAATCATAACTTAGTACATAAATAAAGTAATTAACAACAACACAGCTTGGAATGTGAACAGAAAATAATTCGCCGTAATTAAAAATAAACACAGAATACAACACAAACTATAAATAAAAACACATGTATGCATGAATTAAAAGTAGTGTACTATAATGAAAGTGAAAACGAAATGATCGATTTATTTCAACGAGAGTGAACGTTGACTACAACACTATGGAAGTATCATATATATACAATACGTTGTGTACAAATTCAAAAGCCGCTTCTCGGTAACTGCAGATTCCGTGAAACCATATCAACAAAATACTACAGTAGCGGCACTTCCACACGATTCTCTCGTCTCGGATATTTTTAGTCATGGCGCAACTCTATCTGGGAATGCATAGTATTCGTGTTTTATAAACCGCATAGTCAAAACCATTATGTTTAGGTTATTCCGTTCAAAAATCGACCGGTGGCGGTACGCAGGCGCGAACCACAGTCACTCTATACTGTCACTCTGAAATGTTTAGTCCCAACTTATTTTACGCTCAGCTCGCATAGCGTACGAGAAGTAAGAAAACTTGGTCGCGCAGCACTTACCTGTTGCCAGTAGTCTTCCAGAGACAGCTTCCACTCAAAATAGCCGGTATCGGTGACATCCTGAAGTTCACGGAACAAGTTGCCGCTGGGCAGCACGTCCATCGCGCTTACATGTGTTGTCGATCGAACTATTTTTTAACAAAACGCGCGACGTGCCCTTGCCACGGCCCGCGTTCGACTGAACACTTTTAACGCTTTACAACTACCCCGCGCGCTTCGTTCCCCGCGCACAGAGTACCGTAAAAACAGAGACAACTAGATAAATTCTTATTCCTTTCTCATTTTTTCATCCTTATCCTGTGATCACCCAGGATTAGTGGTACAGTAGAACAAGTCCTTTTTGAGATTTATTGGTAATATTGTAAAGCGCATTTCTGTGATTATTTTTTATATTTATAAATGATACAACCATAGTTTTTTCTAAAATTCGACTATTAATATATGATTTTACGGAGATAGAAAACAATAAAATTCAGCAATTAGAGGAGAGACTAGTCAGTTGGCTTAATTAATAATAGTAATACAATATTTTAAGTAATAATCATTTAAAGATAAACATTAATAAAAAAAAATTAATGCACTATAGGCAACGAGTATCAAACACAAGTAACACGACTAATTTAAAAGTACTTACAATATAACAAATCAATTCATTAAATATCAATTGATGAAATACATCAATAGACACATATCACAACAAAATTTCTAGGAATCACTATTGAAAACACTCTTAATTGGAAAGCATACATAAAATCGCTCTGCAAAAAGATAAGCATATCCACATATGACCTCTATAAATTAGCACCGATACATAATATTATTATGGTCAGTTTCTTGCAGTCGGCGATATGGCATCATCTTTTGGGCGATTCCATTGATAGTTTGCTTTTAAAGCTCAAAAGCAATGTATAAGATTAATGTTTGGGCTAGATCAAACCTGCTGTAAACCATGTTTTTGAAAACATAAATTGGTGTAACCAATGCCTGCAGTGCCTGCTCTTTATCTAATCCAACCTTAGCCTATTTCCTAAATTACGAGATTGCAAAATTAAAAATTGGAAATCTGTTATAAGACCATTATTTGAAACTCTTAGAATTTTTATTTTTTATTTTTATACTGACATTGTTTTTCTTTTTAATTAATCTATTGCATTTTGTGTTAATATAAAAAAGTAGTTTAATCCTTTATACCTAATTTATATTATTAACTTAATGCTGAATTTGTACGTCACAAAGGCGATAAATATTGCGAAAATATCTTACATGCTCTATGTCACACTCATGTTTCACAAATAAAGTTTATTAGGTATTATAAAATATTTATAGCAAAAGAAATAAGCACTAGGTAAGTAATAAAAAAACAAAATGATTTATTTTCTCAGTGGTAAGTAGGTAGCTACATAAATCGCTAAACATTTGCAAATGATTTAAACCAATTCAACACAAATATGTTTCACAAGTATGTTTGAAAAAATAAACTAATATTAAAACATATGTATTATTAATGATAAAAAAATATGTAAGCACAATAAAGTACAGTATGATATCGTGACCTGAATGAGTTAAAATTAACTGTATATTACATTATAAGTACCTATATACTTTTTAAAAATAATTCTAGTAAGTCGTCAGGAACGTAAGGTCTCAAGCCCGATTGTTGCGTACAAGACTATTTAATAAAACAGTAAAACCAAAAATCATAACAAATTCCCATCCAGTGTAGCTCAAATAAAAAAATAAAACGGCAATGATATAAGTTCCATTTAAAATAGCGCATCTCGATGTCACGCGAATATATATAAATAAATTAATTTGAATTAATCATTAAAAAAACCGGGCAAGTGGATGGCGGGCCACGCACAATATAGGGTTACCCTCATCCATCCGAATAATGCGGCTTAAGAAGTGGGTTTTCTGTTGTTTTTGTTTCGTACTTATAAGGTTATACCTACTTATAATAATTTTCAATGGAATTTGTACGGAAATTTTGTTAATTCTCATTTGATGAGCTGTTACTCGTAAACTTGTACCTACTAAAAAAAAGGCATCCCTTAATCTGAAAATGATCTTCGAAACCACCTCGAAATGTTTTTAAAATACCTATTTAATTATAAACACAACAGTGGGGTAGGTATGAAAAAAAAATACCCTCAAAAATATTTTATTCTAGATTTTCTTTTTTCTTTTTATCCGCGTAAGTAATATGTGTTACTTCTAGCAGTAACAGTCTCTGAGCAAAGCTGCGGACGCACGGACGGATAACATGATAAAACTATAAGGGTTCCGTCTTGCCAGTTTTGGCTACGGGACAGTAAAAACAATAGATCACATGTTTAAAATACCGTTATTAACCCATTATGAATAAGGAAAATTATTTCTTCAACTGCTGGCATGTACAGGCCGTTCATCCAATTGGTTACCATCACGATGTTCTGTTTACTTGCCACTTTAAATTAGAATTAACGAAATATTCTATTCAGAGTCACATAAGAATACATATAATTATACATATACATATTAAACTTAAAAAATATATATTATTTAAATAACTTACGTTACCTGCACTGTGGCTTTAAGAATATGGAACTAAAACTTGTTGAAAAAAAACTTATAGAACTCTGAAAACAGTCCACTTTGGGGCATTCTTGTAAAAGGAGGGTAAGTGGATGATCATATTGGGATCCATAGACCGTTCATCCATAACTGGTTTCCTACGATGCTCTATGATTTGCCACTATAATAGACAAAAATCTAATGGTTTTACTTGCAAATACAATATCTTACATGCTACTTTAAGAGAAAAATATTATAAACTGTTCCGACTTACTAGGAGCAAGATCCTAATCGGCTACTAAATATCTCATAAACAATAGCATTCAAATTTTTGTGTAATACGTGACCTGAAACGTATTTAATAAACATGTATTGTACTTTTTGTGTTAACTCCGCGGTCGAACGATTAACCCATAGAATTTATTTCATGTGTAACAAACTAACATCAGTCACAAAGTTCCCGCGGTGAACCCAACTATCAATGTATTTGTTTGACAAAAACAAAATGTTTTAGAAGCAATCCGAGGCTGCACATAAAATGCTTGCTACCCACTACGAATTCCCGTGTGAAATCAAAAGTATAAAGTAGGTAGCTATCTATATCAAAGAAAGATTCAAAATCCAAAGAAACAGCGGGAAACGGAAATAAAATTAAACATAGTTTTTAACCATACAATAATTGCATTTTAAAGAAAAAAATGAATTTCCAGACCCAGGAATCAAAAAACAAAAAGTGTGCCATAGTGGCTGTGAAATGTCAAAATAAAGAGTTATGAAAAAAGTTTTGAATACAAAATTCTGCAATATGGCAAATTAAAGGTCTCATTGTTAGCATTTCAAAAAGGTATAACATGATTATGACTGTCATACTAAAAAGTTAGAAAACGATTATTTTTTTCATTTTGAATACTTGGCAATAGCTGTGCTAAGAGTTAGTTGATACAACCACTAAAAAATATGAAATAAAAAATAAATATGCCCGCTGAAAAAGGTAGAAACAAGATCCCCTACATATACCTAGTAATATAACGCAGTCGGAGGCACTTTACTAAGTTTATCGAGATTCAATAATACCTCCTACTGCAATATATTATTGTATAAGGTCGGGGCAAAAGTATTTTCGTTTTTTGAATACATTTATTGTTAGTAATCAAACCTTGGTTGTATTGAATGTAACTCGCTTGTTTTAATACCATTAAAGGTTGACATACAGAAAAAAATCAAAAGCGCCTGCACAAAGAAGGTTTTTTTATTTACATAAAATGTAATTTGATAATATAAACCTGCACTACAGTATCTTTTATCCCAAAAATGCAAAAATACACTCTATAAGTACGGTTATATTCAGATATCGTATATAACTATATATAAATATATATACGCTGGCAAATACTAGCGGTATAACTCGTGCATTGCCGCCCATCTGTGTAAAAAAAAAATTCGCACCTCTAAAACTGTCCAATTTCCGGAGCAAATTGTTGCAGGGAAAGGCGAGAGAATGGACAAACAGAGCTCACCTACTGACTGAGTAACGTTTTGTTTTAGACCTTTTTTTGGCGTTTTCAATATTCGTATCAATGCGCTTTATGGTTTTTTCTTTATACGATCAAAACTAGCTTTTATACAATTTTACAGCGAGGTTTAGTAGTTTTTACAGTGAGTAGTAAATGTCGGTGACTAATTTAAACACAATAAATATATTGTAATAAATGTACAATATATTTATTGTGTTTAAATTAGTCACCATTTTTTATATTTTAATTAAAGACGAACTAATTTTATTCACTGAGATTACTAAATGTACTCTTTTGAGCGCCTGGCAGTATTTGGATATAATAGAACAGTTTTATTCCAAATTCTCGATATTCCAACAATAAACATTAAATAATCATTGTTTGTTACATTTGTGTTGTTGCCACTTTTCTCTATTTTACTATAGTTATTATTGATCAACTAAATGATCAGTCCTAAAACTCGAATCATATACAAAGTTACTAAGGATTTTAGTACGATATTCTCTGTGGTATATTCCTAACTCTAGTATTTGACGTTTGAAAAAATGACAAGCATCTTTCTTCATTTGGATGATTATTTAGTTGAATATGTTATTATAACTATTTTATATTTCAACTAGCGGACGCCTCGCGGTTTCACCTGCGTAGTTCCCGTTCCCGTGAATTTGAAAACAATCAAATCTTTCCTCTTTATAATATTAGTATAGATGAACTACGTTTTTACGTTTGTAATACTGTTTATTTTTTATATATATTTTTCATTTTATTATTATACATTATTATTGACTTATAACACTAATTCAAACACAACTTAAATTTTAACAGTCAAAAACAATATTATATAAGTATAGATAATCTTAGTCTTTTTTGTTTACATTATTTCTAAAATGCATTATATATATAAAAATAAGTATGTTTATCAGTTGTCTGGTTTCCATAGTACAAGCTCTGCTTAGTTTGGGATCAGATAGCGTTGTGTGAGTTGTCCCAACATATCAAATTAATATTTATTTACTTAATTCCTTGTACATAAACACAAGATCGTCAGCGATCAAGCCCACGAAAATATTATTTTTACGTAAACCAACAAACTATGGAACGAGTTGAGCGACATGTCCACATCCAACGACAGCAAAAAGTGTACTCACAAATAAACTTTGAATCATGAATGTCAAGTACCCACGTAGAAAAGTAAAAATTAAACGAAAGTTTATCCCATCAAATATATAAGTTATTTTGTGCTTTCATTAAAAGTGACAACTATTTAGCCGGATTATTTGTTGAAATCTAGTGTCCAAGCTATGTTGTACCTTAGACATTAGCGGACGCCTCGCGGTTTCACCCGCGTAGTTCCCGTTACCGTGGGAATACAGGGATAAAAATCAAACAAACAATCAAATCTTTCCTCTTTATAATATTAGTAAAGAAGTATAGATTATTATACAAATAAGGTCATAAAATAAAAAATAGGGTTGCAAAAAATATAAGCAAAACCGATTGTACAATTAATGTAAATTTTTGATTGTGCATTATGGGACAAGAAAATAAAATTACTTTTAAATCGTGCAGAAAAAAGTGTAGGTTTAAGTGTACACGAAATGGATTCCTACTTATTTTTGGCATCTATTAATATCATATTTATTCTGGTGTCAATGTCATGTTGTGTTATGGTGAACGAAATAAGACTTATTTTCAAACGTGCAAACTGGCATTAAGCGAATATACTTGTAAGTACTTACTAAACGAAATCGATTGTAATTTCAAACGTACTTTTGGTTTTTTATTGAAAACTTTTTTTAGTGCTTTTCTTTTAAACGCCCATTTCTGATCTTGATAATAAAAACTCATCGCCACTTTTTCAAATGCCAATTATTACAATATTTGTTTGTATACAATTATGTTCAGCAAGTAAGGTGTTGCATGTGATAGGTAAGGGATATTTATGGCTATTTGCATAGATAAATAGCCTTTAAAATAATTAATTCAGGTAATAATAGTAATAACAATAAAAATGATTTATTCACTTAGGAAGCAAAATACTACACTTGTGAAAAGTCGATGCCTGTTCGCAAACAATAGGTAAAGCCGGCGAAAAGAAAAGGCAATAAAAACTCGTGGCCGAGTGGCCACGAGTTTTTATTGCCTTTTCTTTCTTCTTCTCTTTCTTTTTAAATTTCTCTGTTTATAAACTGTATATGCAGGTAAGGTGCTGCCACCATTATATTATACACCATATTAGAGGACTGATAACAAAAAAGGCCAATAATATTAGAAGAGTACACGAGATTCAATATATCAGCCTCAATGGGCACAACATAGTAGGAGCTTACTTTAACTTGCGATGTAAAAACCTTATGTGCTTAAATATTGGCCAATTAACTGATTTGCAAAAGAAAGAAGTAATTTATCACGCAGAATCATTACTTACAGAAGTAAATCGTTTTCTAACTAGTACCTAAGTAACATTATCAAACTGTGAAACATGAAAAAGTTGAAACATGAGATAAAGCAAAAACAGCCTTAGTGGGAACAATATAGTAGGAGCATCTACTTACAATAAAGGTAAAAACAAGTACTTGTAACGAATGATTAAATATAAAATATTAATTCTGATATCAAAAGGAAGAAAAGAATGGCCTTTATTCGTCACTGATAGACTTTGGTATCTTGTTAAATACTCTCACAGAAAGACCCATAAATGAATTATGAGTTTTATGTAGCCTGTGATATTGACCTACTAATTTGTGCTTATTTCTCGTGTACACCGGGTGAATGTCACTATTTTTGTGATATAAATGCATATTTTGTTTAACAAACATAATGTTTGCAAATATATACTGAGATGAAACTGTCATAATACCTATCTCTTTATTTTTCTGTAAGGGAAACTCGTGCACCTAGTTCGTATTTATTTATTTATTTATTCATTTGCATAAATGAGGTACATATTACAGATCTTTAAAATACATATTATTGAATTAGCACACTTGCCAATAATGGCATGCAAATTACATCATTGGTATGGGTAAGAACTATAAAATTTACCATATTACAAAGAAATATAATTAAAAAGTGAAAAGAATTAAATAAAAAAAATAATGCACATCAATGTAATAAAATACGGTCACTTATATTTAACATGTCTCCTTTCTAAATTATAAAATTTACATGGGTATTTATTTAAATATTATTCAACCGAGTAAAAACATTCGTTTACCAACCAGCTTAGTAACACACTGCAGAACTTTTTATATGGTAGATTTTTGATTGAATTGGGTAAAGCATTAAAGATGTAAATTGCACGCCCTGCACGTTTTTGAAGAATAAAAATTGTTTGAATATCAGCGGCCTTGCCGCAAAGCAGTATGCCATACGACATCACGCTGTGGAAATAACCGAAATAAACTAGCCTTGTTGTTTCCACATCGGTAAGCTGTCTGACTTTGCTGACAACATATGCTGCAGAACTGAGTTTACCTGCGAGACATGATATTTGAGCGCCCCACTGTAACTTACTATCTAAAGTAATTCCAAAAAAAACCGTTGAATTAACAAAATGAATAAATTCATTGCTTAAAACAAAAATTGTACTGATATTTCTTAATTGGCAAACTAAATTTAATACATTTGGTTTTTTTAAAATTTAAAAGCAAGTTATTTGATGTAAACCAGTCAAGAACTAATGCGAGGGACCTGTTAACTTCGTCAGAGTAATCATTTTTACGATTGGTTTTGAATATAAGAGAAGTGTCATCAGCAAATAAAAATGGCAGTTGTTTGTGGCACGCCCATACTCACTGTTGATCCGGACGACCTTATTCCGTTAATGTTAACATACTGCATTCGCTCACTAAGATAAGAAGCAACAAGATTAAGCGCTGTACCCGTAATGCCGTAATGCTTAAGTTTCAGCAGAAGTTTTGAGTGGTCGCAAAAAACACCAATGGCGTCCTGCGAGATTTCCCAGGCCCTATATATGTGTTTTAGTAGTTTAGAGCCTGCATCTACTGTCGAACGACCCTTTGTGAAACCATATTGTTCACTATGCATTAGATTATTAGATTTAAAATGTGTTTCTAACTAGAAAGGTAGATGTTTGTACCTGTGTACTGTCGAATAAATGTCTAATGAATATGTTTAGCTTGTCAATAAATCGTTAACATAATGAACACTTCAATGAGGATTCCATAATACAACTGTAATGTTGTTAGCTGTAGAATATGTAACAGTATTTGTACATATAAATAACAGACTACGTTATGACAGTGTAAATTAATATTTTATACAAGTACTTACAATTTATTTTGTAATTAAAATGTTAATCACATAAATATAACACATGTTAATCACTTAGAACACATTACAAAAGCTCCAAATAATATGTGAAATGAATTAAAACAACAAATAAACGAACACTTAATTTTGACAATAAACGCCATCCACGCGGGTGGATATTACAAGGTAATTTATCTACATTTTGACAATAACCACAAACGCGCTCGAACAAGGCACACATATACGAGTACATTTCAGAGTACCTGAAGCAAAGTGAGCATAAGAGAAGTCTATGTGGCCCCTAGGGCAGTTAGACTTCTCTGATCACTTTGCTCCGAAGGTAAAAATACCAGGAGTACAAAAGGAAAGCTTCATGCTTAAGAGCATGAAGCTTTCCTTCTGTACTCCTGGTATTTTGTGTAATGAATAACATAGAGCAAATAATTACTTAGTTGTAACCAAAACAAGCAACTAACAAGCTACTCAAACGACTTCGGTAACTGAATCTGCTTACAGTTCTAAACAAACACTATCCTGATTGGTGTAGTTACCTAATAGTTTTGCGATGCCAAATGCAGGTGAATTCAACCATAAAGTGCATAGTTGGACGAACAGTAAACAGAACTATTCAGTTTAGCTAACTTAATTCACCCAGGTGAAATTAGTTGGGTGAATTAAGTCTATCAAATGGTTTTTGACTTAGTTACATGCTAAAGTGAAGTTATAGGTAGTTTATATGTGGTTATATCCAGATAATTGGCAATAAGGTATCTATGTTTTTTTATTCTATTTTTAAGTTATTTATACAATGAATGCTTATTTACTTAAATTATATCACAGGCAACAACAAAAGAATTTGTTGTTATAAAAAACGCAAAAAGCGTGTAGGTAATCAAAATAAATATGAACCGAACTCAGTCTAACATTTATTAATAATTAATTCTTCTAAATTACTAATTCAAAAATCTTTATCAATTAATGGTTGTTTGAAAACGTCAAATTCGTTCATACTAAACGAATAATAAAATTATGATGTATGTTTAAAAAAAATAAAACAAAATTAAGTTAGGCGGCAGTTCTAAATTTAAAGCTCATAAGAAAAAAATGCCAAGGAGCTCATGGGCCACTCTTTTAAAATTATCAAGTTTTTGTGTAACCAGTATGTTTTGTGAATCACCTCAATAAAGATACAATGTTTTCTATTTGTTATCTATATACTTTTATGAGAAATGTTTAAGTAGTTGTATTAAATTTAAGTAATACCGATAGAGCGCTAATCCTGCCGTGCTTAAGAAATTTCATGATCTGAAATAATATTTATTTTTATTTACTATAATAATGATAAATTATTACTATCAAATCCTACCCAATGGCGAATCTAAAGGTAAAATATTACTATCAAAAATACATAATAGCTAAAACAAACAAACATTTATTTTAATAAATCTCTCTATACTTCAAATTACTCTGTGCATCATCGAAAAATAATGTTCATTGAAATATTTTTTACAATTATTTTATTGATATTGTCAAAGAGGTTTGAGTAAAAAGTCGGCGTTTGTTTTGAAGTTGGGCGGCCAGTAATTAAACTTGGCTATTGTGAAAGAACAGAATAAAGCGATCAACGTAACTTACTGGATTGAAGTTAGGTTTTTAACACTTTCGCGCATTTCATAGATATCCGACCCTAAAATTACTAACGAAAACGATTAATTATGTTTAATCGATTAAAAATACTAACAACATTTTAATTCAACAATATAAAAACACTATTTAAATGAGTTCATAAAAGTTTAAAATTAAAACAGTAACAGTAAATACTAAAGAAAATTTGAAAAAAAAAAATCTTTACGAAAATAATCACAAACAAACATGAGTTAGTAATATTAATTATGATAATGTGATGCGTAATCGCATCTCTAATTCTCTTGGTTTAGTTACCTCCCCCGCCCCCCGCTTCCTGTCACCATTTACTTCCAAAAATTGCATCTGCGCAACCACTTGTCGCCTACTTCACTCCGGCCTAGTTACGTTGATCCAAATGTAATGCTTATGGACGCATTTCTCTAAACTAAGTAAGTACATAATCAGTGGCGGAGGGTCCTTAAAACACCATTACTTTCGGTTTCCCTTTGGATTGTAGTTACTTAGTATTATAGGTACCTACAAAGAATCATGTCCAGCAAGACATATTTTTGTATCACGTTACCTCTGAAAAATTTTAACTCATCGCCTCTGGTACCTGAAACCGAGGTATTTGGTTTTGTATTGCTCATGAAATGCGAAGGAGTTATTAGGTATATTCTATTGCACACTTTTAGGTTTTTGTCGTAGTTTATAAAACTACGACAAAAACCTAAAAGTGTGCAAAAGTTTATATTATTTTATGTTTATGAATTCATAATTCTTTATTCACTTAGGATGCAAAACTCTTGTGATACGTTGGGATTCTACATGGTACATGTAATGCTAAGTTCGCAAGGAATAGCCGGAGAAAAGAACCTGGCGATAAAAACTCGCGGCCACTCTTTTCAAATTGCCAATTTTACAATGTTTGAATGTTTATAAATTTGATATGGGGGTAAGGTGCTGCGACCAATATACTATACACCATGTTAAAGGACTGATACAAACTATATTATTAAAAAGTTGAAACATGAGATAAACTAAAATCAGCCTTAGTGGGTACAATATAGTAGGAGCATCTACTTACAACAAAGGTAAAATTACATGTGCTTAAATATTGGCCAAAGTAGGTACTTGTAACGAATGATTAAATATAAAATATTAATTCTGATATCAAAAGGAAGAAAAGAATGGCCTTGATTCGTCACGCAGAATCAGAATCTTTACTTACATAAGTAAAGTCATGCACTTAATCAATGTGACAATTAAAACAAAGTGACAACAAAATTCACCCAAGCATATTTGAGTAACAAGGAGCAAGCAACTAGATCCATTTTTCTTTATGATTTAAATATATAATAACCTCTACATATAAGATGATTTTGACTACATTTTTGAACTTAATCACTGATAGACCCGTAATACTAGCTGGTATCTTGTTAAATGCTCTCACAGAAAGACCCATACCTAAATGAATTACTTATGAGTTTTATGTAGCCTATGATATTGACCTACTAATTTGTGCTTATTTCTCGTGTTCACCGGGTGAACGTCACTATTTTTGTGATATAAATGCATGTATTGTTTATCAAACATAATGTTTGCAAATATTTACTGAGATGCAACTGTCATAATACCTATCTCTTTAAATCTCTTTGAATGGCCACATAACTCACTTCCGTAGACCGGGGGTTGATTTTTCTTGATGAGTTAGCTGTCGTTGCTTCTTGAATAGGTAGTCTGCCAGTGCTAGTGGAGAGTAGTTCCAATGAATCGGAACTGAATTCCGCTAGTTTCAGTCAATCGCAACCGCAACTGATATACGCCCAACCCAGGTTAGGTTAGCTTAATGGCTAACGGTCGGTCTTAATAACGTAACTACCAATAACTGCCTGTAAAAATATCTAACTTAGGTAGCGAAACTAACATTTTTGCGTCTCAATAACCGTCGACGCGTAGAAAATCTTACGTTTGACTTTAAACTATCGTTGGGGGGACTCTTAGCTAACTCGGGTAACAATCTTCATAGAAAAATAACAAAGAGCGATTTTGACAACTAACTTTAGTTCTTACAATAACTAGCTGTTACTAAATTATAAATTGCCAAAATCGACCGTTAAACAATCAGTAAACCAATGATACGAGATGGAAAAACTGTTTTTTTTCGCATTTGCTCGAATTGCCGATATAACCTTCAAGACATACAAAAATCAAGAAAACGAGACAAAATCAAGAACGCATTTATTAGTTAAACGTAATATCATAACTATCGTTGTAGGTTAGGTACGGTGATGAGATCGTCGTCTCAGTACCCAGAAACTTACATTACAATACCCGAAATCAGGGTCCTAAATCAAAGGTGGCCTTTAAAACTAATTAGATTAACACTTAAACACCTCTCTTTTTAAGGTTTTGGGGTCCCTGATTCAGTGTAGTTAAAATAAGCGCATTAGCAAGTTAGAAAAATAAAAAAAACAGACGTCCTCAAGAATTAAGATTTATTTAACAAATTTCATACATTACATTTTTAACAAATTAAACACATCATTTATTTAACAAATTAAACCCACATCAACCTATAAACTACAGAATGGTTCAGTTCAATTTTCACCCATTTTAAGCCGACTGAATAATTGAAAATCTTGCACACATATTAAATCCGTTAAGAGTCATTATCATAAATCAATTGATAAATCTTTATATTTGCAGTTGAACAGTTAAATCGGTAATCGATTTTCATTTTTTATAAGTCATCACTACTTATTATAAAAAAAGTCGCTTTCTCTGTCCCTATATCCCTATGTATGCTTAAATCTTTAAAACTACGCAACGGATTTTGATGTGTTTTTTTTTAATAGATAGAGTGATTGAAGAGGAAGGTTTATATGTATAATAACATCCATATATTTTATACCTGAGCGAATCCGGAGCGGCCGCTAGTAGTTTATAATCGAATGCTGTGATATTTAAAATTTAAACTTACAAAAGTTAGCTTATAATTGTACATGAGAAGTTTATTTTTCATTTGTTTAAGTAGGTACATGAAGTTTAAAAACAATATAGGTAATTAATTAAAACTAAAAACTAACACTAAATAAGACTAAAATATATCTAAAAAATTGGGGCCCCTGGGCATGGTTCCACAGATGCTGGCAGCATTTCCTCGCTGTATAGCAATGCTGATGCGTTGTGCGAGGAAGCTGCCAGCTCTACGGTCACCAGTGGAGTCGACCATTTTTTTGGAAATTTCTTTAAAGAATTTGTACAAAAGTTATACATGTACTACAATATTATTATTTAATATTTACTATCTGACCCGCGCAAATTCGTATGCGTAATTTTTACCCGTTTTTGCATCATTTTTTATTGCTGCTCCGCTCCTATTGGTCGTAGCGTGATGTTATATAGCCTATAACCTTCCTTGATAAATGCTATCTAACAGAATTTATCATTTTTTTTTTAAATTCGGACCAGTAGTTCCTGAGATTACAAAAAAGTTTAAACAAACAAACTCTTCAGCTTTTTAATATTAGTATAGATTATTATGAATGTGCGCCTCGACGATGCCTAAAGAGTATAACGCATGCGCGCGGTGTACTCAACTAGCGCGTTTAGTTGTTTTTATTTTTACCCGACTTTATATTTTCGCGCGTATCTTGTATGTATGTATATATGTAATTTTCTTTATTACCTGATATCTTACAATCCACTGAACGGATTTATACAATTAAGACGTCGTTAGACCGCCCAAGGGTTCTCATATATGTGACGTTTGAAAAACATGGCGGCTGTGAGATGTCAAAATAAAGAGGTGTGAAAAAAAAAGTTGTTTTGAATACTGCGATATGTGTATCAAATTGAAGAGCTCATCTTAAGTATTTCGAAAAGGTATAACATGATTTTGACTGCTAATACTAAAAAAGTTAGTTAGCAACCATTCTTTTTCAATTTTTAATACTTGACAATTACTGTGATAATAGTTACCTACTTATTACGTCGGTTACATTGTACAACTACTAAAAAGTATTAAAAAAAAAAAGGATAGAAACAAGATCCCATAAATAATTATATAGTTTCATGCAGTCGGAGGGAGGGAAATTTGTATTTGAAGGTAAGAAATACTTCGTCTCTGTTGCTTCACCTTCATTGCATTTATGGATCAATGTTAATAATAGGATCTATGTTTAACTGACATCATGATGACATATAATATAAAGCCCACCAAGAAATAGTATTGCAAATAAAAAGGCGACTTTATACACAATAGCTCAAACCGCTTGAGTACACAGTGGTTCATGAGCCACTGTGTACTACATTGCTGTTTGAGCCACTTTACTAAGTGCATTAATGCGAGATTCATTAATGCCTCCGACTGCATGAAATTATATAATTGGGGATTTTGTTTCGATCTTTTTTGTGCAGGAGGGGTTTTATTGCTGAATACAATTTTAGATTAGTTATTACAATTTTAGATAGTCAATATAGTAATTTTTATAGGCATTTCTTACCAATTACTTTATAAATACAATAATTGCATTTTTGAAAGATATAATTTTTTTTCGATACCGATTTTTGTGGTTCAATACCGGTCCCGGTTTGGCTTCAATATTTCTATCTTTGTATTTATAATCATGTCATCTTTGAATTAATTATATAAAATCTCAATATGTTTAAAATTAAATAATTTCAGTCGTAGCCTTAAATTTTAAAAGAAAAACCGGGCAGAGCATGTCGGACCATGCTCAATGTAGGGTTCCGCAACCTTAAACAATTGCATCAGCAGAAGAGCGTATGTTCATGGCACTTACGACCTTTTGTTGAGAAACGCAGTTTTTCGGCAATAACTCAATGATCATATCCGATCTTATCCGAAATAATTTTAGTTTAAAGTATTTATTAAGCGCTATCTTTCTGATTTTTTTTCATATTTTTTTAATACACGGTTCAAAATTTAAAGGGGGGGACATGATTTTTGATTTTGATTGACTGCCTCTGTGGCGCGGTGGGAGTGTATCCGACTGCTACGCAAGAGGTCGTGGGTTCGATCCCCACCCATGATAAAACTTTGTGTGATGAGCATGATGGTTTATTCTGTGTCTGGGTGTTGCTCATTTATAATATGTATGTATTTAGAAATATATAAGTATGTTTATCGATTGTCTGGATTCCATAGTACAAGCTCTGCTTAGTTTGGGACCAGACAGCGTTGTGTGAGTTGTCCCTAAATATTATTATTATTCTCTTTATTAAAATTAAATACATTAGTGCCCCACCGGCATCGGGTACAGGGACCAAGCTACCGGTGGTTACGGTTCCAAAGAAAGGAACCTCCTCACTATGCGAGCCGTGCCCAGAAGTACTGCCTTCTGCATCAAGCGCTTGATCCAACCGTCTAACGCGAGCTTCTCAAGATGTTGGTCGAGGCTCTTGGCAATCAAACCATTAACGGAGACGACTATCGGTACAATTATTATTATTATTATTATTTTTATTTTTATTTTTTTTAACTCCCTTTTTGGGGGGTAAATTACGTGGCATGCGGGCCTAAGCCAAGCATTAAATGGAATATGTTGATGATAAAGATGATGATGTGAGAAACTTTCGAGTGATGCGGCAAGTATTAAGAATAATAGCTTTTTGTAATAGATGTATTGTATGAGTGGGCATGTGTATTATGTCAATGCTTTGGTTAAGCGTTTTCGGTACCACACCAGTTGACGACAAAACAATTGGGACTATGTGTACTATGTGCGCTTTCCATTGGGTTTTGAGTTCTATTGCAAGGTCTTGATATTTTGATAGCTTTTCTGATATTGTAGATTGAATGTTATGAGTGTTGGGGATAGCTATGTCAATAATATATACGGTATTAGTAGTTTTATCATGTATGGTTATGTCAGGTCTATTGTAATGTACTGTTTTATCGGTTATAATAGTTCGGTCCCAATAAATTTTGCACGTTCTGTTCTCAAGAATGGTGTCTGGTTTATATTTATAATATGGAACTTTTTTAGCAATGAATTTGTACCGGTGTGCAAGATGTTGGTGTACTATTGTAGCTACTTGGTCATGGCGGTGTTTGTAGTCGGACTGTACGAGTGATTTGCAGGCGCCGGTTATATGTTGTATGGTTTCAGAAGCGGAGTTACAGTGTCTACATAAGTCAGAAGTTTGAGTAGGATCTTTTAATATAAATTTCTTATAATTTCTAGTGGTAATAACCTGGTCTTGAATTGCTAGCATAAACCCTTCAGTCTCTGGAAACAGTTCCCCTTTCGTAAGCCATTCGTTCGACTTCTCTTTATCGACGTAAGTTTGGCTCAGGTCGGTTCGGTGCCTTCCGTGTAATGACTTCTCGGCCCATCTAGTGATTTTCTGCTCAGTTGTAGTAAGGCTTTCATTTGATTGTGGTTGTCTGTCGTGTAGATTTAGTGGTGTGAGTTTGTTGTCAATTTCTGTGATATGTTTATGGAGCAATGTATCGTGTGATTTAGTGTGAAAGTATTGTCTTAGTGTAGATATTAGTTTGTTGTGTAGGTTTTGTATGTCTATTAATCCCCTTCCTCCCTCTTTGCGTGGTAGTGTGAGTCTCTCTATTGAAGATTTTGGGTGATGTTTACGGTGCTTCGTCATGTGTGTATTAATAATTCGCTGTAGGTTTTTTAAATCTGTTTGCGACCAACTAATGATACCAAAAGAATAAGTTAGAATAGGTATAGCAAAAGTGTTAATGGCTTTTATAATATTTTTTGAATTAAGGTGTGTTTTTAAAATTAAGTTTAATCTGTATTTAAATTTATTTATTAGTTCTACTTTAGTTTCTTTTTGTAATATTTTCCTGGATTGCCTAAAACCTAAATATTTGTAAGTACTGTGATCATCCATCGGTTCAATACCTTCCCCTGATTCTGAAATAATATATCTATTGTTTTCAATTTTGCCTTTGTTAATTGATAAAGTGTTGCATTTATCTATCCCAAACTCCATACATATATCTTTTGAAAACTTCTGAGTAATATCTGCTAAAAGGAAGAGGTTATTTTTATTGCTAGCATACAGTTTTATATCATCCATGTAAAACAAGTGTGTAAGTGAAAATTGACTGTCATTAGTTACTAAATTATATCCAGCATTACTATTATTAAGAAGACTAGATAGTGGGTTGAGTGCTAAACAGAACCAGAGCGGACTGAGTGAATCTCCTTGGTAAATACCTCGTTGAATGCGGATCGGCTCAGTAGTTATCGTCGTGGTATTTTGTTTTAGTTTTAATACCGTTTCCCAATTTTTCATCGATATTTCTAAAAATGCTATAATAGTAGGACTGATTTTGTATAAGTTAAGAATATACAATAGCCAACTGTGTGGAATGGAATCAAAAGCCTTACGATAATCTATGAACATACTGTGGATATCTAACTTTTTGCGAAACGCTTCATTAATAGTTATTGCATCTATGGTGAGTTGCTCTTTGCAACCTTGACTGTTTTTCTTACAGCCTTTTTGTTGTTCTGCGAGTATGTCATATTTTGATAAATGATTGTAGATGGTGTGGCTTAGACATGCAGTAAGTATTTTGTATACAGTTTGTAAACAGGTTATGGGTCGATACTTTGACGGGTCTTCCGTATTAGCGTCTTTTGGCATCATGTGTGTTACTCCGTGTGTGATATATTGAGGCATTGTGTGTGGTGATTGAATGAATGAGTTAAGATGACTGTATAGGTACGTGTGTGTGTAAGTAAATTTCTTGTACCAGTAGTTATGTATGTTATCAGATCCAGGTGTTTTCCAGTTGTGTGTGTGTTTAATGACATTTATGAATGTATCCATGGAAATATGTTCAAAATCCATATCTGAAATATGATTAGTTGCCTCTGATAGAGAGAATGTCCAGTCAGCATTTGCATTATGTTGAACCGGGTTCTCCCAGATATTAGCCCAGAATCCGCGTAGCGCCTCTAAAGTCGGAAAATTTTGGTGCGGTGTATCTGTGTGTTGGTGTTGTTGTGTTGTAAGCTTTCTGTAAAAAACTTTTTCTGTGTGTGTGAATTGTGCATTTTGTTTCTTCCGAGTGGTGCATGTAAGGTATCGTTTTAATCTACTAGCTGCTGCATTTAGTTTCTGTTTTAAGGTATCTAAAAAATGTTCTAACTCTGTATTTAAATTTTCATACTGAGCGTGTATTTGATATTTCTGTTTGATTGACTCTACTGCTGTTATAACTCTATTGCTTTTATTCCCGTTCATATTATTATTATTATTATTATTTATGCAACTTTCGGAGCGATTATTTCCAAAAATATTCACTCAATCAAAAAAGATTCTTAAAAACCTTAAAATGCTTTTGAAAGACCTGTCGAATGATGTGCCACACGTTGACGTTTACTAAACTTTTTTCAACTTCTGTTACATGTATTTATATTAATTATTTAGCTATCAAACCAAGTAGCGGCTACTACAAGACATCAATCATCATCAAATTTCAGCAAGATTCATCGAGTAGTCTTTGAGTAAAATGCCTGTGACATACGGACGGACAGACGTTTTTGCCATTTTAGCTACGGAACCCTAAAAAAAATACATACTTTTGTAATGTGCCAACCTCCACTATTAAATAACGTTACCCATCATCATAACCTTAGTTTTAAAAGACCCTGAATTATGCCTGGGTCTTCGCCATCTGGCAGAAATTACTTCTAAACTTGCACTAAAATTTGCCCGCAAAAAACATACACCACTCGACGAGTTTACACAAGTTACTAGCGAAGCTAGCAACAATCATGATAGTCAGTGTTGCCATACGTACAACCAACAACATCAAAGTCAATCAATGTTGCTATAATATTGAGATATTTTTGCATTTGCAATTGAGATTTTTTGTGCTTCTAAATCCTTCGGCCAAAGTTTGTCTTGTTGGCAATGTTTCACGGTAGCTTATGGACACGTGTCGTGAAAGTAGTCCGTTATGAAATATCGGAACATTTTATTCTGACGGTGTTCTGAGATTTCGATATTTCGAGCGATTGCGATATCTTTGTGTCTATGTAGCTTTCCTCCTGTACCTGTGATGTCTTTTATGTTTAATAATATTATGATTTTTATTATTATTTTTATTAATATTATATTTTATAGAGCTAATGAGTTTGTTTGTTTGTTTGATAATCTCAGGCACTACGGGTCCTAATTGAAAAAAATATTTTACTGTTGTATAGCCCATTTATCGAGGAAGGCTATAGGCTATATAACATCACGCTACGACGAATAGGAGCGGAACAGCAATCAAAAGTGTTGCAAAAATGGGAAAATTTACGCAGACGAAGTTGCGCGGGTTAGCTAGTTTTAAATAAGCAATTAAAGTTACATGCCACCAGTAATAGATGCATATTCTCTTCAGACCGTCTGCACAGAATTAATCTAAAACACAAAATATCGAGAGTACAGAAGGCAACTTTCATACGTATCTCATAGTTTATACACGTAGGTACAGATAACAAGTTTCATACAAAAGCCTCTTGATGCACAGACACAAAATAAATAATAGCACTAGCACAGATAGCTCTCGTCACTGAGCGTCACAAAAGACACATAGACTCGGAACAAGTAGGAAAAAACTCGTAACGATCAGAGACAAAGCGAATGCTACGCTCGCGCGTTGTAGTTCGCGCGTGTTAATGTACCTAGTATAGTATTATATTATCTGTGGAGTAGGTTTAAAACTTAAATGAATTTGGCTTCTTCTCTTCATTTCACACAGAAACATCTTCTTATTTATAGAATGAAATACCATTCAAGATGAATTTGTTCGGAAGGCGGCGCGAGATTTCGTGTCCGTGAACGATGTCTAAGTGTGCGTTTTTATTACGCGCGTTGTATAAAAGTTACCTTCTGTGCTTGGAATATTCTGTATGTAAAGCATCTTATTTCTCTCTAAACTGAACCGGTTGCCAGCGTGATAGCTTTATATCTCAAGGGACAAGGCTTGTATCTAGAAATGTACAGACTTGCTTGCTTTACGTTAGCAATAAGGTCCTATTACATTAGTTGGTATTAAACTTGAGTGAACATGAATCATTTTTGCGCTAATTTTTAGTGGTTTTAGGATGTAACCTATGTAACAACTTACTTTTATCACAGCTATTGACAAGTTTAAAAAAAATATAATAATAAAATAACCCGAATGTGCAAAAAAAGATTTAATTAAAACACATATATGTTGAATCGTCGAACACACACAATACTTAGTTCATCGAATATCGAATTTATCTATAATATATATCTATTTAGAAATATATAAGTATGTTTATCAGTTGTCTGGTTGCCATCGTATAAGCTCTGCTTAGTTTGGGATCAGATGACGTTGTGTGAGTTGTCCCAAGATATTATATTATTATATTATATTGTGTCTGTATGTAGGGGATCTTGTTTGAATATTTTATGCGCAGGCGCGTTTTTTTTTCATTTTTAGTTTACTTTTTTATTTTATACTTTTTATTGATTGTGGGATGTAACTGATGTAAGTAACAACTAACTTTTACCACAGCTATTGCCAAGTATTAAAAATTGAAAAAAGAATGGATGTTAATTGAAAACATGCAATTATTGTATTAATAAGGTTGCTAATTGACTTTTTTAGTATCGCAGTCACAATTATATAATACCTTTTTGAAATGCTTAAGATGAGCCCTTTAATTTGATACCCATATTGCAGTATTCAAAACAACTTTTTTTTCACACCTCTTTATTTTGACATCTCACAGCCGCCATATTTGTTTTTTTCAAACGTCACATATCTAAGAACACTTGGGCAATCAAGACAAATCTAACGACGTCTTAATTGTACAAATCCGTTCAATAATAATAATAATAATAATAATAATATCTTGGGACTACTCACACAACGCTATCTGATCCCAAACTAAGCAGAGCTTGTACTATGGAAACCAGACAACTGATAAACATACTTATATATTTCTAAATACATACATATTATAGATAAATAACACCCAGACACAGAATAAACCATCGTGCTCATCACACAAAGTTTTATCCTGGGTGGGGATCGAACCCACGACCTCTTGCGTAGCAGTCGGATACACTCCCACCGCGCCACAGAGGCAGTCACAATGGATTGTGAGATATCAGGTAATAAAGAATATTACATACATACATACCAGATACGCGCGAAAAACATAACCCTTCTTTACAGTCGGGTAAAAATGGAAAAGAACAGAAAAACATTTTTTTAGATTTAGTCTGCGTGATGATCTCAGAATATTATCTAAAGCAAGTTATGGTATCCTTGCCAAACTTCGACTGCGCTCGCTCTGGCTAAAGTAAATAACTTCGAATAATAAATCCATTCACTAAAGAGTTATTCATCAATATTAATTGAAACCATTTACCACAATTTTAATTGAAACTAACCCGTTTGAATCCCTTATTAAATATCGGCTTGTCTGCACAGTTCACTCCAAACTTGGTTGTAAGTCCGGGAGAGACCTGAAATTTCCAATCACTAGTTAATTAAAGAGACAGTGTGAATAGTAATCGGTACAGACAGGCGACTTTGTAGTCGTTCTACTGTTCGAGCTGCGTCTTTTTATGTATGACTAAAGTCAAATCAGCCTCTTTTTAAGAAACGTCAAAAACTATTGACACCGTACAAATTTGTACCCAATTCCTTTACATGGTAACGATGTACACACACACACCACACACACACGCACACACGCACGCACGCACGCACGCACGCACGCACGCACGCACGCACGCACGCACGCACGCACGCACGCACGCACGCACGCACGCACGCACACACGCACGCACGCACGCACTCACGCACGAACGCACGCACGTACACATATCAATAACTATTATTTATTAGTTAACACAGGCAAGCAAACAGTACCGTACCGATAAATTATGTACAACGTTACCAATGCCAGGTAATTGGATGCGTGATCTCTTTGTAAACATAATTGTTTACACATATTATGCCACTATGTCTTAAAATTAAAGTGCTACAAGAATATTCGGCTTGTAGGGACTTAATTAGAATAACAATAATTTAAACATTCGCTTTGCATGATATAAATAACTAGCTGACTGAAGCAGACGAAGACCCGTGAACTTCGTCTGCTTAAATTTTCCTCGTTTTTGCAACATTTTTCATTGCTGCTCTGCTCCTATTGGTTGTAGCGTGATGTTATATAGCCTATAGCCTTGCTCGATAAATAGGCTATCCAACAGTAAAAGAATTTTTCAATTTGACCCAGTAACTACTGAGATTATTGCGTTCAAACAAACAAACAAACAAACAAACAAACAAACAAACACAAACAAACAAACAAACAAACATACAAACAAACTCTTCAGCTTTATAATATTAATATAGATTCGATACTGAAAGATCATATTGGCGTGTCGTGTCAGTGGCGATGCCAGGCTATCTACCATCATGATCGCGTTTCTTGGCGTGTCTATCGTGTACCTACGCGTAGGCATACCCAGGACTATTTTTCGTGGCGAAAGGGTGAGAGGGGGCTGTTTACGGGTATAATGGGGTGTCACAGTCAAATAGGCGTTAAACCGTTTCGAGGAGACGGGTTTGATTTCTCAAATGCTTATGATAGGCAGGCAAGTATTTGGGGTGCTAAGTGCCGGAAAACCTCCTCGTGGTGCACCCTGGGCAACGTGTGCCGGTGGATTCGCGGCGTTTCGCGAAACCACCGTCACACGGCTAATGTTCTGGCAGAGTAGGGGGTGGCCCATTCCTGGGCTGCCCGGAGGACGGGCTTGACGTGCACTCACACTGCCGTCGAGCGGGCGGGGAGATCTTCTTTCTGCCACCGTCGGATATCGTAATCCCGATTAGGAGTGTCGTGGCCACGTCTCACGGCTCCGAGCGGGGGCGAGGGTCTTGGCTTGGTCGCCTGGGCTGCGAGGATGACAACCTCTATAAAAAATCCCCGAATCCTGTGTTGCGGAGCGTGACCAGAGGATGCATGGCCGATGGGATGTTCGGTTCCAAGCGCTACCCCCAGCTGGGGCACCTGCGGACCCCCCAGTTGGGATACAAATTTACGCTTACCCGGGTACAGGGGGCACTGCCCGGGTGGACCTTTATTTCCCCCATACTCGTGGGACTAAGTATGGATAACAATAAATTAAAAAATATGTTTAATAGAGGAGGGAGCACAAGGCTCCTTGAGAAGGACAGTAAAAGAGAGGGAGAAGACGCAGAGAGAAGGAGTGGAGAGACGACGCCGGTTCAACCGGCGAGACACTCTCAATCCACGAGCGCATTGTCGGTGAGAGGCAAGGGTTTGCCTCCTGAGGTGGCCGATCTCGGCCAATTTAGCGGATCGAGGACGTCAGTGACATCGGCGTCACTGGAAAGCTTGTTGCGGTCGGCCGACTCCGACTCATCCATAAGCTCGGCGGTTAGCGATCTGGAGCAAGTGATGGGTAGGGAAGGTCTCCGTTCTGAGACTCTGACCGTTGGCGAGCGATGCGCTCCTCAAAAGAAGCGTGTTGCATCTCCGGGTAGCGACAACGACCCACCTGAGGTGGTATTTAAGGCCCCTCGAAAGGTACGCACCTCCCAGAGGGGGAGACCTGCGGCGGGAACGCGTGCTAAGACACCGTTGTCCCGCCCACAAACTCCGATGACGTCAACACCGGCCGATAACACCTTGGCTGGCTCGGCGTCACCTTTTAGTAGACGCGAGGCCTATGTCCGCACCCGGACGGAAGGAGAACTGGTCGCCGAGAACCAGGTGGACGGGTTCCTGGAGGAACTCCGATCTACGGGAGGGGATAGTGCCCCGAAAACCGGATCGGAACTTGTTAAGGCCGCGGCCACCTCCTTGTCGGTTATTGTGAATTTCAATTTCAATTTATTTATTCCATATACAGAAGATAACAAGATATTACAATTATTACAAATGTTTACTTAAATATCTAGCTTAATACTTATGCCTGAACTAGGAAAACCTGTGTTTCAGGCGATTAGTGCCTAAAAACAACTATAATCACATTTTAAAACATTTAAAAGTAAAAATTAACTATGAGTGAGTTTTAAAGAATAAAGATATAATATTTAGACAACACTATATGTACATATAAATCAATGAAACGAAAGCTGTAAATAATTAGTTTCTTAATTAAATTAATTAATATTAATATAATAAAAACTATATTTATTTGAGTACAATTAATAATTTCTCTGTATCTTCGTAAGACATATTTTGGAGGACTTCCTTAAGCTTCTTCTTACAATTTCCTAGGGTCATGGAATAAATATTTGCAATCGCATTTACCCTATTATAAAGAAGCGGTCCTAGGAAGATGAAGAACTTGGCAGTGAAAGCATGTTTTATTGCTATTTCTCTATTGCAAACTATATCTTTTCTTCGTTTATTAATGTATGCAGTGCTGAAGGGGAGACACGTGTGCTGCTTTGTTACTATGTCCATGATAAATAATTGTCGAACTGTTAGTACTTCACAAGATTGGTAGAGTAGGTTAGTGGGATAAAGAAAAGGGCGGAACGTAGAAACTTTGAGGATAGCTCTCTGTGCTCTCTCAATTGTTAATAACAATGTTTTACCAGCGCCACCCCATGTGGTAATACAGTAAGTTAATAGTGACTGGCATAGGGCAAAATAAACTTGTTTAGTTAGTTGAGAATCTGCAATATAACGCAACTTTTTAAAAACAAATATTAACTTACGGATTCTGTTATTTAAAGCTTCTATGTGGTATTTAAATGTAAGGGTTTCATCTAAAATAACACCCAGGTATTTTATTTTATTTGTACTTTTAATGGCGGGACAAGTGCATTCAGTCTCAGTGGTGATTCTGCAATAATGAGCAAATAATGTTGGGGTAGTTTGTGTTTTCGGGACTTTGCGCATTGAAAAACAGATAAAATTTGTTTTTTCCGCATTTAGTGTTAGTAAATTGTGCTGAAGCCATTCGTTAACTCTGTTAAACCCATATTGCGCATGCATGTAAGCTTTGTTTTCAGAGCTAGCTGAAAAAAGAAGAGCTGTGTCGTCAGCATACGATACGATTATGCCATGGTCTAACTTCAGGTTACACAAGTCATTTATATAAATTAGGAAAAGGCTAGGGCCTAAAATACTTCCTTGGGGAACTCCAAAAGCCGTATTATTCTCATCATTACTCAATATATTACCAATCCTCACGCATTGAGTCCGCTCTTTTAAATAACTAGTAAAAAGTTTAAGTTGAACGCCTCTTATACCTATACTTTCAAGCTTACGCAATAGGATCGGGATGGAAACTGTGTCAAAAGCTTTCGCGAGGTCCAGGAAAATTCCCACTGTGTGGTTACCCTTGTCAAGTTCTTGTGCTAGATGGTCAGTCAGGTGATGTACGGCATCGGCAGTCGACATTTTAGCTCTAAATCCAAACTGTGTTTTTGCCAGAATGGATTTATTTTCCAAATAATGTATTAGTCTTTTGTTTATTATCTTTTCCAATATTTTGGACATACAAGGTAGTAGAGAAATAGGTCTGTAATTTGTGACTAGACTTTTGCTACCTGATTTATGGACAGGAACGACAACAGCTTTTTTAAGACACTTGGGAAAATGTCCTGTGGATAAACATAAGCGGAAAATATAGGTCAATGGAGGCACCAAAATATGCTTGAACTGTTTAATAATTTTATTTGATATATTGTCCCAACCGACTGCACAGTCTTCTTTAAGGCCCATTATTATAGTATCTACCTCCTGTTCGTCAGTATCTAATAATACAAAAGACTCTAAAGTAGTATTATCCGAAGCACATGCCCTTGTATCGTAATATGATTGAACTTGAACTCTCTCGGCCAAACATTTGCCGATGTTCACAAAGAAGTTATTTGCAATATTGGCAGAAGTTAAATGTGATGACTGTGCTTGTAATAAATCTAAAGACGACTTATGTTGTTTTTGTGTATGTGTTACGTTTTTAATATGCTGCCAGATTTTTTTACTGTTGTTACTTGCCTTTTCTAGTGCGTTTTTGTTGTAGTTTATCTTAAGTTTTTTTAAAAGATCGTTACAAAAGTTCCGATATCTTTTGTATGAAACTTGCAACATAAAATTATCTGGATGGGCTTTAGACCTTTGATGCAGTTTATCTCGGTGTTTCATGCAGCGAATAAGACCTGTTGTTATCCATGGTTTTAAGTTGTAATTTTTGTTGCACAATCGAATATAGGAAGTATTTTTCTGCATAGCATTTTGCACTTTTTCAATTACATATAACATACATGATTGCGGGTCGTCGGAATTGTAGACTGGGTCAAAGCTGACGTTGCATAAATCGTCTTCAAATTTATTCATATTTAATTTACAAATTGTACGTGCGATATTTTGCTTAGGTAATTTACAATCTAAGCTAAGTAGGGCAGCATTGTGATCGGTTATTGTGGAATTAGTAACAAGTGCGATTGAAGGAAAATTTGATTTAAGTATGATATGGTCTAAGCAAGAACCGCTTTGGTGTGTAGGTAGCGTATGTGCGGGTAGCATGCCATGAAAGGAACATAAATTGAGGTACTCCTGCGCGGTGGTGTCTAAGCTTTCTGGATGGATATTTATATTAATGTCTCCAATCAAAATTATATTTTTGTAGGATGATAAACTTTGTAAGGTCGTATTTAAAGAATTAATAAAACTGCTAATGTTTCTAAAAGAAGGAGGCCTGTATATTGCTAGTATTGCAAATTCCAATCCGATTTTAATTAATAATTTGTTACAATCTTGAATATTAGGTTCTTCGACGGATACATTAAGGAGATTTTTTGTATAAACTATTAGCCCGTCGTTTTGATTATAAATTGTATCGCTCTTGTGTATATTGTATTGCGCTAATTGCGGTAAATTATATTGCTGAGCAAGCCAACATTCTGTTAAAACTATAATATCACAATTTAAGTTAAGTCTTTGTTGAAAAATAATGAAATCGTCAAAATTCTTATAAACACTGCGTATATTTTGTGTTAGTATTGTTAGTGGATTGCTGTGGGAGGAGATAAGCTGTTTGCAGTTTTCAACGTCACAGATTTTGGACTCAGATACCGAGAAATTATCTAATTCGCTAATAAAAGTATTCATTAAACTATCAGTAAAACTAAAATATAGACTAAAAAACAAATAAATTACAGGTCAAATAAACTCACAGTTAACGGCGCTCTTAGGCGCCTCCATAGTCAATAGAGTTGATATACCTCCTTTCAGCCATTATTTTTGCAGGGCAATCAGCGGCACCGGTCTTATGGTTGCTAGGTTTTTTAAAATGAAAGCATGTAGCGCATTTTGATTCCTCTGTCTTCTTCGTGCAGTCCTTTATTGAGTGTCCTTGATCGCCACAGTGGCCACAGATATAGGTTGGCTCCCGACATGACTTGGCTGCATGACCGTACTGCTGACATTTATAGCAGCGTGTGACTAAGGTAAAGTCTCTTACAGGGCAAGAAGACCAATTCACAAAGACTCTGTTGTTTATGTTGCCACTAAGAGCAAAAATCTTAAGGGCACATTCGCAAAAGGCCTGCGGACGTCCGCCCAGGTTTTGGGAGAAGTGGTGGATGCCCTGTTCGAGCGTGCCGCCGCCACCGAGGCGGAATCGGAAAGGCTGCGGGCGAGCAACATCCGCATGGAAGAGGAGTTGGGCAAGCTACGTGCTGAGGTAGCTAAATTACGTGCCGACTTTGCGTCGGCCAGAGCCGGTTTTAACGCTGTGCCGGCTGATTCTACTCGGGCTCTTAGTGAAGGGCGCCCATCTGACGACTCCTTTACGGAGGCGCAGATGAGGCAGCTCGTACTACTTTTCGGGGGGCTTTTCGATGCGCGCCTTGAGGGAATTAAGGCGCGTCTGCCCCCAGAACCAAGCTGCCGGCCGCCGCTCGCGGCGCATAAGCCCCCTCGGGGGCCAAAGATGCCACCCCCGGCGCCACCCCGTAAAGAAGGCCGCGCCGGGTCTTTTGCTACAGTGGCTGCCTCAGAGCAAGGTGCGCGGCCGCGGGGTGAAGATCCCCCGCCGCAGCGTACGTTGAGAGGAGCACCCCGAGCTTCCGTAGCGGGCACCTCAAGGGCTCAAGCCACCCAGGTCTGTCCCCCGGCGCCAGCGTCTGCCCCCGCCTCTGCCCCCTCTGGTGAGGAGTGGCGAACGGCGGAGAGTAGGAAATCGCGGCGCCGGAAGCAAAAGGAGGCCGCTTCCGCCGCTTCTGTGCGGGAGGCTACTCCGGTCAGGGAAAAGGTTAGGCGAAAGCCAAAACTATCTCCGCCGCAAAACGGCCGCCGTTCTCGTGACGGTGTCGCCGGAGGCGGAAAGTCGAGGCGTTACGTACGCCAACCTTTTCAGCGGGGCGAGGGCCGCTCTTCTGGCAGCTGGGGGCGTGGAAGTGAGCTTCCGCCGCTCACAGACCGGGGCCCGGCTCCTCGAGTTTCCGGGGACGGAGGGCCAGAAGAAGGCCGACTTAGTGGCGGAGACGCTGAGGCGTCTTGCGGGGGGCGAGGAGGGTGTAAGGGTCGCCAGGCCGACAAAGTGCGCGGAGTTGCGCGTCTCCGGCCTGGACGACTCAATCACGTCCGAGGCTGTCCGGGAGGCAATTGAGCTAAAGACTCAGTGCTCTACCGGAACCGTGAGGGTCGGTGCGATTCGCCCCGGCCCCGGCGGAGTTGGTGCGGCGTGGGCGCGTTGCCCGGTAGCCGCGGCCAAAACATTAGCAGAGGCGGGCCGGCTCCTCGTGGGTTTCTCTGCCGCGAGGATCACTATCCTCGAGGCGAGACCCGCGAGGTGTTATCGGTGCATGGGCGCGGGGCATCTTCGCCCGCAATGCACCAGTGGCTTTGACTGCAGCGGACTCTGTTTCCGCTGCGGTCAACCGGGGCATACGGCAGCGGCGTGTTCCGCCGCTCCCCACTGCCCCGTGTGTGCGGCGGGCAACCTGCCCGCCAACCATATGATGGGAAGGGCGGGTTGCAAGCCTCCCAGGGCTGCCAAGCCCCCCAAGGCTGCCAAGCCGCCCTTGGGGACGGGCCGAGCTGCGGCTGACCCCTGCACCCAGGCTCCGGTGCGGATGGAGGAGGGTGGGGAGGAGGCGCCTTCCCATGCCCTTACACCCTCCACCTAACGGACTCCTTAGCCATGCTCGCTCCTCGCCCCTGTCGTCAGTGATAGGGGTACCGGATGCGTTGCGCGGTAGGGGGTCCAGGACGCGGTCGCACCCTCCTGCGGGAAATTCATCTCGTTGGGGGAGGCGGCGGGGCTAGTCTGCCCCGTCGCCGGCGAACCGAGCGACGTCGAGGCGCAGTCGCGCGTGGCGTCGCTTGGTTCGCCGGCGACGGGGCAGACTAGCCCCGCCGCCTCCCCCAACGAGATGAATTTCCCGCATTTTCCCGGGGCTGTGGGCGTGATGGACGGGGAAGTTTCCCACGCTCGCGGCCTTTCGCGATGGCGGCGTTCTGTGTGTACCCAGGACGCCGCAGGAGCAGGAATGCCCGATGGGGCTGTGCCGCTGGGTGGGTCGCCGAAGATATAACAAGTCCTGGCGGCCTATCCGTGATGGCGGCGAGTAGGTACACGGCCGATTTTTTAGTGGGGGCAGGTCCCACACTACCTCCAGCGTCTGCCCCGGGTGCTGGAGGTGTGCGTTCAGGCATTTTTTACGGCCATAAAAAAAAAAAAAAAAAAAAAAAAAGGCAGGCAAGTATTTATGTGTTGCTGTTGTTTACCTTATGAACGTCATCAAGACGTTCATAAGCTAAACAACAACAACAATCCATAAGGTTTAAGGTTTAGGCTTGCAGCATAATCGCGTCTATTCCCGTGTCGAATTACCTATTTATTACTAGCTTTCGTCCGCGGCTACGCCCGCGTGGCATCGGCTATCACAATAAAAGCTATCGTATAATATCGTAAAGAAGGACTCTTTGGGACTCAACCTATCTCTATATCAACTTTAATGTAAGTCAATTGTGCGTTTTAAGCGTCAAAACGTAACAGACAGACTTTCTTATTACTAACTAGCTGACCCGCGCAATTTCGTATGCGTAAATTTTCCCCGTTTTTGCGACATTTTTTATTGCTGCTCCGCTCCTATTGGTCGTAGCGTGATGTTATATAGCCAATAGTCATCATCGATAAATGGGCTATCCAACAGTAAAAATTTTCAGACCCGTAATTCCTAAGATTATCGCGTTCAAACAAACAAACAAACTCTTCAGCTTTATAATATGAGTATAGATTTCCCATTATAAAATATAATAGCTGGCGCCCGCGGCACTGCTCTCCTGGATGACTTTACCCCGTTAAGGGTTGATTTTCACTTATAATCAAAATACTAAATCATGTGTATCTTTATTTACAACCACAAAGCCAAATACAAATTTTAACAGTAGGTACTAACTTCAAAACTGACTTTTATGCCAACTTACAGCCTCTGTTTTACCTTCTTAGGGGTTTATTTTCCAAAAACGCTGAACACATGTTTCTCCGTTGTAAACCAAAAAGCAAAATGCGAAATTTCGCTTATCTAACTTTGAAACTGACGGAGTTTCATACAAACTTGCAACCCTTTTTTATCCCCCTTGAAGGTTGATTTTTTTAAAAACGCTGAAACGCGTGTGTCTTTATATTAAATCAAAAAGCCAAATACGAAATTTTAGAGTTTTGTACAAACTTACAACCACTATTTTACCCTTAGGGTATGAATTTCTAAAAATCTCTTCTACCGGATCTTATCTTTTTTAAGTCTCTACGATCCGCGGGTTAGGCTGTGCGTTGATCCATCAGTCAGTCAGTCAGCCAGTCAGCCAGTCAGGACAAAGAATTTTATATATACTTATGACCGGACTAGGTATAGTCCGGTCATAAGTTCTGTTACAAATGAAAATGCAATTTAAAAATCTCTTCTACCGGATCTTATCTTTTTTAAGTCTCTACGATCCGCGGGTTAGGTTGTGCGTTGATCCATCAGTCAGTCAGTCAGCCAGTCAGTCAGTCAGGACAAAGAATTTTATATATACTCGTACTTATGACCGGACTAGGTATAGTCCGGTCATAAGTTCTGTTACAAATGAAAATGCAATTTTTGTTTAATAAAGTAATGTAATATTACTAAAACTTTGATGTACATATTTATCAAAGTCTCAGCAAAAAATAAAAACAATATTAAGACCACGAATGTATTCATTTACGCAGTGTTTCTATGGGAAATTTCGCCACTGCTTGCTTCAGAGATTTTTTAAGAGACTCAATGTCGCCGTGTCGTTTAAAGCATGCCATGTCCTCTAAAACTGACCATCATTTGTAGTTTAAAGGGTTGAGGTCTGGGCTAGATGAGGGCTGTCACCACGGCCGTTACAATACGGTCGAAACGTCGGGCAATAAACAAAGTATTTTACCTTAAATTATTCACACGATTAAGACCCTTAATATATATTTTAATAATGTGTACAAATTGCGAAAGTTTACAAAAGTAAGCTAGATTTTTGTGAAAAAGGACCCGAGTGTGTGTTGTGTGACGCCTTGTTAAGACACGCCCCACCAAAGCATCACTGACGCAGGATGATGACCACGCCTTTCCGACCACTTTGGCAACTTCTTTAGAACTGTGAGCGTACACCTTATCATTTTGTTTATTGTAGTGCTTTTCAATCGTGAATTTTTTTTCACCTTTCACCTATTCAAGATTTTTTGCTTCCTAATGGGATTTCGACAAATTCTGGCTTTAACAGCATTAACAGCCTTTGTAGTTCTAACAGCACGCGGCCGCCCCGATCTTTTATGGTCTTAAAAAGAGGAAGTGTCGTTGTATCTGTTGATAGTACGATATACAAACATACGGCTGATACCAAGCTTTTGAAGTGTCTGGAATATGACAGACACACGGCTCCATACCCACTCTGTGCAAGGCGATCACCGCAATCCTATTTTCTAAATTTGATAATGAACACGAAAAAATATGTGAAATGGTGCGAAATCGAAAGAACTAAAACAAAAATTAAGAAGTTAAAAAAAAGAAAAGTTTTTATGTAACAGTATTTATGGCCGGACTATTTAGATTGATATCGTTTGCATTTTAATAACATAACGTGTGACAATACGACAATATCGTCAACATTTTTGTAGTTTATGTAGCCATTGTACTGTACGTACGAATAGTAAACCAAAATCATAATCTAGTACATATAGAATGATACCGGGAACTCGATAGGGTTATAGATAGACGCAAATATTAATATTCACATTTTTTCCTACGAATAAATGTAAATATCGCACTCGGCTTAAGGCGGATTATTTAATTGTAAAATTGTAATCGTATTTAGTGTAGCAGGTTGGACTAGCGTTCATCAATTATCTAATTCTACTGGTGTAAAGAGTGGGTGACTTAATCACTAGACAAATTGATAGAGGAGATTCAGTACCTGTAAAACAATCGTTTTACATTGAAATATTGCCATTGTATTGTCTGTAAACAAAGTTATTGAGAAAGTGAAATTTAAAAATAAACTAAAAATATCAACTTTTATTATTTTGTGTACTATTGAACTGTCTGACCAAAATGTATGAAAAAATCACAAAGGTAGATAAATTACTTTAAACAAAAATTATTTCGGACATGATCGGATATACCGTCATTGAGTTATTGCTGAAAAACTGGATTTCTCAACAAAAGGGCGTAAGTGCCATGAACATACGCTCTACCCCTGATGCAATTATTCAAGACTGCGGAACCCTACACTGAGCATGGTCCGACATGCTCTTGCCCGATTTTTTATTACCTTGTATACACGCGAGTTAACTCTTTGAAGTTTGTCGACTGAATTAAACGTCATTGTGTATAATATAATTTTAATGCACTAATGACCTGCTCCGCTTCGCACGAATTATTGTCCTGTATCTATTATATACACATATCTAACATGCATTTATTATCCTTGTTAACCATGCGGGAAATTATCTGAATGATAGTGAAAACGCATTAAAATCCATTGCGTAATTTAGAAGCTATAACGTACAGTAGCTGTCCCGCGCAACTTCGTATGCGTAAATTTACCCCGTTTTGGCAACATTTCTCATTGCTGTTCCGCTCCTATTGGTCGTAGCGTGATGTTATATAGCCTGTAGTCTTCACCGATAAATGGGCTATCCAACAATGAAAGAATTTTTCAATTCGGATCAGTAGTTCCTGAGATTAACGCGTTCAAACAAACAAACAAACTCTTCAGCTTTATAATATTAATATAGATAAGGAAAGCGACTGTTTTATGGGCACCAAGTAAATATGTATAAATCATGTTTATAGGCACCATGTGAATGTAAATATGTATTCTTCATGGGCGTAGGGGGGAGGGGTTGTTGGGGTTCTATCTGCCTTGCCATAGGCCATAGGCTTTGCTAAGGCTCGTAGCTGACGTTTCAATTGACAGAGATCGTCGTGGCTTAGTTGCATAATGTGGCTTGGTCGCAAAATGTCTCTTTCGCGAAATGTTTCTTTCGCAAAATGTTTCCTTCACAATATGTACCATATACGAATGAAAATATATCATTTTAACTATAAATCTTTGAATTTGAAAAAAGTCGTCGGGCCATAAACAAATGTATTTAGCCTTAAAATAAGATATTTACGTGATTAAGACCCGTAGCTTATGAAATTCTATAATGTGTACAAATCCCGAAAGTTTACAAACATATATTGCAAATCATGAAAAAAAAAAATTTAAATTTTTCTTGCAAATTCAATGATTTTTCTTTAAAGTGTTGTATTATAATCTAATTTACAGAGATACATTTTGCGAAAGAGACATTATGTGAAAGACATATTGCGACTAAGCCGTCACCGTATTGCCTCGCCGTCAACTTTTCGTGAGCTTGTTCCGAGGCGAGGCGATTACGTTACGAATCTGCTGTCGGGACTTTCATACAAAGAATGCTGAACGGCTTGAGTTGATACAGTGCCAATCCCGTTCCAAGTTGATATTTATACAGGTTGATTTGTAATTTACTAATAATCTTCCCTTACTTTTCCATTACTCAAAATAACTTTGCAATATCTAATGAGAAAAAAAACTTATTAACCCTTAACCACCTACATCTATATATCTATATAGGTATAATCTTTTCACTTTTTGTCAGGTTTAGGGCGTAAACCACACAATAAAGAACAATTTTATTTCGGTAAAATAGTCTGTAGGTGATTAAGGTCATAACTGCAAAAAAGGAGATGATAAAATGATGTGGTGTAATGTAAAGATGCCACGAGCGGGCGGTTATTAGTTTATAACAAATCATTATCCTCCAATCCTGTATTTTACTTACCCTGCCCGAGTTTTAATTTCCCACAAAGTTCGGACTAACGGATTTTACAAAAAAGGAAATAAGAAAGAAAATGAACAATTTGGTACTATTAAAATTATAAAAAATAGAAACGGAGACCCTTTCATTTTGATATGTTACACGATACCTACAGTTTGCGAAACATTATAAACAAAAATGGCTATATTTATAATTCACGTATAATGATGTGTATGATATGTACCAAATTTGAACTTAATCGGTCCAATAGATTCAGAACAAAATGACTGTGACAGACAGAGAGAGACACGAGTGATCCTATAAGGGTTCCGTGTTTTTTCTTTTGGGGTATGAAACCCTAAAAACATTTATTCACAGATCAGATATAGGCGTACGTAAATGTGGAAAACGGACGTAGACGTTTTCCATGTTTATTTTATATATTTGGACACCTTTAATGCGTAGCTTTGAAAATTATGGTACTCGTAGCTCAGTTTGTCGCAATTCTTAAAACTCTCAATGAATTTTCACCACACTTTCCCTCTGTATGTTGTTACATTGTTTGCCGTTCCCAAAATAAAATGGTAATTTAGTAATTTTATGAATACAATTACGTAGGCTTTCATGATGTTTTTCATTCGCTTTCGACATTTTGTGAAAAGAACTGTAGAGTTTTCTACAACGTGTAAGTGTCAAAAAGAGGTTTGGTAATCAGCTGCCGAAAATATCTGGCACTAGCTGTCCCACGCAACTTCGTATGCGAAAATTTTCCCCGTTTTTGCAACATTTCACGTCGCTACTCTGCTCCTATTAGTCGTAGCGCGATGTTATATAGCCTTCCTCGATAAATGGTCTATCCAACAAAAAAAGAATTATTCAAATCGGACCAGTAGTTCCTGAGATTAGCGCGTTTAAACAAACAAACAAACAAACAAAGCAAACAAACAAACAAACTCTTCCGCTTTATAATATTAGTATAGATAAGTAGTAAACCTTCCGTGGTGCTATATGCAATTTTATTGATACGGCATAGTTGTTGCGTTTTATTTTTGAAAAGTTTTAGCTACGATCAGTGGATGGCAAAAATGTTGTACCTTCTGTGGTGCTATATCAAATTGCATTGCCTTAAACAATTTCAGCGGCAGGCAGTGCATGGCATTGTAACTCAATTGGTGCAAAATCCTAAAATTCGGTTGTATGGCATATTCGTATTTCAATCTTTTTTATGCAAGTTGCGGACAGTTGGCACCTGGCATTGCACTTCCCATGGTGCAAAATACGTTTACGTCATTATGCCATAATTACAATTAATTATGCTTTTAACCAATAAAAAGTAAGAAAAAGAATATGCAAGCTTAGTGCACAATACTTAGGCCATTGCATAGGTCCGCTGATGAAATATGATCACACCTTTTTGTTACTCATAGTAGATCTAAGAGTATTCATATAAAATTAATCACTCTCTGTGTCCTTCACTACACTATGCGTACGCGCATCCGACCAACCGTTACACGTTTAACCGTTCATTCATCGCTCGGTTTCCGGGGGTACATAGTACCCACTATAAATGGTACTATAGACCTGATACTGTTTAAGTAGGGTACTATTATGGCTGTTCACCGTACTATAACTCTTTGTTTTGACCTTTTTTTTTCCATTATTATGGAGATCGTTACGGTTGTGAATTTGTGGCATTTTTTACCCGACTGCGTTATGGTTAGGGTTATGTGTTTGACGTGTATGTATGTATGTTCCTTTGTGGCACTATATATACCAAACGCGTGGGCCGATTGATGATTCGTATTAATCTTGCAAGTGTCATTAAAGGCATGACAGCAAACAAAATTCAAAATGGCGAGAGCCAGACGCCATATTGCGATAGAAAAGAAACAGAAGCCAACAAACTATGCCATGTTGTATCTTCGTGTAGGTATTTTAAAATCATGTTGAGGTTTCTTAAATCATTTTCACTTAAAATAACCGCTTAGGATATATAGCAACTAGCTGACCTGCGCAACTTCGTCTGCGTAAATTTTCCCCGTTTTTGCAACATATTCATTGCAACTCTGCTCCTTTTGGTCGTATCGTGATGTTATATAGCCTATAGCCTTCCTCAGTAAATGGACTATCCAACAGTAAATATTGTTTTAATTTGGATCAGTAGTTTCTGAGATTATCGCGTTCAAGCAAACAAATAAACAAACAAACTCTTCAGCTTTATATTATTAGTACTAGCTGTCCCGCGCAACTTCGTATGCGTAAATTTTCCCCGTTTGTGCAACATTTCACGTCGCTACTCCGCTCCTATTAGTCGTAGCGCGATGTTATATAGCCTATAGCCTTCCTCGATAAATGGAATATCCAATAAAAAAAGAATTTTTCAAATCGGACCAGTAGTTCCTGAGATCAGCGCGTTTAAACAAACAAACAAAGCAAACAAACAAACTCTTCCGCTTTATAATATTAGTATAGATTTGTTGCCAAATATTTTAACTCAAATTTTCGGTACCTAGTTACATTTATTACGTTAAGTACCCGGTTATAATAACTAAGCACTAAAAAGTATTAAATGAAAAAAAATATTCTAAAAATCAAAAAACCGGGCAAGGGCATGTCAGACCATGCTCAGTGTAGGGTTCACAGCCTTGAATAATTGCTTACTTACTTACTTTTGTTGAGATACTTAGTTTTTGAGCAATAACTCAATGAGGGTATATCCGATCATGTCCGAAATAATTTTAGTTTAAACTACTTATTACGCGCTACCTTTGTGATTTTTTTCAAATGTTATGGCACACAATTAAGCAACTTTCGGAGAGATTATTTTCAAAAATATTTACAACAAAAAGCAAAAAGACACAAACAAAAAGTATATATAATGTTTTTAAAAGATCTGTCGAATGATGTACCACATGTTGATGTTTGCTGAAAAAAAAAGTTAAAGCATGGAGTGCCCCCCTAAAAATATTTATTTCATAAATATTCATAGAGTAGTCTTTGAGTAAAATGCCTGTGACATACGGACGGACAGACAGACGGACATGACGAAACTATAAGGGTTCCGTTTTTGCCATTTTGGCTACGGTAATTGTAACAAGATAACCTTAAATCATGCAGTCGGAGACATTCATGAATCCCAGTGAACTTGCATGACAATTAAAGAATTTATTTCTTTGTATGTACATATTTGTGTGTGTAAAGTGAAGAGTACCTATGTTTTATATCGAATTGTGTTCATCATAATCTCATTTTTGTAAGGGATAGTAATGGGAAAATTATGGGACGTCTCATACGACATGATAGCAGCATAAGAAACGTAGAAAGCAAGAGAGGAAGGATTATAGGAAAAAGTAGCTGTCATGTCGTATAGAGAAGCAAAAGTGAACGCTTTTAGCAGAGATAAATGGACGCACCTGCATCAGTTTCGCGCGTGAAATATCAAGCCGGACTTCAATAAAATTGCGTAGGATTACAAAGTAATAAACAGATTTATTCAAACTATTACAAACGTCCGCACTGTTCGACACGCGATTACAAAGTGACAGCCATCTATTTATTCCCTCTTAATGTCGAAGTGACATCTGCATGACAAATGACAACGTCACGTGATGTCACTACCGACATTTACATTTTTAATGTCAACCGTTAAAATCAAATCTCAATAACGTTTATAGATTAAGATTGAGTTAAATTCTGATAAAACTAGAATGAATTATATATTAAGTTTAACACTAGATGGCGCGCTTTTTAAAGTTGGGCTTTTTATAGTACATCGTATGGGCATTTCCAGGATTAGGTTTCGGGGGATTTACCAAACAAGGAAGAGGGCTTAACCCCCAATTTCCCCCATGAGTACGAACATGGTACATCGTTTAGCGAACTGAGTTAGTACGTAGGTCGCTGTTAGTCCTAAAACCAAAATTCGAAGCACGTATCTATACGAAATTCACCCCGAATTTCGCCCGCCCGTGACCTCAGCCTGAAATGTATAGAGCATAGGTACTTTGGCTTAGCTCAACCTAAGAATAAGTAAAATTTGAAAAATATCTTGATAATTATAGAATTTTATAAGCTACGGGTCTTAATCGCGTAAATATTTTATTTTAAGGCTAAATACCTTTGTTTATTGCCCGACGTTTCTCATATCTTGATAAAGCAAATGCTGACCATTGTTGTTGTAATGTTTTACCTAAGCTAAGCTTGAGCTAAACCAAAGTACGCTCTATAGATCTCAGCTTCAGATTAAAAACCTGTATCCTAGACTCAATCAATCCCTACTTAATATATAAATGTGAATTTAAGTTTGTTTGTTACGCTTTCACGCGAAAACTACTCAACCGATCATCATGAAACTTTGTACACATATTCTTGTAGGTATTAGAAGTAATATAGGATTATAAAAAAGGGGAAACTTTACGCAGACGAAGTTGCGCGGGACAGCTAGTAGTTTTAAGCTTTCTACAATGTATTCAAACGCGATGAGAAAAAAAGAACAATTTGTGATCCCTGATGAGCACTGCAAAATATTAGCATGAAAAGAGTTCATAGGCCATTTTGCATAAAAATCCCTGTGTCTAACTATTATTAATTAGACACGGGGATTTTTATGCAAAATGGCCTATGACCGCTGCTTGTTTATACTAACAAGTATTGATTTGTCCTGAGGCAAAGTAGGCTCATGAGAGGGTCCGACCTTTCCGTTTATTTTATCTATCACTGTTTTGTACTGTACTGTTTCATTTATGTTTAGATTAAACTGTTACAATCCATACTAATATTACAAATGTGAAGGTAACTCTGTCTGTCTATCTGACTGTCCGTCTGTTACGCTTTCACGCTCAAACAGTACAATAGTTTGAGTCCCGGGGAAGGACATAGGAATGTTTTTATCGCGATCGCCCGCGGCTCAGTTCGCGTTGATGTCGGTTTTCCACGCGGGCTGAGCCGCGGGAAACTTGATTAAATGAAGTATATTTTATCAATTTACCCTTGTAATACAAACACATACAACAAAGTAATTCCTAAATCTCCATTTAAAAATGTTGAACATAAGAACAAAGCTGTCACAACTGACAATTCACCCAGAACGTAGTCCTTGTAAAAATGTCGGTGTTGCATTGTTTCCTAAACTCTCAATCTATACTAATATTATAAAGCTGAAGAGTTTGTTTGAACGCGATAATCTCAGGAACTACGGGTCCGAACTTAAAAAATATTTTACTGTTGGATGGCCCATTTATCGAGGAAGGCTTTAGGCTATATAACATTACGCTACAACCAATAGGAGCGAAGCAGCATTGTAAAATGTTGCAATAACGGGGAAAATTTACGCATACGAAGTTGCGCGGGTTAGCTGGTAATATTATAATAAAGAAAATGATAGGTACATAGTTCAAAGAAAATAAATATTACGTCTGTTCCATTACCATACACATACGTATTTTACCCAACTTGGTAGTTTTTGTTGTTAGCGGTACAATTTTGACAAGTACAGAGTGAAGTTGTCGCGATCGCGATTACCTCATTTGAAACGCATAGTACTCGTACATACATGAGTCTGACTTCGGTACTCTACTTATTTTGTGACGCGAACGTGGGAATCTCTGGTTTCACGCGTCTTGTGACTCCGCGTCTGTGACACGCACACATAGATATCTTTGTGTGCGTGTATCTAGAGGGTTTTATATAAAAGCTTTATATCTGTACGTTAACGTTGTTACCTGATTACTCGCAGACGGCTGAATCGATTTGATAGAATCTTTTTGTGCTTGAAAGGGTATACTTCTAGATAGGTCCCATTGTCATCAAAGTCCCGCGGCCTTGAACAATTGCATCAGCAGAAGAGTGTATGTTCATGGCATCTACGCCCTTTCGTTGAGAGACGCAGTTTTTTGGCAATAACTCAATGACGGTAGGTATATTCGATTTTTTCGAAATAATGTTTGTTTAAAGTATTTATTAAGCGCTAATTTAATATTTTTCATATATTTATATAACACGGATCAAAAGTTAAGGGGAGGGGGGGGGGGGGGCACGATTTATGCAATTTCATCAATATTCATTGAGTAGTCTTTGAGTAGTCTTTGAGTAAAATGCCTGTGACATACGGACATACAGACAGCCAGACGGACACTATAAGGGTTCCGTTTTTGTCAATTTGGCTACGGAACCCTAAAAATTGAGAAATAAAAGCTTAGCAATTGAGAAATAAAAGCTTATTGAACAAAAATATAGAAACCGACTTTCAAAATAAATATGTACCTATAAGGTAACTAAAATGCAAAAAATAGCATAGGTACAATAACAAAAAATAATTAAATATTTTGAAGTTGGTTAATTTGGGAAATGTAGTTTTAAGTTTTAGGCACCGACTTCAAATTTATTAATTTTTTGATGTTCTTCACGCACACATAGATATATATGTGTCCGTGCGTCAAGAGGGTTTTTTATGAATAATAGTTTGTATGTTAAGTAAACTGTGGTATATTACAGCGAAGCGTCCGTCCATGGTATCTTCATCTGCCCTAGTTTCCGTCGGAAGCAGTTATTAATTTTAGATCGGGTAAAAAACTATGCAATTCTGACCATATTATACATTCGAATTAATAACCTCCTTTTTAGGCTTACATAGCCAAAATGGCAAAAAGGAACCCTTATAGTTTCGCCATGTCCGTTCGACTGCATCTTTGCTCAGAGACTGTTAGTGCTAGGAGGCTGTAATTTTGCGTGGATACACATTTATTACTTACGCCAACAGAGTGAAAGTATTTTCGTACAAATTCAATTGAAAAATATTATTAAGTAGATATACCGTTGTAAATATGAAACAAAAACAAAAGAAAAACCACTTCTTAATCCACATTATTTGGATGGGGGAGGGGACCATGGAACCCTAAAATGTGTGTGGCCCGACATGCACTGGGCCGTTTTTTTTTTAAATAAGAATAATATCAAAATGGCCATGTCGACCTGTCTCACCGTATAGTCTCAAACCAAATAAAAATTAGGCCACCTAAATGTTTGTGTCCTTGATAAACTTTAATTTTTTGCTCGAGCGGGCACCCTACATAACCCTTACCATTCACTGCCCATTCACTCACCTGTGGGTACCACGGGTAATTTTAACCCTATATTCACGGTCTAATTATATTATGAGCAGGAACAAAGAATTACAAAGAGTATTGTAAACGTAATTGGTAGTCTCTCGGACTACATAAAAACTATGTTAAACAATTTGGAGTTGTACATTATATAGCGCCGAATCATCTTTATACGTATCTATTCCTACTAATATATAAATGTGAATGTAAGTTTGTTTGTTACACTTTCACGCGAAAACTACTCAACCGATTATCATGAAACTTTGTACACATATTCTTGGAGGTATTAGAAGTAACATAAGATTATGACAAAAAAAAGGGGAAAATTTACGCAGACGAAGTTGCGCGGGACAGCTAGTACTTTATATTTAAACTTTATATTATAAATAAGAAAGTTTGGATGGATGGGAATATGTTACTCAATCTCGCCAAAACGAGTGGACAGATCTGGGTGAAAAGCAAAGAGATATAATGGATATATTATTGGAGTCTGGCATAGCACATAGGCTATATCCCGGAAAAATTTGCAGTTGTTTTACAAAATTTCCACGAAGTCATGAGCAAAGGCTAGAATATTAACAAAATTAAAGTCCAGTAATATTCATGTACCATAAATTGAAGATTTTTTTTTATTTCTCTTTATTTATTTGGAGGCACATTTACGACCATGTTAAATATAAACAAAGCATAGTAGATTCTACTGGGGAGACTCTTGCCCAAAAAGTGGGACATCAGATGGGTTGATATTACGATAATGAAACAAAGAAAAAATATATATACGTTTAAACACTATACGATAAACGCGTTTATTCCCGTGTCCCGACCCGTTCGAAACGTCAAGCTCAACATTACCTAGTTTAAACGCGTTTATTCCCGTGTCAAATTGTATATTTATTGCAACGCGTAAGTTTAAAAGTTATAATTACGTATACATTTGAGAACCTCTACCTTTTTTTAGACATTTTTCTTTTACCGCCAAACGTCGAGGTATCATAATTTGATAAATGAAAATGTTGAAAATTTGTAAGGGTTTGTTGAAGCTCACAATTTTTCGACAGTTGATAAATTTCGTGAGAAAAAATCTGTTTCAATTATACGTTGGCAATTATTTGTTGGCACAATGTAAAAATATTGTTCAAAGGCAGACTTTAATTATTATTTTCACACTAGCCTACGCCCGAGGCTTTGCCGTTTTTGTTATTGTGACCAAGCACTTGAACATTTTAATGTATAGCGCTGCTCACGTTCATCCGTATTCGTTTACGTATTTTCGTTTCTATGAAATGTAATGTCAGGGTTCGTCATGCTTAAAAACGTTGTTAATTTAGATCCTGACGGGAAAGTCCTGAAATTGGTTCAAAGTTTTATACTTCTACGACGGGAAAATAGTCGCTATGTATGAATATAAGTAGTATAAAGGGCCTCACTAATCAATCCAAATAGAGTGGACGTCTATTAAAAACTTATCGTGAATGTCAAAAACGTAATCCATTTGAATGGACATTTGTTGTTCGGTTTTGGAATTCCAAATCGACTTTAAATGGCTTTTATGGATGAAGGACCTTTAATAGACATTATCTACCATTTGCACAGCGAGTTCAAGCGCGGTCGAGCCGAATACAATCCATAAACAAAGCGTAAGTCGAGAGTTTGGCTGTTTCAAAACGAATCAATGCCGAGAAGCACAGGAAAAATGATGACCGCTCGTTTCTTCACTTTGACGGGGTAGCTGGTTTCAATTTCATTACGAGACAAAAGCAGCATCAACATTGAATGGTATACCACAAAATGCCTGCCAGAAGTTTTGTTTGTAATGAGCAACAAGATACCGAACACCGGGCTACGTGGGGTACTGCTTCATCATAATAACGCGCCCGCGCACTCAGCGCTCAAAATGAGGGACACCAAACCGGTCAGAGACTTGGGTCACACTCCTTACAGTCCTGATCAGGCATTGTGGAACTTTTTATTCCCTAAAATAAAAAAAACTGAAAGCTGAAAGGGATATAGTTTTCATCGCCGGAAGACTCGAGCAGCATTCGAGAAGGCCGTGGAAGGGGTATCTGCGAAGGACTGGAAAAAATGTTTCGAAAATTGGTTCAGATGCATGAAACTTTGTATAAAGGCTGGTAGTGTGATCTTTGAAAAGATTTAATTAAAATATTTTTATGTTTTTTATTTTCTCAAAACTTTCTGAGTGTCCCACGTATATCACACAACGTCTTGGAAGACACCCGTATTGTCAGTGAGTGGGCAGAGTGAAATCAAGAAGCCTATAGTAATTGTGTCTATGGTTTATCCTTTCGTCTCGCAGACCGACCTTCTCTTTTTGATCATAGTGTCAAACCATGGTTACCATAATCACGAAAGAGAAAAATGATCTCGCAAATTGTTCTCTTTACTTCTTCTGAAAAGTAAATTTAAATGTAGCATTATAATGCTGAATATAGTTTTAAGGATAACCTTCTTGCATACGTCTAACGGCCGTTCTCAATAATCTCTCTATTTATAGATTTGGCTACTAGAGGTAAAATTTTGACATATTTTGTAAGGAGCTTGCGTATGTCAAATATATACCTCTAGTAGCCAAATCCATCGATACTTAGATTATTGAGACCGGCCGTAAATGGAAGTATAGTCAATTATGCCATAATTTTGAAGATCGAGCTAACTATTATTTCTTCAGCATTTGTTGGAGTCAGGAAAAAATCACTAGATATTACTGCTTAAGCTATAAGTACTTTGCACCGATCGTCACTATTACTCCAGGATAGTGCGTGAGGTGGTTGACTCTTACCATCTTGGAATTCTGACATCAACAAATGCAATCTTCGCCTTAAAGATTCCGCGCCACATTGTAAATACGTCATAAGTTCGTAGTTTAGAAGAGTAGAAGTACCGAAAGTGTGAATAAATAAAGTTATGAAGACATCACTAAGTTGCCATCGGTCGACCCTTGACCATGTGCAATTCGAATCGGGAAATAAAAGATTTATCTTAAACCTTTAAATATTTCTTTAACAATTTATATTCTAAAAAAAATATTTATTTATTTATTAAAAATAAACCAACAGCGATACAGTTCCTTTAACATATTGTTGACTTAAGTAAATAACATGGCCAATAACAGGTTTCCCTCAATAAATTAATTATTACATATCAACCCATATGATGGCCCACTGCTGGGCACGGGTCTCCCCAGTAGAACCTACTGGTATGTAGATCCTGGGGGTAATTGCCATAATCGCCACGCTTGGCGAGCGGGTTGGCGATCGCAGTAAGGCTTTAAGTACGCAGAGGACGCTGCTGCCCGTCCTCCGGAGTGAAATCCCTTAGTCGCCTTGACGACACCCACGAGAAGAGATGGGGTGGTACTATTCTTAAGCCGGCACCACACGGCAAAGCCGGCACCACACGGCAAATTTAATTATTAGATTCAGCTTACGAACTTAATTAATAATAATAATATCTTGGTACAACTCACACAATGATTCCACTAAGCAGAGCTTGTACTATGGAAACCAGACAACTGATAAACATACTTATATATTTCTAAATACATACATATTATAGACTAGCGGACGCCTCGCGGTTTCACCTGCGTAGTTCCCGGTCCCGTGGGAATACAGAAATAAAAAATAGCCTATGACACCCGGGGTTAGTGTAGCTTCACAAAGATGAACGAAAGAATTTTTCAAATCCGTCCAGTAGTTTCGGAGCCTATTCAATGCAAACAAACAATCAAATCTTTCCTCTTTATAATATTATTATAGTAAGTATTTAGTACAGAAGTATAGATATAGATAGTATAGATATAGATAAATTACACCTAGACAGAATAAACCATCGTGCTCATCACACAAAGTCTTATTCTTTTTTTTTTTTTTAAAGGTAACTAGCAATGTGGGATTGTCGTCACACATTACTAGCAATCCCGTTAACCCCTCCAGTTAAGCTCTATGGTTAGGAGTGAGGAGGAATATGTTAGGAGTGGGTTCACATCGGTAGTATAATGGCCAGGATTCGAACCCACGACCTCACGATTGCGAGACCGATGCCTTAGCTTAGGCTACCGCCGCTTCGCTGAATGGGAATCGAACCTACGATATTAACTTGCAATTCATTATAAATACTCTTTTAGACATAAACACTTATGTAGGAAACATATAGATAATTACTAACCACTAGGTATGTACTATAGAATATGAAAAGTTAAGATGGATGGCGGTAACTATTTTTTTTTGTGACCTGCAATTTGAAGGATGTTTTGGAGCACCCAAAGACATCCACATCTTGGAATATAGTGTTATAGTTTTAGTTTTAGAATTGACTGCCTCTGTGGCGCGGTGAGAATGTATCCGACTGCTACGCAAGAGGTCGTGGGTTCGATCCCCACCCAGGATAAAACTTTGTGTGATGAACACGATGGTTTATTCTGGGTCTAGGTGTTATTTATCTATAATATGCATGTATTTAGAAATATAGAAGTAAGTACAAGCTCTGCTTAGTTTGGGATCAGATGGCGTTGTGTGAGTTGTCCCAAGGTAAATTATATTATATATTACATTATTATAGTTACTGGCAACGCGCACTATTACGAGCGTAGTTTGTTGTACATCTCGGCACATGTAAAAGTGGTGTGTGTCGGGTTCGACTTAAATATTAAAAATTAAAGTAACAGGGCACAGATTAGATAAGTTTCTGAAATCCTTGTCACATAGGCGCCAAACTGTAGTGAAATGAAAGTTTAGGGTATAAGATAGGACTTATATTTACAAAAAGAACTTAACAACTACTTAAAATTAAAAATAAGTTTATATAACCCATGCGGCCGGCGTCCAGGCGGAGATGCGGCGCTAGTAGGTGGAGGTGCAGCGTCGGTAGGTAGAGGTACGGCCCGGTAGGTAGAGGTACGGCCCGGTAGGTAGAGGTACGGCCCGGTAGGTAGACGCGCGACCAACACTCATGAGCAGGGCTCGGAACCGGTTTATAAATAGCGGTTATTATTGTTAATAAAACCGGTTTAAGGTGTGCTCATCGATTACCCGGTTAATCAAGATATCGGTAATCATAACGAAATAATTTTGATTACCGGTTAAAACAGAGAGCGTAATGCTAACCGATAATGTGAGCTGAATTAACCGGTTAAATTCGCGTGACGCAAGGCACGGTCGTTCGGTCTCAACCTCACGTCATTGAAACTTAGTACTTTTTCTTTCCCACATGTATGGGTTAGACCGTCGTCGTGCGTCGTGTTAAATCATGTTCTCTGCAAAACTACAAGCGTGCGGCCGTTAAATAACGGCCGCACGTGTAGGTTAGCACGTGTACGGTGTAGGTTAGTTATATTAATTGTGTGTATATTCATCATGGGAAAAAGAAAATAAAATAAGATTTAATCTATGTTCGTTAAAAATTAAGAGACCAATAAATCGAAATTTTTGATGAAAGGTTGTAATCACCACGCACGCCTCCGTAAAGCGCGGGTTCCGGAAACTACCCTCGCTTGATTTTTATCACTCACTATTACGAAACTGCCGGTACTTCGACATACAACACTAACGACATCTGCACACTGGCGTGTAATATTTGTTTCGGCGGTGTGTACACTTAATCATCGCGGGATTTTACGATATTGAGAAACGATATCCATCTTCTAGGTTGAAATTGACGTGTTTTTTTTATTTTAACCTCTGCCCGCGCCATGCGGGAGTAGTAGTGACGGTCAGTGGAGAGGATCTGTGGTTCGTGTAGTTCAATCAGTTCATTATTGAATATATACGCGATTAAGACCCGCAGCTTATAAAACTCCATAATGTGTACAAATCGTGAAAGTTTACGAACTAATAAGTTTAGAACTTCTTTAGAAATGCTAACCAAATACGAAATAAAGTTTTGAATTATTACATGGTCACTACATTACACTTGGCCAGCGGAACTTACATACGTATCACTATATACAAAATTTTGTGAGACATGAATCATTTAATATATCTACTGTTGCGTCTACAGACGAATCCGTTAAAGTGGACGATGATGAAATGATACAAAAGCTCACTACAACGTTGTTATGGGAGATTTCAATGCTAATGTGGGAGTACAAAAACGCGGCGAAACGAAAATTGGACCTAACTGCGTAGGGCGCAGAAATCACAGGGCCCATATGCTCGTTAATTTTCTACAGTCGTCGGAGCTTTTCTTAATGAATTCTTTCTTTAAGAAGAAGCCTCACAGAAAGTAGACATGGCAAAGCCCAGATGGTGTAATAAGAAACTAGATAGATTTCATCATTACGGACAAGCTGCAAATAATTAGAGACGTCGCTACAGGATGTATCTCGGAAGTTGTTTCCCGGAAAACGCGAAAAAAGGGAGTCCGAACTCTCACTCGAGATCCTTGAACTAATGAGGGTAAGACGAGACACACAGATGTCTTTGTCAGATATGAGAGCCATAAACCTGAAGATCAGGAAGCTGACATGACCTGACCACCTACGCTACAGCACTCGCAACATTGAGACGGCGATCGATCGAAATAGAGGCACTTAAGTTTTCTCACAGCAGCTAGGCAGACCCTGTCTGACAATACTAAATACAGTGAGTGGTAAAACCTCAAGGCTGGAGATAATTCGGGAAATCGAGAGTTTTTATGGACATGTATGCATCACGGATGGCTAAACCTATGGGACTTAGCGTCGTTGATCACAGAACCCCACTCACGTGCCATTATACCGAGGGCATATCGGATGTCGATCAGGGCGAGGTCGGGGCAGTTTTCGAGTAACTTAAGAATGACAAAGTGCCCTGTGATGACAGAATCACTACAGAGCTTTTGAGAGCAGGTGGGACCCCAGTCCTGAAAGAGCTAGCAAATCTCTTTAACTCCGTCATCCACCAAGGCTTAACACAAACGTGTAGCGGGAGTGCGTGGCTCTGTTCTTAAAAAAATTATAACCCCTTGCTGAAGAACTACAGACCTATCTCATACCTGAGCCACGTCTACAAGTTGTTCTCGAGAGTGATTACCAATCGCCTCTCTAGAAAACTCGACGAGTTCCAGCCCCCGGAACAAGCCGGGTTTCGAAAAGGCTTCAATACCGTGGACCACATCCATACATGACTGCAAGACGAATTCAATAGAGCGTCATATCCCCGAAACTGTTCACCTACGCTCTCGAAGACATCTTCAAGACACTTGATTGGACTGGATATTTCATAAACATAAACCGTGAGTAAATCTCACACCTTCGGTTTGCCGACCATATTGTCGTAGTAGCGCAGTCGCTGGAGCAGCTCAGCGAAATGCTGCACAGCCTAAATGGAGCCTCTAGATGTGTGGGTCTCGGCCGTAGGTTACTTTAACGTGACTTTGAATTGTTTCCAGTTTGGTAAAAGCAACTTCGAACAAGAAGTCGATAGAAGGATTCAATTGGGTTGGGTAGCGTTTAGCAAACTTCGTCGAGTTTTCACTCCGCCTTAACCGCAATGACTGAAGGATCAACGTAACCAGTGCGTCCTACCTGTTATGACCTACGGTGCCAAGTCATTTATTACGGTTGAGTTAGTCCAAAAAAAAACAAAATTGTGCAGCGGGCTATGGAGCGACGTATGCTTGGGAGGATAAAACTCGCAATAAGGTCATCCGACAAAGAACTAAAGTTACCGGTATAGCTCGCAAGTACTGGACATAGGCATCTCCTAATTTTTGCCACAACAGCCGGTCCTCTGCCTTCCGCATCCAGTCCATCCCAGCCACCTTATTTAGGTCGTCGGACCTGGCTGGGGGCCATCCTACCTTACGTTATAGTACTCGATGTGGCACAAGCTTTTGATAAAGTCTGGCATGAAGGCTTGCTATATAAACTGAAAACAATGTTACCAGATCAATTTGCTACTGTCCTAGAATCTTACATTTCTAGTAGAGCATTTCGAATACGCCAAGAGGATGTTTGTTCTAAAAATAAAGAAATAAAAGCTGGAATTCCACAAGGCAGTGTTCTAGGTCCGGTCCTGTACCTTTTATACACCCGTGATATTCCAGAGCTCGAAAATAATGCTATTGTAACCTTTGCTGACGATACATCCATCATAGAAGTAGGAAATACCCACAACGAATCAGTAGAAAAGGTTCAAGTAGCCATCAACCAAGTCTTAGAGTGGACGACAAAATGGAGAATAAAACTTAATGAGAGTAAGTCCGTTCACGTTGACTTCACAAATAAAAAAGGTCAATACTGCCCGGTGCTTATACCAACCAATACCCTACTCGAATACAGCTAAGTACCTCGGTATGACGCTTGACGCAAAGTTACGCTGGAAAGCACATGTCAAGAAAAAAAGAGAAGAGCTATCCCTACGCTACCAGAAGAAGTACTGGCTACTGGGAAGACACTCTTCCCTCTCAGTATACTACAAAGTCCTGCTATATAAACAGGTGTTAATGCCAGTATGGACTTATGGTATACAGCTTTGGGGCTGTACCGCTCAGTGCAATCGACAAATAATACAAAGATTCCAGAACAAAGTGCTCAAGGATATTGTCAACGCCCCTTGGTACTTAAGAAACTGTGATCTTCACCGGGACCTTAAAATGGATGACATAGAGACAGTTTTATACAAAAAATTGCTGAAGCACATCAAAGCAGGCTTCAACAACACGTGAACGTCGAGGTAATCCAGCTCCTTGATGCCACTGAGTTAAAAAGAAGATTGAAACGGCTGAAGCCGTTAGAATTAGTGGAGTGTAACAGTGACATATTAAATGTAGTGTAAGTGCAACGTAAAAGAACATATGAACAAAATGACTTCACATATGTAATAGAGACAATAAGATAAGTGTTATTGGACACATTCTTAGATTTAAGTCTTTATAGCAATTTAGGTCATAATTAAATTACTCATTAGTCTTTAGGGCCAGATTGTAATCTATATAAAGTATTGTAATAGATACTTAATTATAAAAAAAAAAACGAACTAGTAGTTCCTGAGATTGCCGCGTTAAAACAAACAAACTCTTTAGCTTTTTAATATTAGTATAGATATGTTACTTTTTAGATTTAATTCAATTGTTTTACTTTATTTCACTGTATGTTTACTTACTATCATCTGTATCAGAAAGTATATTTTCGGCAACACCAAGAAAAAGCGGTTGACTATCCGGTAAGACTTCATTCGTTGATAAGAATTTATAGCATTTTTGTATGTTAAAAAATGTAACTACTGATATTCACAATTTCACTCAATTATTATTATGATTCAATGCGCAAACGTAAATGTTTAACTATACAAATGTAAACATATACAAAATACTCTGTGAATCTGAACGTTGACTAAACAGACGAAACACTCGGTTCAAAAAATTAATACAGATACGCGTACTCACTTATGTCCTTGAAACTCAAATTAACCGGTTTATTTCGCTGAACAGTATCGGAATTTGTGAAAAACCGGTTTCCCATTTTAACCGGTAAATAACCGGTAAAGATAACCTTAACCTGAATTCATTTCGGTTCGGGGTCAATGACCAAAACCGGTTTGGAAATTTAACCGGTTTCCGAGCCCTGCTCATGAGGCTTATAGAAAAGTGTACAAAATCTTCGGGTGAGCAGGACCCAGGCGGCGACACTGTAGTACCGACGTATCAAAGATTGCTTGCTTAAATTGGTTGGTGAAAGTGAAACATCTGGTGTCCCACAGGACTATCCCATTGATCGCCAGAGCTTTGTATTTTCAGTAGACCTATAGTTGAATCGTCTATGTGAAAATACGCTCCAAGTTCTGTGCCCCATGATTAAGAAACTGTTGCCTGACACTTAACACCTCAAGATACTTACACCCCGTGCTACCTTCTGTGATGACCAGATAGCTAAGTATAAGCAGTCAGAGCCGAGTCATATGCCAAGGTTTATAATTGACTAGCTGTCCCGCGCAACTTCGTCTGCGTAAATTTTCCCCGTTTTTGAAACTATTCTCATTGCTGCTTCGCTCCTATTAGTCGTAGCGTGATATTATATAGCCTATAGCCTTCCTCGATAAATGGACTATCCAACAGAAGAAGATTTTTTCAAATCGGACCAGTAGTTCCTGAGATTAGCGCGTTTAAACAAACAAACAAACTCTTCCGCTTTATAATATTAGTATAGACTAGCTGTCCCGCGGAACTTCGTATGCGTAAATTATCCCCGTTTTTGCAACATTTCACGTCGCTACTCCGCTCCTATTAGTCGTAGCGCGATGTTATGTTATTTGGTTAGATGATATAAAGGTAAATATATGATTAAAAATGACGCGCGAGTTCAGAAGCATTTTACAGAAACATATTTGCAGTTCGTTGTGAAAAGTAAATATTAATTTATAAAAGTGAATTTATATTCCGACGCGACTCAAAAGGTGTCGTGTAGCTACATAAGTCAATATTTCAGTTGTGCCATCGGAAGTACAACCCTGTGGCTTCTGTAATAGTGATTTAAGTCGAGTATCGAGTCGTAACTGTTTTTTGCAGCTATTTACAAAAGCGTGATCTTTCAGTTTTTTAATTATTTTTTGATTGAGCAGCAATATGTTAGGAATATATTCAAATGAATCATAGTTTTAAATTAATCCTTGAAAAACCTGTGAGTTGTTCTTATTTTAATTATTAGATATTTTTCTGTATTTAATCAATTTACACGAAGACTTGTTGTTACTTTACCTACTTGTATCATTTATCACATAATTTTAGCATGTATTAGAAACTAGCTGACCCGCGCAACTTCGTATGCGTCAATTTTCCCAGATTTTGGAACATTTTTCATCGCGGCTCCGCTCCTATTGGTCTTAGCGTGATGTTATACAGCCTATAGCCTTCCTCGATAAATGGGCTACCCCAAATTTTTTTTAAATTCGAACCAGTTGTTCCTGAGATTAGCGTATTCAAACAAGCAAACAAACGCTTTAGCTTTATAATTTTAAGTATAGATTAAAAACTGGGCAAGTGCATGTCGGGCCACGCACAATGTAGGGTTCCGTGGTCCCCCCCCCATCCGAATAATGCGGCTTAAGAAGTGGGTTTTCTGTTGTTTTTGTTTCATACTTACAAAGTTATATCTACTTAATAATATTTTTAAATGGAATTTATACGAAAATGTTGTTACTTCTTATTTGTTCAGCTGTTACTCGTAAACTTGTAAAGCCTACTTAGCTTTGATAGTTTCCCTTTTAATTTCACTATATATACTACTACCGTGATTTTTTTCACATACCCAACATCAACCATTTACTTAGCTGATAGGGCGGGGAGGGGGGGGGCACTTGACTCTTACAAAAAAATGCACTTTATAAATCTAAAAATCATGCATCCCAACCAATTAAAGTAACGTTTAAAAAAAAACCATATAATAATACCCCACACGATGGCGTAAGTAAGAAAAAAAATCACATCCCCACTTTACATATAGGGGAAGTAGACAATTTTTTTTAAGACTTTTTTCTTTCACTCTGTCGGCGTAAGTAATATGTGATTCCATGCAAAATTACAGCCTCCTAGCACTAACAGCCTCTGAGCAAAGATGCGGACGAACGGACATGTCAAAACGAACGGACATGGCGAAACTATAAGGGTTCCGTCTTGCCATTTTGGCTACGGAACCCTAAAAAAGGATAACTCACATTTTTCATAAATTAATTTAAAAGCATGATATTTACCACAACATTTTAATACACAGTAAAGTAAACACTTTTATCTACAAAAGAAGGTGTTCAAGTCTAACTTAACCCACTTAGATCGCGAACTACAATATTTTAAATCTTGTTTTTATGCTCATGTAAAGTGGCGATTTTTTAATTGTATCACTTGTCACAGGAGGCAAAGAATCATATGTGCTATGCATATAGTACAATGATGTATAAGTTATTAGTGTTATTAACTTATTACACTGTGCTATAAATATGGGTTGCAAGATAGATATTGGCTCGTAATTTCTTTCAACGAGTATCTGCTCAGAGATTGGCTGTCTGACTTAGTGTCGGCAGTTAATTTCCCAAAGGTATTAGGTAGATAGTGTAGGTTTGGTGTTATTGTAGACATTAAACTTGCATTGGCTTTTGCCGTTTGTTACAAAGTTAGATACGTTCTTGACCGTATTGCAACGGCCGTGGTCACAGGTAGACTGTGGAAACGTTGGGCAATAAACAAAGGTATTTAGCCTTAAAATAATATATTTACGCGATTAAGACCCGATAAGTAGGTTCTGTAACAACAACAGCACTTTTGGTAGGGTTTCGCGTAGCACTGGGTCCTATTTTCACAGTGATAAATCAAACGAGTAATCCCCTTTTACTAAATGTATTCGAATTCTCAGCTTAATTATTAAAACATTCACAATTCGACTTTTCAGGCCATCGGCTCTGGCGGTTCTCTCTCTCTCTCTTGTTTTCCTTCTACCTTTTTACAAATTCAAATATTTAATGTTTATCAAATTAATATGGGGGTGCTGCCACACTATACATCATATTAGAGGACTGATGAAAATTATATTATTAAAAACCGGGCAAGTGCATGTCGGGCCACGCACAATGTATGGTTCCGTAGTCCCCCCTCCCATCCGAATAATGTGGCTTAAAAAGTGTGGTTTTCTGTTGTTTTTTATTTCATACTTACAACGTTATATCTACATAATAATATTTTTCAATGGAATTTGTACGAAAGTTTGTTACTTCTCATTTGACCAGCTGTTACTTGTAAACTTGTAAAGTCTACTCAGCTGTGATAGTTTTCCTTTTAATTTCACTATATATACTACTAACTATTTTTTTTACATACCCAACATCAACCATTTAGCTGGCAGGAGGGGGGAGGGAGCACATGACTCTAACAAAAATTTGCACTTTAAAGCTTAATATTTTACAAACGGATACCTAAGTTTAAAAATTGTCCTTCCAACCAAAACATTTTTAAAATACCTATCTAATCATACCCCACACGATGGGGTAAGTAAGAAGAAAAAATCACACCCCTACTTTACATATACCCTATGAAAAATAAAAAATAGTTTGGCGTAAGTAGGTACCTACTATTTGTGTATCCATGCAAAATTACAGCCTCCTAGAACTAACAGTCTCTGAGCAAAGGGGCGGACGGACGGACGGACATGGCGAAACTGTAAGGGTTCCGTTTTGCTATTTTGGCTACGGAACCCTAAAAAATTGAAACATATGTATGCTTGAATAATTATAATATCTAATAATTACTTACTAACAGTCTCCTAGAATGCTTTCTTACATCACAATCAACTTTTGCTCTACAACTTTATAATTTTTTATCGTTAAATATATATTTGAATAATAACTTAAAAGCTTGGTGTCCAGGAATTAAAAAGGTGTTTAATCTTTTGTACCTGGTGATTAAGATTCTTCTCTAATATTATAAAATGGTAAATTATATTATTTATCTACATTGAAAATATTGAAAGCTACAACGAGGTAGCTTTCTTTAAATAAATACAGGGAGAGGAAAGATTAAGATTTCTGAGTCAACAACTATGCTTAGTTATTTTTACGTACCTACTTTACGCTTTGCCACATGATACCGAAAATACAGAAGACCACTTATAAAGAAAACGCTCCTGACGCTCTCACACAAAGACATCGTGGCACGCCTTCCGAACAAACTGCAAAGATCTGATTAATGTCCATAGTTGTTTAAATGTCCACAAGTACCTCCTTAAATGAAAGAAATTCTTGCGGCAATCTATGTTTTTAAAAACTTTACATAAACTACAGCATTATCATCAATCAATCACATCTCAAAGTGAGTTCAATCGTGCTACCATTTACCATTTCCTGGCTTCATTTCAAGCTTTAGAATACTATTTGACAATAAGATTTGGAACAGTGAAATGCGATATTGTAGAAGTAGTAGGTACCTACACTTTGTGGGTAAAAACATGTGTAGATATAAGTAAGTATGACTAAATAACAAAAAACCAAGCGCTTAAAAAATAATTAATGCGGTGTTCAGTCCACAATAAAATTGAAACAAAAAAGAGAGAGGTGACTTATGGACACCGGTTGGTGCGTAATTCCTTTTGTTATCTTGTTTTGTGCTTGTAATAACTAAAACACTAAAATAACCTAATCTAACTATCTAATTTAAAAAAAAATCTTGAACAGTTTGAAATGATATTTTAAAATTGTCCTATTTTAAATTAAGATTTTTCACACATAAAATACACACATCGACATCGACATAAGTAAAATAAACAGCGGTCGCTCTGACGAATTAAGGTGGCAGGAAGAGAGCCGAAAACGGTCGCCGGAGGCAGAGAGTAGAGGCGTTACATACGCCAGCCTCTTCAGCGGGGTGAAGGCCGCTCTTTTAGCTGCTGGCGGCGTAGAAGTTAGTTTCCGACGCTCACAAACCGGGGCTCGGCTCCTTGAAGTACCAGGAGCGGAGGGCGCGAAAAAGGCCGACCTGGTAGAGGAAACGCTGAGGCGTCTTGCGGGAGGCGAAGGAGGCGTCAGGGTCGCTAGGCCGATGAAGTGCGTGGAGTTGCGCGTCTCCGACCTGGACGACTCTGTGACATCCGTGGAGGTCCGGGAGGCAATAAGCAAAAGACTCAGTGCTCTCCCTGAAGCGTAAAGGACGGCGCGATCCGCCCTGGCCCAGGCGAAGTTGGTGTGGCGTGGGTGCGTTGCCCCGCCACCACGGCCAAAACTTTGGCAGAGGCAGGCCGGCTCCTCGTGGGTTTCTCGGCCGCAAGGATCACCATCCTCGAGGCGAGGCCCGCGAGATGCTACCAGTGCATGAGTGCGGGGCACCTGCGCCCACAATACACCAGTAGCTTTGACTGCAGCGGACTTTGTTTCCGCTGCGGTCAACTGGGGCAGACGGCAGCGAGATGTACCGCTGCACCCCACTGCCCCGTGTGCACTGCGGGTAGTTTGCCCGCCAACCACATGATAGGGAGGGCAGGGTGCAAGCCTCCTAAGGCTGCCCAGCCAACGGAAACAGGCCTTGCTCCGGCCGACCCCTGCACCCAGGCTCCGGTGCGGATGGAGGAGGGTGGGGATGAGGCGCCTTCCCATGCCTCTCAACCCTCCACCTAACGGACTCCTTCAGCCATCCTCGCTCCTCGCCCTTGTCGTCAGTGATAGGGGTACCGGATGCGTTGCGCGGTCCAGGACGCGGTCGCACCCTCTTGCAAGACTACATCTCGTCGCCGGCGAACAGACCGACGTTTAGGCGCAGACGCACGTGACGTCGTTTGATGGGGCTGTAGGCGTGATGGACGGGGAAGTTTCCCACCCTCACGGCTTTCCGCGATGGCGGCATTCTGTGTGTCAGGACGCCGCAGGAGCAGAAATGGCTACTGGGTGGGTCGCCGAAGATATAACAAATTCCGGCGGCCTATCAGTGAAGGCGGCGAGTAGGTACACGGCCGATTTTTTAGTGGGGGCAGAGCCTGCCACGGGTGCTGGAGGTGTGCGTTCATTCATGGGTGCTGGATGCATTATTTACGGCCATAAAAAAAAGTCATATAAACATTACAAAAATACAACTAACCTTTAAAACACAACTTCCTTATTCTAATATCCATAACATAAATGATAGATTTTTGAACAATACACGGCCGATTTTTTAGTGGGGGCAGAGCCTGCCACGGGTGCTGGAGGTGTGCGTTCATTCATGGGTGCTGGATGCATTATTTACGGCCATAAAAAAAAGTCATATAAACATTACAAAAATACAACTAACCTTTAAAACACAACTTCCTTATTCTAATATCCATAACATAAATGATAGATTTTTGAACAATGTAAAAATGTTACACTTCTTTTTCCGTCTCTCAGTCTCAGCCCTCAAACAAAACTGTGCGATATGGAACTACGTTCCAAAATACATTGGCCCCTGACATGAAGCAGCAAAACTTATCAAGACGTTTGGGCAGTCAAGACTGCCAAAGCCACGGGTATCTTGGGACAACTCACACAGCGCCATCTGATCCCAAACTAAGCAGAAACTGTACTAAGACAAGTGATACACATTTTTGTACTTCTAAATACGTACATGCCTGTAGGTACAAATAAAAAAAAAAGTGTCTGTTGGTAATGTCAAAATAACGGTTTTTTTACTAAATGGTATGAAAGGATATATTGTACTGATAACGAAAACACAGTTATATTTATTTTTTGTCTATCCGTTTGTTCCGTCTAATCTCAGTAACGGCTGGACGGATCTAGACAGGAGTTTCACTATAAGACAGCTAATGAAGTAAGGCTTAACTTAAGGCTACTTTTATAATCACGCTAGCGTATATAGGGAGTGAGCAGCACTGCAACTTCGTGGGGACGATCACGGGTACAGCTAGTTATACATAAAATTTACACGCAGTCACAATAAACCATCGTTCATCATGCAAAGTTTCATACAGAGTGGGGATCCAACCTTGACCTCTGGTTCAGCAGTCTGGGCCACTAACCACTTCACCAACAGGCCATACCTACATAAATTAGTGGAAATAAAGTGTTCTTGTATACCTTTCGAGGCATTGAACCTTAATAAGCAGTCGAATTTTTTTTTCCTTTCTTTTTTAAAAGATAACTAGCAATGTGGGATTGAGTCCCACATTACTAGCAATCTTGTTAAACCCTCCAGCTAAGCTCAAAGGCTTGTATTAGGAGTGGGTTCACGTCGGTAGTATAATGAGTAGGATTCGAACTCGCGACCTCACGATTGCGAGACCGATGCCTTAGCCATTAGGCCACCCACCATTGCTTGAGTACTTGATGCTTATTTCTTGTTCCATGAAATCTCTGTCTACGTAATAAAACAAAGCTCATCCTATGTTCTAGACAAAACAAGCTCCGGGCTCGAATTACCAAGAGCTAATTGAATTTGTTTGTTTATTAACACGCAGGTTAACTTAATAAAACGTAGGTAGTAGTTTAGTCTAAGTAAACGAGGTTTGAAGTAATTTTTACAGGCATTTCTTGCCAATTACTTTACAAATACAATAATAAAATTGCATTTTTGAAATGAATGCGAGGGCCTAACTCGCTAGCATCAAGGGATAGAGAAATTTGAGGTCTAGTAACATAGTCCAGACAGGTGGTTCGCTTCTGGCCACGGTTTGACTACGGAAGTCTCGGGTTCGATTCCTGAGTCTGGATTTCAAATTTTTCTTTCTTTCAAAAATGCAATTAATGTATTTGTAAACGAGGTTTCGTTTGATATATGATTCTACGGGTATTAGGTATTCATTTTTAATTAGTTTTCCTTTATATATTTTACTAGCTGTTCCGAGCAACTTCGTATGCGTACATTTTCCCCGTCTTTGCAACATTTTTCATTACTGCTCCGCTTCTATTGGTCGTAGCGTGATGTTATATAGCCTATAGCCTTCCGCGATAAATGGGCTACCCAACAGAAAAATAATTCTTCAATTCGAACCAGTAGTTCCTGAGATTGCCGCGTTCAAACAAACAAACAAACTCTTTAACTTTATAATATTAGTATAGATTATTTTATATATGTACGATAAAAAATAAATTTGAGGAATCAAAAGCCATGCAAAAAAAGAGATGGAAACCAGATCCCCCTAATATTATACCCAATGTCATGTAGTCGGCAGGCATGAAAGAATCTCGACGAATTTACCTCAGACTGCATGATATTACCTATACCTATTTAAAGGAGGTCTTGTTTCCATCTATTTGCGCAGTGAGTTTTCGATTTTTTATTTATTACTTTTAAGTGATAACTTTTATCACGGCTATTGAGAATTGAAACGAGAATGGTTGTTTTTACCCGACTGCGGAGGACCCGATTACGGTCATGTCACACATTTTTAAATTGCTTACGACGAGCCGGTGCTGGGTCCTGACAGGCCCGCATTTAGGGCAGGGCAGGCGGGGCAACCCCACACGTTACGTTTTATTTTCAAACAGTTTTTTTTATACTTGCACAAACATAATAATTTTTATTGTTCTTGAATATTTAAAACAATATCCATATTTGTTTCCTTCAATCTGTAAAATATCGATAAATAAGTATATCAGAAAGACCTGATTACTAGTTTCATTTAACCATAAATTTTTGAATTGATCTAGCATCTCAGTGACAATACTTTTATGAAGCATCGGAAGTTCAGTGTTCGATTCTTTACAATTTTGTTAATAACAATCTCGACGCACATTTGCGTGAATTGTATGAGAATGTTTGTCATAAATAAGATAATATTTTTTTTATGCTTAAATCTCATAAATGATAGATTTTTCTCAGCCTGCAAACAAAACTGTGAAAAAAAATGTGAGGGAATTATTTAATTTTATGAGAGACGTGATTAAAGTATAAATTATTTTTGGTGTACTGCAAAGCTCGGACACCTCCAACAAGATTTTCACTTCAAGAAATCATATAAAAAAAGGAAATGAAAATTTTGAAAACTTGCAGAGTTAAGCTATTATAGTTATAGAATTTTATAAGCTACCCACGGGTCTTAATCGCGTAAATATTTTATTTTAAGGCTAAATTATAAATACCTTTGTTTATTGCCCGACGTTTCGACCGTATTGAAACGGCCGTGGTCACGGGTAGACTGAGTCTATCAGATCAGTCTACCCGTGAGACCCGTAGCTTATAAATTTCTATAATGTGTACAAATCACGAAAGTTTACGAACACATATTGCTATTATAGTTGTCGTGTGTTCTTTGCGCTATCGTGGCCACTGCGTCCCGTAGTAGTAGGCATTATTGAAAAATACGTGATGATTATTTATGAAATCTAACTACCTACCCATATTTTCTGTAGAATTTATCTATCACAATAAAGTGTTATGAGATATTTTGAAAAATTTATCTATCATAAAGGGTCGCGAAACAGTGTGACCTATAAATTGATAAAACTAACAATAAGGTTTGAATCGGTAATTTTAAAGACCTCATAAATCACATTTTTTCCAACATGGTTATTTTGCTGAAAATAGTTATTCTGGGTAAAAACTGGGCATACGTATTCTGGGTAAAAATTACGTAAGACGTTACATTCCTTCTTGATAACACTGCGTGAAAGACATTCATTTGCATAAACAACATTGGTCAGTGACTTATGAGGTTTTTGCATGCACTACTAGATAACGGGAGTAGTTTATGACTGAGTTTGACATATTAAATTTGTTTTGTACTAATTGGTTCAGCAATAATTCAATATTCAAATTTGTCAACAATCGTCATTAAGGATTTAAAAACAGGCAAATCGTGATTATCGTGAATCTGACTGCCTCTGTGGCGCGGTGGGAGTGTGTCCGACTGCTACGCAAGAGGGGTTCGATTCCCACACGGGACACCACTTTGTGTGATCCACAAATTGATGTTCTGAGTCTGGGTGTAATTTGTGTCCGTGACTTGTATGTTTGTAAAGTCCCCCGCGACACAGGGCCTGTATCCTACTGCGGGAGTCTTCTTTAAAAAAAAAAAAATTGGTAAAAGGTGGAGGTCTGTTTAATGTTGATACATTATATAAAAAATAATATTGGGCCACATATTTAGTATTTATAACTTTTTTTCAACGGCTGACGCGGTCACAATAAAAATTATACATTGTTGAGATTTATGTTGACTTTGACTGACTCTTATCTATTTGCTCTTATGTGGTCATTCGTTTTTCATCAAATGACCATGATTTTGGAGTCATAACAAAAATGGTCGAAAGCATAATCATATCTGCGTCCCAGGAGAATACATTGATTTGGTTTCGAACTCCAGCTCAACATTTACAGCCATATAGCTAAAAACTGAAGATTTATTGGAATTTAAGAAATGGTGGACAAACTTGTACAAAAAAACATGTTTGTCAACTGATATTATAGAAAAAAAGTCCCAAAGGACCAGAAAAAGTCATTCGATTCGATCTATGATTCAGATTGGAAAGAAACTATCATAGCCGAGGAATATATTGATGGATTCATTAAACATTCATTCATAGAAAAAAAGTCCCAAAGGACCAGATAAAGTCATTCGATTCGATCTATGATTCAGATTGGAAAGAAACTATCATAGCCGAGGAATATATTGATGGATTCATTAAACATTCATTATTATTAATAAAAAAATTACGTCTTCTGTTTCACTTTTATCACCCAAAGCCTATGATATAAAAGGGGGCCCATCAATAAAAAACAAATAGACGATTTAAAACAAGTTCAGGATAGCATTCTGGAAGAGCATATGCAATTTTTAACAACATATTTAGCTATCTTCAATATTTGCAGTTGGCCAACTGCAAATATTGAAGATAATCTAGACGAGAATGATGGAGAATTACTACCTTGAAGATATTAAAACATGACTAATTAATACATGTAAAATGTTATAAGATTATGTTTATGTGCAATTTTCAATAATAAAAACTTTTTTTACTACCATTGTTTTGGTTATATTATATATCAGTAACCCTATTTCTAGCTAAAACAACATAAGTCAAGAACAGTTTTTTTTTTTAATTTATCTATCAATAAACTGTGAAGTTTATTCGCTATTTAATTTTTTTACTACTCAAATACTAAATTAAGCATAAAAAAATCGTTTGAAACTAATTCGTTTGTGTATATGAGGTTTTTGAAATGACCGATTCGTTTGCTTGTTAAAGTTTCCGTCTTCATTGTCATCTGTTTGTAGCTTTTCTTAGTTTTTTAGAATATAACAGCTTTTAAGAATAAAATAGCTTTTAACATTCAACACAGCTCTAAATCCGATCCTGTGTCCTGAACTCAGAATCCGAATTGACAAATATAATAATTCTACTAATAAATCTTCTAAATTCTAAATCTTCAAAATATAACTACGAGTATGTTTTTAAAGCATTAAGCGTTTTTCGACGCCAACAATTTATATTAAGTTAACTCATAAAAGTGTACTTTACAGTAAAGAAAAGAAAGAAGGGAAAAACGTGATAACTTTCATATTAATTAAAATTGTTATTTGAAATGTAGTACTCTTAATAGTTAATTTTATCATGGCAATATTGCATATTTATTTATCCTTAATTCTTTGTATATTTTGTTTTAGCTCAAGTTAGCCGTATTTAGACTTAATTCCTCAATAAGATTTTACTACACACGTCTTATACCTAGTGTATTACGAGAGATCATGGTGGGAGTGTGTCCGACTGCTACGCAAGAGGTCGTGGGTTCGATTACCACACGGGGCACCACTTTGTGTGATCCAGAAATTGTTGTTCCTAGTCTGGGTGTACTTTGTGTCCGTGACTTGTATGTTTGCAAAGTCCCCCGCGATACAGGGCTACTGCGTAAGTCGTTTTAAAAAAGAGTGTTATTTTTATTGCTTTGCAATAATAACTTTAAAATATTTATGCATAGGTTTTCATTAGGTTGCTATATAGATTCACAAGATATATATTAATAATAATTAATAATATTTATATTATTTATTATAATAAATATTGTAGTACAATTTAATTACAATCCTATTTAGGGTATACAAAGTCTGCATTAACATGTTGGGTGAGGTGCTGTATTCCTAGCTAGGTTATATAAGTAACCTGTAGTAACGAGTAGGAGGTGGAGTACATTCCCATAGGAGACGAATTTAAAAAAGTATATACAGTACTTACTTAAATGGTGTAAATTTATGCACCAGTGAGATACTACTTAATTTAAGTGACATTAAACATTAATTGAATGGTGTGGGTAGATGTGTACAGTAGGATCAACGTAACTTGACCGGATTGAAGTTAGGTTCTTATCACTTTCGCGCATGTCATAGGGATGCGACTCTAAAATTACTTACGAAAACGATTAATTATGTTTAATCGATTAAAAATACTTACAACATTTTAATTCAACAATATAAAAACACTATTTAAAAGAGTTCATAAAAGGAAACTTGAAAAACAATTTCTTTACGAAAATAATCACAAAAAAACATGAGTTGGTAATACTAATTATGACAATGTAATGCGTAATCGCATCTCTAATTCTCTTGGTTTAGTTACCGCCCCCGCCCCCCGCTTCCTGTCACCATTTACTTCCAAAAAATGCATCTGCGCAACTACTTGTCGCCTACTTCAGTCCAGCCTAGTTACGTTGATCCAACTGTAGTGTAAATAGCACCGAGTCTGATTGAATGCGTGTGTTGTGAATGAGTGCGTTATTGTGTAGTGTGGTATGTGTTTAGGTGGTATATGTCCGTGTTTGTGAGTGTTGAGTGTGCGGAACTGTCGCAGAGCTCCAGTGTTTGTACAATATGTAAAGTTGTGGTACAAGTGGTGAGCATTTGCACCAGTCAAACGCTCTGAACATTTCAATAATAAAATAAATTACTTTTAATAATAATTGTTGATGTGCATAATGTCATTAATATTACGAAATTATATAATTACTACGATTTATAATCATATTTAATAATTATTACATTACATGCAATTTCGCAAGATTTAAAATATCATATGTAAAATTTAAATATTTGGTGGCAAAGTATTTTTTTATTATTGATCATATATGTGGGCAAATTATGGCTATACTAAATTAATTTTAACAGTGTCTAATGACCCTGTTATAAATGTTTCTGTCTCATCATGACTTTTATTTTGGAGGAATGCGTAAATGGCCTTCTTGCATTCGTTTGAAATTATGCTAAACCATTTATGGGGCATTGCATACTCGTTTTCTTGTATCGGGACGGACGTTGAAAGAAGTAAAATCTCTTGATAAACGATTGTGCACTCGTGGAATTGTACAAACTTTGTCTTTCTGGCGTTTAGATATATCTTGTTAAGGAGTTAATCGATGTTGTAGTAAAATGGTTTGTAAAATGAAATGTTCCTTTACATTAATGACGCTCTGAGAATCATACAGTTTCTTAGTAGGGAAGATGCTTGGGCAAAATGTTGCCACTATCAAGGTGACCCTGTATGCGATTTCTATTGGCTTGAGAATAGTCCTTGAAGCCCCACCCCAACAAGATATTCAATCTATACTAATATTATAAAGCGGAAGTGTTTGTTTGTTTGTTTAAACGCGCTAATCTCAGGAACCAAATCCGATTTGAAAAAATATTTTTTTGTTTGAGAGCCCATTTATCGAGGAAGGCTATAGGCTAAATAACATCACGCTACGACTAATAGGAGCTGAGCAGCGACGAGAAATGTTGCAAAAACGGGGAAAATTTACGCATACGAAGTTGCTGGACAGCTAGTATGTAATAAAAGATGTGCATTAGGCAAAGTAGACAATTTTAATAGTATTTAGGTTTGAGTAAGAGTTTTAAATATATAAATTAATTTACGGACTCTGCTTGTAAGCAAGTTAATGTGCAATTTGAAATTTAGAAGTTTGTCCAAAATAACACAGCTATGTATTTGGAACAGGTGGTTTCTGCACGGCAGGAATGTGCTTTGAAATTTATTATAGTGTGTGGTTGCGGGGCTTTGCTGATTGAGTAAGTAACAAAATTCGTTTGATTGGTATTTAGTGTAAGAGTGTGAGCAGTGATACAACCAAATATTGTGTTAAGGCCATGCTGTGCTGCGTCTTCCAATTTAGGCCAGGTATTAGCAATACAATTTATGGCAGCGTCATCTGCAAAAACTACAATTTTGGCATTGATAAACATAAGAAAGGGCAGCTAACATTCAGTAAGGACCACCAAATCACAGTCTAATGATATATAATGCATTAGAGTTTGAATGTTCAAAAAGTTACGATTTATTGAACGAATATTTTGTGAAAGTAGATACTTTAGTGTTCTCCGGGGCACACGAATGTGTTACAGATACAAAAGTTCGTCTATTTGGTCAAGTAATATATTAACGTTATCGTTAATTTTTAAAAGGAAATATAATAAAAGTCTATAATATAAAATAATTAAACCCCGAAGGTGTCTGGTAGAATTTCCTTCGGGGTAGCTGTTGGATGAAGTAGGATATTATGACTAATTAGGTTAGCAGCAGTATAATAATATTTAATTAGATACCACGTTGTTGCCTCAGTTGGTAAGGCACAAGCTTGAAGAAGATTACGCTCGATTTGTTCGACTTTATCTTCTAGTGTAGATAACATTATGGCCATTTTGTTGCGTTATTTTTCCAAGTTAGTAATTTTGTTTTCAACCGAAACAAATGTCGACGATTTTTCCGATTCACTATTTATATCCTTTAATTCCGTATAATGTTTATTTATTTCTATAAGATGGTCTTCTAATTTATCCAGTCGTATATTTTGAGCTCACATCATCTCTTTTATCACATCTCGCATGTCTTTTTTAAGCTCTCCAGCTCATCGCTCGTAGTGTCACCTGACAAGCATTTGCGTTTTGTCCGGCTGGTAGTATTGTGTTGCGCGGGGTCGTTTAAAAAGTTGAACATCTGAATTAGAGAGTTCTGTTCCCATTGGAGGAGTCCTAGGTGGTATTTTAAACATTTCAAGTTTGTAGTTATGGTTCCGTTACACGCTTTCGCTTTTAGATTGTGGCAAGCGGTAAAGATGACGTCCCTTATCGTGTATACAGTGCAGCGATGCGATGCGTTGCGAGCTATGTGCAAGTGCGTAGCTTTCGAGAACCATACGTCTCACCTGTTGCTGTCCTGTTTCTTCGTGCGATGAGTCTCCACAACTTTATTAAAGTTAGCTTTATTTAACCGGTACAAGTGTTTTTCAAAAGCTTTTTTTCAGCAAACATCAACGTGTAGTCATACATCATTCAAAAACATTTTAAGGTTTCTACTTTTTTTTTTTTGATTGAGTGGTCATTTTTGGAAATAATCGCTCCGAAAGTTATAAATAGTCATAAATTGTGTGTCCCCCCCCCCATAACTTTTAACCGTGTGACCAAATAATTTGAAAAAAATCACAAAGGTTAAAATTAGCGCTTAATAAATACTTTAAACTAAAATTATTTCGGACATGATCGGATATGCCGTCATTGAGTTATTTCCGAAAAACTGCGTTTCTCAACAAAAGGTCGTAATTGCCATGAGCATACGCTTTTCTGATGCAATTATTCAAGGCTGCGTAACCCTACACGAGCTTGGTCCGACATGCTCTTGCCCGGTTTTTTAAATTCTACGTTATTATTTTTTTCGGATTGATACTGCATAATGGTCACTATCATTGAACGTTGCAGGCGAGGTAATTGAATTACAGCGAGTAGATATTGCCGATACTGAAACTGCGTTATTGCAGAAGCGTTAGTGTTATACATATATACGATTATATTGAAAACTGTTACGTTTTGGGCGACTTCAATGCTTACCCTACTTGCCCGTTTTATGCCGAATTAATTGACTTTTGTCATGAATTTGAATGGAGCTGTGTTGATACGGAGTTGTTAGGTATTAACTCAGACACATATACATTTGTGAGTAAGGCACATGGCTGGACCATTGTGTAGTAACAAAGGCAGTACACGACTCTGTAGTTGCATCGCGGGCTAATTATGACGTAGTGTGTTCGGATCATTACCCACTTGAAATTTATTGTTTATTTCATTAGATTTGTCATAAGCAACTTAAGCATAATAATTATTTAGATAATTATATTGTATGGAGTGAAAGAAATTCCGAACAAATACAGTATTACACTTAAACTTGGGCTTATTAACTTTTATAAAAGGTTCAGAAAGTGTTTCGACAAACCTTGTCAACAATATTGTCGTTGCAACGATATAGACAACATGTACAATAATATTGTGCGAGTGTTACGGAAATCGGCGTTGGTTGGTCGAGTAGTCGGCAGAGGTAGGAGAAAGAAGGTTCTTACGGGATGGAAAAGGCATGTTGGTGGCGCATGGGGGGAGCCCAGGCTGAAGTTTTGTGTATGGCTGGATTGTGGTAAGCCGTCTTCAGGTCCAGTGTTTGATGACATGATTGTGTGAATCCAGAAAGACATTTGAATCTCGTTTAAAGTGGTGTCAAACACACCAAGAGCAAATACAAATGGATATCTTAGCTTCACACCACTCTAAAAACAATTTTCGGTCATTTTGGAAGCACACAAACAGGCTGAACAGAAGGCCTGGCTTTCCTGTATCGGTTGGTGGCGTCAGTGATCACGTAGGCGTTGCCAACCTCTTTAAGGAACATTTTAAACTGAACCCCAGCCTGTGTATGCCTGATGTTGCCAGCCGTCATGATCTTGAAACTAGATTTATAGCCCAGGAAGTCCAAGGTGTCATCAACACCATGGTAAAAGGAAAGTGTCCAGGTCACGACGGTTTGAGTATCGAGCACCTCAAGTATGCTGGTCCTCATTTACCTAGCGTGTTAGCAATGTTGTTTAACTTTTGTGTGAGTCATACGAATTTGCCTAGTCAAATAGTATTGTTGTCACAGTTTGATAATGTTACTTAAGTACTAGTTAAGAAAACGATTTACTTTTGTAAGTAAAGATTCTGCGTGATAAATTACGGCCATTCTTTTCTTTCTTATAAAAAACATTTATATTTATTCATTAAGTAGCAGTAAATTGGCCAATATTTAAGCACATAAAGTTTTTACATCGTAATTGGATGCTCCTACTATGTTGTGCCCATTGAGGCTGATGTATCCGATCTCGTGTACTCTTCTAATATTATTAACCTCTTTTTTTTGCATCAGTCCGTTAATATGGTGTATAATATAATAGTGGCAGCACCTTACCTGCATATACAGTTTATAAACAGAGAAATATTGTAAACATTGGCAATTTGAAAAGAGTGGCCACGAGTTTTTATTGCCTGTTCTTTTCTCGGGCTTTACCTATTGTTTGCGAACAGGCATTACAAGTAAATGTAGAATCGACTTTTCACAAGTTTAGTATTTTGCTTCCTAAGTGAATAAATCATTATTATTATTATTATTATTAGTAAATAAAACAGGCGATGGCGCAGATATAAAAAACTATTGGTCTATTTCCTTGGCTACCGCGATAGTCAAAGTGCTTGACAGCCTGCTTAATAAACAGCTTAACAACTTCATTCGACTGCACGACAATCAGTTTGGCTTTCGAGCCGGGCTGTCCACGGAAAGTGCTATTCTGTATCTTAAGTGGGCTGGCAGGTACTACACAGACCGGAAAACTCCTAATTATGCTTGCTTCCTCGATCTATCCAAAGCTTTTGATCTGGTCTCCTATAGTATTTTATGGAGTAAGCTTGAGAAAGCTGGAGTTCCTTCTGAACTGATAAGCACTCTGAAATGCTGGTACGGGGTCAGATCAATAAGGTTCGATGGCCCGTTCTCGAAGGTGGCTAGCGATACACGGCGGGTTTTTTACTGGGTGCAAACCCCACACTACCTCCACCGTCTTCCCCGGACGGTGGGGGTGTTCGTCAGGAATTTTTCCCGCCAGACCAAAAAAAAAAAAAAAAGCGGTTGCGAGTTTGTGTAAAACTCCGTTACAAGATAGTATGAAACTTCGTGTTGGATTTTTAGTACTATTTCGCGTCAACCCTTAATGAGAACGCAATGCTTGGTTGGTGCAATGGTACAAATTTGTCCCGAACAATTGTATAAAAGTTATTAAAAATCTATTGTTTATCTTGTTTATCATACCAATTTCACACTTTATGCGTAACTTCATGTAAGACGGTTGAACACTGTCAAAGCTTTTGTGAAAAGTGTTTTTATTGGGATACATATAGTATGGCTTTGTGTGATCTACTATATTCTCTTATCTTCAATGAACTCATATCGTAATAATAATGAATTGTGTTTCGTTGAAACGTAAAATTCGTTACTTCAACAAAAACCTGCCAAGGCCAGTCGGCCGGTTTGACATAACTTTTTCTTAATAAAACCGGCTATTCACAATATTTATGAGTGTGGATTTTTATTGATTTGTTATTTCATCGTTTTGTAATTTGTAATATTTAAGGTGTTTCAGAGTTACAGTCAATTGCGTATAAGGCCTCCATTAATCACATGATGTTTTCTTAACCACTATTTGACTTCCGATAAAAGGTGTTTAGTAAGTAAATTATGTTTTAATTAAAACTAAAACTAGCTTCAAATTTATTCTTATCAAATTATTCAAATCCTAAAAAAAAACAAACACACACATAAATCTACATAATATACTCGAAATATATATAGACTATTTTATAAACAAATGCATAATTATAAGATTATTATTTATTATTCGAAAACAGTAGTATGACACTGTTTATGCACTGATGCTTTTTTGAAAACTTTTGGACGAACGCAAGCTGTTTATCCTTATTACAGGCTATCTTATAACCTAATTAGAAAATCAGTATGCCACTCACACCATTGTAGAGTAGTTACTTTATTTATTTCGTTGTAAGTAGTTATTTTATTCATTTACTAGTTGACCCACACAACTTCGTCTGCGTAAATTTTTCCCGTTTTTGCAACATTTAATGCTGCTCCGCTCCTATTGGTCGTAGCGTGATGTTATATAGCCTATAGCCTTCCTCAATAAATGGGCTATCCAACAGTAAAAAAATACAATTGGGACCAGTATTTCCGAGATTACCGCGGTCAAACAAACTAACAAACAAACTCTTCAGTTTTATAATATTAGTAAAGATTATAACTGTGAAAATGTGTAGTAATAAAAGTAATATAACCTTTAAATAATTCACGCGATTAAGTCCCGAAATATATCTAATATGTGTAGTACATTTTCACAGTTATAATCTATACTTATATTACTCTAATTAGGTACTGGTATTTCTGTTTATGCAAATAAAAAAAATGTTATTCCAATTTCTACTTCTCTACTCTTTATAACATCAACTAACTGCCAGTGAAAAAACTATCGAAATCGGTACATCTATTTTGAAGATTAGCCGGAACAAACAGACAGGGAGACGATCATTTTAAAAATAAATTGTTTTAATTAACCTCTTAACATCACGTATTTATAATTTCGGTAGGTTACATAAGTAGGATTCAATATTTAGTAAACACCTGTTACTTTGAAATCACAAAAATGCGCTTGAAATTTTTGGTTAATGAACAGCCGGCTTTAGGAAGTGATTGTTTTAAAACGGGCAAGTTTTTTTTCTACTTTTTTAACATAACTCACACAATAACGCTTCCTTTAAACTGTTGACCATAGTACCGGATTTGAGATAATTATTTTCGATATATTTGCTTGCACAAAATACCAAGAATACCTACCAGACCTACAGAAAGCCTTCACAAGTATCTGACCACCTCTGTGGCGCGCTGGGAGTGTGTCCGACTGCTACGCAAGACGTCGTGGGTTCGATTCCCACCCAGGATAAAATTCTGTGAGCACGATGGTTTATTCTGTGTCTGGGTGTAATTTATGTTTAATATGTATAAATTTAGAAATTTAAAAGTATATTTATCAGTTGTCTGGTTGCGATAGTACAAGCTCTGCTTAGTTTGGAATCAGATGTCGTTGTGTGAGTTTGTCCCAAGATATTATTATTATTATTATCTCGTAAAACGACCACGTTAGTGATCGTTCATGGACACTGAAGGACAGACCAATCTAGACCACTTTGTTCGTAAGGTGTTCTGTTAGAAGTTTATACCTTCGGAATTCTGTATTTTGTGATATGTTTTGTCTAAATGGTGACATGACAGACCCTTCTGCAAATGACGATAACAGTGTTGCCAGAAATTTGAACAAATGAGTAGAAAATGCTAATATTTAGCAGTAGATTAGGAAAAAAGCAGGTAGATTTTTATTTTGCCTAATAAACTAACGATGCGTAAACAACGATTTAAAATTCGTCAACTGGTTGCTCCTTGCTCGGCTTGGTTCTCGCCTGTGCAGCTTGGTCCTTGCGTATCGAAGCCGGAGCGACTTCCTTTGGAAGAACAGGAGTCGAATTGGATTCGGCTGGGTTCGGTTCGGCCGGAGTGGAACCAACCGTAGCAGAGGGGGCCAAAACGCTGCCTAGAACATCAGTCCGCGGCTGGGCGAGTTTTGTACGGAGCTCGCTTATCTCCTGTTCCAGTCGGGCATTGTTCGCCCTCAGCCTTTCGATTGCCGCACCCGAGGCGACGGACGGACTCCGATATTGCCTGGTCTTGAAGCGCACCTGACCTACGTTTCTCCTTCTCTAGCGCGACCTTAGTACTATAACTTTCGGTGTCGGAATAACAGCTTGGCGACGGGCTGGTATGTCGTGGGTTGTCCCCCCCAGAGTACATGGGTCTGCCGGAGCCGACTAGCTCCGGAAGGGATTTCCCGAACGAGGTGCGTTCAGGATCCTCCTGGGTAGATTTAGTACTATCATTGACCTGCGATATTGTTTTGACATTATAGGCTTGCGTCTGGTAGCCCTTGGGAATAAGGACCCCTCAGCCATTCCATAGCCAGGCACAACAAGTGTGGGATTAGGGTAATTTTTATAGGGGTTTTCTTTGTGGTACAACATCAGCTGTCTGACAGTGAAAATCTTGTCGAAATCCGTCCCGCCGTTTTGATGATTAGCCGGAACAAACAGACAGTACTTTTATAATATGCATTTAGTAAAAAGCTGTTATTTTGACATTACACTTCAATTTTATTTATTTGTATATGTAGATGTAGGTATAGAAGATTGCAAGTAGGATGTGTTCGATTTATTATGAACGCCCCCTAAAAATTATCCCGAAAGCGCCTATGATGAAGGTAACCGTATCCTTATTACCCGACTGTAAGGAAGGGTTACGCGCGTATCTTGTATGTATGTATGTATGTATATATGTTTGTATGTATGTTTGTATGTATATATGTAATATTCTTTATTACCTCAAATCTCACAAACAACTAAACGGATTTACACAGCTAAGACCTTCTTTAGATTCGTCTTGAGCGCACAAGTGTTCTTAGATAGGTGACGTTTGAAAGAAACAAACATGGCGGCTGTGAGATGTCAAAATAATAAAGTATGATAAAAAATAGTTTCGAATACTGCAATATGGGTATCAAATTAAAGGGTTCATTTTAAGCCTTTCAAAACAGTAAAAAATGACTGTAATACTAAAAAAGTTAGTCAGCAACCATTCTTTTTTTTAAATTTTCAATACTTGATAATAGCTGTGATAAAAGTTAGTTGTCCTACAACTACTAAAAAGTATTAAATAAAAAGGCACTTTACTAAGTTCACCGGGATTCATTAATGCCTCCGACTGCATGAAATTATTTAATCATGTAGGGCATCTTGTTTCCATCTTTTTTGTGCAGGCGGGTTTTTTTTTTTAATGATATAAACCTTAGACTAGTCTGTGATTTTTCCCGCCTAGTCGGCGAATTGTCAACGACTACAATATAGTTGGCATTTCCGACTAGTGATATCAAACTGTCGTGGACTTAGGTATAGGTGCTTAATAACTTTTAAATTTCTATAAAGATAACTCACGCAGTGTAAAGAGATACCTATCACTTCGCTCTCGAGACAGGGCTTGTACTCTAGCCCTGTGTCGAGAGGGACTTTACAAACATACAAATCACGGACTCAAAGTGGTGTCCCGTGTGGGAATTGAACCCACGACCTCTTGCGCAGGTGTCGGACTGGATAGGACACACTCCTATCGCGCCACCGAGGCAGTCAAGTAATAACAATAGGTATCTATGTTCTGTGGTATTTACTATACAATTTTCTAAGCCGTGAAATTATTTATAGAACTTTTATTGCGGAAAATACTATATGAAGAAACCATTGCAATTAGAACTATCGCCTTATTAATGTAACGAAATATCACAGATCTTTTTATGGTGGTCCTCAGAAAATGACCGGTTTATTAAGACCTCGTTTTTCTTTTCATTATTTAATTATCAGAGCTTTAACTTAGTGGTCGGTTGAAATGCATAATCTTGGTCTATGAATAAACCATAGTAATTGTTGATAGCAATAATACTGGGACTTGGAATAGGGTCAACAATATGTATGCACTGTATGCACGTACCTATGTTTATTTTTAAGTAGGTAGGTAGATATTATATTGCCCACTCAAATCTGAGACTGTAGGTGTACAGTAACACCAGCACCATTGCTGGTAGAGGTTCGTAGTAAAGGATCTTTTTTCATTTGTGAGAAATGAAACTAGTTAATATTTCCCGTTGAACTAGATATATATATATATATATTTTTTTATAAGACACACTACACACATTTCTCTACAGACATTACACTAGGGTACAAGCCCTGTGTGGCGGGGGACTTTACAAACATACAGGACACAAAGTACACCCAGACTCGGGACAACAATTTGTGGATCACACAAAGTGGTGTCCCGTGTGGGAATCGAACCCACGACCTCTTGCGTAGCAGTCGGACACACTTCCACCGCGCCACAGAGGCAGTCAATCAATATTTGAATTCACAGCTTATTAACTTAAAAGCAATTAATTTTATTTGACTTATTACAAAACGGCTTTTCAGGCCATCGGCTCTGACGGTACTTTTATACAATTGTTTTTCTTCACTAATTTTCTCAAATTCGAAATTAGTCTTTTTAGAACGTTAAATCAAATAGTTCCCAATTATAATTGAGGTTTCATTTGAAATTATCGAACCCTCGATTCACCTACCACATGTCTGCACCTCATGATTTTTTTTTAACATTTAAAAAAAATTGCGAGATATTTTTTCTTTCCCTTGATCTATCCCTATTCAAAAGACATGGTATGACTGTTTTAGTCTAACAAAAACAAAGTACCAAAGGTACCCTAAAACATATAGCCAAATAAATACTCTACATAACAGTCACACGACGATGCTATGCAAAAAACGCCTGTAAATAAGCTCCAACATAAGATTAATAACCTAGCTGTCATAGACTATACTAAATTAAATCAATCTCTAAACATAAATTGACCACAGATAATAAACAGACTGGAAATACTGCCTTGCTTAGCCATCGGAAGAAAATTCATCTTTGAGTTTCAATTTTATTTCAGTCAAACAGTTGGCTAACAGAGATATCGGTGATCACCTGATCACATCTATTGATTATTTTACCCTTAATTAAATAATCACAATCGAACTCCCTACCCATGAGCAAATGATAAACCATCCTTAAATACACAGTTTACAATTATTCTAGACGAGAATAAAAAAAAAATACCAAAAACAAATACAAACTCCTATTTACTTTATTTGGTAATAGATGATGAAAGATCTGCACTGATGATGCCATCAGTGCAGATCTTTTCATTAACACTCATCATCATTGAAAATACAAAATATTAGAATAGAAAATAAGAATAAGAAAATATAAGTCTAACCCTTAACAAAATTACTATTCCTACCACCCCATATAATACAATCTACAAACTAAACATACAACTCCAACAATCCAACTTATATTATCATTTCAAAGACAATCATGAAGTTGAAAAAGATATTCTCTTTCATATTTCTGCAACGTGCTAATCCTGAAAATAATTGTATAACAGACCTACAACCTTCATCATCATCATCATCATCATTCTTTATTTGTCATCTTATAATAAGCAACTCAGCCTAACGTTATTCCGTAAGTTCACCTAATAACTTATCTCAATACTACATACGAGTAAAACCAACTAATAAGACACACTATTATACTACTATATTACATTCGTCCATCCTAGTAATAAATGGCTTCAACCTATTAGGTATTATAATATAATAATAAAATTTTATTTGTGAAACATTAGTATACATTTACAGGTTTGTAAAGTAAGGTGTTAAATGTTATAAAAGCTTTGCATGTTTCACCATGTCATTGGCATACAAATTTACAAGTTATAAGTAATTATGAAATTAAATTTAACATTATACAACAATTGGTTGATCTACTATTAGTACAATTTTGAAAAAAATGCAATTATTGTATTTGTAATTGTATGAAAAAATACGTGACAAATATAAGAATATAAACAAAAATGATAAAATCTAGCAAAACGAAAAAAAATATAACAATAACAAAAACAAAACGTCATAATAAAGGGTCTTTCAACAAAGACGGGTCGATGTTAAAATTGAATAAAACTAGATGTGTGTGAGATATTAACGAAATTTATTTTTTATTTGAAAGGCCCGTTTATGCCATTATGCATGAAATATGACATCGTTCAAATGTCCGCCGCGGCTTCGCATGGTGGCACAAATCCGAGAGGTCCAATTTTTAATGACTCTGCTGCATAGATCCGGCTGAATCTGAGCGATGGCCTGCGTTATGTTGGCTTTCAGGGCAACGGTCGAATGTGGTTTATTGGCATAGACCTGCGACTTCAGAAAACCCCACAAGAAAAAGTCTAGCGGAGTCAAATCACACGATCTTGGTGGCCAATTCACGTCACCTCTGCGAGAGATAACCCTACCCGCAAACCGTTCATGCAGAATGTCGATTGTGTCGTTCGCTGTGTGGCAAGTAGCGCCATCTTGCTGGAACCACATGTCATTCACGTCCATATTGTTCAATTTAAGCCAAAAGAAATTGTTTATCATTGATCTGTAGCGCTCACCGTTGACGGTGCTGGCCTCGCCAACTTCGTTTTCGAAGAAGTACGGACCAATGACGCCGCCAGACCAAAATCCGCACCAAACAGTTACTTTTTGTGGATGCATTGCTATCTGGTGAACCTCATGTGGGTTGTGGTCATCCCATATACGGCAATTTTGCTTATTAACAAAACCATTCATCCAAAAATGTGCCTCGTCGCTAAAGATTATTTTTTGGCCAAAATCGGGGTCCTCTTCCAAGCGTTCCGACGCCCATTCAGCGAACACACGGCGTTGTCTATGGTCATTAACTTTGAGCTCCTGGGTCAGTTGGATCTTGTATGGATGCAGACCCAAGTCCCGACGCAAAATTCTCCAAGTTGAAGTCTGCGAAAGGCCGAGTTCTTGTGCACGGCGAGAAATCGACTGCTTCGGAGTCTCCTGAACACTCTCACGTACAGCGGCGATGTTCTCGGCCGATCTGGCGTTCCTTTGACGTAAAGGTGTTGGTTGGTTGTTTACCGAACCGGTCGTCTCGAATTTAGTCACCAATCGTTGGAGAGTAGACTTTGAAGGGCCACCGCGTCTGCCGTAAAATGGGCGCAATGCGCGCAACGTTTTCACTAACGAACACTCATTTTGATAATAAAGTTTTATCATTTGCACATGCTGCTCAACCGTGTAACTTGCCATGGTGATTTGGCATCAGTGACTGAATAAGAAAAAACAGATTTGACAGATGCCGCCAAATCAAAATGGCCGCCACAGATTATTAATATCGACCCGCTCTAGTTTGTTACGTACTTATAAAATCATCTAATTTATAAAAACATTCCGCAATAAGTTCTTTCTTTAGTTCCTGTTTAAATTGTTGTAGGTTTAGATTCTTAATATGTTTTGGTATTTTATTATATATTGAGGGAGCTAAACATAGAACACTTTATGCTTAGCTCCCTCAATATATATTAAAATACCAATATACCATATATAGTCTGTTTTTATTAAAATTAAAATTATTGTATTAAAATTAAATAGATTTTCATGTTCATGCAACAATTTGTCTTGAATCTAATTTCCCTATAATAAAATTATTGTTATTCAACCTACTTTCAATTTAAAACGGACCTAAAACTTTTCTGCTTATCTTCTTTGAGATGAGACCCGATCTGTTTTTGGATTAAAAACTAAAACACTCTCACCTATGTCAAACGATACGTCAGTCGCAATTCTGACAAACAAACGTTTCTGTCTCACACGCGACTTACTCGTACCTACTCTGTCTCTCACGCGACTTATCTAAATTTATCCTAACCTTCGACAAAACATTATCTCTAATAAATACTCTATTCGCGATACTATCGCCCGACCGAATATTTAAATTAAATCCCGCATCCGACGGCCACTCCTCCGGTTGTGTCGCAACAATCAGGAAATATGGTGATACCCGTGTAGATTCCTGTTTATTAATATTATATGCGAAAGTGACCAGTGGTAAATACCAATCGGTCCTATCATCATTGCCATACTTCGACAACATACGCGACATCGTCCTATTCTGACAAGTTACGCCTGGTTCCAGCAAAAACGGCATTGCTACACAATAGTATATTTTCAATGACACCAAAGATTTATAACAATCTACCGAAAACGATTAAATCTTCTGAAAACATTAAATTATTTAAAAGTAAATTACAGTCATTAATAATGAATAAAGCATTTTATTCAGTAGATGAGTATTTAGCGGAAAAACCTTTTAGCGGCTTATATTGTTATTCATATTTTATATTATTTCATTTTATTAGCTAGTTTTGAAATTTTAATTTGATATGAATTAATTCTTGTATTTATAATTATTTCATTTTAATAATTATTAACATTATAATTTGATATTGAATGTATTGTTGTTATTCTTGTATTTATAATAATTTCATTTTAATAACTTGTTTTACATCATAATTTTACATTAATTTATTATTGTTATTCTTGTATTTATAATTAAGATTATTATTGATGATAAGTAATGGAGATATGTACGATAAATAATTTGGTAACTGTAATTTAAGGAATAAACAATATACTTCTCTTTTTACCTATAATTTGTACACCACTCAATGTGGTAGGGCATAGTGTGCATATAACATATTTTATAAGACCTGTAATTAACCTATGTTCCATGAATAAATGATGATTATGATTATGATTTAATCGTTTATCTAACCCCAAAGTCTGATAGTGCATCGAAGTTGCAATTTTTCCCGATAAATCGTTAAGGTAAAAACTGAACCGTTATCTGTTATAATCTCTTTTGCACATCCATGTATTGAACAAATATTATTAATCAGAAAATTATTTATCTCAATCATCATGGCTTATATTTTGAAAAATAATCTATAGCCAAAATAATGTATTTATTTTCGCCCACCAAGGTATTAAGCGGGCCTATCGTATCAGTCTCTACCTTTTTAAATAACGTTAACGTTTGCAATAATTAGACGTCAAATATATTGGCTCCATTACAGTCGATATATTTGACGCCCGCTCTTCTTGATATATTTTACACGATTTATGATAATCTTATATAAATATCTTAGATAAATTCTTACAGGATTTTGGCATAAACCTTTCATTGAAGTTTTTTAACTTTTCAGTAAACACTTAATGCCCTCCGTACAATGGATCATCATGAATTGCATCCATAACCATTGGAAAACTTCATTTGGAACTATCACTAATCTCTTTACAACGTTTATTTATAATACTCGTATGAATAAAAAATCCTATAAATCTTTGAAAGTTTTCATTATAATCTTATTTTTTAGTGATGCACTAGATATAAAGGACTTTTACTTGTTGACGACTCTGAGAATATTAGGATTTTTGTTTTTATGTTAACGGAGCGGGAAGCAGAGTAACCAAATATAAGCCCATTTTTAGCGATGGAACGTTTAAAACTATGCCGAATCACTTTTTTGCAGCTCTATTCAATTTATAGATATTTTAAAAGTACAAATGCATTGACAAATATTTTACCAATATTTTTTGTATTTCTTTCGAACAAGACACAGCAAACTTAGTCAAGACTCTTTACACTAATAAAAGCTAATATACCTCAATTTCAACTGGTGATATTTAAAACTGATTTTCGAATCGCTGCCATAATTGCCATTCGTGATGTGTTCCCTTTCATTGCTGCTTTTTCCCTTTCTTTTTTTTTCATTTTAGTCAAGCAAGCTTTGAAAAATAGCGCGTTTGTTAAAAATTGGTGAAACGAGAGATACTGCTAGACATATTTCAAAGTGTGTGTCACTCGCATCTCTTCCTGTAAATATTATTCCCGAAGCTTGGAATTATATCAAAAATATTGCTCTAGTGGCATTGACAGTTTTATTTAATTACTTCCAAAAATATTACCGTAATAAGTTGTTACGGAGAGCGAAATTGCACAATTAATAGTTTTGAAGGATAGCACTTTAAATAAATACGAAATGCCACTAAAAGGGAACTCAGAGTCTGTGAGACTATCAATAGTATTTTCAAGTTAAATAAAGCAGGGATTTAAAAGGAAAATAAAATCGTAGAAATTGTGCAGACGAAAAAAACAAAGAATAAGGTATATACTTAGTTGAAAACTTCCTACAGTATAAGATCACACTTGAGCAATGGTTAAAACGGTTTTCTTGTAGTTTGCTAATAAGATAAATAAAATATTTTCATTTTTGTTGTTAATTGTACGTACTCTTCTATTAAACGAAATATCGTACATTGGTAAAACGCATTGGCGAATCGCGTCTGTTGGTGAGAAGAAGGCAGACCACTCGTACTCCAAATGCACAAAGGGATACATTTTCGCGAAAGTATCTATAAACTTTTAACGTATAATAGTATACCGCCTATATCTCTATCAAGTATCTTTTTTAAAATTATCTAATAAAAAAATCATAGGTTGCACCAAAAACGCACATATTATCAACATAAATCATGCACGATTTATATTTTAAATCTGCGAGCGTCTGATCAATTGCTCGTTGAAATAACGCACTACTCGACTTTTATTAAATTTAAATTATATTCGTACAATCCTGAATCCGTTACGAAAGCTGATTTGTGTTTATCCGCTTTATTTATATGCAAGTGCCAGAAGCCCGAATTAAGGTGTAATTCCACATAATATTTTGCGCCTTTATGATAATATAGCACATTCTCCACTCGCGGCCATGGGCATATATAAGGAAGGGGGCGGGGGCGGGGGGCCCGTGCCCACCCCATAATGGTCCAGTGCCCACCCCTGGATGTTGGATTATACACCTAAGAAATAATATTGTCTACAGTCGAGAAATCTACATACCTACTTATTATTACATACTATTCAGTACATTCCATTTAGTTTACTGCCTCTGTGGCGCAGTGGGAGTGTGTCCGACTGCTACGCAAGAGGTCGTGGGTTCGATTCCCACACGGGACACTACTTTGTGTGATCCACAAATTGTTGTTCCGGGTCTGGGTGTACTTTGTGTCCGTGACTTGTATGTTTGTAAAGTCCCCCGCGACACAGGGCTTGTACCCTACTGCGGGAGTCGTCTTTTTTTAAAAGAAAAAAAAAAAGTTTATTTTAAAAACACAACATAGGTAATTCTAATATCTACGTGTAGCAGAAGCAGAAAAAAAAAAACAGCAACCATCTACGTGTGGCACATCATTCGACTGGGCCTTTAAAATATGTATTTTAAGGTTTTTGAGAACTCTTTTGGTCAAATATTTTTTGTTGGAAATAACACAATATAACACCAACTTTCGAGAAAATAGCGAACATACATACATACACGTGTCAAATAGAGAACCACATTATTGAAGGCGGTTAAAAACTACAAATTACCCCCCCCCCCCACGTCGCGCGAATTATGGCATGTCAGGGGCCACGCCCCGCCCGGATAATAACCCTAGATACGCCAATGATCGCGGCAATAGATCAATCATTAATAACGTTTTTATTCAGTTTTCTGTATGTAGTCTACGCAAAATCTATACGATTAAACTATACTAGAACTACTGGAGAGGAATAATCACAACAGGAAGGACGAATGATACCAAGATCTACCATCTCACTTGTTGACGAATGATCTCACTCTGAGTGAGACTCTTTAAGGAGGTCCGTACACTAGAACCTCGGTCGAAGTTTTATTTTAATAGGGGCGATCTTGCTTCATCCTAACCTAACGTAACTTTATGAGAATTGTGGCTTGTACTCCTCTAACGGCCGGTCCCAATAATCTAACTATCGATGGATTTGGCTACTAGAGGTATATATTTGACATAAGCTCCATACAAAATATGTCAAAATTCTACCTCGAGTAGCCAAATCCATCGATAGGTAGATTATTGAAACCGGCCGTAAGAGGTTAAGAAATCCAATCTTATAATCTGTATTTAGATTTTCATTAATAATATTTTTTCCTATTTTTTTGTCCCTATATTTGTTATTGAAACATCTAGATCAGGAAGATAGATACATACTTTGTTCTCATTTAGCTTACAAACATCCACAAAATATGAATAATCACGTTTAGAGATGTGTACAGATTGAATCTTTTGTATATCAACATTAGAAATATTCTGAGGTCTATCTACAAAATATATTTCATTGTTATTTTTAATGTTAACTTGTTATTTACAAAATCTAACAATACTTCTTTTTATCTATTTAAAAAAAGACGACTCCCGCCTTACAAGCCCTGTATCGCGGGAGACTTTACAAACATACAAGTCAGGGACACAAAGTACACCCAGACTCGGAACAACAATTTGTGGATCACACAAAGGGGTATCCCGTGTAGGAATCGAACCCACGACCTCTTGCGTAGCCGTCGGATATACTCCCATCGCGCTACAGTCAAAAATGCTGCATTATTCAATAAAAGTCTTGGCCAAAATTCTAGGGGTTTCGTAGTTCAGGATCTTTTTACCTTGGTTAGAAATCAAACTAACATCGCCATTGAACTTGATACAGCACAGCTTATTAACTTAACAAATCTTCACACTTATTACATAACGACTTTTCAGGCCATCGGCTCTGACGGTTCTCCCATCCACTTGGTTTTGTTCTTTCTTTTTCTCAAATTCCATTTTCCATTTCCATTTTTAGAAGGTCAAAGCAAATAGTTTACAAATATCATTGAGGTTTCATGTGAGATGATCCCTACCACAGTACCTCACTTTGGCTCAATTTACACCGAAACGGCAGTGGCGCGGCGCTGCCAGCTCTTTCAGTGTCAAAGTGAATTTATAACTTAAAAAAAAAAAATAATGAAAACCTAACAAAAACTAATTATACATTTTGAAGTTGGTGCCAGGAAATATAGTTTTATGTTTAAGGCACCAACTTCAAAATGTTTAATCAGTTTTTGTTGTTGTACCTATATTATTTTTTGCTACTTAGTATATCACACTAATATTATAAAGGCGAAAGTTTGTGAGTATGTGAGTGTGTGTGTTTGTTAGGTACTTTTTCACGTCTAAACGGCTCGAGCGATTTTAATAAAATTTGGAATGGAGTTAGCTGACACCCTGGATTAATACATAGTCTAATAAACCGCGGGTAACACCGCAGCGCACAGCTAGTACTTATATACTTATTTATATTTGAAGTCGGTTTTTATTTCAAAAAAGTTTTTATTTCTTACTTTTTAGTCTATTAGTATGTAATTGATATAAGTAACAAAAGTAGGTATAATCCAAACTGCTCATTTCTTTTTACAAAATATTGCATTTTGCGATACAAGGCCGTTGATTTTCGAGGAGTTCACGTGGTACTAGACTATCAGTTCCATTACATGATTTGATGGAGGCAAAGTATCAGGTATCAAACACGGTACTCAGATCGCAACCCGCAATATTTATTATTGAATAGTTCCGCTGGTCATCTGTAATCTTCATTATCAGTTCCATTTCACTCAATGGTGTGGTTTTGAGAGTCACAACAAAAATATATACCTACCCAAATTACTATAGGTGTGTCTTTAATATTTGAAGAATTCCCTCGATTTCTCCAAGATCTCATCGTCAGATCCTAACTTTATTAATAATGGGACCAATCTGAAAGTATACCCTTTCAAACACAAAAAGATTTTTTATTAAATTAGTCCATCTGCAATCAAGTAACATCTTTAAAAAAAAATACAATCGAATAGAGAATTCTCCTTTTTGAAGTCGGATAAAAAGACCTACTGGTCTTTTTATCCGACTTCAAAAAGGAGAATTCTCTTATTTTTAAGTTAGGCCCAATTTACGTCGACGCGGCCGTCAAGCAAAGTATTGCTTGACGGCCGCGGATATTTATTTATATCATAGTTTTGTTTGTACCTGGCTTTTTGGTTATCAATGAAAAAGAAAAAGGTTTAAGTATTTTTTGGAAAATCAACCCTAATGTGGGCAAAATAAAGTAAGTAAAAGTTAATGTTTCTACGGAACACAATCTATTTTGTTTAAATTTGACTTTAAAAAAAACAAAATATATTTAATATTATAGTAAAATAAAAAATAATATCTGTCTGTTACCTATTTTTTCAGGTTTAAAGCGTTTATCTGATTTAGATGAAATTTGGTATGAAGATAATTTGTTCCCTAGGAAAAAGCATAGTTTTTGTCGCGATAAACTGATACATTAAATAAAAAAATAAATTATAAAAATAAAAAACCCGCCTGCACAAAAAAATATAATACTTGACAATAGCTGTGATAAAAGTTAGTTGTTACATCGGTTACATCCTACAACTACTAAAAAAGTATTAAATAAAAAAAAATATAAAAATAAAAAACCCGCCTGCACAAAAAAGATGGAAACAAGATGGGGATCTTGTTTCACCACATAATTATATAATTTCATGCAGTCGGAGGTACTTTACTAAGTTCATTGAGATTCATTAATGCCTCCGACTGCATGAAATTATTTGTCAAGTACTCATTAAAAATTGAAAACAAATGGTTGCTAACTAACTTTTTAAGTATAACAGTCATAATCATGTTATACCTTTTTGAAATGCTCAAGATGAGCCCTTTAATTTGATACCCATGTTGCAGTATTCGAAACAACTTTTTTTTCACACCTCTTTATTTTGACATCTCATAGCCGCCATGTTTGTTTTTTTATAACGTCATTTATCTAAGAACACTTGGGCAAATAAGACGAATCTAACGACGTGTGAATTGTATAAATCTGTTCAGTGGATTGTGAGATATCAGGTAATAAAGAATATTACATATATACACTGACGGACTCATAAACTGCATCAAAGTTCAGGTTTACTCTAAAAGGATTTTTTTATAATAAGTATGCAAACTTTTTAGATTAAATTATATAAATATGGAAAGACTGGCTCTTAATCTTAAAAAAAAATTAAATTTAAAAATAGAACTGCGGTAAAACAAATGAATATAGCCGGGAAAAGAAAATTTACTCGTAGTATCAGATTTGCGTGTTATTTATAGCAAAGTTTTAAATTAATTCTCATTGATTTTTTTTGTTTGGTCAATTGAATTATTGTTACCAGCATAATTGTTGGGTTAGTTTTTTAACACATCGAGAGTTTTTGAACCATAATATGGATACTTCGTCCGAACAAGCGGCACAAATTGTAGCATTGGTGCGGGAGGGCTTGGATCAACGAACGATTGGTAGAAATTTAAATTTAAACCAGTCTACGGTTTGTAGAATATACAGAAGGTTTGTAGAGACAGGTTCTTACAGGAGGAGACGTGGTACAGGCAGAACTCGAGCAACCACAGGTCGTGATGACCGATTTATTGTTACAACTTCCCTGCGAAATCGTTTCCTCACGTCAGTTAACATCAAAACCGAGCTTAATGAAGTGCGTGGAAAAAACGTGTGTGCACGAACAATAAGAAGAAGGTTAAAGGAAGCGGCTATCACCCCTTTTAGACCTGCAAATGGTCCAAAGTTGTCTGCAGCTCACAGACAAGCTCGCTTAAGATTTGCGCGTCATCACCTGAATTGGACAGAAGAGCAGTGGGCCTCTGTATTGTTCACGGACGAGTGTAGGACATGTTTATATGGTGCAGATGGTCGCAGAAGAGTCTATCGTCGACGTGGGGAGCGATATGCTCAAAGTTGCATTGAGGAGCGTGTTCCTTTTGGAGGCGGTTCATGTATGGTCTGGGGTGGCATATCGATGAACGGGCGAACAGAACTTGTGTTCATAGACATGGTCCGTCAAAACGGTAATAGAGGGGGTTTGACAGCACATCGCTACATAACAGAGATATTAGAAGATCACGTGGTGCCTTACATGGGATTCATAGGCGAAAATTTTACTTTAATGCAGGATAATGCCCGGCCGCATGCAGCTGCACAAGTTCAACATTATTGCGAAGAGGTTGGGATACGTACAATGAATTGGCCAGCACGCAGCCCGGATCTTAATCCCATCGAGCATGTTTGGGACAATTTAAAAAGAGCTGTATATGCGAGAAACCCTTCGCCTACGACAGTGGCAGCACTAAGAACAGCACTTTCAGAAGAATGGGACAATATTCCGCAAGATCTTTTAAAAACCCTTATATAATCTATGCGGAACCGATTAGAATCCGTAATAAGGGCACGTGGGGGTAATACACCTTATTAAAACACAAATAAACCCTTGCATAAAGTTTGTGTCTATTGTTAAAACCAATTTTTTAATTAAACAATTTTTCCTTAAACTTCTGTTTTTTCTTCAAAAAAGGTCTTAAGGTCCTTTCCAGTACATAAACTTAAACTTAAAGATATGATCCTACGCTGTTTTAAAGTTCACGAACCAATCTAGAGGTTTCAATTGAAATCTGTATAGAAAGTTTGCATACTTGGTTAAAATATTTATTTCAAAGTCGTCTATTACTTTGATGCAGTTTATAAGTCCGTCAGTGTACATACAAGGTACGCGCGAAAAATGTAACCCTTCTTTACAGTCGGGTAAAGAGCATTGTAAATTGAAACTAGCGCCATCTAGCTCATCCGGTAATAAAGTCCATTAACCACAGTAGTTAAACACTTTACTATAAAAGCTCTCTTTACCACCAAAAGCAGAATAAAAAAATATTCTGCCAAGTAATATTTGAATGTAAGATTATTCGTTCATTATTAACTTATTATTTTTCTTATTACACTCTAAACAGGTTAAGAAACTGAGAACAACGCCATCTAGTTGTTATTTTATATTACACTAAGAAGTTTTAGAAAGTGAGAACAACGGCATCTAGTTTATTTTAATGTACTAATTTCTTAGTTAGTTTATTTGTCATGTAGCTGATATATTCGCATTGCTGCTAGATGGCATTCTACGATCTTAAGTTAAAGAATAGTAATAATAATATTGATAGGCTTTCATGTTCATTGTAGATTCAATAAAGCAGTAATCACACTAATATTATTAAAGCGAAAGTTTGTGAGTGTGTATGTTTGTTACTTCTTTACGTCTAAACGGCTGGAGCGATTTTAATAAAATTTGGTATGGAGTTAGCTGACACCCTGGATTAACACATAGGCTAATAAAACGCGGGTAACACCGCGGGGCACAGCTAATTAATTATAATCTTTAAAAAATGTTGTTAATAGTTTAATTCTGTTATGTATTTTTCCTAATAAATGTTATTATTTTTGGTTAAATGATTTTTATCTTCAATTATTATTAAACTAATATGAAAACGATCTGGGTTTGTCCAAAAAATACTGCAGATTCCATTATTAATCAGTAGGTAGGTAACACTTTTGTTTGTTGCGTGTGGGGTTCGATCGAACCTAATACCACAGCGATAAAGCCAGTCTGTTTAAAGCGACGGCTTTCGCTTTTAATAGGTAGTAGTAATCTAATATTTCCTTCGTCTTTGTACCCACCTACATTTGCACATTGCTGACCTAATTTCAGGAAAAAAGTTTACGAAATGGGTATGAAGTTTGAGTAAATGGGTATTCGATTCGATACTCAGTCACTCTGCTACAGACAGTGTCGGTTCTAGATATGTTTTGGGAGTCGAGTAGAGGTGAGGGGTGGGGGCGGGGGTGGCAGGTTGCTTGACCACGTCGGGGAACCAAGATTTGGTTTTGAGAGGTGCTTTATTTACCTTATGGGAGGACTTAGATATACTTATTTATGGATGGAGATGCGGGGGGTGGGGGGGGGGTTATTTAGCCCCGCCTCCGTCGTTGTTGGATCGTCATAATACATATTGTAATGTAAGTAAACTATGTTCTTTAAATAAAAGTGAAATTAATAGATAGTGTTCATAAACAATTATGTAAGTAAGTAGATATTCATAATTTTATATAGATTTTTCCTAAAATTACATAGATATAGAATCTAGGTTATCGATAATATTATGCTAAATTTAGTTCGACCCTATCTCGAAGCAAACATTAAATGATGTGCACTATTTAGCATTATACGCCCTAACGGCGCAGAATAAGTAATAGTACTTAAGTACTAACGGTAAAGGATGCGTTTACACCGACGGCGACGCGCGAATGCTGCGTTCGCCACGAGCGCGTTAACGCGGGTCTACAACTTTTTTCCTGTCTTTATTCTAGGCGTTCTCATTGTTGCGCGTTATAAGTATGTAATTCTAAATGCGCGGTAGCAGATCGCGCCCGTAAAACGTGCGATCACTTTGTTGTATGTTGTCCGTCTGCCTATCAGTGTGTCAAGACACTTTTTTGAGGAACACGTGGCGGTATTGAGTTGAACATAATACCAAATATTCAGGTCTGGAGTTTGGAAAATCAATCTTCTAAAATAACTCAATCAAAATATACGATTGGATAAGTAGCATAATTCGATACTTGCAAAGACTATTTCCCTTTGGTCTAATAATGAAATTTGATAAAAGTCAATTAGCAAACAAAATTATTTTGCTGCCGAGTTTGATAGATATAGATTTATTTGCTTTATTAAAAAAATATATTTGTAGTTATTTTCGTTTAAACGAATTGAGAACGTCCTAATTTTTTCGAGTCGATCTTATTAACCAACCTAATTCAGGATATTATAAAAGGCTTTTGGGACGTAAAGATTGTGAGTCAGTAGCTCTTGAACGAATGAACCGATTTTCATGCATTTTTGGGACGTTCTTAGCATTGTTTGAGGAAAATCGATTAACCCGTTTTGTCAGCTAATTACGCGTTAATGTGTTCTCTTCTGTTACATGTTGTTTATGCTGATGCTTAAACAACGTGTAACAGTAAGGTGTGATTGAATTCCAGCTACAGACAGTGTATATTATCAGTGTGTCACCAGCTATGGTGCCACATTCAAAATCCGTTTGTATGATAATACAATCGGACGGAAACGCTGTAACTATGTCATAATATATGACATAGTTAGTATATACAGTAGCGAATTTTCTGTTTTTTTTTTAGAAAAAACGATTCCCGCAATAGGTTACAAGCCCTGTGTTGCGGGGCACTTTACAAACATACAAGTCACGGACACAAAGAACACCCAGACTCGGAACAACAATTTGCGGATCACACAAAGTGGTGTCCCGAGTGGGAATTGAACCCACGACTTCTTACGTAGCACTCGGACAGACTCCCACCGCACCACAGAGGCAGTCTCATGCCCTTATTAAATTATTACATTACCTTAAGCATATATGTTATATAGAATGCAGTGTTTGCTTCTAGTAGGTCATGCACTTGCAAAGTCATCTATGTACTTATAAGCAACTAGCGACTTTTCTCCACAAAACATATCCACATATGTACACAAACGCAGTTTTCGTAAGTATCTCTATTTTTTTGAGAAAAAAATATAGCTTATGCTACTTCCCGATAATGCAGCTTTTTATAAGTGAAAGAATTTCTTAAATCGGTTTAGTAATTTTTGAGTTTATTCGTTACATACAAAACTACAAATCTTTCCTTTTTATAATATAAGTATTGATTGTTATATTCCTCACTAGAGAGCCCCGATAAAATGCGTGCGATCGCTGCTAATTATGAAGTGCTGTAGGGCGAAGCTCGGCCTTCTACGCGTTATATGAAGGCACGCGCCGCCGCCGGCCGGCCCTCCGGCCGGTATCGCCGCAACCGCTATGTCCCTGCATTTTAAATCTGTAATATCTTTGAAAATATTCATTTATATTACTTGCTGTAAAGAGCCACATTTATCTATATTAAATGAACAATGTATTGAAGGTACTCAATTGGATAAGGATTAATGCTGTATTGCTTAAAATAGCTTCGTAATAAAGCCATTATATTCTCTCTTCTCCCATATTGTGGGTTATCCCTAAAGGTTCATTTCCGTGCATCGCGATCGATCGCGAGCCGCTCGCGGCTTACGACAAGCGGCTGAGGTAAGTGACAGCGCGGCCGACGACTGTCGTAGGCGGTAGGCCTGCGCGCGCACAGTGAATATTGTCGCATCGGCCGCGAGCGTCAGCCGCTTGTCGTAAGCCGCGAGCGGCTCGCGATCGGCCGCGATGCTCGGAAATGAACCTTTAGAGATAGACATATGCCATTGCGGACTTTTTTGTAGACCATTTTAAGGTGTACCATACCTACTGTAGTATATTAATTTGATCTATCACGTAGGGTTCAGCCAGCGTTTGCAATGTAACCGCAAAAAAAACGTATTTATTTACGACATCACATTAGAAACCTCTAAAATTATCAGTGTGTAAAAAAAAAGTGTGGCCCTCGGGGACTGCCGCGGTAAAGCTATTGCATAGCATTTTTTATCAACTTATGCAATAATAATTATTTATTTGTTTTTTTTATGCATTTTTTTTTCTTCTGGCAGTTCGTCTCGATCCGTGCGTGCTTCGTACAGTCGTACCATATACGTTAAGCGAACGCTCGGCCGAGCTACATGGTAGGCGGAGTGGGGGGTGTTAGGGTTTATTTTCGTTACAGAATTTCTTGATTCGGTCGCCGCGCTCAAAGCCCGCGATAAAAGCTATGCAATAGCTTAAAATTATCAGTGGCAGATAGGAACCCACACATTTCTGTAACATTTTGTATATTTAAAGAAATAGCGAACAATGTTAGATCATTTAACACTTGTTTTGGTGTGAGGCGCTGCCCACCGAGGCGTGCAGTTGGCGGGGTGCGCTTATACTCGTTCGAGTCCCGGACACGGAACAGTGAAAGCTTGTACGCCGTCTCGTAAGGTAGGTAATAATAGTTTTACTTACATAATACATTTGCACCGCGAATCTATTCTTGCATGAAGGGCTATATTGCAATATTGAATAATTGTGTCTTCCTTGATTTGAATTGTTATAGCATATTTCTCAAACGCTTGTCGAAATATAAATCAACTAACAATAATTATTGTTCTAATGGCAATATTATCAATTGTATTTTGAATTGTATCTTAATAATAAAACCTTTCTTTTAAAGGGAATGTCAATGCAGAAATCAACTAAGCTGTCAAATCAAATGTCAATTTAACACGAGATTTGACAGCTGTTGGTGATTTTTGCTTTGACATTCCCTTTAAAAGAAAGGTTTTATTATTAAGATGTCTATTTGTTTTGATCATCATAAGTGATAAATGGGTGGATAAATGTTGATGTGATTAGAAATGAAAAGTTTGTTTTATGAACATTTTGAAATCCGTGATTGTAATCACACTAATATTATAAAGGTGAAAGTTTGTGAGTATGTGAGTGTGTATGTTTCTTACTTCTTCACGTCTAAACGGCTGGAGCGATTTTAATAAAATTTGGTATGAAGTAAGCTGTCACTCTGGATTAACACATAGGCTATTAAACCGCGGGTAACACCGCGGGGCACAGCTAGTTAATAAATAATGTAATCAATTTTTGAGTAGCCATTGTATACATGGAACTTTTTAACCACCGCTGCACCGGCGCAAAACCAAAAGGCGCCGGTACCTACAAGTTGTATCATGTGTAGGTGTCTAACGGCCGGTTTCAATAATCTATCTATCGATGGATTTGGCTACTAGAGGTATTTGACATATTTTTTATGGAGCTTATGTCAAATACCATACCTCTAGCAGCCAAATCCACCGATAGATAGATTATTGAAACCGGCCGTAAGTGTTTCTCTGTGGATTAGGTAAGTAGGTGCTTATATAGTACCTACATAAGTATCTAGCTAGGTATATTGTATTATATGCAACCGGTCACATGTCGTTTGTATTGCAAAAATTGGCAAACAGTGTCCCTCAGGTACAATATAATACAAGCTTTCCCCACGGTTTCGCCCGCGTTATGTTATACTAGCTGTCCCGCGCAACTTCGTATGCGTAAATTTTTCCCGTTTTTGCAACATTTCTCGTCGCTGCTCCGCTCTAATTAGTTGTAGCGCGATGTTATATAGCCTATAGCCTTCCTCGATAAATGGGCTATCCAACAAAAAAAGATTTTTTTAAATCGGTCCAGTAGTTCCTGAGAGTAGCGCGTTTAAACAAACAAACAAACTCTTCCGCTTTATAATGTTATAAATAGTATAGATTTTATAGCCTACTAGCGAAAACGCGCGACTTCGTACGTGTGGATTCTTTTACCGTGGGATTATTAATTAATTATACATATAAACCTTCCTCTTGAATCACTCTATCTATTGCTGAAAATTGTATTAAAATTCGTTGCGTAGTTCAAAAGATCTAAGCGCACAGACAGCGGGAACGACTTTATGTGACTGACTGACTGATTCACTAACGCTTCCTGAACCGCTAGGGTTACAAACCTTAAATTTTGGCAGTTGATGCCTTTTATATTGTAGGCATCCACTAAGAAAGGTTTTTTTAGAAATTCGTCCCCTAAGGGGGGTAAAATATAGTTCCGTTTTATAACATAACAAATTTTGTGCCTGACTGTATTTTCCGTCCAGAGACAATTTGGCCATCTGGAAAATTATTCCTGTTGGACAAATCAGTTTGACCAAATAGTTTGATCTACTGGATGAACGGCACACACACGATGATACCCCACATGACATAGTTTGTTGACTTGAATTTTTTTTGTCTATCTTAATATGGCGTCTGGCTTTCAATTTGAATTTTGATGACACTCGTAAGATTAATACGAATCGATTGACATATGAATCATCAATCGGCCCACGCATTGGGCCTATTTAACGCCATAAAGGAACACACACATACATACACGTCAAACACATTACCCTCCTCCGCAGTCGAGTAAATAGGGTTTGCGAGTTTGTATGAAACTCCCTCAGTTTTGAAGTTAGATCGGTGAAATTTTGTGTAGAGCTTTTTCGTTTAAAATAAACAAAAAAAAACACTGAAACACATGTTGTGTTTCAGTGCATTTTTAATCAACCCCTGAGGGTTAACAGGATTGCTAGTAATGTGGGACCCACAATCCCACATAAAATAATAAAACAAAAAAGAAACATGAGATGAAATAGATTATCAAGCTCAATGTTCAAATTTGATTATCAAAAAATTCAGGTTGGTAGGTACAATGGGTACAACATAGGAAATGCCTACCTACTCTGAAAACACTATATTAGGTAGTAGCTGTCGCCCGCGGCTTCGCCCGCGAGGATGTCGGTTAGGGGGCGACCATAAATTACGTGAGGTGTTTAGGGGGAAGGGGGGTGGGTTGAGCCGAATATCACCAATTCTCACGTGGCGCAGGGGAGGTGGGCTATTTTTTGGCAAGAATGAATGTTTAAATCGAAAAAAAAATGAAAAAAAAATCTAAATTTAATCCAGTTTTAGATGGTAAAACTGGATTAAATTTAGTTTTTTTTTTTTCAATTTTATTTCCGATTTAAACATTCAGTGCTACACCGCCACCCCTCCCTAATCTCTAGTAAGGGACGGGAGGGGGGATGTCAAGCCAAATCTCATTATATCTTACCAGAGGGAGGGAAATTCCAAAATCGTCAAAAAAACTACCCTATGTCCTTCCCTTTCTAGTCTTACATGCTAAATTTCATCTAAATCGGATCATAAAATCTAAAACATAGTAGGATGAAACCCATTGGAAAAGGAAGAGAGTTTAAAAAAATGAAAGGAAAAATAATATACAGGCGATCTGAGGTCGGTAGGAGTGGGGTGAGTTTTATGGTTAAAAAATTAATATTTTTATCTCGATTTCCGGCAAAACTACAAGTCTTATAGAAAAAAGTTAAATGGACAAGTTGTAAATAATAAAAAGATCTACAACTTTTGCATTTACGCTTTTTTCACATAACCTCGAAATTGAATAACCAAATTTTTCGTTTATTATTTTTAGCTTTTAAAAAAAGTTTTCTTTTTTCACGAAATGTTGTGTAAACTTCGCTTTTTATGTTCCAAACTCACTGTAATATTTTTAATTTAAAATATTTATTTTTTCACCTTATTTTGACTTATCGAAAAAGCAACCTAATTTTCAACCAAAAATATCTGATTTTTTTAAACCATCGGTGGGTTTTTTATACATTACTATAATATTTATTTTCAGAAATTGCAAAGTATCGAAAAATACCTTTTGATGGGCTAAAACCTTCCGTAGGTCACTCGGGTATATAAGTTATCCTAAAATAGCAATAAATAGGCTTCTCTATGCGTTTCCAATGAGAAGATAATCGGGATCGCGACAACTTCACTCTGTGCTTGTAAAAATTGTACTGCTAGCAACAAAAACTCCCAAGTTGGGTAGATTACGTATGACGTAATATTTATTTTCTTCGAACTATGTACCTAACATTATCCTTTATAATAATAAGAGTCTCTTACCAAAACAGAAATAAGTTAATATTTCCAGTTGATCGTGATATTTTTTTTGTTATATTATACTCTTTTATTTATTACTAACTTTCGCCCGCGGCTCCGCCCGCGTGGATGTCGGTTATCGTGATAAAAACTATCCTATGTCCTTCTCCGGGACTCAAACTATCTCCATACCAAATTTCATCTAAATCGGTTTAGTTGTTTGAGCGTGAAGGCGTAACAGACAGACAGACAGACAGTTACTTTCACATTTATAATATTAGTATGGAATATGGATTTTGAATTAATAAATATTGTAACACAAATTAAAAATGATTTGGTGCTGTGATCACGTTACATGTGAAGCGGGCTATGTTTGACAACATAACACCAAAATCATCATAAAAATATATCCAACTAAATCGTATATATAATAATAAATGGTAAAATACAATGCTTATGTATAGTTCACTAGAGTACTTCTGTGTAAATGACACCTTTTTATGATTTGTTTTATTGCTGACCTTACGTCATATAATGAAAATGAAGTTGCAGCTGCAATGCGAATCAAAATGTCATCATGACAGATAATAACTCGTTTGAAACGCATAGTACGCATATTTATAGAAGAAATATTATTTACTTTAAAGAAGATTCTACAACTGACTTAAAAATATTGTAGATGTCTCATTAAATATTAATTTATTTGGTTGTTAATTGTAATAGTATATTTCCATTTTATATTTTTTATTTATCCATGCAACATAGAATCTTTTGTTGAATAGAATTGAATATTATTTTTTTTGGATTTGGTATATTTTCTTTTTTTACATTTTCTGAGAAACTTTTGTATTTTCACAGATTTCAACGAACAAAATGCCTACTAACTTTAAGCTCGAACATGATTTTTGCAACTTTCAGAGCGATTATTCAAAGTAAAGCAGAATGCGTGACAAACTAAGTCCATTATATTCCGCCAGTTCGCACGGGCTTGTCACGACAACAAAAAAGAAAAGAGGTCGTGGGTTCGATCCCCACCCAGGATAAAACTTTGTGTGATGAGCAAGATGGTTTATTCTGTGTCTGGGTGTTATTCATCTATAATATGTATGTATTTAGAAATATATAAGTATGTTTATCAGTTGTCTGGTTCCCACAACTTTGCCAAAATTTAATACGTATTGCCGAACTCACACTTTAAAAAAAATCATATATTTTTTTTTAAGCGATATTTATCTACTCAATTTGTCTTTATCATCTCTAAGACAGGAAATTTTATTAAATATTGCTGGAATCATCGGATTCCTTTCACCTAAGATCACTACTTGCAACTGAGACCTAGTACTTAAATAATATCGCAAGCGCTGTGCATAAATGAGGTTGATATGAAACAGCTGCAGCGGCAACGTTTCTTCGTCCGCCTGAAAAAAGTGCCTTATAGCCTTTTGTCAGGTGGCAACAAGATCCGGGCCAGCAACAGCTGTGTCATGCCACTTCTTGTGTACTCCTTCGGCATACCTACTCAAGTGGACTCAGACTGAATTAGAATCTCAGAAAATATTTTGCCCCATGTGGACGCGGGTGTGCATCGGGATGTCATCGCGGTGGACAGCAGGCTAACCCCACTCTGCTTGGTGTCAGCGAGCGCAGGGGGGTATGGCAGAGCAACGGACTCTTCATGGGCCTGATGTGGATCTATTAGCGCCCGTGGCCTGGCTACGGTTCGGTGACCTCTTCGGAGAAACCGAGGGTTTTGTCTGTGCAATTGCTGACGAAGTTATCATGACGAATAAGTACTGGAAATATATACTGAGGGATGGCACTGTTGTTGACTGTCACCAGACATATCGTTTTTGGCTGTTCACGTCTTGCTAACGTCGAGTAATTGCATAGACACAATCAAGTAGCCAGGATAATTCATCAGCACCTTTCTCTGGAATACCACCTTGTGGACGTTAAAGTACCGTACTACAGGTACGTTGCTGAGCCAGTTTTTGAAAATGGTCACATTACGTTGTACTGGGATTGCTCTATCGTTGTTGTTGCCAACAAGCCTGATATTGTGTTGATAGACCGATCAGAGCGTTGTGCAATGTTTGTCGATATCACCTTTCCCCGTGACAGAAATCTCGTGAAAGCAGAATCTGGACTAGGCACACGATCATTCTGTTCCTCCTTAAACCTATTATACAGCTGACGTTCCAAGTCTGTCTTAAGGACAACTTTATGTAGCGTACCCATAATTCTATAAAAAGTAATTTAATTTTATTCACTAAAACACATGATTCACAGTCGATAATTAGGTCATTGCAATAATCGTGACGGAATGCGCAGCATCAGCGCTTTACCCGAGCACTAGTGCAAGAAGGTATGCGACGCGACCTTTCACGCTAAAAGTTGATCGATTACTGAATTATTAATAATGATACTAACCGTAGCATTTATGGGTCTTGAGTCGTTTCACACTCCGAGCGTTTCGAAAACTGTCTACGAGATCTTTTTGAATTGTCCCTGTGCTTGTATTAGTATTTTGTAATGGGTTGATTCGATTAACAGTAGGAAACAGTTCTCTTTTTAGATGAGTGAATTCAGACTAAGAAGTTACATATTTTTTATTATATTCCTTATAGTACAATCAGGCATAAAATGACTGGAAAAAAAAACTTGAGAGGTGTCAAGGGACACCCGGATGGAACGAAGTTCTTATTGTTCAATGAGAAATAGAAAGACGAAACGAAAATAACGTACAAGAAGATTGTATACCGAAGGCTCGAACCCACAACTACACAATAGCCACCAATACTGTGTAACGAATTTATGCCTCTAGACCAAATCGACAGGTGACTTCTTCGTCAAATTAGATGTTCATATCTTACGCGCACGCCGCACGGCTGGTGTGTGTCAAAAAGTGTCGTTACAACTTTTCGTGAGATTTTTTTCCGTCTAGCCCCCTTTCACAACGCGCGATAAGGAACGTCGTTCCAAAATATTAGTAGGTACATTAAGTCATAAGCCCACTTCGTATAGTTTAGTGATATTGCACTGTAATATTATTATTTTTTTACTTTGTTTATTAAGTAGATGTAAAAATTTATTAATTAATGAATTTATAATTAGGATCCTTAAGTTTTATATATGAGTCCAAATCGAACCGGAGAAAAGAGTATTCAGTCGTTTTTCTCCGTGCTCCGAATCAACTCATCCCATAAGATACCTCGTGACTTTCGCACCGCTCCAACTACTGCAGTACCAATGGTCCCATTCAAGAAAAGTACTTGGCTATACGAACTACGGTTCGAATAACTCGACTAAAAATCCATCTATATTAACTAAAACAAAAACATAATATTTTAAAAATTGTTCTATTTCAAACTAAGATTTTTCACAGTTATATTGACATAGGTAAAATAAACATTACCACTTTTTGTAACAATACAAACAACCTATAAAATACAACCTCACTATTTTAGCTTCACATAATTCTTCTTCTTCTTTGAGTTTATGGCAATCTAGCCGTTTTAACGGCAAATTTCTGCCAGTGTCAAGTATTTATGCGCTTATTAAGTCTCGTTCTTAGTCAATTATCATGTATTCAAATCATTTTTTGCAAGTTATACCCGGAGCTGTAAAAATAATGGCCGGTTAGTTTGCCGCCATTTTTACAACTTAATAGATTTTTGATCGATGTCAAATGTCACGCTTTCTTCCGTCGCTTCCGTCCTGACATCTCAGCCCGTAAACAAACATAAGGTGACGTTCAAAAAAAATATGAAAGCAACTAGACTACGGTAGTCATTATCAACCAACAAAAATCATTAAGTTTCAGCAGCAATTATTTGTTTTAAACTTAGTAATGCCATCTAGTGCGCTCAAAGTTAAATAATAAGGGACCGTGGTTTGGTTTTTCTTTTTTAATTTTGACATCAGATGGCGTTTACATTCAGCGTTTCAATTTCAATGTTAAAGATTCTGGCTAACTGTAGATTGATTATGTTATTCGTTTTATTGTCAGTAACAAATATATTAAAAATTACTATTTCCTTTAAACTAGTTTTATATTAATAAAACTAGACATTTCAAATTACGGTCATAATTATTTTTTAAGTGTTTTTATTTTATGTCGTCGTGTTTGTATTTTTCGGTCTAGGCAGAATTAGTTTCCGATATTTTCTTGATTGCCACCCTACAGCGTCCAGACTCTCCTAACCTAGATTAAATCAATAGTCGAACGGGGCTAGATATTTTTGTCTAGATATTTTGCGTGTCTACATTAAAAATTGCACAGTAAATTAGAAAAAATTGTTCGTTACCGTAAATTAAATTATGTCCGTTGGCATTACCGAACTTCACCTGGTAAGCATAGGTATTGAATTTAAATATTTTTATTGTGTTGATGAACTATTGACGACATTTTTTGTTTTGTTAGTGTGTAGGTTTTTTTAAGTAGGTATAGCTACGGGACCTACCAATATTAGATAATCTTACCGTGGTGTAGCTATCTACCTACCTACAAATGTTTTTTACTTATTTACCTACATAATTGAATAAGTTCGACTGCAAACAGATCCTAGGCGTAGATACCCAGGAGGGAATTAAATCCCCCCTCTCCGTTTCCTTTACACCTGGTCTGATTCCTATGTTATTTAATGTATTATTCCGACCTACATAAGAGTAAATTTGCATTTGCTGTAGTTTTTGCCTCCATATAGGATTATCATAAACGATTTTAAAAATCTAGGTAGGTATATGTGTTTCATTATTTACATGGCACAAAGCAAAATCTCCAATCATTTTATCGGCGTGGACAGAAACGTTATTGATCTTTTTTTCATTACTAAAATGTATTACTTAGGTACAGTTGGATCAACGTAACTAGGCCGGACTGAAGTAGGCGACAAGTGGTTGCGCAGATGCATTTTTTTAAAGTAAATAGTGACAGGAAGCGGGGGGCGGGGGCGGTAACTAAACCAAGAGGATTAGAGATGCGATTACGCAATACATTGTCATAATTAGTATTACTAATTCATGTTTTTTTGTGATTATTTTGGGAAACAAATTGTTTTTCAATGTTTCTTTATTATTTACTGTAACTGTTCTAAATTTAAACTTTTATGAACTCATTTAAATAGTGTTTTTACATTGTTGAATTAAAATGTTGTTAGTATTTTTAATCCATTAATCGTTTTCGTAAGTAATTTTAGGGTCGCATCTCTATGACATGCGCGAAAGTGATAAAAACCTAACTTCAATCCGGTCAAGATACGTTGATCGTACTGTAAATAGTTAGTACCTACCTTAATAGGTATTGTAGGTACAACAATGACCAAACGTCACAGTATTAACGTACAGTATTCGTAACAGTATTCACCTTATCACAGTTCTAACGTAACCGTACCTAACCACTTACCGATAGAATCTATTTCTGGTATCTGCGGAACGCTCGCTCGCACTGTGCGCAAGGTATCACACTTATCGCAGTTCTAACGTAACCGTACCTAAGCTATTAAACGCTCGCTCGCATCGTGCGCAAGGATCACACTTATCACAGTTCTAACGTAACCGTATCTAACCACTAACCGATAGAATCTATTAAACGCTCGCTCGCATCGTGCGCAAGGTATCACACTTATCACAGTTGTAACGTAACCGTACCTAACCACTTACCGACAGAATCTATTTCTGGAACCTGCGGAACGCTGGCCCGTACCGTGCGCAGGGTGTTACACTTATCACAGTTCTAACGTAACCGTACCTAACCACTTACCGATAGAATCTATTTTTGGTACCTGCGGAACGCTCGCTCGCATCGTGCGCAAGGTATCACACTTATCACAGTTCTAACGTAACCGTACCTAACCACTAACCGATAGAATATATTAAACGCTCGCTCGCATCGTGCGCAAGGTATTACACTTATCACAGTTCTAACGTAATCGTACCTAACCACTTACCGACAGAATCTATTTCTGGTACCTGCGGAACGTTGGCCCGTACCGTGCGCAGGGTGTTACACTTATCACAGTTCTAACGTAACAGTACCTAACCACTAACCGATAAAATCTATTAAACGCTCGCTCGTACCGTGTGCAAGATATCACACTTAGAGTTCTAACGTAACCGTACCTAACCACTAACTGATAAAATCTATTTCGGGTACCTGCGATAAAAAATATTAGTGAATATATTTGTCTCCTGTCCAAGTTTGATTTTTATGCCCACTTGGCTTTTGTGCCTCATATGAATAAAATCCCGGATCCACCCATGAACCTAACCTAACCGATAGAATCTGTAAAACTTTAATTCGCTATTTCTGGCACTCTCTCTCTGGAGGTCGTAGTTCTCCGAATCGTTTTACCGAATCGATTTAGTACATCGGTGCATAATTGCTTCTTAAATCTTGACTGTGTAATGTATTGAATTCGGATCGGTTGATTCGGACGGTTCAAGATGAATTAATCTATTGCCATCCGTGACCTTGATCAGGTCACGTTCTGGATTAAGCATATAATGGCTTAATCTAGAACAGGTATTTTACTGCTTACGTATAGACTTGAGTAGTAAAATACCTTTTGATGAACCAATAACAAGTCATCACAACTAACATAACTTTGTATTATTAGGTTACGCGTTACTGTAATAAGTATTATTAAAGGAAAAATATATTAAGAGCTGTATGCACAGACAGCCCTATTACTATGAATTTTACGTTTCTTCTTCTTTCTCTTCTTTCTTAACTGGATGGACCGATCTTAATCAAATTTGCCAAATTTGATTAAGGGGGCATTACACTGAGAGAATTATTTATTTAGCGCTACGTACACAGCGACACAATCGCCGGCCTCGCTCTTCCGCACACAACCATTACTTCACAGTGCGCAGAAGCGCATGTCAAAATAAAGTAGAATATTCGTTCGTACATTATGTTAGATTACGAACGCCATGACTATGTTAATACGAAAATGCTCGTTATTGCTTTTTTTCCACAACTTCAAAATTTATTTGCGGGATCATATCAAGACAATATCCTTAAATTTCTTTATTTCATCTACTAGAAAAACACTTTTAATAGTGACATTTTTTCTTTTCGTGTCCTTATATTTTGGTTTTCTATATAATATTATTACGATCCGTCGTATATATATATATATATATATATATATATATATATATATATATATATATATATATATATATATATATATATATATATATGTATTTATACCGACATAAGCCAGTTAAGTATATAAGTACTTAGACTAGCTTTTGCCTGCGGCTTCACCCGCGATTGTTTCTTCACCTCCTTAGGGGTCGGTACATACCTACTGACAGAAAATGCGTCGAGCGTATCTGTTAAGTATGGTCGACGCACTAACGCATCATCGGTTAGGTGTGAATGGTTAAATGTATTATTGTATATTTGTTTGTTCTGGCGTTACGCGACCGATAATACGCGACGCATTTTCCCATGACCCTTAAGCTCGACTTTCCTGCAATCATTTGCGACCTCCCGTGCCCCCCATAACGTCCTGATACATGATGATCCGCGCCCTTACAAAATAAACTTCTTAGGATAATAATTTCAGCATGAGTAAAATGAGTCAGGACTATAATTTTTATTTTATATTTTTATATGACTACCATTTTTTTCTAAACGCCTAAATGGATTTACATGATTGAAATATTTTGTTACAATAGTTATATGGGTCCTGGTAACATTATTATTAGTTGGCGGTTATTTATTGCTAAAAAAATATGACTTCAAACAACAATAAAATCACTCTGATAACGTTCATATTTTTGGATCAGTTATAAAATTAGGGTCACATTATGAAGCTTTCAAATAATATAGGGTTTCCCTTAGCGGGCTTGAGTTTTTATTAAGTTATTGTTATTAAAAAATATTGAAATAACTTTAAAACAAACTAGGGTGTCGTTTTTGATGTTGCATAAAATATAGATTATTTGACTTTACACTTGGATCCTTTACCTTGATACTAATCTTTCTTTTTCAAACATCAAATAATCACTGATAAGGTTTTATGAAATTAATGAAAATAAATGAATTGAGTTTTCCGTTTCACTATAGGTATATTTTGACGAATACAGAAATCACATTGATTTTGCACACATTATGTAATATCGAGTTGTACTCGCACGCAGTTCATGTAACATGCCGGTAACCTATTGGTTTTGTTACGTGCCAGGTAGATTCGCTCTAGTGATCATTACGTACGTTGCTCTGTATTTGCTAGCGTTTTTTAGGGTTAAGTAGTATTCAAGGAACCCTTATAGATTCGCCATGTCCGTCCGTCCGTAGCTTAACTCAAAGATTATTAGTAGGTACTAGAAAACTGTAATTTACATATTCAATAAAAAATAAAAAAAAACTATATTTTTTTTTTTGAGATTTTGAATTTGCATGGAAAGTGAAGGTGTGATTTTATTTCTCATCTATCAATATGCAAAATAACAGCCTTCTAGCGCTCACAGTCTCTGAGCTAAGCTGCGGATAGCCGGACGGACGGACGGGCGGACATGGCGAAACTATAAGCGGCGGTAGCCTAATAGCTAAGGTATCGGTCTCGCAATCGTGAGGTCGCAGGTTCGAATCCACCCATTATACTACTGACGTGAACCCACTCCTAACTCAAGCCTTTCAGCTTAGCTGGAGGGGTTTACAAAATTGCTAGTAATATGGGAGGGTTTAGGGTTCCCTCGACCGCTGACCGATCTAAGGAAAAAAGCGGGACTTTGGTGCCCAAGTCGCCCTTTTTGAGGGACACATCCTGAAAGTACTTTAAAACGGCCTAACCTCCTAAAAGCTACAGGCACGAGTATTTTGTGGAGCTTGCACGTCGAAGTGTAATAGCGGTCAGGAAATCTCTATTCTTGATTTTCCTTATATAGGAATCACCTCTAAGATTACCCATCATCTCTATACGTTATTATATATTATATATTATGTTATTAGAACCCCCCGTAAGGCTTACTTGTAAAGAAATAAAAGATGCAATTAAATACATGAAGAAAGGCAAATCGCCTGGACATGATGGGCTCAGCATCGAGCACCTTCAAAATGCTGGTAAACATTTGCCGGGGGTGTTGATGATGTTATTCAATCTATGTATAGGGCATTCTTGCTTACCGCAGGAAATGTTGGATACGATAGTCGTACCTATTGTAAAAGATAGGACAGGAGACATAGCAGACAAGGGTAACTATCGGCCTATTTCACTGGCGACTGTGATAGCCAAAGTATTTGACAGTGTGCTTGACTCTTACCTCAGTAGATGCACAAAGTTACATGATTCACAATTTGGTTTTCGTGCTGGGCTATCTACTGAGAGTGCCATTTTTACATTAAAGCATACTGTCAAGTATTATACAGATAGGAAAACACCAGTGTATGCTTGTTTCCTGGACTTATCAAAAGCCTTTGATTTGGTTTCCTATAATGTCTTGTGGGAAAAGCTCCGGGGGGAGGGCGTTCCTGCATCACTAGTTTCTACATTGTCTGTATGGTATGACAAGCAGAGAAACTTTGTAAAGTGGTCAAATGCATTGTCTGACCCATACAAACTTGAATGCGGGGTTAGGCAGGGAGGTCTTACCTCGCCGAGGCTTTTTAATATGTATGTTAATAAGCTACTTGTGGAGCTCAGCAGCACACATGTCGGATGCCATATAGATGGAGTATGTGTAAACAACATAAACTATGCAGATGACATGGTGCTGCTGAGTCCCTCAATATGCGGAATTAGAAAGTTGCTTTCAATTTGTGAAGTATATGCCGAACAGCATGGTCTAAAATATAACCCTAAGAAAAGTGAGATGTTAGTATTTAGAGGGAAAAATAAAAGTCCAACACACATCCCTCCCGTTCAACTTAGTGGTACATTATTACAGAGAGTAACTAAGTTTAAATATCTGGGACACATTGTTACTGAGGATTTAAAAGATGACTTGGACATGGAAAGAGAGCGTAGGGCGTTGGCTGTAAGGGGTAATATGGTGGCTCGAAGGTTTGCTGGTTGTTCAGTACCTGTTAAAATTACACTTTTCAAGGCTTACTGCCAAACATTTTACACCAGCAGCCTTTGGGCTAGTCATACCCAAAAAGCGGACAACACCCTGCGAATTCAATATAATAATGCCTTCAGGGCGTTGTTGCGGCTTCCACCTTATTGTAGTGCATCGGGCATGTTCGCTGACGCACATACTGATGACTACTTTGCGATAATGCGTAAGAAGGTTGCGTCGGTAATACGTAGAGTAGGGGAAAGCACCAACAGCCTCCTGAAGGTATTTGCAGAGAGGCTGGATGGGCCGACCGTGGGTAGGTTTATCAAGTTGCATGTTATTAGTGGAATTTGATGAATCTCCCCATTGTAGCCAATTTTCATTTTCATTTGTGGTAGGTATTTTAGTATTTTAGTATGTTTACTAACATAGTTATTAAGCAATTGTACTAACACCCTATGAGCCTTAGATGTTCGAAAATAAAACATTTTTATTTTTATTTTTATTTATTTATTTATTTATACCTGACTGCCAAGAAGGGTTATCTTTTTAATATATTTCTTTACACAATATTCCTTTATTTGTTTCCAGATGTGGATAGCACTGGTACTGATATTATTAGCCGGGTATTTATACCTGCGCTCCGACATGAAGAAGCCGAAGAACTTTCCGCCAGGACCAGATTGGACACCATTTATCGGCTGTGCCGTAGACGTTTACAAGCTTCGCGAAAAACACGGATATCTGTATAAAGCGGTTAACTCATTGTCCGAGTTACATGGTGTAGCTAACTCCATGCTTGGGTTACGGATTGGTAAAGACAGAATTGTGATGGTTAACTCTCTTGAAGCAAACAAAGAGATGCTTTTCAATGAGGACCTTGATGGCAGGCCAAAAGGAATATTCTACCAAACTCGCACTTGGGGCGAGAGGCGTGGAGTTTTACTCACAGATGGTGAATTGTGGAAGGAACAGAGGCGGTTTCTGATCCTTCATCTAAAAGAATTTGGCTTTGGACGAAGCGGAATGCAAAAAACAGCTATGCTAGAAGCTATTTACATGTTAAAAGATGTTATGGCTCTTCTCAACGATGAAAATAATTACTCCGCAAACATTCAAATGCATAACTTCTTCAATACATACATTTTGAACACTCTATGGACTATGATGGCTGGTATCAGATACAGGGCAAGTGACCCTCAAATGAAAGTACTCCAGAGTCTCTTATTTGACTTATTTGCTGCAGTGGATATGGTCGGGACGGCGTTTAGTCATTTCCCTGTACTCAGTGTTATAGCTCCTTCCATATCCGGGTACAAGAATTTCACAAGAACCCATAAAAGGATCTGGGCGTTCCTCCGTGAAGAGATTAATAGGCACAAGGAGAGATTCGACCCCAACAATGTCGACAGGGACTTTATGGATGTTTATATCAGAGTTTTAAAAGAAAAGGGAGAGGTGGATACCTATTCTGAAGGACAACTTGTGGCTATGTGCATGGACATGTTCATGGCTGGTACTGAAACGACTAGTAAGAGCTTGAGTTTCTGCTTTAGCTATCTAGTGAGAGATCAAAAGATACAAAAGAAAGCTCAGGAGGAAATTGATAGAGTCCTCGGTGATAGACTGCCTTCCCTACAGGATCGACCCAAGTATGTATTTTTTCAAACGTACATAAAATTGGTACTAACTACACAAATTTAATGTGCATTTTCCTGACTGAATGTTTTAGTAGGTACTAACTTTGACTGAGTTATGAACTGAAGTCGTAAGTTTAACTGGTACAAAAATAACACATAATTTGTTGTGATAATTCAATAACAACTGGTTTTTATAGCTCTACTAGCTGTCCCGCGCAACTTCGTCTGCGTAAATTTTGGCCGTTTTTTCAACATTTTTCATTGCTGCTCCGTTCCTATTGGTCGTAGCGTGATGTTATAACCTATAGCCTTCCTCGATAAATGGGCTATCCAACATTAAAATATTTTTTTAATGCGGCCCAGTAGTTCCTGAGATTATCGCGTTTAAACAAACAAACAAACTCTCAGGAGTATGAAAAATAGATGTTGGCCGATTCTCATAGATACCGGATAAGCACAAAAAATTTCATCAAAATCGGTCCAGCCGTTTCGGAGGAGTATGGCAACGAAAACTGTGACACGAGAATTTTATATATTAGATTTGTAATCCAAAACCTAAAATCGCCACACGTCAGTAAGGCTGGTTTTACTCTCACGCTGATCGTCGGCGCTGATGCACACTATTTATGTGGAGCCGACGAATGTCTACGTTGATCGGTCAGCGTCACGTCACTCAGAAACATTACATTTAATTACATACAGCGTCAGTTAGTCAGCGCCGACGATCACCGTGAGAGGAAAACCAGCGTTAGGTCTTTAAATTATTAATTTTAGCTATGGACTAGGCTGTGTACTTAGTTACACAGGATTATCAATGACTCATATTACTTTATATAAAATTTGTGATTATTACTTTTCAGCATGCCATACAACGACGCCATTGTCCACGAAAGTGTTCGCCATTTTATGGGTCGCACTTTCGGAGTGCCACATCGTGCCCTGAAAGATACCAAGCTGGCCGGTTACGACATCCCTGAGGTATTATATCTTTATCTGTATCTATAAGAAACGAACGTTACCGATAAGTTGATGAACTAAAGCGGACCCAGCACACTAATATCGTCACCTATTGCGTCTAAGAACCAATTGGTGAGACCAAGTGATACCATATAAAAAAATATCAGTAGACAAGCCATTGAAATGATAGATAGAGCTGTGTGTTGATAAATATATCGACTGATCTATCAACACACAGCTCGAACCACTGAACAAATTGTGCTAAAATTTGTCATGCAGATAGTTTTCCTAATTTCACTCACAAAGGGAGGGTCCAAATTTTAACCATCCACGCAGAAAGCTAGTGTCTGTATAAAGTTATATTGTGTGATAATTATTCTCCTCCTTTCCTTTCTTTCAACGGCTTGTCTCAACCCGATATATTTTGGTATCACTTGGTCTCACCTATTGGTTCTTAGCTATAGTTAGATGGAATAGGTGACGATGTTATTGAGATTGAGAATTTTTTAACTGTATTTTAGATTTGAAGCAAGTCGAAGTGTGCTGGTTCCGGTGTAGTTCATCAACTTATCGGGCAGGGAGAAATAATAGACGAATTAAAAAAAAAACTGTCATTAAGTATTTCTATTTCAAAGAGTAGAACTAGAAAGAGAAAACACTTCTTAACACTTCTAAGGTTTGCCTTCTGACTGATCAGTCGAAGAAGATTTTTCAAAAGTAGCAGTGTTTTAAGTTTAACGTGTATCTATTAGTCTGTCAATGGCATCGCAGCGCCCAAAGGGATGGACGGAATTGGATGCGGTTTTATTATAATACTAGATTAATCATACCATACCAAAACGAAGAACCGTCTTCGTTTTGCACCATGAAAATCCATTGAACTGTTTTAAAAATAACCAACTTATTGTCCCACGACACATATAAGCTTTTTTTGAATGCTAAATAACACGATCTTATAGGGCCAGAGATTGCCATGAAAAGGAGTAATAGAGGATTATTTCAATTTTTAGGACACAATGGTAGTGAGCAACTTCACAAACATCTTGATGAATGAGAAGTTCTACCCAGACCCTTATGAATTCAAGCCGGAACGTTTCCTTGTCGACGGGAAGGTGACCCTGCCTGATCACTACTTTCCCTTCGGCCTGTCCAAACACCGCTGCATGGGGGATATATTAGCCAAGTGCAACATCTTCATTTTCTCCACAGCTATGCTTCAGAAGTTTACTTTCGTACCCGTAGCTGGTGAACCTCTACCTTCGTTGGATCACATCGATGGAGCAACCCCTTCAGCGGCTCCATTCTTAGCTACTGTCTCCCCAAGATTTTGGCCCTCTTAAGCTGAACAAAAAAGGAAACGGCGTAGGCAAGAAAGAAAAGTAAAGAAGAAGAAGCTGTACTTGCAAAATTTATTTATTCCTATATTTTAGAGCTATATTGAGTTCATTTGCTGGTGTCATAGATTTTGTGGACATTATTGTCGATACTAAATATAATATCAAAACGTAAAGGAATGTGCTAAGTTACTTTTATTACATTGTTTGAGTTTTACTGGCTGGATTCACCGAATTTCGGAGTTTTTAAGGTTGACGACAAAAACAATGTACCTATGTAGTTTTTTGGGAATCCAAAGATGTAAAAAAAATCTTAGTATAACTCTATGTATTTACAAAATTAGATCCGAATATTTGCTTAGCTTTTAGTTAAAAAATGAACAGAGATGGGTAAATGCTTTAAGTATTGTGAAATTGCGACACGATATTTTTTTGCTACTGGGGCTCTTAGGAATCAATGATCATGTGCCAAAGTCTTCAGCGTAGGGTAAATGATATTATTGATTTAAATGCCAATTAATAGGTCTTAACCTAAGAGAGAAGTAGAAGTTACCAATGCCCATACCAATTTAGCATTATACATTTTCATAGAACGGGTGTTTAGGTGGTAAAGGTTGATCTCGTTTGACAATTATCAAACAAAATTTACCCTTAGGTACTGGATGAACAGAAAAGATATACATTTACCAGATTATAACTATTTTTTAGCTTATACTTTTGGCTCTTTGGATGGTTTTTACCCTTTTTTAGGGTAAACTATGTTTCTAGTATATAGTAAGTGTTATAGTATAATGTTTGTATTTGTATTTCTGAATGTGTAGAGTAGAAGAGGATGTTGTATTTTGGACCATCTCTAGTGGCCTGTCCTAATTAATCATGAACATACTTGAATCATATATTTATAAACTATTTGGAATGTAAGGAAGCAAAGATATCGTTGGAAAAGACTGGTGAAGTTTATGAATAATCTAGGTATAGGTATAGACTAGAGTTTCATAACCTGTGGTCCGTGGACACCTAAGTGTATGCGGCTATATTTATAGGGCCCGCAGGGTTGTCTTTGGTAAATTTAATAATAACAAATGAATTACAAGTGGCATCAATTTTGAGGTTACTACTTAGCAGTAACATCAACTCAAAATATCACTAATTTAGTTGCAAAAAAGCAGCACCACCCTTCGCTTTACCTAAATATTTCTTATGAATAAGTTTGTGCTAGCTTGCTATTTTTTTGTAAAGGGAAGCCATGAAATTTTGCTTTATTTCCTAGTGGTCCGTGGACTAAAACAGGTTATGAATGGATGTTATAGATTGAGCTCGCTTGACAATTAACAACCAAAATTAACTCTATGGTGCTGGATGAACAAGAATGATCTTCTCTAAGAGAAACATTTAAATTTTACCTATTTTTTACCTTACATTTTTGGCCATTTGGATGAATTTTACCCTATACGCTAAACTTTTAGCTATACCCCACACGGTGGTCCCAACGTCAGTCTCAACGCCACTCGTTGGATCGACGTGTGGAGCCGGCGTAAATGTATTTCTATTTAGGATAAACGATGTTTCAACTATCGGCCAGTCTCGTTATGATATTTACCGCATCTGTCTGCTAAAATTGTATCTCTAGTAGCAAAACTGACATTTTTGCGTTTTTATAGGTAGGGTTTTACCCAGGTGTTTCCCAAAGTTTTCTATCTATCGATGGTAGATAAGTTATTGAGACTGGCCATATCTAATAAGTATTATAGTTTAAACATATCTTTATTAATGTTTGTGTTTGTATTTCTGAATGTGTGGTTATTGAGACCTCTGTATCAAGTGTAAAGCAGTGGACTAATTATGATCATATTTGAATTAGATCTTTTCATAAATACAAACTACAATATATGAAGAGCACTAAAAGCTGTTTTGCCTCCAATCGAGTGAAGGAAAATTATCACTTTTGCCCTAACTTTCTTGTAAAGGTCTAGACAATGACAACTTTAAAGTCAATGTTTGATAAAAACGACACATACGGTATAGTACCTACTTGAAACTGTTCGATAGAAATGTCTATTTAATATCAATTGTTATAATCATATGTACTCCTTATTCTTAATAAATGCGCGGGCATACCATTTGGTGTTTTCTTTATATCATCATTAGAATTATTGGTCTTATCGTTTTTTGCGCTGCATGTTCAATTTTGTTGATTTACTTACTTCCGTATTGCGGTATAATACAGATATAAGAAGAATGTTATAGCAATCAAAGTAATGTTTTAAAAAATACACATAAACATCTGAATTAAGGTCCTCCTTGTTTTGTGAAGTCGATTAAAAATCAATGTAAGGGTCCATGTGGTCTATTTTCAAGGAGTTAATACATCGATAGGTATGAATGTGTTTAGTTTCAGACTAAAAACTGAACTGTACGGCAATCCAAACAAGCCTTTCATAGTCGGCCGAGCATCACTTAATTTAAGATAGAACGCGAACGTGTGAACCCACTATGAGGACGGCGGCGTCGTCTAGTCAGACGCCGATGCCGTTCTTATAGTGAGTACGCACGGCAGCCGCAATGTATGGAAATAGAAACAGGCATAGGGTAATCAAGGCTATGTATCAACTGTTTTAGTTTGAAATAAAACAAACCAATTCTTATCTGCTCTTTATTTTAGGGTTCCGTAGCCAGTTTGGCTACGGAACAAACTGGGTACGGAAAAAAATTGAATTTTTGGTTAAAAAAATTAAAGTCAACAAACTATGTCATGTGGGGTATCATCGTGTAGACATTTGAAAATCATGATGAGATTTCTTAAATTATTTTTTTATTTATAATAACAATATAGGTTAAATAACGATTTAAATTTTATTGTTATCTATTTTCACTCAAATTGTAGATAGTTACAGTTATTACGTTACGTTACGTCTTACAACTTAGGACTAAGAAGTATAAATATAAAAAAATAAATTTAAAAATCCAAAATACCCTCGTGCTTAAAAAAAGATTGAAACAGTCGGAGGCATTTTAGTAAGTTCACTGGGATTCATAAATGCCTCCGACTGCATGATTTAAGGTAATGTTTTTTAAGCACGCGGTTTTTGAAACTATGTAATGGTTATATTGCTGCCTGGCATGCCCAACCAAACATGACTGACATGAGCGTCAGCCCCGCTCTGCAAATGATCCGGTTGGCTAGTTTGCTGACAGTGATTTATTCAGAAACACTAAAACAAAAAATATTAGTTACATAACAGCGTGGCAATTTCTTAATAGCATAGATAAAAACATCTTAACTTATCATAATAATAAACGTCTGCTAATAATTGAAATCAACTTTCCTTCGCCAGAATCAGGGCAATAATAATTGGCACTAAAATTGTATTCTTAGATTAGTTATTATCCTAACTCCTTAACAGCGTAGTTAAGGTCATATTTGATCATTTACGGCTGGTCTCAATAATCTAACTATCGATGGATTTGGCTACTAGAGGTGTTTAATTGACACAAGCTCCATACAATATTATGTCAAAATTCTACCTCTAGAGGTAGAATTTTGACATAATATTGTATGGAGCTTGAACGTCTGGTCTCAATAATCTGACTATCGATTTGGCTACTAGTAGCCAAATCCATCGATAGTCAGATTATTGAGACCAGACGTTAGATGTAAAATATTTTTAAAAGGGTCCGCGTACCACCGGTCATTTTCCTTCTTTGTCAATTTTACTAATTCACCAGTTTACTTATTAGACAATTTCTGAATTCGCCAATTTCCTTATTAGCCAGTTTCACAAAGTTGACAGTTTCCCTATTAAATCGGTTTCCTGGTTCGCTAGTTTCCTTTATCGTCAGTAAGTTGAGATTGACAGTTTTGCTATTTCGTCCTGTTCCTAACCCGTTACTTTCCTTGTTCGCAAGTTTACTTGTTCGTAATTTTTTTGGTTTTTTAAAGATAGGGATTGTGGTTCCACATTACTAAAAATCCTGTTAACCCCTACAGCTAAGCTCTATGACTTGTGTTAGGAGTGGGTTCACGTCGGTAGTATAATGGCCAGGATCCGAACCCACGACCTCACGATTGCAAGACCGATGCCTTAGCCATTAGGCTACCGCCGCTTCTTTTTTTAATTAGTTTAGATTGTCAGTTTTGCTATTTCGTCATGTTCCTAACCCGTTACTTTCCTTGTTCGCAATTTTTCTTGTTCGTCAGTTACAGTCGTGTCATGTCATATATTAATGTTAATACCTATGACATTTCTTATTAAGTTATTAGTATCAAAAATATCTTTATGCCATCATCAAAAATATCCAACCAGTAAATATCTTGCACACCACAAAAGCTGTCATTTCATAAAAATACCAACTTTCAATAATGTACACAAGCGAGTTAACGAAACTAACAGCCCAGCAAAACTTGTGAACGAGGAAAATGAAGGATTACAATAGCAGCAAACTGGCAAATTGTCTACCTGACGTCACTGACGAATAGGTAAACTGTTCGATTAGCGAAGCTGACAAATAACGGAAACTAGTGGATCGCAATTCTGGGGATATCACCATATTGACATCCTAGCAAAACTAGCGAAGGGGGAAACTGAAGAATCAGGAAAATGCCTGACTAGCGAAATAAAATTGTCAACCTAGCGAAACATAACCGACATAATCGACAGGATTATGTAAACAGGTGAATTAGTGAAATTGACGAGGAAGGAAAATGACCGGTGGTACGTGGACCCATTTTAAACTTATTAAGTTATTACAAACAAAAGAATGTTAATTTAAGTAATTGTAAGCAGTTGACAAGTATTTTCATTCATGCTGACAAGCAGTGTTGCTAAAGGACTATTTGAATTTCCCTCCAACATTAATCAAAATTCCCCCGAATATTAACTTCTTGTAAAAATACCACCAAGCAATACTGTTTAAAATTGGATCGCTCGTGCAACGGGAAATGGGGTGCTATTTTTTTATTACCTATGGTTGGCATACGAGCTAGCGGCCCACCTGATGGTAAGCGGTAACCGCCGCTCATGGACTTCAGGAATGTCAGGGACACACCCAAGCCGCTGCCTACCGTGAAGTGAAAACTCTCTTTAAACCTCGTTTGAAGAAAGACATGTCGTAGCGCTCGGGAAACATCGCAGCAAGTAGTTCGTTCCAGAGTCCACACGTTCGTGGAAGAAAAAAACGTCGGAATCGATCCGTACAGGACCGTATTGTTTCCAGGTGGAATGGATGAACCCTACTGCGATGTCGAGTGGTGCGGTGGTAGATAGGTGACGGTGGCACCATGTCAAACAGTTCCTCAGAGCACTCCCCGTTGAACAGATGGTAGAGTACGAAAAGTGCACCAAAGTCACGCCTCTGCTGTAAAGACTTCAGTCTGTCCATGAGATTGGGGTCATCAACGATCCGAACATTTAATGATTTCTAAGTAAAAACATGGTACTAAAACAGCTTAATAAATAATCCGAATTTCCCCCCAGAGCCGAAAAAACTTCCTGAATTTTGTAGGGAATCTTATCGGCAACCGTGCTAATAAGTGACCAATTCTCATTTGTTCAGCGTTCATCTTATATCTTTAAACGAGCAATTCTTGTATATATATTTATATATAATCTGAATCTCGGAAACGGCTCCAGCGATTTTCTTAAAATTTAGTATGCAAGGGGTTTCGGGGGCGAAAAATCGATCTAGCTAGGTTTCATTTTTAAAAAACGTCGTGTATTTTAAGGCAATAAAAAACTGCTATAATATCATTAGAATACGAAGGTAAATGTCGCCGCAATTTACATTGTTTTAATAGCTTTGGTGGGAAACGGGCGATCCACAAAGCAGATGACCCCGGTTCGAATCCAAATGAAATATATGTTTTTCCTTTTTTATTTTACGATATTTTTTTTCCCTTTTTTATTGTAATTGTTGTTTTTTTTCAGTTTGTGCTTTATTATTTCATATTTTTTTATTATTATGTCGGTAAGATCGAAAAATATTTCATCAGTATGTCATTTGATAATCTAAATATAAGGGTTGAGTTCAGATGATTATTTTTTCCCTTTTTAGGGTTCCGTAGCCAAAATGGCAAAAACGGAATCCTTATAGTTTCGTCATGTCCGTCTGTCTGTCTGTCTGTCGATAAAATTTTGTGAAGGTGTCTTGTAGTAGCCGCAATTTGATAGCTAAATAATAAACATTAATATTTTTAGGGGGGGGGGGGGGGTGGCATACATGTAACAGAAGCTAAAACATTTTTTTTTAGCTTCTGTTACATGTATTTTGTATGTTGTGTTATTTTTAGCAAACAACATGGGCTTCTAATAAATACAGGAGAAGTATGATTTTTTTTTCTCATCTAGCCCATCGTGTGAGGTATCATTAGATAGGCCTTTAAAAAACGTTTAGGGGTTGGTAAGACGATTTTTAGATTTAGGGATCCGTTTGTAAAATATTAGGCTTTAAAGTGCAAATTTTTGTTAGAGTCAAGGAGTCAAGTGTCCATCCCCCTCTGCCAGCTAAATAGTTGATGTTGGGTTTGTGAAAAAAATCACGGTAGAAGTAGATATAGTGAAATTAAAAGGAAAACTATCACAGTTAAGTAGGCTTTACAAGTTTACGAGTAACAGCTGATCAAATGAGAAGTAACAAAATTTTTGTACCAATTCCATCGAAAAATATTATTAAGTAGATATTGAAACAAAAACAACAGAAAACCCACTTCTTAAGCCACATTATTCAGGTGCATTGTGCATGGCCTGACATGCACTTGCCCGGTTTTTTTATTTAATTTTTTGTGTTTTGAATTGTGATTTATTAATTTATATTTTTTATTATTATATCGGTAAGATGGCCACGCTCAATATGTGGTTCCGTAGTCCCCCATTCGAATAAAGCGGCTTAAGAAGTGGGTTTTCTGTTCATAATACGAGTACTAACAAACGTTAGTATTTTTCAGTGGAATCTGTATGAAAATTTTGATCCTTCTCATTTGTTTTGCCTGCTGTTACACGTTTTAATTTTACTTTAAACACAGCTTCAAAAACGGAACCCTTATAGTTTCATCATGTCCGTCTGTCTGTTGGTCTGTTTGTCTGTCTGTCTGTCTGTCTGTATGTCACAGGCATTTCACTCAAAAACTACACAAAGAATATTGGTGAATTTGGTGAAATGGTGTCTTGTAATAGCCGCTACTTAGTTTGATAGCTAAATAATAAAAATAAATATTATTAGGGGTGCAATTCATATATATAACAGAAGCTCAAACATTTTTTTGTTGAACAAACATCAATGTGTTGCACATCATTCGCCAAGTATTTTAAAAACATTAAATTTTGATTTGTGATTTATTATTTCATATTTTTTTTATTATTATGTCGGTAAGATATTATTCATATCTCTTATGTATGTAATGCGTGTCTAAATATAATTTCCAAAATACACGATTTACCAAAAAAAAAGACTAGAGCATGTCGAACCATGCTCAGTGTAGGGTTCCGCAGCCGTTGACGTAAAAAATCCGATTTGAATATTTACACCAGCAGAAGAGAGTTATGTTGATGGCACTTACGCCCTTTTCTTGTATGTCCGATAATGTCGAAAATAATTATTTTAGTTTAAAGTATTTATTAAGCGCTACCTTTATGATTTTTAAAATAATTATTGCATTTTTTAATACAGTGATTGGCAAAAAATGCCTATAAAATTTTTAAATTTTTTTGGTCACACAGTTCAAAAGATAAGGGGACAATTTATGTAACTTTCGGGGCAATTATTTCCAATAATATTCACTCAATAAAAAAAGTTTATTTGAAACCTTACATGTTTTTTAAAGGCCTGTCGAATGATGCCACGTGGTGATTTTTGATGATTTTTTTTTCAGCTTTTGTTAAATGTCTAAAGGTTTTGTTAAATGCCTAAAAAAGTTTATTTTTATTATTTAGCTATCAAACTAAGTAGCGGCTACTACAAGACGCCTTTTCACCCAATTTCATCAATATATTCATTGTGTAGTCTCTGGGTAAAATGCCTGTGACATACGGGCGGACAAACAGACTATTATACTATAAGCTTTCCGTTTTTGCCATTTTGGCTAAGGAACCCTGAAAATACCGAGCAAAGCTCGGTCATCCAGGTACTTTTAAAAATATTACTAAATTTTATAGACATTTCATTTCTTGCCAATTACTTTACAAATACAATAAATGCATTTTTGAAAGATAGAAAAAATACTATATTGCAATTAATACTATATTATTTCCACATGTCCTAAACAATTGAAAAAATAAATTTATTACTATATATTATACTCACACTTTATAGTTAAGCATTGTGTATTTACATTCAATTAAAACCTAATATGACTCTGAAATTTGTCAGTCGAGATTCTCGATTATAATAATAAAATGATATGAAATTTGAAATATTGCAATACCATAACATACTAGACAACATCCAGTACAATATGTTCTGCTTAAACCAGGCATGCAAATATATTTTACAGCAGGCAACATTATTAAGATTTAAAAACTCTGACACAGTATAACATTTTTTTTCTCTTAACCATTTTTTTAATGTTTGGATAAACTGATTATAAGGTAAGTTCTTAATGTTTTCAGGTTTTCTATCATATATGTATCCACACATCACCAAACATTTTTTTTAAACAATTCATATTTTGGAATTTTAGGCAGCACAATTCTGACTGGATCTCGAGTATTTCTTAAATAAGATATCATCAACGAGCATTTGGTTATTTACAAATTTTGGTTTCTGACAGCGATGCTTACATCCGCAATATCTAGGTTGCAGCATCTGTGAGTTCGTTGTTGGAGACATCTTTGATAGCTAGCGAATTGACTAGCTGGACCCTCAGATAACGCAAGACTGAAATCACGTTGTAACCTTTCCATACGATCCTTGCTGATACATCGATACCAACGCGCTGTAAACACGTTATTATTGTAGCTTTAAAAACGACGACTTAGAATAAAAGAGAAACAGTCGTTGCACCAACAATACTGTCCAACCAACGGCACTGTCTAGCCGGCCGGCCCGAAAGTAATAGATTAAAAGTTAAAAAAAACAGTTTTAAAGCACAAGCTTTTATAATATAAAAACATTTCGACTAGAAATTAAATTGTGTTGTTAATGTTAAAGTATAAAGTAGATGGGTTATTCGATATTTAAAAATAGCATATTTCTACAAGATAGGTAGGTTATCTATGTGTGCATTACATAAAAATAAGAAGTAGGAAAGCATTATTTAATAAAAAAGAGAAAAATGTAATCCGCTTCTTTAATCTTTCTTTCTTCTATATACTAAAAATTATAGCTGAGCGATATGACTTATTCATTTGGAATCATTGTGTGCGCAGACGTATATCGGTAAAGATACCTATACATATTTTCATTATTACATTTATTTTCATATTTTTTACATTTTTCAAAATGTAAAATAATAAACATATTTTAAAAACTTCAGGCACTGAGATTACATAGTAAAAAAAAACTTATACAACATAGATTAAGAGCTATTTTAAGAGCGTTATTTTTTGGGTTCCGTAGCCAAAATGGTAAAAACAGAACCCTTATAAAGGCTCTTAAAAAGGCTCTTAGTCTATGTTGTATAAGTTTTTTTTTACTATGTAATCTCAGTGCCTGAAGTTTTTAATATATGTTTATCTTTACCGATATACATCTCTAGAACTTACATAATTACGTGTCTCTGAATGACCTAAAGGGGGTTATATAATACCTTATGGCAGAGTAAATTGATATTATGACGATAGACATGGATATGCAAGTAGCTATGTCTATATGTCAATTGTGTTTTGTGTAACCTGAACAATATTTGTATCACGGAATAGATTATGACAAAGTAAAAATACTTACAGTTTATGTTGTAATTAACATGCAAATGACTTAAGATGATTACAACACATTATAAAAGTACCCCATAGTATTTTAAATGAACTAAAACAACAAATAAGTATCCACTGATCACAAATGAACTCATTGAAACGTCAAATATTGTTGTTGTGATATTTTACATCTTATATTGAAAATTAAAAGGTAGTGTGTTTTATTTATTCATATAATTAAAAAACACGATTATGTGTAAATAATTTAATTATTTTATGGGTTAAAGTACCATAGTGTATTAGCCCTATAAAAGGACTGCAACATCCGTGGAGATAGGTACGATCCGATTCAGATTATACTTATTGCTGGTTATTTTGTGCTGGTATTTTATTATTGTGTATAGATATTTGATAAATATTGTCTCGTGTGATACTTATCAGCTGTCCTACAGCGGCAAATGTTTATTAGGAGACTGGCTAGTTTTTTTTGTTTCTCTTCCTAGCTAGTAGGTCCTTTTGGAACCAACATCAGTATACTTATTACTAAATCCTAGATACAACTAGACCAAACAAGGTTGAAAATATATGATACTTGCCATATATTCCTTTGTATTATTTACCCTGATTTATTCTATTGCCTACTACCTATCGATACTATATTGATTGATAAGGTTAGATTGCAACTGATTGAATAGATGATTCAAATATCCTGACACAGTAGTAAGTGTAGTTCTACGTTGAGTCGTAGAGGTCTACAATGAGTAGTAGTATTACTACGATGAGTCGTAGGATTTCTACGAGAAGGAGTCTTAAGACTTCTACGTAGTACAAAAAAAGCTTTAGTATTTTGTTACAACTAGCTACGACCCCTATGTAAAATCTAACACGCTCAGCAACAGGTCCCATAAAAGTTGGCTAATTAGCAAACCTTAATGTCAGTGTCGCATTGCCGGCGTCAACTGATATAATATAAAATAAAATAAAATATCATTTTATTTCGAACTCCAAGAATTCATATTTTGTTAGTAACAATTTAGACTTATAGCTATATCAATTTACTAAAAAAGCTCGAAACAATATTTTCATACAAAATGCTAAAAATAAATCATAGGCAACATGGAAGGTAATAAATGAACCACGAACTTTGCCAGCTCAAACCATAAACCAAATTAAGCTGAATAATACACTTATAACACATCCGCGTGAAATTGCTCAAGGTTTTAATAACTTTTTTGCCAAACGATGCCACAAATGCACCCAATGCATTTAAAAAAAAAGCAATCTAACCTTCAACATGGCCCATCATCGTCAATGTTTATGCCGCCAACACTTCTTCAAGACATTCATAATATAATCATGTCACTAAAAAAATCAAGTAGTACCGGAATTGACGGCATAAGTACCAAAGTAATTAAATTTGTGTCACAAATTATTTCACCTATATTGTGTCACATTATTAATGAATGTATAGCTGAAGGTATATTTCCCGACAAATTAAAAATAAGTGTAATCAAACCATTATTCAAAAAAGACCCCTTTTTTTCCGTAGCTCCATGGGACGTTCCATTGATGGGCCGATGGAAAAATGTCATTTAACCGTAGTTCCATTTCCTATGGAACCACCGAAAATAGTTTTTTATTCCACTACAGGTTTTCCAGATAGAGAGAGATACCATTAAATTATAGAGTTGTGACACGGATTCTAATTAATTAGCAAAAGGGTTAACCAAGCAGTCTTACTTACCGCATATCACGAATTGATATCCTCTTTGCTAAGATATGGTATCATATTGGGGAAACGCGACAGGCAAAGGAAGAGTTTTTTTTAGCACAAAAGCGATGTATAAGGGCAATTGCAAATTTACGAAAGACAGATAGCTGCAAACAACATTTTAAGAATTTAAAAAATTTAACAATGCCATCTTTATATATATTTGAGACAGCATTGTTTGTAAGGGGTAATATGGATAAGTTTTCTCAAATAACTTCGTCCCGAAGAATGGATAAACTCTACTTGGTCAGATGCCGAACCACGTTGCATCATAATAGTATCTTATCCATGGCTCCTAAGATTTATAATCATATACCAAAATCAATAAGACTCGTAAAAAATGATCATGTTTTTAAAAGAGACCTACTGATATTTTTAATTTAAAAGGCATACTATTCTGTACCGGATTTTTTTACTAATAAATTTTAGATGGTTTTACATTATAATTAAAATGTTAGTGATATTATAATTTGCTTTTGTGACATTATTGTTATTATCATCATTGTTATTATCTGGTTTTGTTATGACATTTTTTTTTAGTTTTATTTGTATTTAATTGCTTTAACACTTATATTTTTATTCGTTCGTAATTGTATTAATTGACTTTGACATGTGTAATTGGTTATTTCGACTTATGAATGTAATTTGGTATATCAAGCAATTTTGTGATTGTTTTAATTTTATAATTTATACCTTTTAACCTACTACTAACCTCAATTTTTGTACGCCAATCTCTGGCAGAATATAGTGAATATTTATAACACTAACAAGAACTGTACTGTACCTATGTTCACAAATAAAGTATTGATTGATTGATTAATAATAATAATAATAATATTTTGGGACAACTCACACAACGCTATCTGATCCCAAACTAAGCAGAGCTTGTACTATGGAAACCAGACAACTGATAAACATACTTATATATTTGTAAATACATACATACATACATACAACCCATATGATGGCCCACTGCTGGGCACGGGTCTCCCCAGTAGAACCTACTGGTATGTAGATCCTGGGGGTAATTGCCATAATCACCACGCTTGGCGAGCGGGTTGGCGATCGCAGTAAGGCTTTAAGTACGCAGAGGACGCTGCTGCCCGCCCTCCGGTGTGAAATCCCTTAGTCGCCTTGACGACACCCACGGGAAGAGATGGGGTGGTACTATTCTTAAGCCGGCACCACACGTAGTACCGGAATTGACGGCATAAGTACCAAAGTAATTAAATTTGTGTCACAAATTATTTCACCTATATTGTGTCACATTATTAATGAATGTATAGCTGAAGGTATATTATTATACATATTATAGATAAATAACACCCAGACACAGAATAAACCATCGTGCTCATCACACAAAGTTTTATCCTGGGTGGGGATCGAACCCACGACCTCTTGCGTAGCAGTCGGATACACTCCCACCGCGCCACAGAGGCAGTCAGATTGATTGATATATTAGTAAAGAAATTAGTAAAAGTAATATTCAAAAGATTTTATTTGGAAACCGACTGTGTTGCAAACATACATCTACGCACACAATGATTCCAAATGAATGAGTCATTTCGCTCAGCTATAATTTTTAGTATACTGAAGAGAGAAAGATTAAAGCAGCGGATTACATTTTTCTTTTTTTTATTAAATAATGCTTTCCTACTTCTTATATCTTTGTGTAATGCACACATAGACAAACTACCTATCTTGTAGAAATTATGCTATTTTTAAATATCTAATAACCCATCTACTATTTACTTTAACATTAACGACACCATTTAATTTCTAGTTGAAATGTTTTTATATTATAAAAGTTTGTTCTTTAAAACTTTTTTTTAACTTTTAATCTATTACTTCCAGGCGGCCGGCCCGAAAGTAATAGATTAAAAGGTATATAGGCTAGACAGTGCCGTTCATCCGTCTATTTAGCACCTAGTGTCCTAGAATCCTACCTATTATACTACCGACGTGAACCCACTCCTGGCACAAGCCTTTGAGCTTAGCTGGGTCCTTATTCACTATCTTTATTTCGCAGTCGTGAAAAGGCCGTGCAAAGTGGCGCATGCGCGTTGCGCTCAAAGATGACCACCGCGCATGCGCGGTATAGAGCTGCACACTGACAACGAAATAAAGATAGTGAATAATGACCTTGGAGAGGTTAACAAGATTACTAGTAATGTGCTGCAAGCTTCTAGTGTAAGTAAACTAAAAGTGTATTGTGCAAAATACCACAATAATATATCTAAAATTCAGTTCTAAGACTAAATTGCAGATTGGGCTATGCCGTTTAGGGATATGAGAACCAGAAACGGCCTCCAGTCGGTATGCCATGCGGACGATGTGGAAAGAGGCTCAGGATAATACAAGTAAGTCTATAATGTTTCAGCCGGTGATATAAGATTGAAATAAAACCAAAAAATTCGTATCTGCGTTATAATTCCACTCATAGTTTTACAAGAGAAATTTTCAATAGTTTTATTATACTAATCGCCATCTCTACAGCTTATAAAATTTATTACAACCATTTTCCTAACGAATTGGAACGAGATACCAGACTACCCGCTTAGATGCTGTACGGGACAACCTCGAGCGTTATGACTTAAAAGCTAAGTGCAATTATATTTTGTATATAGCAATAAAACACTAATAAGGGCAGTGTCAAGAATACCTAGGCAAAAATATTGTATATATTTTTTTTACAAAATATTTAAGGCTACGCTATAAAAACAAAGTCTTAAATATTTTGTGTTATATTTTATAATTTTTTTGTTTTTTTTTTTGCATGCCTAACGATTAAAGGTGGCATTAACAGATTTTTTGTTTTTTATTTTTTTTGATACATGTCATTTACATCTGAGGTTTGGACCTCTTGACATAAAAAGAATGTTTTTTTTAAATTATTTTTGTAGGTAACAATTGTGCGCTCTTTAAAGGCACTCTTGCAGTCGTCTGCAAGATTGATCAATTTTATAAAACCGAGGCATACATGTTGCTATTTTTAAACTAAACTTATACGATTCGGTTTTACAAAACTGCGGTGTATATTAGATTTTTTTTTTACAATATGTATATTTCCAACTCGGCTTTGGGCTCAAAAAAGCCGATTTGAAAATATTACTTTTAGTATTTTTTATTAAAAAAATAGATTGTGCGTTCTAATAGCTGATGGACTACTTACTTACTATACCTATTACGAAGTCTTATAATAATAGTTTACCGATATGAGTTTTTTTGGATTTTTAAACAAACTATTTAAGTATTGGCTATTAAAGACAAAACTTAAATAATTTGTATATTTTTTTATTTTTTTTTATTTTTTTTTATTAATTAAGATATTTAAGACTTGGTATACCTAATACCAAACCGTAAATATATTAAGCATATTTTTTATATTTTTTTTTTTCTCAATATTAATTTACGTCTTGGAGATATATATAATTCAAGGCGTAAATTATTGTTGATATTTTTTTTACATTTTCTCTTAAAATTACTTCGTGCGAACTGACCTGGCTTATTATTCCTAATGAATTATTTAAAATCTAAGCGCCTAAATCTAATCCCCTGTTTCTTTCTCTCAATCCTCCAAAAAGCCGAGCAAAGATTTAAAAAAATCAATTTCGTTGTGCCTGCATTTTGTTTAATTTTTTTACAAATATTTTAGGCCTTGGTTTCAGTAAGCCAAGGCTTAAAATGTTTGCAGTTTTAACTTTTGGAACGTAGTTTCCTATTGCAAGGTTTTGGTTCTGGTTGGTAGGTTGCTGAGAGGTTATATTGTTTATGATTATGTCAAGCTAGAATGAGATTATGTATTTTTTTATCTGTTGGGTTTGTGTAATATGTTTTGTGTGAAAAATCTTAATTTGAAATAGGAAATATTTTTTTGAGGGTTATTTACTTCCGGATTTTTTAAATTAGTTAACACAAACATTAAAATATAGCAAAAGAAACTACGTTCCAACCGGGCCCATAAGACACCTCTTTTTTGCAAATATTTTTGGCTTTAGCTTACTTAAGCCAGAGTCAAAAATATTTACATTTCACTAAAATAATTATTGCCAATTGGGAAGCCTATATTTAAAAAAAAAGCATTTATGCTTTGGACTTTTATTATTTAGACTTGGAGTTCCTGTATTTTCTTATTTTAATTAGGTGTACAATTTTTACCAATGCATAAATGCTCTATTTTCACAAAAAAATCAGTCGAGTCTTAAGAACGAGTTTTACCATGGTAAACTTAGATTGCCATTATTAGGTCATTTTGATTTAAAATTGAAAAAGGACGAAATAAACAAAAAAACTAATGAATCGGTTTCAAAAATCCTTTCACCATTAGAAAACAATAACAATAACGGGGAGTATATACGCAAAATTACAATAAAGTAACTCAAGGTATAAATACGGAACCCTAATAACTATGATATGACACATATGCGAGGCAGGTAGCTAGTACAAAATATTGCAACTATAGTCTTTTGAGTATATTGTTGATGAGGTAAGAAGCAAACACGCTTGCTAGCCTGATCTCTAGTTCCATTTCGTTTTCTATACAACAGTGTCGCTCGATTTTGTTATCAGTCGACGCTTAGAATAACAAATATAGTTATTTCTAAAGTAAAACTACATGGGGCCGGTCCTCATTCCTAAAATAAAATTAAAAGGCTACAATGACACCATCGATCAGCTTTTAAACTAGAATTTTACTAAAAAAGGGAAAATGTAATTAAGAATCGTTGAAAACTAAAACTGTAACGGAAAAATTAATTGAGTAAATAAGATCAAAACAAAAACTTCAACAAACTCAATCCCGGAATTGAAATTTATGATAAAAATGTAAACAAAACGAATTATCCGTATCGATGTTACCGTTGTAGCTGGATTACTTATAAGTTCTTGTAATCCAAAGATGCTATTATGATGTTGTTTGCATCCTCAAAATTGGTCCACGGAAATGCAGAGTATGATCGATCGATAGATATTTGTGTGTTATGTATCCTGAGTTGTGATTTTTGGATAGTCTCAATAGATCCTACTCAGCAATGGGACCATTAGCCCTCTGTCGCCTTTTACGACATGCGCGGGTCCGATAAGCAGCAGAACCCTTCTATGTTTTTCTTTCGTTCCCAGGCCTGCATGGAAACAGGCCTAACATAGACTATCGTGAAAATAATTATGGATTTTAGAGTTTTGAGATCCTGAATAATTTCGATGGGAATGCCGATATCAGATGATGCTTTTTTATGATAGAAGTTATTTTTGATGAATATTACATGATACTTTTATAAGATAGAGGTTAATTTTGATGGGAATCACATGATACTTTTATAGCATAGAGATTAATTTTGATTTGAATCACATGACGTTTTTAAAGGATAGACGTTAATTTTTATGGGAATCACATGTTGTTTTTAAAGGATAGACGTTAATTTTGATGGGAATCACATGATACTTTAGAATGATAATGGTAGTTTACATAACGGACACAGTTTGGTTACGATTTCAATAATCTCGATAGTCTATGCTAGGCCACACCCGTTATTCTGAATGTCACTGTTTTTGATTTGACAATTTCAGAAAAACGTCAACTAGTGGCGAACAACTGTAGATGTGTGCATTGTTTTATTCATATTTGGATTTCCATGAAAGACAATGGAAAATCAAAATTAAGTTCCGACATAATATTTTACTATAGACAGTTTGACAAAATATTGAGTCAAGATCATTTCCGCTCAAGATGATTATAATCAAATAAACATTATATAGACTAGATGCGGCGACATTATCTTAAAGTATTATTTAATATTTCACATATAGATGCAATGGAATTACCTAAAGAACATTTAACTCCTTTAACATTTATTGACACATATGAACATTGAATACGATCAAGATTATATTTATTAATAAAATGTCGTAGTGATAACTGTGGTTAATAGGAAGTTGCACTGGCTATGTTTAAGCTAATCATTGAGATAGCAACTGGCTGACTCGAGGAGTATTGTGCCTATAACTTCTCGAGAACGTCCTTACTCACTCTCAAAAAATGCAGTATAATGTACTATGTAGTATAACATTATACTGCATTTTTTGCTGGTGGTCGACCAGCACTAAATAAAAAGCCTAAAAAGCCATCTCAATCAAGCACATTTATCATTACCTAAACTACGAGTATATCTAATAATGATTATTAAACTGGTGTGTATCATTATCTTAAAGTATTATTTAATGTTTCACATATAGATTCAATGGAATTACCTAAAGAACATTTAACTGCTTTAACATTTATTGACACATATGAACATTGAATACGATCAAGATTATATTTATTAATAAAATGTCGTAGTGATAACTGTGGTTAATAGGAAGTTGCACTGGCTATGTTTAAGCTAATCATTGAGATAGCAACTGGCTGACTCGAGGAGTATTGTGCCTATAACTTCTCGAGAACGTCCTTACTCACTCTCAAAAAATGCAGTATAATGTACTATGTAGTATAACATTATACTGCATTTTTTGCTGGTGGTCGACCAGCACTAAATAAAAAGCCTAAAAAGCCATCTCAATCAAGCACATTTATCATTACCTAAACTACGAGTATATCTAATAATGATTATTAAACTGGTGTGTATCATTATCTTAAAGTATTATTTAATGTTTCACATATAGATTCAATGGAATTACCTAAAGAACATTTAACTGCTTTAACATTTATTGACACATATGAACATTGAATACGATCAAGATTATATTTATTAATAAAATGTCGTAGTGATAACTGTGGTTAATAGGAAGTTGCACTGGCTATGTTTAAGCTAATCATTGAGATAGCAACTGGCTGACTCGAGGAGTATTGTGCCTATAACTTCTCGAGAACGTCCTTACTCACTCTCAAAAAATGCAGTATAATGTACTATGTAGTATAACATTATACTGCATTTTTTGCTGGTGGTCGACCAGCACTAAATAAAAAGCCTAAAAAGCCATCTCAATCAAGCACATTTATCATTACCTAAACTACGAGTATATCTAATAATGATTATTAAACTGGTGTGTATCATTATCTTAAAGTATTATTTAATGTTTCACATATAGATTCAATGGAATTACCTAAAGAACATTTAACTGCTTTAACATTTATTGACACATATGAACATTGAATACGATCAAGATTATATTTATTAATAAAATGTCGTAGTGATAACTGTGGTTAATAGGAAGTTGCACTGGCTATGTTTAAGCTAATCATTGAGATAGCAACTGGCTGACTCGAGGAGTATTGTGCCTATAACTTCTCGAGAACGTCCTTACTCACTCTCAAAAAATGCAGTATAATGTACTATGTAGTATAACATTATACTGCATTTTTTGCTGGTGGTCGACCAGCACTAAATAAAAAGCCTAAAAAGCCATCTCAATCAAGCACATTTATCATTACCTAAACTACGAGTATATCTAATAATGATTATTAAACTGGTGTGTATCATTATCTTAAAGTATTATTTAATGTTTCACATATAGATTCAATGGAATTACCTAAAGAACATTTAACTGCTTTAACATTTATTGACACATATGAACATTGAATACGATCAAGATTATATTTATTAATAAAATGTCGTAGTGATAACTGTGGTTAATAGGAAGTTGCACTGGCTATGTTTAAGCTAATCATTGAGATAGCAACTGGCTGACTCGAGGAGTATTGTGCCTATAACTTCTCGAGAACGTCCTTACTCACTCTCAAAAAATGCAGTATAATGTACTATGTAGTATAACATTATACTGCATTTTTTGCTGGTGGTCGACCAGCACTAAATAAAAAGCCTAAAAAGCCATCTCAATCAAGCACATTTATCATTACCTAAACTACGAGTATATCTAATAATGATTATTAAACTGGTGTGTATCATTATCTTAAAGTATTATTTAATGTTTCACATATAGATTCAATGGAATTACCTAAAGAACATTTAACTGCTTTAACATTTATTGACACATATGAACATTGAATACCATCAAGATTATATTTATTAATAACATGTCGTAGTGATAACTGTGGTTAATAGGAAGTTGTACTGGCTATTTTTAAGCTAATCATTGAGGTAGCAACTGACTAACTCGAGGAGTACGATGTCTATAACTTCTCGAGAATGTCCTTACTCACTCTAAAAAATGCAGTACATATAATGTTACCCTGTAGTATAACATTATACTGCATTTATTGCTGGTCGACACCTTGCAAAACAGCTATCTGTTTTGCAAGGTTTCGACCAGCACTAAATCAAAAGCCTAAAAAGCCAGCTGAATCAAGCACATTTATCATTACCTAAGCTACGAGTAATGATTATAAAACTAGAATTAGTGATTAATCGTACGAACTTTAGGTTACCTTTAATTTTCTAGTCAATAACATGAATATATGTTTACTATATAAGAGTATATGTACTATAACTATATTACAAATATACTGGTTTTCTACACAACACCATCTTTTGCACGACCTCTGGCGACCTTACTCAATGGCAGTACTACAACATCGAGTTGTTTTTCTGCTGTCTTCTGTAAGGTAAAATTCCTACCCCGATCGAGTTGCTCAATTCGATTGAGATCTCCATGTACCCTCCCTCTTTTGAATTATATAATACAACATGTGTAATATTAGATTAGAAATTGTTATATTATTTATTATGTTGAATGAATATTTTTTAGTATATTATTTTCAATATATTTAAAATGACAGAAATTACAAATCTAATTAATATTACGTCGTCACCGCATCCATAAACTGTTAAATTTAAACATCAAAACATTAAGACATAGAGATAGGTTATCAGGGCTTGATACCTTATCCATTACCATATTTGCAAGAGACGTAAGATTTTGATTTCATTATCCATGCTATGTGTTTCCATATTAAAAAAAAACCTATGACATTTTTCAAACGATTTTAGGAATAGGGCTCAAAGCCCTGACGTAAAAATATGAAAGTACAATTAACATCAATATTAGTAAGTTGTTCTCACTAGGTGTCTTTCAGTGCAAGCGTAAACGCTTAAGCACAGGCAGTCTACTAACAATAATGGCTTACGAGCCAAAATTAACAATCAGTCCAATTCATAGACCATAGACGGTTTAGATTTCAGATAGTCCATAGAAGTAAAAGAGAGAAGAAATGGGGAGAGAGAGAGAAAAGGGTGTGAAAGAAAGAACAAAAGGGAGAAAAGGAACATCAGAGACAGGAGCGGATATCAGAGAGATTATTAATTTTGGTCTCTAGATATTGGTGCACTAGTAAAGATAGCTGCCTATCTATCTCTAAAACCACCTAAGCCTAATCCCTTAGACGACTTTTACGCCTTGCGCGGGAAGAAAAGCAACTGAAACACTCTATGTTTTTTTATTTGTCCCGGTCCAGCACGGAACTAAGTATTGCTAAGTACCTGGATCGGTCTAAAGAGCGCTTTGATCCAGTGAATACTACACTAATACATAAACTAATAACGATTTATTCTGTAGACAACCTAGATCCTTGCATTTACCAAATAGAATAAAGATGGTGAGGACGAAGTCATTTCTTACCTCTTTCATTTGTTCTGAGTGTCTTACAGTTTGATTCTCAGGGAAAAAGTGGATGAAAGATATACATGGTAAAAAGATCCAAAGAGATAAATAAGGGTAAGAAGAGACCCCGTGTAATGGAGGTAGAGAGATAGAAAAACAAATCAACGCGAAAACGCAGCGAAGTTGGAATTCGATGATAAAGACCACGCATTGCTTCCTAGGCAAAAGTGATAAAATAGTAGAGTGGAGAGGTTACAACGGATCTTTTTAAACTATTTGGTGAATGCTAAGTCTTTTATGAGCAACGATGGAATGCCCTGTTAAAATACCTTAGTATATCCCTATGTTATAAAAATATTACTTCGCTAGGTTGGACGCTCAAGCTGATGGGTTGATTTTGCGCATATTTAGATCGAGAACTATGTACCTACTAACGTTCGTAGTATATGCAAGTTTGGTAACGAAGTAGCTTAAAGCTTTGGTAATGACATAAGCTACACACCGACTAGATAAACAACATCACCCGTAGGCGGAACCGCAGGTAATACCTAGTTAAAAGTTTCAAACTGGATTCTAAGTTAAGATTTATAAGAAAGAAGTATGATGTACTGGAGTTACAGTGATATTACTATGTACCTAGTCGCTATTTCATTATTGTATTGGTACAGCATTCAAACGTCCTTATATCAAAAATCGTTGTTTGTATAATACAGAATTATAATAACTTTAAATCGAACACTTGCAGGTGGTCCTTAAAAAAATTACAAAAAAAATAAAAAAAAATCTTACAAATCACAACATTTAATTAATTAACAAAAAAAAACCAAATAAACGTTGTGATGTTTTAGTTGCACTGCCTAGGCAGTGTGGTCAGCTAGTTACGATAGGTATACTCCATCACCCCCCCTTTCTTCCCAATATATACATCATACACATTACCCCTACCTACATATTATTACCCAAACCATGATAAATGAGTTTCAATAACCTATAAAGTATTACGTAAAGCCAAAGCTATATTATTTGGGGTTTATGTTATTACTTAAAACTGTTAGCATACCTAATCTAATATTTACAAAGTTAATTAATTTAAATTAACTAACAGAAAACAAGGTTTCTGCGTGTGTGTGTGTGTGTGTATGTTTGTGTGAATGGTTCTTCACGAGAAATGAGACCCCGTGGTTCGTCACTTCCACAGTATTTCGTGACTCCAAACTCATTCTCTGAACATAGTGTGTGTGTGTATGCGCGCGCGCGCGCACGTGCGTGTGTGTGTGTGTGTGTGGACTTGTGTTTCTATTTGTGTGTGTGCTACCGTGTATTGCTACCTAAGCCCCCTGGGAGATTCGGGCCCATGGTGACACAGATAAATGTAAATTAATTACTTTTGATCTTATCTTAGAATAATTATGTGTTACCTAGAACCGTTAAACTATAAAACCCATTTTTATATGAAGATAATGGCGTTATTTTCAAAACTAGGTACTTGTTGTTATAAGAAGTACAAAAAATACTGTTTTAAATGGCTCAATTATTCTTCATAGAAACATGACCAGTTAAACAGTTTTCAGTGCTAGGCAATCTTAGGCCGATCATACTAAAATAAGAAAATTACGATAAATAAAAAAAACAAAACATAATACTTAAAACTGTTTGCATAATCTAATATTTATAAAGTTAATTAATTTAAATTGTAAAATTTAACTTGTATTATCATACATGATTAACGGAAAACAAGGTTTCCAAGAATATTTACACGATGAAGTCATAAATAATAATAAGCAATTTTGATGTCGAATAAGTGGTAACAAAGCATCAACGGTAGAATAAATATATATTCATAGTTTTTAAATAAACTCTAAATAAATATAATAACAATGCTTAACAAATTCTGTCACTGACAAAACAGACAAGTATAATATTGAAGAAGTAAAAAATCAACGTGGAGAATATCGAAGTAAAGTCGGTTATTGGAATTGTTTGCTTCCCCATTAGGTCTGCCAGATCCGTTTGCATATCTGCTTTGGATTGCCTTTCCCGCTAAGAAAAGCTATAACAATATGTGTATAAAATAAAAGTAATTAAAACAGGTACCTTGAATTAGTCTGGTACCTCACTATTAGCGCAAAAAAAAATAAAAATGAGTAGACAAATTGCTAACATTTATTATTATTACGTATATCTTAATTTATATCAACAGCATCAAACAGCATTTATTGACGACTACCTATTGTGTAATGTTTTAATGAAAATCGATTGTATAATTTGCACTCAGCTAATATATTTGATGGATGTCGATTTATTAATTAAGATTTGTAAATTTGACAATTTTCGATTTGTTAATTTAGGATTATGTTAATATAGTATATTATATTTCTATTGAAAATAAGTTCCTATGCCAGAAGTTTAGTTATTTTTTTAATAATTTTATTTTTAATATTTTATAATAACTAATTTTCCTATATCGCTATAATGAATATTATTAATATTTACATTATTTTATTATTTATATTGTATTACTAATACTATTGATATCACTGCATCAAGTTCTTTGCCAACGATTTTTAATGGTAGCGACGTATTTAACAAAATGGTACATGAGATCTAGGTACATCTAATATAAACTAACGTTTAAATTAATATGTATCATGAAATATATTAAACGGCACGGTATAGTGTGTACCTGTGGTAAACAAAACGCAATTTCATTTCAAACTTCTAAAACCGGTTTTAAATTTACAATTATTGGAAAATATTGAATTGACTCTAAAAAATATTTTAACTTTAAGGCTTAATATTACACAACGAATCCTTAAATCGAAAAATCATTTTCACAACCCTGAAGTATTTTTTTTAAAATATCTATCTAATGACACGATGAACCTATCCTAAAAAAAAAAATATTTTATTTTACCACTTTGTCACTTTGACAAATTCTGTCACTGATAAAACAGACAAGTATAATATTGAAGAAGTAAAAAACCAACGTGGAGAATATCGAATAAAGTAAAGTCGGTTATTGGAATTGTTTCCTTCCCCATTAGGTCTGCCAGATCCGTTTGCATATCTGCTTTGGATTGCCTTTCCCGCTAAGAAAAGCTATAACAATATGTGTATAAAATAAAAGTAATTAAAACAGTTACCTTGAATTAGTCTGGTACCTCACTATTAGCGCAAAAAAAAAAAAATGAGTAGACAAATTGCAAACATTTATTATTATTACGTATATCTTAATTTATATCAACAGCATCAAACAGCATTTATTGACGACTACCTATTGTGTAATATTTTTATGGAAATCGGTTGTATAATTTGCACTCAGTTAATATATTTGATGGATGTCGATTTATTAATTAGGATTTGATAATTTTCGATTTTTTAATTTAGAATTATGTTAATACAGTGTAATACATGCAAGAAGTTCAGATTTTTTTTTAAATTTTATTTTTATTATTTTATAATTATTTATTTTGTTATATCTTTTAATAACGAAGATTTTTAAAATTTACATAATATTATTATTTATATAGTATTACTTATGCTATTGGTATCACTGCATCAAGTTCTTTGCCAACGATTTATAATGGTAGCGACGTATTTAACAAAATGGTACATGAGATCTAGGTACATCTAATATAAACTAACGTTTAAACTAACATGTATCATGAATTATAATCTACCAGAAACGGCACGGTGTAGTGTGCTCCTGCGGTAAACAAAACGCAATATCATTTTAAACTTCTAAAACCGATTTTAAATTTACAATTGTTGGAAAATATTGAATTGATTCTAACTAATATTTTCACAAACGAATCCTTAAATCGAAAAGTGATATTCAGAACCCTGAAGTATTTTTTTATATATCTGTCTAATGACACGAAGAACAAAAAAAAAATATATTTTACCCCTTTGTCACATGGTCGGCGTAGGAATTATAGTACTGGCAGTAACAGTAGTTGGCTAAGAAACCCTAAAAAATAATTGTACAGCAAATTTTAAGTCGTAAATTGTAGCCCTAAGCGTCTAGTTTTTGAATCTGAACTTTAAACGGTTATGTAGTTTTTTTGAGTATAAATATTAGAAATTATTTTTCTTTTGGTCTACGAACTTATAAGAAAGTAAAAGAATAAAAATTGTGTGTGAGAGAATGAGACCCCGTGGTTCGTCACTTCCACAGTATTTCGTGACTCCAAACTCATTCTCTGAACATTGTGTATGTGTGGTGTAATGCTGGACAGTGAGACGTACCTCCAGGAGTATGCGAAATATGCCTTCTCTAACTACTTCATCTACCATAAGGATGAGAAGATGAATACCGGTTCAGCTTATAAAGCATTGGGAGTGACAGTACAGGTCGCTGGAACTTAGCTAAGGCTATTTGCGTTCTACAACCCTCCGAACGCTCACTACAAGCTCAATGAACTTCGCAGCTTGTCTACGTCACAGACGCCTACAGTTGATCTGTGATCTGAACGTCAAACATACTCACTGGAACTCAGTTGCCTGTAACCATCAAGGACTGAATCGGAAATCGTTGTTTATATAATACCAAATTACAACAACTTTAAATCGAACACTTGCAGGTGGTCACTAAAAACTTGACAAAAGAATATAAAAGGAAAAATAAAAAAAAAATAACAAAATAAAATAAAACATTTATTACCTACAAATCATTGGTATTAAGTTATCACAACATTCAATAAATTAACAAAAAATACCTAAATATACGTTATGATGTTTATTTTTCAATTTAAATACTAACTTTGAATAATTTCTTGAAATTTGATTATTTTATGAAGAAAGAAAGAGTACCTAGGCCATTTACATTTTATTTACGCTGTAAGGTCACCATTTTTACTAGATGACCACACTGCCTAGGCAATGTGGTCAGCTTTTGTTTTTTTTAGCAGGTTTTGAAGAGATTTTTTCATTGAAACTGACAAATTACGCGTTTTGCCTAAAATTAGTTTAAAAAAATAATTACTTATAATCCTATCTTAGAATCACCTAGAACCATTAAACAACAAAACTCATTTTTATATGAAGATTGTGGCGTTATTTTCAAAACAAGGTACTTGTTGTTATAAGTAGTAAAAGAAAAATACTGTTTTAAATGGCTAATTCATTCTTCATAGAAAAATGTTCAGTTTAACCGTTTTCAGTGGTAGGCAATCTTAGGCCGATCTTATTAAAATACGAAATTTACGTTAAATAAAAAATAACAAAACATTATACTTAAAACTGTTAGCATAATCTAATATTTACAAAGTTAATTAATTTAAATTATAAAGGTACCTACTTGTATTTACAAACATGACTAACGGAAAACAATGTTTCCAAAAATATTTACACGATGAAATCATAAATAATAATACGCAATTTTAATGTCGAATAAGTGGTAACAAAGCGTCAACGATAGAATAAATATATAATAATAAATTATAATTGAAATAAACTCTGAATAAATATAACAACAACGCTTAACAAAATCTGTCACTGACAAAACAGACAAGTATTATATTGAAGAAGTAAAAAATCAAAGCGGAGAATATTTAACATAACAAAACTTAAATTATAAAGTCGGTTATTGGAATTGTTTCCTTCCCCATTAGGTCTGCCAGATCCGTTTGCATATCTGCTTTGGATTGCCTTTCCCGCTAAGAAAAGCTATAACAATATGTATATATAATAAAAAAAAAAAAGCAGATATATTGAATTAGTCAGGTACGATTAGCGCTAGAAAATGTAAAATGAAAAATAAGTAGACAAATTGCTAACATTTATAGGTACCTATATCTTAATATCAACAGCATCAAACAGCATTTATTGACCACTACCTATTGTGTAATGTTTTGATGAAAATCGATTGTATAATTTGATAGATGTCGGTTTGTTATTTTGATAATTTTCGATTTGTTAATTTAGGATTATGTTAATTTAGTACATTATATGTTTTTATGCAAGAAATTCAGTTATTTTTTGTACAATATTACTTTTATGCTTTTTTAATTATTCATTTTTTTATATCGTTATAATGTAGATTACTAATATTTACATTATTTTATTATTTATATTGTATTACTAACGCTATTGGTATCAGTGCATCAAGTTCTTTCCCTGCATCAAGTTTTTTGCCAACGATTTTTAGTGCGACGTATTTAACAATTTTTTGAGTATGAAATCATGAGAAATTATGTTTTCTTTTAGTCTACGATCTTACACCCCCATATGTGTGTAAAAGAATAAAAAGTGTGTGTGTATGTGTGTGTTTCTGTTTGTGTGCATGGTTCTTTACGAGAAATGAGACCCCGTGGTTCGTCACTTCCACAGTATTTCGTGACTCCAAACTCATTCTCTGAACATTGTGTGCGTGTGTGTGTGGGTGTGTGTTTGTGTGTGTTACTGTGTATTACTACCTATACACAGTAACACACATTTAAGGTATGTGACTTCTAAACCCCCTAGGAGATTCGACCCGTGGTGACACAGATAGACGTCTCTACTTTCGTTACAAATTATATTATTTTTATAAATGACTTATGTATGACGTTCAAAGAATTGAATATTGTAAATCACAACAAGTTTCGGACAAAAATAGTACCTACATATGTATGAAAGCAATAAAATAGTTTGAAATTATTTATATAACAATAAAATAATAAACTGCATAATAAGAATATAAAAATGCAATAGTTAATGTAAAAGAAACCATAGATTATGAAACAAGATTTAACGAAAGTTTTTTGTAAAAAATAATTAATTAATATTACATTTACAAAACTAATTGCATGGCATGAGTACATTTTAAAAATATTAAATATATTTGACTTTGATTTAACTTTGGCTTAGTTTTTATTATACTACAACTGATTTTTATAATATATTTATTTGACTACCTGTATACAGATATTTATTTTTATTAATAAGTATAATATATCAAGTTGAACTTCTTCGTACAGGTTCCCTGGAATGGTTCGGTTGATAACGCATTAGAAACGCGTTTGAAACTAAATGATATAATTAAAGAATAGCTGTTAATTTTGACATAGTAAGACTGCCTTTCCTCTAGAGATGTGCAAGTTAGCTAAGCTGTAAATGCGTGTTTTACCCGCCAATAGGATTGTTTAATATTTATAGTTTGTCAATCAATAGTATATCAAGCTATCCTATTGACCAGTTAAAAACATAAAATCCATAACTTAGCTATCTAGAACCTCTTTAGTGGTTATACTGGAATGATAGATACGTTTTTAATATTGTAGATATATAATATTTTGTCGCATTTATGATATGTTTTATATTTAAGGAACTTACCTATACGTATGTGCTCATGAAAATTATGGCGCGAAACTTTTCAGTGCCAGCTTTTTAATCTTAAACCTACCTACAGTTATAATAAATGCATTATTATCTGATTAAGAAACGATTTGTCGTATTTAAATGATAAAAAAAAAATGCAGCGGTAGGTATATCAAAAAAAAAAAAATACTAAATATAAAAAAAAAAACTGCAAGTGTTACAATTTTTGAAGAGAAAACTTCTTTAGCGGCCTTGTGCACTATTTAGGGTTCCTTAGCCAAAATGGCAAAAACATAGATAAAATGACGATTCGTATTTGCCATTCTGGGCTGGGCCAGTGCATGTCGGGCCACGCACAATGTAGGGTTCCGTAGCTGCCCAGCACAATAATGCGGTATAAGAAGTGGGTATTCTGTTGTTTTAGGGTTCCGTAGCCAAAATGGCAAAACGAAACCCCTTATAGTTTCGCTATGTCCATCTTTCCGTCTGTCTTTCCGTGTCCCAGGTTAGCTCACAGACCTTTAGTGCTAGAAAGCTGTAAATTGGCATGAATATACATGTTAGTTACACCGACAAAGTAGTATAAAAAAGTCTAGATAAAACATTTTTTCGGGTACCTCCTCTACACGTAAAGTGGAGATGTGTTTTTTTTCTCACCTACCCCATTGCGTAGGGTATAGTTGGATAGGTCTTTTAAAAATATTTAGGGGTGAATATCTTAGGGATCCGTTTGTGAAATATTAAGCCTTAAAGTGTAAATTTTTGTTAATGGCCAGCGACCCCTCCCCTCCCCATAGCCAGTTAAGTGGTTGTTTTTGGAGATGTGGAAAAATTTAGGGCAGTTGTTCAAATAAATTCAAAGGAAAACTATTACAGCTAAGTAGGTTTTACAAGTAACAGCAACCAAGTGAGAAGTAATAAAATTATCGTAGAAAATTACTTAGGTATATAACGTTGTTCGTAGTCAATAATATTAACGTATGAAACAAAAAACAACAGAATACCCACTTCTTATACCGCATTATTGTGCTGGGTGTACATTGTGCGTGGCCCGGCATGCACTTGCCCGGCTAATGTTTCATACTACTGACAACGTTAAATAAGTAATTTTGAATGGAATTTGTACGAATTCTCTTAAGATACCCCACACGATGGGGTAGGTGAGAAAAAAACTCATCCCCATTTTACCCTATCACCTTACCCTAAAAAATATTTTTTATTTTTTTATTTTATCACTTTGTCGGTGTACGGTAAGTAATATGAGTTTGCGTACCACTGGTAGGTATATCCATGCAAAATTACAACTTTATAGTACTAACAGTTTCTGAGGTAAGCTGTAGACGGACAGACGGACGAATGGACAGACGGACGGACGGACAGACGAACGGACGGACGGACATAGCGAAACTATAAGGGGCCCTTTTTCTTTTTGCCATTTTGGCTACGGAACCCTAACTATTGTATAAGTCGTCATTACAATATTAATGTGTTTGACCACACCTTTCTCTAACATGTTGTATTTTACCTAGAAAGACGTAATATTTTTATAACTTAAGGTAACGGAATTTTGCATCATACCAAAGCAAGATTTTTTTTTAGAATGAAGACTTAATGACATCATACTCTGTCTATAAATAATCAAATCTAATTTCTGACTCTGAACGCGCTCTTGATTTTCTTTTGTTGTTGTTATTCTTAATATTAAATTTAAAAAAAATGCAAAATAACAGGGAAAAGTCCACGTCGCTTTCCCTTAAAAATATAAAAAAAAGTTTGGCAAAAGCATTAAATATAAATTTACGGATATTCAATATGTCTGCCCTTTAGTTGTTATTTGGTTGTTTTATCTTTGGTTTACATCAACGGTTGTCGGATCAGGTTCCTCAAGATCGATTCCCATGGATTTTTCATGCGATGTCAGCTCCTCGCTGGCATTTCGGCTTCTTCCAGGGCAATCTGAAATTTAAATGACAATATTATTATTTCGTACAACTTATATTCACGATCTCGAAACCGTAGCGGTATAAGTATATGGTTTTTAGAAAATCCAGTAAATATAAAACTCTAAGTTCTTCATGAAATCAGATCTCTATAAGTTTTTTAAAAAAGAAGGGTTAATTTATCACGAAGACAAAACTACTAAATTTCAGCTATAAAGCCACAAGTAGACGACCAGCCTTGTTATTCAATGCTAAGTAGGTACCGGGGTGTAGAATAAAACAAAAAAAAATCATCAATAGTGTACGAGATAAGGCATGATGAGGTGAGATAAAGTTTTGGCCATCCGATAAAAACATGTACTGATTAGCACCTGGACACGTGGTTATAACTGTTATCAAGATATTAGAATGGACACATCTGAAAACGTCGGCGCCAAAACAAAAAAAAAGAAATCCAAGCAGGATAGGGCGAGGAAAGTGAAAGTACCTAGATTCTGAGTCAATAATCTAACAGCTCAGGTACCTGAAATGTTAAATTGCCATGTCGATATAGCGTACTATGTCAGTATTCTGAGATACGTCGGCATGGGAATTTACGAAAGTAAAAAGTAAAAAGCGAACAAGAGTACAATAACAGTATGCAAACGTTACTTTTTACGCAATTGCTACATGCGTAGCGCAAAAAAATAAAATATAAATATCTTTGAAAAAATATTGATTGTACGTTGTTCTCACAAAGTTGCTTACATTTTGGAATGAAAATACAACGTATGTCAGTATTTTTTTAACATTTTTGCAACCACAACAGGGACTTTTTTGGATTTTAATTTCATATTATTGAGAAGTAAAGTATGCTGAAGCTCATGAACGAGGACTTCTTCGACACCACAAGACAAGACTGAAAAGGACTAAACCCTTTGAGTTAGTTTAGTGATCGAGTGTTACGTAGTGAAATAAACCTATTAGAACACAAGAGCAAAGTGATCCCCTTTAATAAAGACAATAAGAAAAAGTGCAAATGGACACATTCTTAAGTTTTAGTATACAACATAGCAGATTAAGTGAAAATCAAATTATTTATTAGTCTTTAAGACTAGATTGTAATGGAATGAAGAATCCAATCAGAGTTCATCATTTAAAATAAAAATGTAAGTAAGCTAAGAAAAACGTTTTATATTTGATTTTGTACAACAGTTTCGGTCCAGCAAACTTTGTAAGTGTCAGTCCCAATAACCTAGATATATTTTTTCTACAATCTCTAGGTCCTGATCAAAGGTCCAAGATGGAATCATTTCTTTTGTTATTCGCTATAACCACCTAACGTGATGGGTGCTAAGCTAAAGAGCCCTTTTGTATCGGTTTATATCATTTATATCCAGTAACATTTAAATTCACATTATCAAGGTAGTTTCTTGTCTCTGTGGGTGATAGGTAAGTTTTCCAAACGGGAGCCCTCTTCGTCCTCTTTAACTTCAATATCATAGTCATCTAGCTTATTTCTTTCTTTTCTTATCTTTCTCTCTTATTTTATAATATTTTGCGGGGCTCAATTTTTTCTTGTATAAGTTATTTTTATAGGCATTTCTTTATACAATATGCATTTTTGAAAGAAACAAAAATTTGAAGTCCAGACCCAGGAATCGAACCCGAGACATCCGTATACCAAACCGGGGCCGGAATGGAATCATCTATTTGGGACTATGTTACAAAACCAAATTCTAAACTAAATATTTCTATAAAAACATTTTTTTTCTATCCTTCCTGCATGTGATTGAATTTCCGGCGAAGGCGAATAGCCACGCTACGCCACTGATTATCATAAATAAAGAATAAACATTCTATGAGATGGCAAAGCAAGCTATTTTAAATGACAATGATAGAAAAATTACATTAAAACTAATCCAGGGAAATATTAAAAAATCAAAAACATAAAAATGATTCCGATAAGGCCCTGTGGCACTCTAAGTGAAATCATTTACGGTATGTTTAACTCGAAAAAAGGAGTTCACGACAGGTTACAAATTTAGGAAGAAAAAACGATAACGACATAAGTAAAAACGATATTAAAGTAAACTCACCTCACTTAAAATTACCCAGTAAGTGCTGTCGCGATTCACCTTCAATCTAAGCGCAAGAATTGGTCCCATTTTAAGTTCACCTTCAGCTAAACCAAACTCATCAAAGGAGCCGACTGTTGTGAAATTTCCATTATAGCTGTATTTTGGTAGGGCTTCAACTGTAGTTTCGTAGAATTTATCTGTCACATGTTCTATATTGCTGCTTCGGAATAAGTACCTGTAAACAATAGTTATTGAATTAGATTAACATTTAAGTTTAGCTATTAATGATTGAATTCTGTTTAAACTACTAATGGATTCTTATTTTTTAAATCATAATGATTTAATAAATGACTAAAACATGAAAATGAAGATGAAGATGAAAATTTTATTATTTGTTAAAACATGACTGATGCATAAAGATGTTTACAATAAGTTTAGTGTTTAAGTGACATCATGTATTGTCGTAAAGGCGTACAAAATTAAACCAAATTATAAATTATAAAAAAAAAATGTGTGCAATATTGAACGAATGCCCCGTTTTTGCTTCATAAAAGCTACATCTTTATTAGTTTAATATCCCCAGAAAATTGTACCAAATCTGAATTCCGACTCCACTAGGGCATGATATGCCGTAAGAGCGGCTTCGATGTAAATAGTTGGAGCTAGTTTACATTTCCAGTTTAATTATTTGTCTACTTTTAGGCCAAGGAATTTGGGGTGTATTATTATACTCGTATTTCATAACTAGCTGTCCCGCGCAACTTCGCATGCGTAAATTTTTCTTGTTTTTGCAATATTTCTCGTCGCTGCTCCGCTCCTATTAGTCGTAGCGCGATGTTATATAGCCTATAGCCTTCCTCGATAAATGGGCTATCCAATAAAAATAGATTTTTTTCAAATCGGACCAGTAGTTCCTGAGATTAGCGCATTTAAACAAACAAACAAACAAACTCTTCCGCTTTAAAATATTAGTATAGATATTTTATTTTGGGGTTTCACAGCGGCAATCCGTGGAGTAACGATAAATAACTTGGTATCATTTTGTTTTAAAATGTCTTTGAAACTTACTTTTTTATATTAGTTGGGTTTTTAAACCAGAACTCTATGACGTTTCCTTTCTTTGGTCTGACTCCCCAGAAAAATGTCTCGCCATCATAAGCCCTCCTCAGACTATGATTTGCTTGCTCTTCTATATCACTTTTGATATTATTTAATGGTGGATTTACATGCGGATAGTAAGTCGGCACTGCCCCAAATTTATTATCCTGTAACATATTATAGTATGATTATCATAATCCCTTACATGTTATATTATTTATTTTTTTAATATAATTATCTATACTAATTTACCTTCACTTTCTGAATCTTTCCTTTTAGCGATGAATAAAGTCCGATGTGTTGAAAAAGTGATGATCCGTATTTTGGCCTTATCTTAGTTTTTTCATCTTTACAGTTTTTCTGAAAAATAAAACAAAGATTTTTAAACATTAATAATTATTCTTTCATATGTTCTGTAGTAATATGTTATCATACCAATACAATAATTGCATTTTTTAAAGATATGACAATTTGAAATCCAGACCCAGGAGTCGAACCCGAGACTTCCGGCCTATAGGCCAAACCGGGGCCGGAATCGAACCATCTAACTGGGACTGTGTTACTAAACCTCAAATTCTTCTATCCATTCTGCCCCCAAGTCAGGCCCCTCACTTGCGCCATCTAGCCGATAGTTTAAGAATTATTACGGACTTTGTTATTTAACAAATTATGATGTCGCAAGCCGAATATTATAGTCATTTTCATAGGCACTTCCTGCCAATTACTTTATTAATGCAATAATTGCATTTTTGAAAGACAGAAAAAAATAAAATTACTTTAGAATAAAAAGTTAAAGTACTTACGGATTGTTTGTCGATGGTACATACTTTATCCGCAAGGTAGCTTTCCAAAAGCCAGTCTATGGGCATATTGTTATAGAAGAGCTGCACATATGTAATAAAATGGACAAGATTCGAAGAACGAAAGAGCTTGCCGATACCACCGGTGGTGCAGTACTCAATGAAGAACCAGTTAGAATTTTGAGTTTGTGTTATAGCTGTAAAATGCCTTATTTCCTGTAAATAACGAAATCAATGTTAGAAAAAGAAATTTTAAGTGACATCAAGTATGATGCACATAACTCGTTAAAACACTTGGTAGGTACCGTCGGCTACGTAAGTCGTTTAACTTTGGCAAATATTCAAACCAATTTAGGCCAAACATCAGGTAATAATAATCACAAAAATTCTGATAAGAGTATTAGGTGTACTGAACTAACAAATATACTTCATACAACTGAGTCAGAGACTGTACCGATCGCTCCAGGATCGAGTCCTTACTGCCATTCGTTTTTAAACAAGGTCTCTTGTAGTCGTTTATAGGCTAGGTACTGTAACAGTTCACTAACAAGCATAGAAGCAAGAAGGCAATGGAGGGGTGGCGGAGGAAGCTAAAAGGGCGGTTTTCTCAGAAATGCCTGGTCCCCTAACAGTCTTAAGCTGTGCGGAGGACCTCATAACCTCAACTCGCGAACGACTTCATTTGTACAACTTACTTGTAAGTAATTCTTCTTAGCAACCACATCGTCCTCCAGCATCAAATAGTAGGTTGCTCTCGATTGCGCGTACGCCATTAGATAAATTGTATCTAAATTTTGTTTTGTGCGCCATTTCACCCGTTTGTGAGAGTCTCCTAAAGTAGACGGCAAGGCTTCGAAGTCAGGATAATAGGCAGCCGATGGTGATAAAACCTCTATAATACCTTGGTCTACTTCTTTTGGGAATCTGAGGAGAAATAATTTGAATCTTAGTCAGTTTTAAACTGTAGGTAACTACAACCAAGTATTACAACTGCACATCACTGATTTTATGCCTGAATCTGAATGTTTTGTATTGTAGTGTTTTGATGTAGCAATTGGGTAGTTGACTACAATAAAAGTAAATTATTTTATAGTAATCAGGTAATTATATATAATAAATAATATCTTGGGACAACTCACACAACGCTATCTGATCCCAGTACTATGGAAACCAGACAACTTTTCTGATAAACATACTTATATATTTCTAAATACATACATATTATAGATAAATAACACCTAGACACAGAATAAACCATCGTGCTCATCACACAAAGTTTTATCCTGGTGGGGATCGAACCCACGACCTCTTGCGTAGCAGTCGGACACACTTCCACCGCGCCACAGAGGCAGTAAATGCGAAAAAGTAAATTTCATAAAAAGAGACTGATTTGATTTGACAGTCAACATCCCTATTCTTGATGTGACATCTGTATGATTCACCAATTTTATTAATGACTAGCTGACCCGCGAAACTTCGTTTGCGTCATTTTCCCCCGTAGCCACACACTCATAAATAACGTGGATTTCTATAGGTAAAAGAATTTTCAAAATCGGTTCCGTATATCCAGAGATTACCTCTTACTACGTCACAAACTCACAAACTTTACAATAATATTAGTATAGATAATGAATTTGTGTCTGTAATTAGCATGTTCGTAAAGTCCTGACTAATATAGGATTATTCTATACTATGAATACTCATTGTGCGAAACGGTTACTTTAATACTTACGTGGATTCAATATTGTTGGCAATATTCAGAACATACTCCATATCAGTTTCTCCAATCATGACGACTATTATAATATTGTCGACTTCTTCCGGTGATATACCTTCTATTAAATGCTGTAAAAAAAAAAGAAAACATTATAAAAAGGGTACCTACTCATTGATTTCGAAATTCTAAAACTAATTGACCTATGAAACTCCTACGGGGACTCAGTGCGGATTGGCAGATATCATGTTATGTCAAAGATCGCGTTTTGTGTACCTAGTTTGTAAGTTAGAGTATGTAATTGTTTGGCCAAATAAGCTAACTGTAATTTAACCGTTGTTACATCGAGACCTTTTGTCACCAGGGTCTTTATTCACTATCTTTTTTTTCATTTTCACGGCAAGCCCGCGCGTCTAACTGTCAAAATCTTGTCATAATGGTAAATAGATAGGCTGCGCTTAGAAATGCATCGCGCATGCGCGCGAGCATTCGCGCGGGCTTGCCGCGAAGACGAAATAAAACATAGTGAATAAGGATCCAGTAACAACGAGGGGAGTCTAATAGTGAGTCACTACTGAACAAGACCTACGTTTGTTGTCACTTTCAGGTAAATAGCTTGGTGGGTGTCGGCCAAAAAATGTAAGCTATCGCTGATTTAAAATGCTGATGAACCAACCAGATTTCTTCCTAACCCTGGCTTTGAGCTTGAAAGCTTTCACAGGACGTTACAGTGTTTTATACTTACGTGCAATGTGATTAGGAGGTAGCTCTCCTTGTCGCGTTTTACTGTTGGTATTCCTATCACAATGTCACCGGAGACTCGATTCCCATGCATATGGTAGGCCGGTCTTAAGCTGTGTTGGTCATTCATGAGATGAGGCAGCAATTGGAACACGAACGGCATACGAAGTTGCGGCAGATTCCTTGTGTAGAGGCCCGAAGGTGCATGTGTACCTTTTAAAAAGAAAAACATAGAGTGAGAAAGAGTATGTCACTATGCCATCATCGTCATTCCGCAGTGACGAAATTTAGATTTGCATTCTCGCATTTTTTTAACAGCACTATCTCAGAACGGGCATTCTGTGTCGCTGGGACTTATACCATTATTTATTAACAAACACCGAGACTCGGTATAACAATTTGTGGAACACACAAAGTGTGGGAATCGAACCCACGACCTCTCGTGCACCATTCGTAAACCCTTCACGCTCTTCTAGTAGTTACAAAAAAAAATCGCCAGATCTTAAAAATATATAAAACGTTAGCATATGTGCATATATAACAGTATACTGAATTAATATTCATGGAATGAATTAGGTAATAATTATAAGAAAGAAGCTTGTGATCTTAATCTAGAGTGATTAAAGGAAATGAAAGTTCTAAACGCGAGAGCCGAGAGAGAGATTGTTTCTAATAATATAATTATTTTGGGACCACTCACAGACGCCATCCGATTCCAAACTAGGCAGAGCCTGTACTATGGCAACCAGACAACTGATAACATATATATTTAAATTCATTTAAATTATAGATAAATTACACCCACACACAGAATAAACCATCATGTTCATCGCACAAAGTATATCCTGGGTAGGGAGATCAAACCCACGACCTTCGGCTTAGAAATCAGGGCCACTAACATCTAGACCAACAGGCCAGTCAAGCAGAGTTGCTTATTAGTCTAGATAACATAAGTTATGTTATTTTTTTAAATAGCAATATGGCTGCTGCCCGAAGTGATTAAAGTCTCACTAAAATTACCTTCTTCCTACTTATTATACATACCTAAAAAACTATCACAGGTAAGTAGGCTTTACAAGCTTACGAGTAACAGCTGATCAAATGAGAAGTAACAAAACTTCGTACAAATTCCATTGAAAATTATTATTATTACGTTGTAAGTATGAAACAAAAACAACCGAAACCGACTTCTTAAGCCGCATTATTCGGATGAGAGTGACTACAGAACCCTACATTGTGCGTGGCCCGACATGTACTTGCCCTGTTTTTTTAGTTTGATCGAGGTTGACTCATAACTCGATGAATAGTTTTTAATCCCAATTTACTCAAAATCGGTAAATTAATGACAACTTGACCTTCATTTTACTAGCCACGCCATACATTAGAGAGCTCACATGAATTGGTTATTAAAATCACCTCCGTAGCCAGCCGCATAGTCATACGCAGTCGTTAACACATCGTCAGGATCGGCATCGCAAACGACACCTCTGGTGTTGCCAACGTCTAACCTGCCCTAGGGGGCATGGGACGTAATCGCAAAGCCACAAGCATAAGCTAGTTATAGGTATATCAGCTTATTGCATAAATTTTAACAATGTTTAATCTGGTCGCTCAATAGAGGCCTGCATCAAGTTGCGCAATCGCTACAAATTGTTTCTGCATTGCATAATCCGATGTACCTAATAGCGGTCAAACTGAATAATTTAGTGCAATATCGTGTTAATTATGAAGTGATTTAGCAAAGATTTTTATTTTTCCTAATTAATATTATAAATGTACGTACGTAGGTACGTCTGTTACGTTTTCACGCTTAATCCGCTGAACTGATTTTAATGAAATTTGCTATGGTGATTTGGGAAAGGACATACGGTAGTTTTTAACGCCATAATTGATATCCACGCGGGAGGGGGTCGAAAGCTACTTTAGAATACGAAATAAATAGAATAAAGTTTGTTTACTTAAGACCGACCGTTCTGATTACAATCTCGCTACTCGTCAACCCAGTTCAGTTTCCGCTAATCACCAGAGATGAGACAAAGGCAATAGATTTAGAGATTAGCACTGCAACTACAATATACCGGCCGATTGTCAATCAGTATTGGACTATAGATTGAAATCACAATAGCTTTCATGTTCTAATGTATTAGTTCACTTTGAAGCTTATCTAAGCTTCAATACTGAATAGATATAGTGGATTAATTGTCTTGGTCTTGTAAACGCAGATAAGAAGATAATATACCTCTTCTAATCGATCTCGGGACGGCGGCCAATCACATTAGAGACTACTGATCTACCCAACAGATATTATTGTGCACAAGTATGTGCATAGACACATGTGTCTCATAGTCTTAGACCTAGAAAATTCAACCGAAGAGAGTTACGATCGACGTCTTGTCATGCTCTATAAAGGTTCATTTCCGTGCATCGCGGCCGATCGCGAGTCGCGCGCGGCTTACGACAAGCGACTGACGCGCGCGGCCGATGCGACAATAGTCAGAGTATGAGAATATGTGGTACCGTTTCCGAGGTGTGCGACAGACGCGCGCGGCCGACGACTGTCGTAGGCTGCGCGCGCACTCTGAATATTGTCGCATCGGCCGCGAGCGTCAGCCGCTTGTCGTAAGGCGCGAGCGGCTCGCGATCGGCCGCGATGCACGGAAATGAACCTATAAGGTCGTCGGCTGCGCGCTTCTGTCGCTTACCGCGGAAACGGCACCATACATTCTCATTCTCTGACTATTGTCGCATGGGCCGCGCGCGTCAGTCGTTCGTCGTAAGCCGCGTCCGCGTCATTTCCGTGCATCGCGGCTCGTGATCGGCCGCGATGCACGGAAATGAGCCTTTAGGCACAAATAGGGTATCATTTTTCGAGAACGGTCAAATATGGACCTTCAGTGGTAACGTTGGCTTATCCTCGAAGAAATATCTTGAGTTGCTCGATTACCAGTGAGTCACAAATCCCTTTGGTTAATTAGATTTCAATACTGAATAGTTGGTAACATGAATAGAGGGATTAATCGGCAGCTTACATAACCGCAGTAGCCTATATCTGTCTGAGGATTAGCCTGGGAAACATAGATAAACTGGATGTCCAGTAGACGCGGCTTCGGGTTGAGTGGTTCTCTTGACCCGTGCAAAGATCGTTTCACGAGTTGACTCTTGCCGCGACTTGAACCAAACGAGGCGGCTATTCTTGCTCAAAGGCGCTTCAGCGTGAGCCGTGCTAGAGACATTTGTCTATAAGCTCGAGCGAATGGATCTGGTGAAGGTAGGCTTGTTGTGACTCAAGTGAAGACAGTGGGAAGGCACTTTACAGAAGATATTAGTAATGGTTAATGTCTAAGCCTAATGTCGTGTGTGCGATTTATCCTTCTTAAGTTATTTATAACCATCTTATGACAGATAAAATTGCCTAAATTATTTATAAGTGACTAGCTGACTCGCATAATTTCGTCAGTGTAAATTTTATCCCGTTTTTGCAACATTTTTCATTGCTGCTCCGCTCCTATTGGTCGTCGCGTGATGTTATATAGGTAAACTATAGCCTTCCTCGATAAATGGGCTATCCAACAGTAAAATATTTTTTCAATTCGAACCTGTAGTTCCTGAGATCGCTGCGTTCAAACAAACAAACAAACAAACTCTACAGCTTTATAATATTAGAATAGATACAGACAGTTTGTTTTTGAACCAGCCACTATGGAAAACGTGGGATAAAAAGATTTATTGTATATTGATTTTTTTAGAAATGAGGTGGAGCGGATTTTGTAACAGCTAAGAACCGCATTTAATCTAATAAAATCTGCATTAAAATCGGCCCATTTCGTTTGGAAGTTACGATGCCAAAGACGGACACACAAATGCACACGTTAAACTTATAACAAACCTTCTTTTACCTCAGGAATTATAATCTATATCTATACTAATATTATAAAGAGGAAAGATTTGTTTGTTTGTATTGAAAAGGCTCCGAAACTACTGGACGGATTTGAAAAACAAATTCATCGTTGTAAAGCTAGACTAATCCCGGTTGACGTAGGCTATTTTTTATCCCTGTATTCCCACGGGAACGGGAACTACGCGGGTGAAACCGCGAGGCGTCCGCTAGTATTTCATAACATGCTGTAGATAAAACAACACAAAATATTGATTGTTTGGTGATGTCATTTTCGTATATCAATCTTATCAGACAAACTGATATAAAAATGTCGATTCTGGCAGTTAGGATCGTCACATTACGACCTAGTTTCAGTGACACAAAAAAACCATTTAAGAACGTTTTTTTTGTGGCTCGTTGGGAGTGCGTTCGTTTGCTACGCCAGAGGTTGTGAGTTCGATTCCCTTGTCGGAATCTACTGTGCGTACTGTCAAATTGACAGTGCCGACCCATTTATGTGTGTAGCATCCCTAAGTGTGAAACGACTACATGGAACATGGGAAGATGGACTGACGACTTAGGTTATTGGGAAAATTTGAGGGGTCGTGGCGTAAATTTGGGGAGGCCTATGTCCAGTGATGGATCAACACAGGCTGATTGATTAATTTAAAATGATTTAAAATATTATGAGTCTTTTAGTTAGAGATTTAAAGTAAAAAACACAACATAGCTAACTGTGAAACTTAATAGAGAGACAAACAAAACAAAATGCGATCGGTATCGTCAACACAAAGCGATAGACAATAAATACATTTCACATACAAAAGAATACAATTTTTTTTTTACGAAAACTGACTTTTATTATTGGTATCATTTCCAGTTTTTTAGGGTGCTAAAGACGATAGTGAAGTCAAAATGTAAGTTCAAGATGGCGGCTGAAAATAATTTCATTTCCGCGCGCCGCCTGCAGCGTACCTAGCGCTCCCAAGTTATAAGAAGGTATAGATAGAATACAGAAGACCAAATAGGATGTCGTTTTTATCTGAATAGTACTCTGTAGGTACTTTAGTCCCAAGCCCGCTACGATTTATAAGATTAGGTCGTAGCGGGCTTACCTACGTTTTTTATTTTAAGCTATTTCATAGCTTTTATTGCAGGCTTTGAGCGCGGCGACCGAATCAAGAAATTCCGTAACGAAAATAAAACCTAACACCCCCACTCCGCCTACCATGTAGCTCGGCCGAGCATTCGCTTAACGTATATGTATATGGTACGTATATGTATATTTTTAGTCGAACACTTGATCATTTACAACATAAAAGTTTAGAGCCAATTAAATAATAATAAAATACTATAACTACAATACTACTACCAACGAGTGACAGAGAGAGAGAGAGAGCGCTCTAATAGAGCGTAGGTATTAACTTCAACAATAAGGCATAGTTTCCATACTGTATACATATTTGGCGCAGTGGGAGTGTGTCCGACTGCTACGCAAGAGGTCGTGGGTTCGATTCCCACACGAGACACCACTTTGTGTGATCCCCAAATTGTTGTTCCGAGTCTGGGTATACTTTGTGTCCGTGATTTGTATGTTTGTAAAGTCCCCCGCGACACACGGCTTGTACCCTAATGCGGGAGCTAAGCCTTTAAAACATACAGAATATAAACATAGCTGTAAACCATCACGCAGACCATAGCCGATTGACGGATGTATCATGCTTGTAAAATTTTAAATTCTAAAGCGGTATGAATCGGTTCGAGTAGCGCAGTCGAGCTTGGCTTTACTTTGTGATACGCTCAGCATGAGGCTTGTCGCGAAGCTGTTCAAATGGAGCCTTGGCCTAAAGGTTCATTTCCGTGCATCGCGGCCGATCGCGAGTCGCGCGCGGCTTACGACAAGCGACTGACGCGCGATCGGCCGCGCGCGTCAGTCGCTTGTCGTAAGCCGCGCGCGACTAGCGATCGGCCGCGATGCACGGAAATGAACCTTAATACACGTCGGTATCGAAACCGGAACATGTTTGTAAGTGAAGGCTATCATTCTAAGCATCATCAACATTAATAAATAAATAAGGAGGGCGTAAGAATACGGGCCTCCTGGAATAGAACATTGACGTCGGATTCACCCTTTAAGTCAACCTAGGTTACAATTCATCTGCGAGCAAAATTTTATCAGCGTTGCCTAACAGGTAATTCATATTGACATGAAATTCTTTGTGTGTGAAATTAAGACTAAAGTACACAAAAATATATCGCAATTGTCAATGCACATACGAGATAGAGAGATATTGTAATTATTTAGCAGAGCAAAAGTGATGAAACGCGAGCAGCTTATGCAACAATAATAATATGTAGCTATAAATAATTTATAAATAACACGTTTGATTGATTTAACTGCATGCTTCATGCAGTTCTATCAATCAATCATTTTATTTGCATGAAATAAGGAACAGATAAAGATGTTACATTATTAATGTTCTTTTACAATTCACCACGTTGGGTGTGCAAAAATTCTATAAATATAACTAAATCTAAAACTATACTAAAACGCATCGGTCGCGCGCGTCAGTCGCTTGTCGTAAGCCGCGCGCGACTCCCGATCGGCCGCGATGCACGGAAATGAACCTTAAGGGCGTCCCGAGATACTGTCCGTTACTGACGTCTATATCTGCGCTGTTGTATGAAGGTTACCTTCTGTACCTACTCTCGGCTTTATTGCGCTCACATTGGCCAAAATGAATAGTCTCATTCGTAAAAATGTGTAGTATATATATGAGTTCAACTTACCAGTCATGTTTCTCAGCATAGCCATCACTTCTGGCGATAAGGTAGTTGTCAATTCGCTATCATCATCTATTGTAAAGTTGTTGTTCAGGATCATTGCCTGGTAATAGAAAATACAGAATTAGAGAGGAGATAAATGTATGTATGACCTGGAGGCTCATTGGACATTGGAGCCAAAAGATCATGGACATTGGTACGAAGAAATTAGCACAAATTACTGAGAGTACAAAAGACTTTAGCATCTTGTTGAGATATTACCCAAAAATAACAGAAGGCATTAAAAAAAAGTAACACGCACGTGAAACTATGTAAAATTACATTAAAAAAATATTTACCTGTAGTTTAAGTACGTCTTCTCGTTTGCCTCTGTATTGGGATTCCAAGAAATCAAGGTGGGATCGTAGATTAGCGATGGTCTCTTCCATCCGGATTTCGCGTTCAAGCCGGGCTGAAACAAACAATAATATTGTAAAACTTATCTAAGGTAATATCTCGCTGCTATAAGAATGGAAAAGTGGTAAAACACAAACATATTTGATATCATCAACAGCCCCTTGCATTTGATATACCTAAATTGAACTGAGCAGAATATACAATTAATAGATAATATCTTGGGACAACTCACACAACGCCACTTGATCCCAAACTTGACAGAGCCTGTACTATGGGCAACCAGACAGCTAATAAACATATTTTAGATAAATTACAACCAGACTCATCACACAAAGTTTTATGCTGGGCGGGGATCGAACCCACGTCCTCTGGCTTAGCTGTTTAGGACATTAACCACTAGACCAACAAGTTAAAATGCAAACATTTTTACCCGACTGCAAGGCAATACCTTTTATCTTTCAAACCACTGGACAGATTTATACAATCAATACGTCAATAGATTCGTCTTGAGCGCCTGAGTGTTGTTTAAAATAAAAACAAATATGGCGGCTGTGAGATGTCAAAATGAACAGGTGTGAACAAAAAGTTGTCTCGAATAATGCAATTTGGGTATGAAATTAAAGGGCTCATGGTAAGCAGTTCCAAAAAGTACAATACGATAATGATATAAATAGGTACTAAAAAAGTTAGTTAGCAACCATAATTTTTCAATTTTTAATACTTGGCAAAAGCTGTGATAATAGTTTTTAGAGTAGAATTTTTACATCTTACAATCACTCAAAAGTATAAAAAAACCCGCCTGCACTAAAAAGATGGAAACAAGGTCCCTACATATTTAGTTGTATGCAGTCGGAGGCACTTTAATAAGCCCATGGAGATTCAATAATGCCACTAATGAATAATAATATATATTTAGCGAGTTTTTTACTTTTGAAATTTATTATTTTTATCTTAAAGACAATCCGTTCTATTTCAAAAGCCCTGCCTTTACAAACATACTATTACGGACATAAAGACTTTCGCGTTGCAAGGTTCTATGTAAATATATTAAACACGACAATTAACGCGCATTATTTACCATTAAACATTGCTCATAAGCGAACTGGCATTTTGACATCCAATGGTACTCGTGTTAAGACGAAGTCATTTTACGCTATTGCTCAGGTCTTAAAGAAAATAGCGTGATGATACCTATATATCCTATAATTTAATCCGGGCCTGAGTGAGATACTCACAAATTGCTGGCAGCTTCAACAAGTTTAAACGGCTATTACACTACCCTGAATCAGGGCCCTAAATCGAGATGGCCTTGAAAATATGTTACAGAATTGGGGCCCTAACTCATATTACACCTCTCTTTTTAAGGGTTTAGGGTCCCTGATTCAGTGTAGTATAATAAGCGCATTAGATCGCTTTGTTATTATCGGTGTGCCGAGATCCTATGTTTGTAGATGGTAACTATGGGTGAGTTGCTAGTACGTATGAAGCTTTCTTTCTTACCGTCATGTTTTGTGCAGATGGAGAATATCGATACATTATACATTAAGGGACTTCAGCAGATTGGTCGGTGATGGCAGTATTTAGAACAAAATCTACTTATATATAATGTAGGTACATATAATATTAGCGCACGTCGTATTAGTGTTGATCCAAACAGGATCCGTGGCTGTAGCATTTCTTCTGATGTTGATTTTCGACAATCGCGAACGCGTTTTCAACTTTACTGATCAAAGTATGATTAATTGACCAGTACAAGTGGAAATACCCCATCGCAATTGTCCGTGTAGGTGATGATGTGACGCCTGATCTTGATAATTGCGATGTTCTTAAAGGTATCTAACATGATTGATCGAATTGCGCCAATACCACGAAACATCGGCTAAAACCATTGACGTATAGACCAGAACTGCGCCATCTCTTTCAATTAAAAAGTAAAACTGACTGCAAAGCGTAAAAGAGAGTAAAAACTCGTGCGGCCTTTGACAGGTATTGTCCACAAAGTAGCGTTGTCTCTTTCTAGAGGTGGTCAATTTTGGTAGGTTATGGCGCAGTCCTGTTCTCTACGTCAATGGGTAAAACACAGTAGGTACAAAAGTAAAACTTTGAGTTTTTATTATACATACATAAAAAAAAAATGAGTGGCACTCGGGGACTGCCGCGGTAAAGCTATTGCATAGTATTTTTATCAACTTAAGCAATTAAAAAAATATATATATTTTTAAGTGTTTTTTTTTTATTATAAAAAAACAATGTTTGAATTTTTTTTTCTTTAAAAAAAATAGATTTTTTTTTAAATTTAAAAAAGCAGTTAAATTTTTTTTTTTTTTTGTTTTTAAAAAAGTTTTTTTTTTTTAATTAAAAAAAAAAACATTAAAAGTTCTGCTATTCATTGATAGATGGCAAAAGTAAAAAGTATCACCGCTGTGCCCGTCGGGGTGGGGAGCGTGAGGTTTTTTCGTTACGGAATTTCTGGATTCGGTCCCCGCGCTCAAGGCCCGCGATAGAAGCTATGCAATAGCATAAAAGAATACAAATTTATTATTATTAAAGTTTAATGGTAAGTGACCCTGACTGCTAAGCCAGAGGCCGTGGGTGTGATGCCCACCCTGGATACAATTTTCGACTGGATACGATACAAAATTCGACTGCCTCTGTGGCGCAGTGGGAGTGTGTCCGACTGCTACGCAAGAGGTCGTGGGTTCGATTCCCACACGGGACACTACTTTGTGCGATCCACAAATTGTTGTTACGGGTCTGGGTGTACTTTGTGTCCGTGACTTGTATGTTTGTAAAATCTCCCGCGACACAGGGCTTGTACCCTACAAATTTATAAAACGTATGAATTTATCTATAATGTTTAGGTATTTAGAAATATATAAGTATGTTTATCAGTTGTCTGGTTGCCATAGTACATCTAGCCATCTAGCTCTGACTAGTTTGGGATCAGATGGCGTTATGTGAGTTTCCCTAAGTTATAACAGTGCATTTATAGTGTCGGTAACATACTGAGAGTTCAACAAAATGTGTTGGATAAAACTAAAATCTATACTATATAATATTATAAAGCGGAAGAGTTTGTTTGTTTGTTTGTTTGCTTTGTTTGTTTGTTTGTTTAAACGCGCTAATCTCAGGAACTAGTGGTCCGATTTAAAAAAATCTTTTTTTGTTGGATAGCCCATTTATCGAGGAAGGCTATAGGCTATATAACATCGCGCTACGACTAATAGGAGCGGAGTAGCGACGTGAAATGTTGCAAAAACGGGGAAAATTTACGCATACGAAGTTGCGCGGTACAGCTAGTAATTTAATATAATATCTGAGTATGTTACCACCACAATAATTTTCAATTTTCTGTATACCTTTTTTACAAATAAACTTCGTTTGCTATTCTTCTGGCATAAATCGTCAATAATAATGTATCGTAGATGTCGTAATTTACTACAATTATAAAAGAAACACACTATTATTTAAAATAGCAAAAGTACACAAACACAGAGTAATAACAAATACAATATAAATGCATAAAGGGCATGATGTATGGTATACACACATCAACAAAGTCTAGGGATATTTAAATCTAGAGTTAAACACTCATAATATAAAAACTTTTTGAATTGTAGTAAAAGTTTGATTGTGGAATTAAAACTCCTCTGTTCTAATTTCAAAACTTAAAAAAAAATATATAAATTAATGGAACATACAACAGTGGCGCGAACAATTATACAAAATTTTGCGTCGCAAGATTATTACATTGTTTGCTTGGAGGAGGCAACCCAACATTACGGTGATGCAACTAGTACAGAGGCTCCAGTCAGACCATTACAGTACCGTAAACAGTAACGTACTTGACCGGATTGAAGTTAGGTTTTTATCACTTTCGCGCATGTCATAGAGATGCGACACTAAAATTACTAACGAAAACAATTAATTATGTTTAATCGATTAAAAATACTAACAACATTTTAATTCAACAAAATAAAAACACTATTTAAATGAGTTCATAAAAGTTTAAATGTAGAACAGTTACAGTAAATACTAAAGAAACTTTGAAAAACAACTTCTTTACGAAAATAATCACAAAAAACATGAGTTAAAATAATCTCTAATTCTCTTGGTTTAGTTACCGCCCCCGCCCCCTGCTTCCTGTCACCATTTACTTCCAAAAAAACTCTTACGTCGTCTACTTCAGTCCGGCCTAGTTACGTTGATCCAACTGTAGCTGTTAGTAAGTGACCAAACTACCAGGAGAAGGTTGCATGAAATCTAGCTCAACGGCGTCTTTTATTTAATTATTGCAATTAAATTAAGTCAATTTTATAAAACTACGTTATTTTCAGAATTTAGCAAATTTAATATTAAATACTTTTAATTTTATTTTTAAATATAAATTATATTCTAATAAATTATATGCTAATTCAGATTCTTACCATCCCTAGTTTAATTACAATATATATTTTTTTTTTATAATCAACAAAATACGGAATTTCCTTAGACTTTGTAGATGCGTGTATATGTTACAGTAAATTTAATTAATTTAGTAATTATTGACTGAGTTTCTAGTGACTATATCACTAGAAACTATACATAATAAAACGCATGTTAGGAATTATGATTATAAGGTCTGAATTAAGCATTTTGTCTATTTATTATGTATAATATCTAGAAAGTCTTAGGTAAAGCAATAAAATGGTTATATTTTGAAAGGAGTAGTAGGTTTGTAGTAAATAAAGTTTAAAACTATGACGAAACCGAATTAGCCCATCTTGACTTCGTGGTAATTGCTCGTGACACGCCGCCGTTATTTATTATCACCGGAGGCTTCCACGCCTCCAGTGATAAAAAACAACCGCGGAGTAGAGCATCCGCCCGCTGCAACAAAGCGCTGGCACGCAGTGAGCCGTAGTGATCTTCTTCAGCTCGCATGGTATAGAATATGTCGATACCTCTCAATCTAAAATCTATCAAGCCATTTTAGCTCTAGAGCGTGGTTAAATTTAACTAATAAACTGAAAACATCAACGTTTTGTTAACTTCCTCAAACATCTATAATCTAAACAAATAATTAATAAATCAAATTATCAAGTGCGCATGCGATATAAAAATTAGAGATCTGATATTCTGAAAAAAAATAGATATCTTTACGAAAACTGCGTTTATACAGAATGACTTTGAATTGAGTCGACGAACTTCAATGAGCAAATCTGCGTGTATCCAAGAATTATTAGGATATATTATTACAAAAAAATATTAATGTTCTATGATACTTCAAAATACAAAAAAAGTACGTAAGTATCTCGTGAGTAATTCCATGCGTCGCTGTTTTTTGTTTCCGTGAGCATGAATGAATACGTCCGTGCAACTCAAGACTGTGCGATTTTTTCACGGTTTCAGTTTTAGCTTCAACAAAATCTAGTTGTTACTTCACATTGTCATGGCACATTTGTCGGTAATAGCAATAATGAAGCGGCTGATGTGCTGTTGATATTAGTCAAGCGTAGCGGCCACATATAAATAATAAAATCTACCTGTATGTAATATAACAGTAGTCCCGCACGTTGACATTAGTATTGTTTTAAACAGGGTCCATAGGTGGAGCAATTCTTCTGATGTTGACTTTTGACAATAGCAATATAGCTTTCAACTGAACGATTGATGTAGAATTTATCAATCGAAAAGTACTGAAAGAATAAATCGCAATTGTCCATGTAGTTAATAATGTGACCCATCCTGTTGATAATTGCGATATTATTGAAATGTGCAGATACCACGGTAAGCCTGGTAAAAGACAGTGAGTAGGTACAGTACTAATACTTTATATGAACGTTCGTGTTGATTGCAGTGCCTATTCGACCTGCCTATTGTGGCTAGCATAATACGGATTTATTATTATTAAAATCTTATAAGGCCGTATTTATAATCGTGCATTTATATTATCGGTAACATAGTTACATAACATGTTGAATTATATTACAATAGTGCCGCTACTATATTAGTTTTTATTTTTCTGCATCATACCTTTTAACATAAGGCAGAGAAATATTGACTGTCGTAGCGCAACCGCCAAGCGCAGGTATAAAATGGTCTACCAGTTTTTACGTTTTCCTAACTGTCTATTGCAATAGAAGGTCAATCTTGTTATTTATAAACGTACGTTCATGAGGTGTACTTCTGTACCTTCTTGACATTACATAGAATCTAATAGACTACACAATAGGCATCGGTTAATCTAATTTTTTATACATATTTTACAACGTAACAAATAGTGTGAGATATTAAAATCATAAAATTACAATAATAATTATGTGTGCCTATCTCTTCTCTCATTGGAAAATTGTAAAGTTCCTGTGTCTGTACATTGGAGATATTTAAGGAGATAATTAAGGGTTTCTCAGTTTAAAGCTATGCTTTGTTTTCTTCGTGTCTGTTTGTTTGTTTGTATATTTGTTCGGAGTTGGCGCAAAAACTACCGAACAGAATATATTCACATTTTGTAAGTATCTCACTCACGCCCGGATATTTGATATAAATTATAGGTTAAATAGGTATCATCACGCTATTTTATTTAAGACCTGAGCAATAACGTAAAATGACTTCGTCTTAACACGACTACCATTGGGCGGATCTTTGTAAAAACTTGCAATTTGGTTGTTCATATAAAGGGCCATAACTTGACTAAGAGTCATCGCGCTATCATGTAAAGGGGTCTAAATCCATCCCCACCCATCATCATTTTAGAAGTTTTCTATTTAAAAATGATGATAGGATTTGATCTTGGCAATAGTGTTGCTTTTAATATGTTATTTATTTACCTTTGTTAGCTGCTTAGACAATTAAAAATAAAGCTATTGAAAATACAATTTTTTTTTCGATCAATGAAAATGACAATTACAAAAATAATAATTGATGTCTGTAACCTTCAAATATTCGTTAACAAAACATTATATGAAAAAAAAATAGATATATATAGTTACAGTCAGTAGGTATATCAAATGCAAAGTTATTCGCATAGTCATCTGCGAACCTATTTAAGTACTTCTTTTCGACGTTCTTGAGAATCCTTAGCCAAGGTTTCTCAAATGTTTGTCAACATTCACACATCAAATTAAACACTTGAGTAGCTAAGGCAAAGTTGTTCCAGTAGTCATCTGCTAAAGCATTATGCGTATTCCTTTTCGACGTGCTCGTGCATAGTATTATGCTGACTATGATTCTCTAGATAGTTGTATCATGTTATGTATTTATCTAAATGTATACTTCCATCTGGGGAAACACAGTCAGCATGTTACTCGCGTGAAGTTATTCGACGTTCTTGAAATTGGTGTTATTCTTCAATTCCACCTAGACGTGTAAAAATTGAATTGAATTTTAAATTAAAAATTAGGATTGCATGCATGCAAATGCAATGTTATTCGCATATTTATCAGCGAATTCACTTGCGTATTCCATAACGACGTTTTCGAGATGATTGCTAAGTTTTGAAGTTCTAAAATCAGATGTTTGGAAACGCGAGAAAGTGTGAAAATCATTGAATACTTACAGAATACAATTAATTTGAGAATGCCGTCCCAGAGTTATGGGTTCGGCCTAAGTCAAAGTCATATCTATGCGCGCAGAACTCAAATGTCACATAAACTGGGAAGAAATAACGTTTTGTTGTGATTGAAGGTAAACTAAAACAATCAGCAATAGTCGATCAATAAATCAGATACCAAAATAATTATACTTAGACATTATGTAAATAACCTGTTGTAATCAGTAATGTCTCCTAGTGGAGTTTACCACAATAATTAATATTTTAGCCTTCAGACATGCAAGATTCCATTTGCCTTACCGGCCTTACCTATACAATTAAAGCGTCACCGCCAACTTTGCCAAGACGAAATAATATTGAATGGCCTGTTGGTCTAGTAGTTCTAAACCATGACAGCCAGTAGTCGTGGGTTCGATTCTCACCCAGAATAAATATTTGTGTGTTATACGATTGTTTCTTCTGTGTCTGGGTGTCTCTACCTATAATGGTCTTCTAATCCAGCTATACTCTAAGTGTGTTCCGCGGAACCCTAGGGTTCCGTGATACCTCTGTCGGGGTTCCGCAAGAATTTAGAAATAAAAAAATCAAAACACCTCTCTCTGGTCGCTCCGCGGCTGTGCGGACTCCGCGGCCGCGCGGAGACAAAACGCTATGAATGTTATTTATTTATTTATTTGTATTTGTATAAGCTTGTGTTACATTAGCTGGTACAATATCTTATAAGTTTGGTCTCAACAATTTTATACTTGTACAACGCGTTCGCTCTAAGTTTGCCGGTCTGTGGAATGCGCGTACCCTCCCCCACGTGACAACAAAACTTATAATGTGTCATAGTTTTACCCAAATATCTACCGTACACAATTTTTATTGTTACAATTAAATAAAAAATTTCGAACGTCATACACTCATACCTATCGCCAGCGGCAAACTTAAAACGAGCGGGTAGTATACTTGTAAGCGCTCAGTCTCTTTGATAAAAGCCGCCTCTGAATTAGACGCTATAGTTGTCAACAAGCGACTTTCGTCTCTAACTTCAAAGGATAAAGTCGATATTGTTTACAACGCTATTTTTAAATTTCTGTTTTTATTTTTGCTTTTTGTTTATCAAAGGTGCCGACTCGAGTATTTTCGAGAATATTTGAGATCGAGTCTAGGACTAAGTATAAAAGCGGCGATCGCGCGTTGGCGTCGTCAGTTGATGATTAGCGTTCGGAGCGATAAGTTACTACCTACTTACAAGCTCGCTAGCGAGAAACTAGTGTTCATTGTTTAACTGCCTGCTGTATTCTGTTGTCTCAGTTTTATACATTTCTTCCCTGTAGGTTCTAAATTTAGTCTCTTATACGCAGTAACGATTGTGCATTATTTAAACCCCACTATCCTGACTTGTAACATTATAAATAAAGAAGAATGGAACGTTGGCTTAAAGGTGTTAAACGTGTTCCAACAACATCTTCTAATGACGCTGAATGTTCAAAAGCAATGCGCGCGGAGAATTTAGCAATCACCGATCCAGAAGATGATGCCACGAGTGCCACGACGTCAAGCTCGACGGTTTCAAAGACGATAAAAAGGAAGTATGATGAATCTTATATCAGTTTCGGATTTGTTGATTCCAACGGCTCACCTCTCTGCATGCTCTGTAGTAAACTGCTTCCTAATAGCTCCATGGCACCTGCCAAATTGCGTCGACATTTAGAAACCGTACACCCCGAGACTAAAGACAAGAATAAAGAATTTTTGTTCGCAAAAAAGATCAGTTATTAGAAAGTCAAAAAAATATGATGCATGTAACACAAACTACCAACGAAAAGGCCACGGAGGCATCATATTTAGTTAGCTATCGCATTGCACAAGCAGGTGAAGCGCACACTATCGCTGAGAAATTAATAAAACCATGTGTATTAGACATAACAAAATGTATGCTTGATGAAAAATCTGCAAAGCATCTTTCTACTGTTCCGCTATCAAACGATACTGTTTCATGACGAATCCATGATCTGGCAAGCTACGTCAAACAAGAACTAGTTACACGTCTACAAAATACACGATTCGCTTTGCAAATGGACGAGTCGACTGATGTCGCTGGTTTGGCTATCCTGCTGGTTATTGTGAGATATCCATATAAAAGTTCTTTTGAAGAAGACATGCTTATGTGTTCATCGCTGCTTACAAACACTACCGGGGAAGAAATTTTTAATAAAATAAATATATTTTTTGAAGAACATAATCTCAGTTGGAACAATTGCATTGACATTTGTACAGATGGGGCCAAGGCGATGACAGGTAAAACAGCAGGAGCAGTGTCACGAATGAAAAATAAAGCGCCTAATTGTAGTTCCAGTCATTGTATTCTGCATAGACAAGCACTTGCGATGAAGCAAATGCCGTCTAATCTAAAATTAGTTATGGATGAAGCGGTAAAAATAATTAATTTTATCAAATCACGACCACTACAATCCCGATTGTTCTCATTATTGTGTGAAGATTATGGCAGCAAACATAAAACACTGCTGCTCCATACAGAAGTGCGATGGCTGTCTCGGGGAAAAACTTTAACAAGGCTATTTGAACTTAGAGCCGAGTTACAAATGTTTCTTTCAGCAGATACTTCTTTTAATTTGAAGGACCGTTTGTATGATAAAACTTGGTTGTTCCGATTGTCTTTTATGGCGGATATCTTTCAAAAACTTAACGAATTAAATTTATCGTTGCAAGGTAAACAGACAACAGTGTTTCAGGCCTATAATAAAATAACTGCTTTTAAAAGAAAATTAGATTTTTGGATCATTTGCATTGGTAAGAAAGAAATAGAAAGTTTTACGTTACTCAGTGAGTTTGTTAGCGAAAACGACTCAGAAATGTTTGAAGATAATGTGTTTGAAGAATTGGTCCAATATCTCAGTTCGATGCGCGCATCTTTTGAAAAGTATTTTCCCGAAGAACACAATACAAAAATTAAAGTGAACTCCTGGATTCATAATCCTTTTTTACCCAACTTGGAAAAGCCTGAAAACATGTCAAATGAGATATATGAATCTCTTTTAGAAATGTCATCAGACACAAGTATGGAGTCATTGTTCAAAACGACGCCTCTTAATGATTTTTGGTGCAGAATCCAAGATGAATATGCAATGCTTGGCCAAATGGCTCTGGATATTCTTCTCCCGTTCCCAACTACATATTTGTGCGAAACAGGATTCTCTACCTACGCAGCCACGAAAACAAAATATCGCAATAGACTGGACGCCGAAGCTGATATGAGACTCCAACTTTCTTCCATCAAACCTGATATCAAGCAATTGATGAAAAATAAAAAACAGTTTCATACCTCCCACTAGTTAGATTTTTTCTTTTTTAATGTTTTCTATTATTGTCCTTACCAAGTGGTGAAGTAAATAATAATTAGTAACTGATACATTGTACTTTTATTATGCTGATTAATAAAGAATACACTTATAAAAATAATTGTTTTATTGTAGGGTTCCATCAAGTATTTTGCTTCCCAAAAGGGTTCCGTCATTTAAAAAGTTTGAGAACCACTGTTCTAATCGATATCGGTTACAGCGGCCAATCCTATTAGAGATTACTAGTGTATGCGCAGAGACAAGTGCACTCTTTAATCGCTCACTCTCATAGCCCGATGAGATTAGGCGTGCTCTCCGAGGCACGCAAGAGTGTGTTAATTTTCGGAAACGGTCATGTGGTGCCGTCGTTTTAACTCTCAAATGTCTCTATCTGCCCGGTCGCCACTGAGTTAGAGACCTAATAGAAATATGTATGATTACCAGACTGGTTGCCATTGTACCTACAGGCTTTGTCTAGTTTTGGATCAGGTAGTCGTGTGTGGGTTATCCCTATTTAACCCTAAATTCACGACTCCTTAAAGGTAATCTCATCACATCTGCTTATCATCAAACATTATTTTTCTTGCCTATTAAAATAATAAATTCAGAAAACATGTATGTGTACACAATAATCCCATTAACGTTTGATTTAACAAAGAAAGTGCCGTGTGGTGCCGGCTTAAGAATAGTACCACCCCATCTCTACCCGTGGGTGTCGTCAAGGCGACTAAGGGATTTCACCCCGGAGGACGGGCAGCAGCGTCCTCTGCGTATTTAAAGCCTTACTGCGATCGCCAACCCGCTCGCCAAGCGTGGCGATTATGGCAATTACCCCCAGGATCTACATACTAGTAGGTTCTACTGGGGAGACCCGTGCCCAGCAGTGGGCCATCATATGGGTTGATATGTTAACAAAGAAATAGTAAGTACCTATAATTTGTACCTACATTTTCAATGTCTTTGCTGCATACAAAGACAGGAAAATAAGTGGGCTATGATTTCTGTTGTTTTTTATTCGATTGATACAAAAGAAAAGTAATTTTCCTAGAACTCGCGTTCACGTCCTTGTTTTTGAAAGTGAACTTGAGTAAAGAAACGTGTCGCGAAAATCAACACCAAGATAATTTTTCCATCACATCTCTTAACTTAATGTCAAATTCATACATTATTTGGAAGAAAAAATCTTAAATTGGAACGCAAAAATCGGCGAATAAAAACACCTTGAGTAAACCATCCACATGACATCCACTAATAGCCCACGTGATGGTTTTATTGCCTGTATTTTCGCTCAGGTAGAAGACTTTAGTCCTAAAAATGGGAAATACAATATCCAGTAAAATAATCCTAAAAGGGGAAATACAATATTAAATAGATCAGGTCTGAAGTACTGAAGCAGATCTTTTAAATATTTAAACCGCTCCATAAAAATGATCCTGGTACCATACCAGGATCATTTTTATGGAGCGGTTTTGGTAATTTCTGGGTGAGAGGGGGGAGGGAGGGTTTACGTGTTACAATGGGGATGTTGACTGTCAAGTCAAATTAGTCTCTTTTTATGAAATGTCAAAACGACAAGCTATTTAGAAATGTGTATGGAATAGCAACCTATGACGTCATAAGTTCCTATCTTCAAATAATTACTTGAAAAACATGTTAAATTGTAAAATAACACTTATTTTCAGAGCATTTTTCAGCTATTATTTTTAAAATCTACTATTGCCTGATTAGTATAAAATAATTTACATTTATTGTAGTCAACTACCCAATTACTTAAATACCCGCCAAGTGTATACTGTTTGGGGTAGTTGTAGAGGGTTTTAACCCCCAAATCCGCCCATGGCTACGCTCATAGTTTGTAGTTATAGCTGGATTTGAAGTTACATATGAAGGACAACAAAGACTAGCTAACAAGCCAACAAGCCAAGTGAACTCTCTATCTGCTCACTCTCCTAGTCTGATGGGAAGGAAATCCGACACGACCGGAGAAAGATTAGGTGCTCAAGATCTAGGTAAGACACACCGTTTAACGTGATGTATGAGATACGGAGCCAACTTTTATAAACCGATAGGGGCTCGTTCAGATCTAGATTTGCTCTGTCACCACTGAGTTATAGAAGTGTGTTGTATCTATCGTAGTATCAGAACTATGTTCCTATGATCTCGAAACAATCGTCGATTATCATTTGTACCAAATTAGGCATGGTTTAATTTTAACTTTAGATATTACGTCAAATGGGCACGGTATATCGAAGTGCTGACGTCAACGAACAATTGGCAAGTGTACGGGATAATGGATCCATTGGCCGAAGGTTATATAGGTTGTCTGGATTTCAGGGGACGCAGGGCACTTGTTTATAGAGTTTTTCATCTCATTTCTTAGTTTAAAATTTTCCATTTTCCGTAAGTTTAACGTATGTGTCCGTGTCTTTTTGTGGCGTCGTAGCATCAAAACCAATATACTGATTTGATTATGGTTTTACATTCAGTAGTAAGCTAGTTTAATTGAGGTTGTTTTTCGTTTTGTTGGATGACATTCTGTTCATCCATTTTGAATTTTTATCTCACGTAGTTTTTTTTTAAATAAAAGGTTAAGACTATCAATGATCAATGTGGATCGCCGCTTACTAGCAATTTGTAGCCTTTCAGCTAAACAAAATTGCTTGCATCAGGAGTAGGTTAACGTCGGAGGTATAATAGCTAGGATTTGAAATTCACGTTTCATAATTCTTAATAATTAAGTTTATGTTTAAAAGAGACTAGCTTTTGCCCTGACTTCGTATGCGTCGTTTTGAATAACAAATCATCTCACGGAATCATTTATTTTAAGATAAAAGGCTTATGTGCTATTTAAGATTATAATTATCTATCTGTATGCCAAATTTCATCCAAATCCATTCAGTGGTTTTTAAGTGATTGCATAACAAACAACTATTCAGACATCCATCCATCTAAACTTTCGAATTTATAATATTAGTATAGAGGTATAGATAGATAGATAACTACTGCATCAGATTATAAGCAAGCCCTGTACCTGTACTTAAAGCTTACAATTAGCGGACACAAACTAAAAAGAAAGTTTGAAAAACAATTTCTTTACGAAAATATTCACAAAAAACATGAGTTAGTAATACTAATTATGACAATGTAATGCGTAATCGCATCTCTAATTCTCTTGGTTTAGTTACCGTCCCCACCCCCCGCTTCCTGTCACCATTTACTTCCAAAAAATGCATCGGGGCAACCACTTGTCGCCTACTTCAGTCCGGCCTAGTTACGTTGATCCTACTGTATGAGACTTAAGAACTAATGTCTCAGAATGAAGAGCGCGTTGCAGTGACGCTCTGATCTTTGCAGGAATAAAAATTTGAGTAGGTAGTGTTGATGCTGCTATGGGTGTGTCACGTGACACTTAGCATGAGGATCATGATCTATTGCATAGGATCATAATCATTCAGTGGTATAACAAAAAACCTTTTAGATGGTTTTTAGACTGGTATGCTACCGCAGGTAATTAATCATCTATACTAATATTATAAAGCTGAAGAGTTTGTTTGTTTGTTTGTTTGAATGCGGTAATCTGAGGAACTACTGATCCGAATTGAAAAATTCTTCACTGTTAGATAGCCCGTTTATCGAGGAAGGCTATAGACTATATAACATCACGCTACGACCAATAGGAGCGAAGCAGCAATGAGAAATGTTGCAAAAAACGGGGAAAATTTACGCATACGAAGTTGTGCGGGACAGCTAGTCTTTTATAAACCTTAATTAAATAGTGACTAGTTGTCACCATTAAATTATCTGTGATTAGATAATGGTATCTAAGCTGAAGATAAATGATTATTACGTGATAAAAATACGAAGAATGATTCGATGCTAATTTTATTCAATCAATTTAAAATCTTTTATCGTAGATAAGGAGGTGTTTCGATAAGTTTTGATATTTATAATTAGGTCTACCTAGTTGAGTAACGCTTACCCGCATTTCCGGCTTAAGCCACTTTTCAACCGATTATTTTTATATGAAAGTGTTTACTTCCAGATTGGTTCCATAGTCATCAAAAATGACTCTGATGATGAGAACTTGCAGAAATCGACTCTTCAAATATTAAAGGCTCACCTATAGTAATTTGGGTATATTTCGTTGTAATTCGTGTATTTACTCTTAAAAAGCAATATTGAGTGAAATGGAACTGATTATGAAGACCACAGATGACCAGCGGAACTATTCAGTAATAAATATTGCGGGTTGCGATCTAAGTACTTGATACTTGGCCTCCATCAAATCATGTAATGGAACTGATAGTCTAGTATCAGGTGAACTCCTCAAAAATCAACGGCCTTGTATCGCAAAGTCAACATTTTGTAAAAAGAAATTAGCATTTTGGAATATGCTATTGTAACTTATATCAACAACAAACCAATAAAATAAAGTGTGAAATAAAAACTTTTTTACAAAAAAAACCGACTTCAAAAATAAATATATGGTAACTAAAAAACAAAAAATATTTACAGTACTCCAAAAGTAATAATGCGCATAGAAATCTTCGGAAATCTTCGTCATTGTTCGGCAACGGTCGTATTACCCGAGCGTCGAAAGACGATATTTATATAGAGTGGTTAAGAGCAATTTCTCTATGCCTAATTTTATATATTATGTGTTTTGTGCTAAAACAGATTTGATTTACCTGTAACGAAATTTGATTCGATAATTCCATGTAAGTAAATAGCGAAAACGCTACAATCATTGTTGGAGTGATTAGTTTTCAAGTGTCTTACCGAAGTTGGTGTAATTATGGAGGAAAAGGTTTAAATAACATAAGGTTTTATTAGAAGGAGAAAAAAACGTTTTCAAATAGAGGTTTACATAAAATATAATCAAAATCTCAGTTCAAATTTGTTTACAGCACTAATCATTCCAGAAAAATAATACAATTATAAAAAAATTAATCAGAATCGAGGAAGACCTCTATTCCCGACATCGCAGATTCATCAGAAGTTTCATTATGCTCTTGTTCATTTACACTTTCCTCACTGCTATCACCTGTGTAAATAATCAGTTTATCGGAATAACTATCGATTCTTGGCTCAAATTTTCTATATTCATCTTCGCATTGAACCGCATGATCAGAAACTTTTTTCCATTCTTCTGGTCCTATTTTATTGATTTTTTCTAATATAGCATCTTTAACTGACGTCACAGTCATTGCAATATTTCTCTTGGCCACGTGTTGCTTTATTTGGGACCAAATATTTTCAATAGGGTTAAAATCGGGATGATATGGTGGCAATCGTATAATTTTATGCCCATGTTCCTCCATTATACGGTCAATGGCAAATTCTGTGTAATTTTCTTTGTATCTTTGTATAATTTTATACAAATCGGGTTTCAGTTTCTTTGGGTCATGCGGAATGTTGTGTTGTTGTAACCAAGCTGTCATTTGTGGTTTAGATGTGTTTGAGTTTGGTGGTTTCACAGACAGCTTATTATGATATGGGGCGTTGTCTATTACCAACACACTATTAGGAGGCAAGTTGGGAATCAATTGATTGCGTAGCCAAGTTTGATAACGTTCCGCGTTTATTTCTTTATGATAGTCACCTTCTGAGTCGACACATTTATGTAACATTAGAGCCCCTGGGACGAAGCCTTTTTCATTGCCTGCGTGTACAATAATTATTCGCTCTCCTTTGGAAATGGGTTGTTTGATACCTTTTTTGTTGCTATCTTGCCAAGTTTTACCCTTAGTATGTGATGTGTGCACATACGACTCGTCCATAAATACTATGTTTCTACCAGAACTCCTCAGCTGTTGTATTTCTCTGAGATATTTGATCCTTTTTAGGCGTATATCATGTTTTTCCATAAGTAATTGTCTGTTATTATCAGTTTTCAGAAACCTAAACCCCATGTCTTTCAAGATCAACCTTAAAGTCTCGGCACAGCCTTTGAAATTAATAGCTTCGATCAACTTTATTCTTAAATTATTTACAGTTGGGAGTTCTTTCAGCGTCAATTGAAAATTGTATATCATATTACGAATAACACAGTAGTCGAAATCATCAAGTACCAGCCGAAATCTACTTTTAGGTCTTCCTTTTTTCGGTGTAGAAAATTTCTTTGATTGATTATGTTTTTTTTCGTTTAAGATATTACTCAAAGTTCGTCGCGAAATTCCTGTAGCTTTTGTAACACGGTCTTGAATTTTTTTAAAATAACCATCATGGTCTCTGTTGAAAACATTGGCTTCATTTAAGAAATAAAGGTACACATTAAATACCATTTGCCGTGCTTGTGAATTAAGCGGTTTTCCACGTTTAAATTTATCCATTTTGGAAGAATTCGTCTGAAAGAAAATGGCATGGGCAGAGTTAGGTATATATTTTTTATGCATGTTTATCTATTTATTTAATTTAAATAAATCTCATTTTTTAAATGTTTTTCTAGTACTTAATATGTATTTAATGTAGGTATTTTATTTTTTTAATATTAAAAAAACGTGAAATATGTTATTTATTTTCCTTTTTTCAAAATATACTATTTAAATCTGAATAAGCTAATTAATGTTGAAATTATATTTACCAAGAAGGGTGTGTAATAGCAGCTCTATATATTTCCACAAATAGAGAACACGTGCAGTCACTACCAATATATAAAGACGACTGACAGACATTTCGCTGACCGGCGACAGCTGCCGAACGCCCGATTTGTTTTCGATTGTGCACACATGATATTGACTCCTATCTCTTTTAAACAAGGTGCAAAATGCAAATGCCTTGTTTAGGGCTCTTACGATTCCATGATTCGAGTGTTTCCGGGAATACGACAATTAGCGAAGATCTGCATGTGCATTATTAATTTGGGAGTACTGTAAACATTTTGAAGTTGATGCCTAAAACGTAAAAATACATTTCCTAGCTCCAACTTCAAACTGACAGACAAGATGACAGCCACGAAGTGCTAACCAGAGTACGGGGTTTTTTTTTTTTAAGTCTGTCGTCAGTCTTTCGGAATAGATTGGCAGTGGTAACGTTGCATAATCTCTATAGTGTCACATTTACTCGGCCTCTTATAGTGCAGTTGCTAGTCGATTCCCAATATATACTTCTGTATCCACCTATCTATACTAATGTAATAACGCTGAAGAGTTTGTTTGAACGCATTAATCTCCGAAGATACTGAACCGATATAGATGATATGTAGGATTGTAATGCAGGTAGTCTGAAGCTAGAGGAAGGTGCAAATCGAATGGCGATCTACTTTGTAAAGCCGGGAGCAAAAGTTGACAAATTAACAAATAAGTGAACTTCAATTCCACAACGGTGTGTGTCCGTGTGCGTGTTAGCGAAGCATCAATTAAATTGTATTGTTCCGATTCATAAAAAGTTTAATGAAAAATTAGCTTAATTGCTGTATTAATCTAGACTACTTCAATTATAAGTAACTAGCTGTCGCCCGCGGCTTCGCCCGCGTTGATGATTTTCTGCCCCTCCTTTCAAAGTGGGAATGTTTTTATAAACTGTCTATGTAGGTTAGGTGTTGCTACCAATATTTAATATAATAGGTATAGGGGCAAAAGTATTTTTGTAAACAAACTTCTTTGGTTGTACTGAATGTAACTAGTAGGCTGGTTTAAAATACCATTAAATGTTGACATTCTGAAGTAGCAATAAATAAATAAAAAAAGGATGGCCCTCAGGGACTGCCGCGGTAAAGCTATTGCATAGCAGTTTTTATCAACTTATGTAATTAAATTTTTTTTTTCTTTTTTATTTCTGCAGTTTTTTTTTCTTCTTTACATTTCGGAGCATCTCGTCTCGATCCGTGCGAGCTTCGTACAGTCGTACCATATACATATACGTTAAGCGAACGATACGAGTGGGGGTGTTAGGTTTTATTTTCGTAACGGAATTTCTCGATTCGGTCGCCGCGCTCTAGGCCCCGATAAAAGCTATGCAATAGCTTAAAAACTAGTTCCCGGGCTAACTAAACTAATGCACCTAGATGTCTATCAGTATTTTGACAGATTCTGTATTAGCAATTCTGTCTCCATCTGCTCAAAGCATTGCAAGTAAAGCACATAGAATAGCAGAACCGTATGTCAAATCAATACTAAGTTCTTAGTCCCCTAATACATGGCTCTCGGGCTCTTCGCCAGACCCTATTAACAATCAACTGATTCGACTGCCTTGTTGGTCTAGTGGTTAGTGACCCTGAATGCAAGCCAGAGGTCTTGGGTTCGATCCCCACCCAGGATAAAACTTTGTGTGATGAGCACGATGGTTTATCCTGTGTCTGGGTATTATTTATCTATAAAATGTATGTATTTAGAAATATTTATGTATGTTTATCAGTTGTCTGGTTTCCATAGTACAAGTTCTGCTTAGTTTGAGATCAGATGGCGAGACTCCAGAAATTATTTTTCCTATTTTTACAGCATGACAATGAAATATTTTATTATTGAGTTTCAGTACTGAAAAATTTCATTAAGTTTGTTATTAAACAATGTTTAATGACCAAAACTAAATATTAAGCCATGTTGGCTACGATAACAAACGAAATAACAACAAGAAAAAATCATTGAAAAACATTAGTCCCAATATAAAGACCAAATGATGGTCCACTTACTAGAAAAATGCTATGTATTTCTTGTTAGAAAACTATGTATCAAAATTGCATCGGTGTTACGTACGATCAAATATTTTTCATAAAAAATCGTGGGTAGACAGATTTTGATTGCCAATAACGAAACATAAAACCAAGGTGTTTTAACGTCCACTTTTTAAAAATGTAGAATAAAATACGTTCGTGGTTATTAACGACGGTAAATGGAGTTGGGAAAATTGCGGTGAACTGAGCTGTCATTAGTTTCGGAGTTCCACGATTCGCGTGACCATACACGGCAATTTTTTTGTGGGTCCAATTTCGAACTGATTCAAAGTCGATCTTTTTTTATATATATTTTCGGGTTGGCGTTTCATATGACATTTGGGTTGATATATTGGAATGTATTTTCCATTTCTTCTATACAAACACCGACTGTGTGATATGTGACATATAAAATCAAGACTACATAGAGACGAAACCAGCGGAAATTAAGAAGTATAAGAAAAAAATGAGATCTGATTGTCAACTCCAAACAATTCTTTCGTTAAATGTCCTAAGGATATACGTCAATGAATTTGCTATGAATTAAAATAAATGTACATCTATTTAATGCTTACTTACAATGTATCTTAAATCTAAATGTATTCTAAAGGTATTTATTTAAAATAGGTACTGCAATCAATTTTATTGATTGCAGTACCTATTTTAAATACAATATATGACATAATAGAAAGCATTTTCATCTATGGGCTAGTGAAGAGCTGGCGAGCCGCTGTATAGAGCCAGGATAGACCTACCTATATTATTATTTTAGTATAAGCGTAAAGTCTGTGAGATTGTGAGTTTGTGAGGTTGTAGGGGTAATCTCTGGATCTATTGAACCGATTTTGATTTTTTTTTACTAGTTTAAAGCCACGTTATTTGTAAGTGTCAAAGGAGATATATTTAACATCGCGCTACGACCAATAGAAGCGCAGCATTCATGAAAAATGTTGCGAAAACAGGGGAATATTACCGAAACGAAGTTTCGCGGGTCAGCTATGTAAAATAAACTCTAACATTTAGTTACATAGGTCATTTATATCATATGGTTGATAATAACACGTTCAACTTGGTGGCCAACACAGAGTCCCCATACTGCTAATACTACGGCAACTTAAGCCACAAAACATTTAAAGTACAGAAGGAAAGTTTCATATACATCGTTCACGGACACGTAATCTCAGAACAATTTGTTCCAATGGTTTTCCGAGATTCCGTTTCGCCCAACGAATTGTATATGAAGCTTTCCTTCTGTATCATAGATGTTTTGTGCTTATTCGTACGAAGTTCAAGAAATTTGCACACTGCAACACTGTTGACAACTAGTTGCCAAACAATCGAGTGACTCGATAGTTCGACGCTATCGGGAGCACTATAACTAAAGTTAAGTTAAAGTTCGATTGTCGATAGTATTGGAATTTTAGTCACTCCCTCTCTAAAACTTTGAAATCAGTACGTTATATTTAAAAATCTATAGCATTTATAATGGTCTCCTAACCGATGTCGGTAACAGCGGCCTTTCTCATTAGAGACTGTCCAACAACGCGGGAGATATTATAGTGCACAAGTGTATGCGCAAACATAAGTGCACTCTCTATTCCTTTACTCTCATAGACCGAGAGAGATACATAGAGACCGAGATAAATAAATAAAATTGACCCCGTGACTAATTACGTATTCGTCAGCGATATACCTAATTTTTTTAATTCTTTTTCTACCTTTGTCCTTTATTTCAATCTATCATTTGAGATTTCAGCAATATGTCTTGTACGGATTTTGTTTATCAACTCATCCATTGCTATCTAGTTCTCCATCATTTATGAGGTCTTGAGGAAGCCTTTTCTTCAGCTTATTAGTGGTTGCCGGTGTATTCATCAGGCTTACTGCTAGTGAGTTTGGGTGTTTGCTTATTCGTTTCTTGAACTTCTGGTCCTTTTAGATATTTCCTCTTTTACAGAGGTGATGCCGAGGTCTTTGTGGAGATTGTAATTTGTAATATACCAGGGTGCATTAGTTATTATTCTTAATACTTTAGACTGGATCCCTTGCAGAATGGCTATATTTGATTTCGATGCTGTTCCCCAGAGTTAATAATCCAGAGTTGTAATCCATATGTCCATATATGTTTGATGATGCACTTGTATTTTCCAGTGATAACTGTGAGTTTATAATGAGCAACTGAGTTGAGTTGAGTTGAGTCTTAGGTTTTGGCCTGCAGCACAGCGCTTTGCAAGAATGTGCTTTGTCTAGGTGAGGCGTCTGTCAAGATGCATTCCTAAGTATTTAGCTTCTGTAGCTTGAGGCAACTGTACTCCATTTAAAGAAACAGGTGGACGTGTATTTCTTCTTGTAGTAAATGTCACTTGAAGAGATTTAGTTTCATTGGCCTTGATTCGCCAGTCTTTGAACCATTGAGATATATGATGGAAGCTAGTTTGAAGTTTTTGTGCTACAAAGTCTAGCAGAATATCTGCTTCGAAAATAGCTGTGTCGTCGGCGAAGGTTCCCGTTACAACTCCTTCCGTTATTGGGAGATCTGCAGTGTAAAGTAGGTAGAGAATTGGACCCATTACGCTACCCTGAGGTAATCCTGCTTCGATTTTATATAGATGTGTAGTTTTGGAACCTTGTTTCACAAAGAAGTATCTGTCAGTTAGGTAGCATTTAATTAGAATGTAGTAATTTACAGGTAGATTCTTTTTAATTTTGAATAAAACCCCCTCATGCCACACCCGATCAAAAGCCTGCGATATATCGAGGAAGGCCGTTATTCAGCTATATACTACTATATTGTTTCAGCTCGAAGGCTTTATAGATATTTTCAATTAGTCTGTGTACCTGTTCTATTGTACTATGCTGTTGTCGAAACCCAAACTGATGGTCAGGTAACAGGTTTATTTCTGAGCATCTGGCATCAGTCTTCTTAAGATTATTTCTCAAACACCTTGGATGCAATTGGCAATAAGCCAATAGGCTTATGAGATTTTGCATAAACAGCACTTTTACCAGGCTTAAGAACCATTATAATTTGTGCGACTTTTCACTGGGGAGGAACCGAACATTTGCGTAGGATTGCATTAAATAACAGCTTTAAGAATAAAATGCCTTCTTTAGGTAGTTCCTTTAGACTTTCCCCAGTTATCAGGTCATAGCCAGGTCAGGTTATTGGAGTATGGTTATGATTAAGAGGACTATAGACAGCAGATATTGTGCGTGGTCCGGTCCAGTCTTCAATAATTAAATTTGTAGCTTGAATTTTTTCGGTACAACAGGGTGCCATTTCGTGATGTTCGATATTATTCTTTATAATTACTGCACTTTCTCCATAGCCAGTCCCACCAGGATGCTTTGATGATATGTCTCGTAGTTTTGGATGTCAAAGTTGCTTTTTTGAGTAAAATGGGTTTCAACAGCACTTTTACCAGGCTTAAGAACCATTATAATTTGTGCGACTTTCCACTGGGGAGGAACCGAACATTTGCGTAGGATTGCATTAAATAACAGCTTTAAGAAGGAAATGCCTTCTTTAGGTAGTTCCTTTAAAATTTTCCCAGTTATCAGGTCATAGCCAGGTAAGGTTATTGGAGTTCAGTGCCTTAATGGTATTTTTTACCTCCTCCTTGGTGAACTTAGGGATAGGGCTATCTATCTGATGAGTCTGGTTCAATAAGTCCATTACTTCATTCGTCTTTGTGGAGCCCATATCAGGGTTTGGAATAAATACATTTTTCGGGTAGTCAGCAAATGTGAGACCTTTATCAGCATCACTAGCTGCCCACTCATTGTTTTCCTTACGAAGTGGGGGTTGATTTGAAACGGGTCTTTTAAGTTTCTTGGTGGCTTTCCACAAGGAGAGTCGGTAGCTGCAGTTGCCTCAAAGTTTTTTAAAAATATTTGGATGCCTTGATTTTTATAGTAGCTCAGCTGTGTTTTCAGTTTAGACTGTAGATAGTTTAGATGTTTTTTGTGTGTCATAGCGTCTTCGCTGCTATTTTTTTCTAGCTTTACTTTTTTCCGCTAGTAGTTCTTTAATGCAGTTGGTGTAGTAAACCAGGCTGTTGTTGTAAGCAATCGTTGAAATGATCAACCGCCTCTGTTAAGTCCTTATCTAATTTTAAGGATAGATTTAGATCCAAATATTGTACCAATAGTCACCTGTACAATTCCCAGTCAGTTTTCGATGAGTGTAGTTTACATGCCTTTGGGGTTAGAGTAATATATGTGTTTAATGTTATTTACAGGTCAGACGATAATTTGAGACTTGTTGGACTTGTGATAAAGTTGTGTGTTTTAACACATAAATCAAGCACGCCTTGTATTTTCTTTTTATCTGTGGGCCACAGTGTTGAGTTTAAATTTTTCTATAGACATTATTAGCTGTCGTCCTTTCGTTGTTACAGTTCGCGAGCCCCAGTAATGGTGTTTAGCATTATAGTCACCACCAGCAAGGAACTTATGGCCCAGTGTTGAGAAGAATTTGTCATAGTCATCCAACTTAAGGTTATGATTAGGGGGACTATAGACAGCAGATATTGTGCGTGGTCCGGTCCAGTCTTCAATAATTAAATTTGTAGCTTGAATTTCTTCGGTACAATAGGGTGCAATTTCGTGATGTTTGATATTATTCTTTATAATTACTGCACTTTCTCCATAGCCAGTCCCACCAGGATGCTTTGATAATATGTCTCGTAGTTTTGGATGTCAAAGTTGCATTATTGGGTAAAATGGGTTTCAGTAATTAAAAAGATGTCAATTTTATATTCTTGTAAGTATGTTTTTACTTCTAGGGTATGTTGTGACAGCCAATTGGCGTTTCCATAGGGCTATATTTAGACAATCAAATACGATAACTTCGTCGTGAGTGCTATAATTAGGTTTGACAATGTGGTCAGCTGTTGCATCATTTGTTTCCAAAGATTCATTATTTTAATTCATGTCATTTGGTTTATCAATATTATTTTTTGTATTTAGTGTTGATTGTTGTCCGTTTGTTATTACGTCCTTGTACGTTTGTTTAAGGTCCTTTGAGGGTCTTTGTTATTGTTGGCAGCTTTGGGAATTTCCGCGTGTATCATCTTTTTCAATAGTCGTGTTTTGCGTTCTGGTGCTTTAGAAAACTTAAGATTTTAAAGTTCTCTATAGATTTTGCGACCATTATAGTTTGCAGGGTGATTACTATCACAGAGGACACACTTTACATCGTCTGATCTTTGTTTTCTTGAACAGTCCGTCGGTTATACACCTGGGTTTACGGTGGCAGTAAGCTTTAGTGTGCCCATATTATTGACACTGAGCACATTGTGGTACTTCACGCTTTGGTCGAGGTGGTTCGAACTATATCAGGCACTGCATGACGGTTTATTATTTACATTTGGTACCAGTTCTACTATGAAGATGGGTAACGATTTTTTAATACTTCTTTACTTGATATTCTAGGCATTTGTACTAGTATGGCCTATATCATTTAGAGCTTATTTAATCTCTTCTAGATTAGTTGAAGGATGCATTAATAAATAAATTATTATTATTATATGTATATTGCTAGAACACGCTTTGGACGGACCTTTTCTTCTGAACTAGAGCTGTTTTATTTTACAGCGAAGTATCTGTTCTTTATAATTATATATTTTAAAGTCCAGATAGGCGGTTCGATGCCGGCGCCGGTTTGGCATAATTATATATTTTAAAACAATGGGAATGTTGACTTGAGTCAACATTCCCATTGTTTTAAAATATATAATTATGGGAATCTTGACTCAAGTCAACATTCCATATTTATTATTGATACTACCTGTTTTATATTGTATATCATAAATTAAAATAAATTAACAAAAGTCTATATTTTTATAATATAGTCAACAATCGATAAGTACGTTACACTAGCCCAAATTTTATGAAATTGCTTACTATAAGGTCCTTCCTTCATGCAAATGAGCCACAAACCATAGTCACCGATAGCTTCAGATTTTTTAAAATTCAACATGGCTGTGGAAAACTTTGTACCGCACCGTCATTTTTTTACAGTGATATTTTCCAATATTTATTCTGCTATTCGGGGCGGAGATAAATCCAAAATATCAAAGATTGTACACCCGTTATTGAGTTATAAATGGTGACTTATGGTGACCCGACTTTGTTTTATATTTTGTCTAACAACTAATATGAAAGACTTTTCACCATTATAATTGGATTGCATGTCACAAGACTATAAATGTACCTGTGCTTAAGATGCTTAGATTTTCAATTAGTGCTTAAAATGGTTGGTGGCTTTTTTGCGATGAATCTAAAAAGTAAAAGAAACATTATCACTTACAATTGACGGTAAAAGCGACGATGATTGTTATTTCGATAAAGAGCAGCAGTAGAATACAAGCAGCCATTCTTTTCTTTGGAGCATGTAGCATTCCGCCCCACGATCGCCCTACATTAGGCGAATGTGGTCCGTTGCTTCTGAAAAAGAAATCTCCCGTTAATTCTGTTAAAAAGACAACTTCCTGATATAGGGAACTAACATAAAATACCGAGAGTACATAAAAGCTTCATACTCGAACTCAATGTTCTACCTATGGTATGCCTAGTTATAGTACCTAGGCATATTAGTATCAAATTTCAGAAGGATATTTTTGGTATGAGTAAGTATTACACCTCCCGTGAAGCAAAACTGGATTTCAAAATTTTGGGTTAAAAAAATAATTAAAGTACGCAGTGTCATGAGTGCATAGTGATTCTGTTACTAGTTGTATAGATCAGCTTTGTTCGCTTCGACTGCATTAAGGTGTCAGAGGTAAAATCTTTCATTTAAACTTTCGCGTTGCATGATAATAACTATTTATTATACGAGAATTAACGCACATTATTCATCTAAAATCTTTTTTGTGGACTAGATAAGTAGTGGCAAATAAATAAATATTGAACAAGTTACCACACGCTAATTCTACTTAAAAATTATTCCTTTAGACAAACCCTCTCACAACTAACACCTGTGATAAATTAACAGTGCATTATAAATTTCAAAATACAATGTCCTAAAAGGTTGAGGTCTATACCTAGACTTGGCTAAAGCTTTGCTTACGTGAAACTTGATATAGCATATCTATAGATACGCGGACTAGTCCATCAGTGCTGTACAATATCCTGACTGATTGATTCAACAATGAGCGGTTTAAACTCTGAAACAAGCATAGTTTTGTTGAGGAGTAGGATAGGGGCAGTAGCTCAATTTGAGAAGTCCAGACCGAGGAAGTAATTCTGTCGTAAAGTACATACTCAATGGGCTTATATTATTTTTATAGTCTACTAGCTTTCGCCCGCGGCTCCAACTGCGTAGATGTCGGTTATCGCAAAAAAAAATACTGCATGTCCTTCCCCAGGACTCAAACTATCTCAATATCAAATTTCATCTTAATCGGTTTAACGATTTAACCGTGAAACGGTAACAGAGAGACAGACGGACAGACATTAGAGTTACTTTCACATTTATTAAATTTAATATTGGCGTGCTATTCTAATGTATAAATTACATTACTGTAAAGTAACATCCTAATTCGTTCAGTAGGTTTCATCACATCCTATATGTTCATTTATCGATACAAACTTTTGAAACAAATGGATGCTTTGTTTCTATAAGGAAAATATACCTAAGCGTACTGGCTAAACCTGAAAAATTCCTGGCCTTTAAACCAATAAGTAAGCTGGCTAACTTTTTTTTTTAATTACCATTAATTTTAAACCGATAGGTAAGCCAGCCATGGGTCAGTACATAAGCGTCCCACTTGGCTGTTAAAAAGGTTTTCTATTTAAAGAAAGGAATTTCATTTCACTTAATTTCATTGGAATTTACAATACAAATAGTTCTAAACTTAGGTACTTAGCAACAATGCCAATAACGAGCTTTCACAGACCGTCAGAAAACATTTTTAATAATGTATAATTTATCTCACTTGTACTTTATAACCCATTTCATTTTCGGGGATTGTACTTATTTACAAAATAGTAATACTTGGCGCATCAGCAACGAACCTTTTCAAGTTAGAAGACTCATCTTTTTAACCGACTTCAAAAAGGAGGAGGTTCTCAATTCGACTGTATGTTTTTTTTTTGTATGTTTGTTCACCGATTACGCAAAGACGGCTAATCCGATTTGAAAAATTATTATTATGTTTGAAAGGGTATACTTCCAAGTTGATCCCATTGTCATTCGATCACGATTTGATGATAGAATCCTGGAGAAATCGAGGGAACTCTTAAAATATTAAAGGCAGACCTACAGTGATTTAGGTACATTTCATAGTGATTAGTGCATTTACTCTCAAAAAGCACCCATTGGTGAAGTAGAATTGATGATGAAGACCACACATGACGAGTGGACCTATTCAATAAAAAAGTTTTTTTATGTTAGACGAGATCTAGTACGAACAATACTTGAATAAATCTATACAAATAAATACAATTGAAATGTCTGTTTGTAATATCAAAATAATAGTTTTTTAAAACACCTGTCTGTCTGTGTGTATGTTTGTTCCGGCTTATTTATGAAACGGCTGAATGGATTTTGATAGGACAGAAGTAATTTAGGCTACTTTTATCATCACGCTAACGTTTATAGGAAAAAAGCAGCACTGCAACGCGGATGAAGTTGCTGTCACAACTACTTTGTTTATAAACATCAGTTGGCTTGCGATTATGTCAACAACGCCACTTAACGACAATCACAATAACAGCTGGTGTAAAGATAATGTACGGATACTGGAATGTGTGGGAGACTATACGAAGAGCACCTTTTTATATACAACGTGTAATTGAAGCGGCGGTAGCCTAAGGCATAAGTCTCGCAATCGTGGGGTCGCGGGTTCGAATCCTACCCATTATACTACCGACGTAAACCCACTCCTAACTGAAGCCTTTGAGCTTAGCTGGAAAGGTTAACAAGATTGCTAGTTATGTGGGACTCAATCCCACATTGCTAATTATCTTTAAAATATAGATATTTATATTAAAATATACATATTTCGGGCTAATGGATAAACAAGGGTGCGTTAGCATATTAGATGCTGCACAATGCCTAGGTATACCCAGTGAATGACAATATTTAATAATTACATTAATGCTTATAGTATGTCCTCAACAAAAGATAATTATAATCTACTGACCTTATTATATCGATGCCAGTTGTTATGTGACTTCAATGTCATGTTGATATTTAACACTAACCTGCCTATCACTCGACTCGTAAGTCGTCTGGGGTCTTACGCCCGGTCTCAATAACCTATCTTTCGATGGATTAGGCTACTAGAGGTAGAATTTTAACATATTTTGTATGGAGCATATGTCAAACATATACCTCTAGTAGCCAAATCCATCGATAGTTAGATTATTGAGACCGACCCTTAATCGCCATCATGTATAAACTAACTTTTTTTTAAACGCACATAATATTTTTTTCTTTTAAAGTAATGTTGCATATATCTGTTTTTTCTATAACTCCCAGACGAATAGCGACGCGAAGCGGCGGAAATAAGTACTTTTGAAATTTTTTTATTGCAAAATTCATAAACTAAGTACTACAATATACTCCATCTGTAGCGCTGTGGGAGTGTATTCGACTGCTACGCAAGAGGTCGTGGGTTCGATTCCCACACGGGACACCACTTTGTGTGATCTACACGAGCCTGGGTGTACTTTGTGTCCGTGAAAATCCCCCGCGACACAGGGCTTGTACCCTACTGCGGGAGATGTCTTTAAAAAAAATAAAAATAGAAACGAACTCAAAGGGTGACCCCGTAGAATAAGACAACAAGGAATGCAGTACTCTTTCAAAGGGTAGGTTACCTACATACAACGTGTAACTGAAATGTGTGGTCAAATTTCAGCAGCAGATAGTGTATGTTGTCAGTGTTCTACCTAACTTAACCTACCATGGTACCATAACCGATTGCATTATTATTACATAGATATGGCATATTCTTTTTGTCAAATTTCGGTATCGAAAATCGTTTGGCATAAATATTATATCTCCCCTAGAGCAAAATGTGATTGGATTGTATAACAATATAATCAAATTTTGCACTACGATACTTAATATAGAACTTTTTAAGTCAAACTTTTTTTAGTTGGCTCACCTCTTGAAAAACCATTTTATCTGACAAACTAGCCTACCCGCGCAACTTCGTATGCGTCAGTTTTCCCAGTTTTTGCAACATTTTTCATTGTTGCTCCGCTCCTAGTGGTCGTAGCGTAATGTTATATAGCCTATAGCTTTCCTCGATACACTCTTTACACCAACAGTAAAATAATTTTTCAATTCGAACCAGTAGTTCCTGAGATAATCACGTTCAAACAAACAAACACACTTCAGCTTTATAATATTAGTAAAGATGATTAGGTGTTGCGAAAAATAGTAAATATCAAGGCATTTCTTGACTTCCGACTCGAAAGATGAAATGTTATGTTTAGAATTGAATTACTGGTTATAGGAGTTCAAAATATTTTTATATTAAAATATTTTGAATGTTTCAACACCAATGTCGAAACCCTAAGAAAAAGAAGAAAATATTTTGATTCAATAAGTTGTTCATGTCATAAGACTGGACCAATGGAGCCATATAGTCTGTTTTTGAGTAAGCACCTAGATTAAAAAAGTATATATTTTTGGGCAATTTATTACAGTATCGGGTTTTAATAATCGGGTTTTAATTGACTGCCTCGGTGGCGCGGTGGGAGTGTATCCGACTGCTACGCAAGAGGTCGTGGGTTCGATTCCCACACGGGACACCACTTTGTGTTATCCACAAATTGTTGTTCCGAGTCTGGGTGTAATTTGTGTCCGTGACTTGTATGTTTGTAAAGTCCCCTGTGACACAGGGCTTGTACCCTACTGCGGGAGTCGATAATAAAAAAAAAAAAAAAAAACAGAATGAAGAGCGGTATGAAAAAGGCATTATAAGTAAGTAATTCTCCTTAAAACGAGCAGTGGGAAATTGATGATACCTCCAGAAGAAACTAAACAGGTTTTGTAATTAAAACATCAACTGTAAATATAAAAACGGTTTTACCCACGTAGTTCCCGTCCCCGTGGGAATACAGGGACAAAAAATAGCCTATGTCACCCGGGGTTAGTGTAGCTTCCCAACGGTGAAAGAATTTTTGAAATCGGTCCAATAGTGTTTGAGTTTATTCATTACACACAAAAATACAAATCTTTCCTCTTTATAATATTAGTGTTGAACTTCCTACTTCATCAACAGTGAAAGAATGTTGTGCTAAACGTTAAAATTTTAATAACATTTATTACATGAAGGTTGCAATAAAAAGTTGCAAAGAGGATGTCAGATTTGTAATTACTTTTGAAGCACAACGGACGTTTAACGGAAGAGGTTACGTTTAATTAATTCTATTTCTAAGTGTTACGAGATATTCCCGACTTTATTTGTATTCTTATTATACCGAGCTACCGAATAATTTACTCGAAAAGTATGAACTGATCAAATTAGTTTAAATCCCCCCCTCCATACTGTGCGCGGTGGGAGTATGTCCGACTGCTACGCAAGAGGTCGTGGGTTCGATCCCCACCCAGGATAAAACTTTGTGTGATGAGCACGATGGTTTATTCTGTGTCTGGGTGTTATTTAACTATAATATGTATGTATTTAGACATATATAAGTATGTTTATCAGTTGTCTGGTTTCCATAGTACAAGCTATTTGGGATCAGATAGCGTTGTGTGAGTTGTCCCAAGATATTATTATTATTATTAACCTCCCGTCTATGGGTGATTTCTTTGAAGAAACCTGAACATGATTTAGCTTCTCCCAAAGGATGCAATCCAGGATCGACCACTGCATATAGAGCATGAGCCACTGCAGTTCCAGCTGTTGCCAGCGACTTCTAACAAATCTCTCTCATGGGAACCGTATATAGTTCCGGAATAAAAAGACTATGGACTATTTTTCATTCAGATTCATTCAGTCGTTCTAACTCGATTGAGTTAACATCCATTTAAACTACCACGTCATACACGTGATATTAGTAAATAAGTAAATTTATAAATGCTTTACTTTTATTAAAAATAAATTATTTACTACAAAGAATAAAAAAAATACTTACTCTAAATGTACTGAATCTTTTGGTGACATTTGGCGAATTTCTGAATTCATCATGTGATCCATCTGAAAAAGAAAACCATAATGTAACTAGTTATAAATAGTTTTTATAAAGGTACAGCGAATTTGAACACAGATACCTAATACTATAAGGAACAAGTGTGTACAAGAGCAATCTCTATCCCCCTGATTTTCATAAACCGAGGGAACTGCAAACTGACATGACCTGAGAGAGCTTAGACGCGGGACTCTGAGAGGCAGAGAGCAGGTATGTGACTTTTATAAAAAACGCTCCATCTACTGACAGGAGTAACATTGCTGAAAACTACTTGGTCGCCACTTACATTTAACGAGTAGTTCCATTAAAAGAGACGTCAAAAACAACAAACAAATACGTATTTGTTTTAACTTTTCCTGTTAGGAAACACTCTAAAATGTATGATAATACATAAACTAAAATAGACAGAAAAACATTATTTAAATTTACAGATTACGAGAATTTATCATGTTTCCTATTCTAATCCCAAAAGGCTTTACTGAAGCGACAGAGAATTGTATTTTTTTCACACTTTTTGAAGAGTTTCAGTGTTACATGCGTAGCTAGCGCAAAGGGCATTTAAAAAATTATCATGTACCTAGCTGTCCATACCTCTCCGTGGCTACCCTATAATAGCACCGTCGACTTACTAATCTTTCTTTAAAAAAATATGAGTACTTACAGAATTTCACAACTCAGTAAAAGTCGTTATTTTACGCATTAAATAACCAATGTTTTTTTCACTTATTACCAAATCATTAACACAAAAAAATATAAGTAAAATTCATCTTGTATAAATCCTAAACAATGGAACTCGTGTTAAGAACATATGTGAGCCCCATTGATAGTGAAATAGAACTGATAGAAATCTGGTTTGCTAGTACTTTATAAATTATAGTTTTGGTGTCCAGCGCTAATGACACCAGCTAAATATAACGATAAGATAAAAAAGAAACCTTATCTTATTATCGTCTTTACTACACTACACACTTAATGTGTTACAAAGAGCATTGATAATAGCTTTAATCTCTGATAAATCCTATAAAGTACCGAAACTACATAATCTAACAATACCTACAATCTTTTTTATAAATGTTGATGTACTTTCGCGATTTGTACACGTTATGAAAATATATATTTTACGGGTCTTAATCGACTGAATAATTTAAGGTGAAAACATTTACGTCTTTATACATGGATTTTCTCATATGTTTTAGGGTTCCGTACCTGTAATGGAAACCTACATAGGTACCTTATAGGATCACTTTGTTGTCCGTCCGTCTGTCTGTCTGTCAAGACCCTTAATCTCAGAATCGCGTGAAGGTATCGAGTTGAAATTAAAACTTTATACTAAGGTCTACAGTTCCTTAGAGCTGTGAAAAAATCAAACTTCGAAATTAACTTAAAAAATAGTTACAGCCGTTTATTTTAAAAACAACGATACTCGATTCCTGAACTATTTTTAATATGTAGTACTTTGTTACAGTAATTTGTACGGAACCCGCGGTGGGCGAATTCAACCGGCACTTGTACGGTTTTTATAAAGATATAATTTTGGCCCATGAGGCGCATAAATGACTATTTTTAGCTGAAGTTATGATGATCCAAATCGCTGTTTACATTAAAATATATATTTCCATGCAAAACATCACAAAATTTTCGAGCTAAAAGCCTTTGAATGTTTAATTTCCAAATGAGAAACGGAAATGCCGGATATTTTTGCCGAATGTCAGTTTCCTTCGTACTTACTTTCGTTTAGAAATGAATTTCTTCAACTGCAGTGACGACCTCGAAAGCTAGGCTTTATAAATTATAAATTTCCCACGCAAATAGACAGCTAAGATTTTATATCCGTCTGTGGAAATACTTTGCCGGATCTTCGTTAACTTTATTGCAGTTTATTTAGTTTGCTATTTGCAGTTCGTTATTTTGCTTTTTCAAACCCGGACGCAAAAGAGGTCGCATTTTAAAGTTAACGTATGCATCTACGTGCATGTCCGTGCCATCCTACTACCTAAAGGGGACCTTTATAAACGTAAACTAAACGTAGTTTTTCTAATTAAAAAATACTTCCGCCTGGATTTGAAGTATTTTTTCATTAGAAAGCTACGTTTACGTTCTTATAATATAAAACCCGATCAGCTGTTTTGAAGAAAAACTATTGTTTTCAATGCTCACACTACCTTGTTAAAAATCGATTAATAGTAGGCTTCCACTACACTGCAAAGGGTAGGTAATAATAGCTAAATGAAAACGACACTAAGTATAGAAACTAAAATTATACGACTTAAAACGTTTTTAGAGAATAGGTTTGAAAATAATTTGAATATATAAGTATATTTATCAGTTATCTGATTTCCATAGCACAAGCTCTGCTTAGTTAGGGATCAGATGGCGATTGTGTGAGTTGTCCTAAGATATTATTATTATCTTAATTTCTCTATGTAGAAATAAACCTTAAACCATAAAATACCGACGAACTGTGTGATGTGCACGTTGTATGGTTTAGCGACGCCGCTGTAGCAATGTCGTAGCACTGGCCTCGCGGCCTAGTACATAATTCGAATTCGTAGTGCCTCTGGTAAATAAGTTAAAAGCGTAGAAAATATTCTAAATTAAATAAATTTGAATTAAAATATATTCAATTAAGAATCTTGAAGTTAAGTGTAGACGGTTTGGAAAACTTACAACACTGTCTAAGGAGTTAATTAGGGGATGCAAGTTTGTATGTAACTTCGTCAGTTTAAAAGTTAACACATTGTAAAAATCTAGCTTTGTGAACAAAGAAACACGTTTATCAGCGTTTGAAAGCGAAAATCAACCCTTAACGGCAAAGTATTATAAATGCGAAAGTGAGTATCTTTACTTATTTGTTACTCTTTCAGACCTGAACTACTAAACTGATTTTTAAAATTCATTGGGTACCCAATTCATTCACCACTAAAATGCTACATTATCAGTGAATAAAATAGGCTATATTTTTTTTAATATAGTGATCCCTACGAAAATTACAATAATGTAACCTAAGGTATGAAAAAAATCTTATAGAAGTCATTATTTGACGTGTGCTCAATTTTCGTTAGTTAAAAAATGTTGGTTACTTATCCCTTTGACACTTTATTTGATGTGCGCTGCCATTTCGTAATTTATTTAAAAATTTAAATTAAAGGAAGTGTGAGCTGTGACTGGATGTAAAATATAAATGAGAAAACGTAGAATAGTTTTTATCGCAATAACCAACTTCAAAGCGGGCGCTTCTGTAGCTGAATCGATCGATAGATTCGAATATTGAAAACGACAGTGATTTTTGGATTTATTATCTATATCTACTAATACTAATCTATACCAAGGCACCGGACTGACAATCATGAGGTCGCGGGTTCGAATCGTACCCGTTTATTATAGACGCAGTGAGTTTTATTGCTAGGTTATTTTCTCCTGCTTCAACTATTGTTTGCGAACTTGGCATTACATGTACATGTAGAATCCCGACGTATCACAAGAGTTGTTTTGCATCCTAAGTGAATAAAATAATTGAATTTTGAATTTTTGTGAAGCCACTCCTAACACAAGCCAATGAGCTTAGCTGGAGGGGTTAACAAGATTGCTATTAATGTGGGACCTATTACACATTGCTAGTTATTTTTAAAAAAATACTAATATTATAAAGAGGTAAATTTTGTCAGTTTGTGAGTTGTGAGGTTGTAGGGGTAATCTCAGGATCTACTGAATCGATTTTGAAAATTATTTTACCAATAGATAGCCACGTTATTTGTGAGTGTCATAGACTCAACCAAGTGAGCACGGCTCAGCTAGTGATGTTTATGCATGCACCGTTACAAGGTAATGAAATAACCTACTTTTTCATTATAACTAGCCGTTGCCCGCGAATCAGTTGCGTGAAAATGTTGAAAAACAGTATTACGCCACGGGAAATGTTTTCGAACTAAATAAAAGTATATGTGCTATTCTAGACTTTAATATATTTCTGTGCCGAATTTCATCAAAATTTACCCGTTGTGATGTGATTGAATAACAATCATACATCCATACAACTTTTCTATTTATAATATTATTATAGATAACTTAACGGAGGCTTTGCCTCCGTTAAGTTTGAGTTTAGTTAATATATTTCCGGGTTTCAAAGAAAAATGGGCGAGTTAGTTCAGCCATTCTCAATTTTTGCACTTAGCAACATATTTGGCGGTTCTTATTCATTAATATAGATTGCTAGCTGTCGCTCACGGCTTCGCCCGCGTGTATGATTTCACCCCCTTAAGGGTTGATTTTCACTTTCAATGAAAAGACTGAAAATGTGTTTCTTTATTTAAATATTGTGATCGTTTGGATGTGCAATTTGGATATATTAAATCCATTCTACATTAGATTTAAATCCGTTCAGTAGGTTTTGCGTTAATGGCTAACAAACGTCCATCCATGCATCCGCAAACTTTCATTTTTTAAACATTTTTTATTTGTAGATAGGACTTCAATGCTGTTAAATTAGTTACTTGAATACACATTGTCTGAATCAATGTTCTTACTATTTTATTGATATAATTTAGTATATGTTACAATACGTACTTAGTACAACAACGTGACCGTGGCGACTAACAATGGCATGACGTAACACACATCTTAAGAATGCCTTCTTTATAAACTTAAGTGAAACAACTTGTAGTTGTGAATATGACGGCAAACCGACCTTTCATTATTTTCGTAGCTCCGCGTTTAACAGGCCGTGAGCCTAATACTATGATCATCTTAGGCGTTTGGCGTTGCGTTCAACGTGCATTTGTAGCATACATACCAGTGTAAGCGAAGCGCCCATACCACTGGCTCAGATCGAAAATGAACATCAAAGTGATTGCTTGTGTGTGGCTTCTACACCGTCGCTATAAAAGACGACGGCAAAGACATAGAGAGTTTTGGGTGCACCCTATGTTACAAGATATAAATAAATTAAATGAATTATTAAAATAAGCACAATGGTGAATACGGCAAAATGGCGGCACATGTATCTAGAAACGTTCCAACGCAAAACAGAAGATGCGCATCTGACGAGCACTTGACCAAAAGCGCGTGCTTGATTGTGTACGACTTTGACAGACCTATTTATTCTTAAAACCGGCGTAACAGTTGGATCAACGTAATTCGGCCGGACTGAAGTTAGGTTCATATGACTTAGATGCGATATGCGACCCTAAAATTACTTACGAAAACGATTATTTATGTTTCATCGATTAAAGATATTAACAAAATTTTAAAAACACTATAATAATACTATTTATTTGCCTTTGTACATGATTACTTTGTATTTTCTAATATTGTTTGTTATATTTATGTAGGTATGTACAATAAATAATTTCTATTTATACGATTTCTTAAAACTTTCAATTTAAAACAGTTACAGTAAATAAAAGAAAGTTTAAAAAACTATTTCTTTACGAAAATAAACATGAGTTAGTAATACTAATAATGTCAAAGTAATGCGTAATCTCATTTGTAGCAATTTATTTTGCTACGGCGTCCTTTAACCGAATCACAGTGATGTGCTAACATCGCTATTTAACGTTAGAATAACTGACACTGTTGAGTTACCCGTTAATACGATCTATAGCTTATACCTACTATCGGTAAGTCATGAAATACGTTTTAATCGATAAGACCAGTCTTGTGTAATTAAATGTAACTACTTTAAATGCTGGTAGAAATTAGCCGAAGCTGGCTTGAATGCCATTCATTTAAAAAAGAAGTACAGAAAAAAGTACAGAGAGTACAGAAGGCTTCATACGTACTTCTTTCGTTTGTATACCGATCATGGGCACGGAATTTCGGACCACTGGTTCCGAAAGTTTAAAAAAAGGAGATATCAGGCGCGGATACGTGGGTGGGGGGCAACAGTGCTGCCGTGCCAAGCCAAAAGACTGTAAGTCGACTTACAGTGTTATAGCTTAACAATGCCCAATCAATTTCTTTATGTCTGTTTAGTACCCCTAATTGACTCTTTTTTCATTTCAACGGTTATTTTGCAAGATAAAGCAAGTAAAAAAACACTGTATTGCGTTTAAAATAAGATATAAACACGCAAAAAAACTGTAACATAGTATACAGTGTTATGTCAAAACAAACTACGCGCGTCGCTAGAAAAATACAGTGTCGCGTGCTCGCGCGTTGATGTTAGCCAACCAGCGTAAGTAGAGTTGACAACAGTATTACTATCTCGCTCTGTCATGCGCTATTATAGACTCTTCTTCCTTGTTTTTCACGTTGAAGGCGGTTCGGTTTACGCCAGTCGTGTGCCGCGCGCTGAGACCGCTGGTTGCGGTTGTGATTTAATCGGATGATTGCGTGTTTTATTGGCTTTAATTAGAGTAATCAGATGCACCTGGGGAGGGATGTAAGGGGGCGCATCACCATCTTTCGCTCCAAGCCAACCTCACCTGCACGCGGTACATCCTGCTGTACAACGAACGAAGCTCTGGCGACCGGCTGGAGGCGGTATAACCATCACAATTTAAGGGGTAGCTAAAGTAAAAGGTCAGTGACGGGCTGCAGCGTCACTAATGCGAGAGCTACGCCCTGCGATCGCCAACCCGCCTGCCCAACGTGGCGAATATGGGCATTACCCCAAATGCACGAAGCACAAAAGCCACGGCCCCCAGTTCCCGGCAGTCACATGGTGGACCTGCACCTGGACATGGTGGCGTCCACGGTAACGGCGTGGCGGGGGGTGCTAAGAATCTCCGGGCTACGGAAGGCCACCACAACCGACTGACCCTGGCGACGTATAACGGACGCACGCTACGGCTAGACTCGCATCTGGCACAACTTCAGGTGGAACTTGGGAAGATTAGGTGGCATATTCTCGGGTTAAGTGAAGTCCGAAGAGAGGGAGAGGGCACCATAACCCTCGAGTCAGGCCACCTTATGTACTTCCGCGAGGGAGACCAACAATCCTAAGGTAGTGTTGGGTTTCTGGTAAATAAGTCCCTTTCTGACAACGTTGTGGAAATGTCTAGCGTGTCGAACAGGGTAGCGTACCTCATTATCAAGCTCACCGAGAGGTATAGCCTCAAGGTAGTGCAAGTGTACGCACCGACCTCGGCACATCCAGACGACGAAGTGGAGGATATGTTCGATGACATATCGAGGGCCCTCCACTTCACCACTAAGACCCACTACAACGTTGTTAGGGGGGACTTCAACGCTAAAGTGGGAGTACAAAATTGCAGTGAATTAGTAGTAGGATCCCATGGATTTGGAAGCAGAAATCATAGGGGGCAAATGCTAGTAAACTTCCTCGAACGGGAGGGGCTCTTCTTGATGAACTCCTTTTTCAAGAAACGGCCCCAAAGGAAGTGGACGTGGCAAAGCCCCGACACTATGACGAAAAACGAAATCGACTTCATCATGACGGACAAAAAGCATATATTCAGAGACGTCACCGTGATCAACAGGTTTAATACCGGTGGTGATCAGTGACTTGTCCGAGGCTCTCTGAATATCGACTTCAAGGCGGAACATGCCCGTCTGATGAGGTCCAGGCTTCGACCTACTTTGCTCCAAACCATGATAGGATCCGAAGCGTTCCAGTCAAACCGGGATAACCGATTTTCTGCCATGGAAACCACAACAGACGTAAACCAGAAGCTCGTAAATGTGGTTCGGATACTCAGGAAAGAAGGTACGAGATTTTGTGAAATGCAGCGTATGGGCAAGAAGTCGAAGCTTTCGGAAAAGACTTTAGGGCTAATGAAAAAACGACGTGAAAACCCACCCGTCACTTCGTCGGAAAAGCGCGCTCTAAACCAAGAGATCAACAAGCTTATACGACACGACCTTTGGTGCTTCAACACTCTTTTGATTAAAAGAGAGATCGAGCAGAACCGGGGTCAAAAGTGTTCGTACAATCTCTTGGAAGAAGCCACCTGACGAAGTTGACCAAGTGGAGAAGTCGTTTCTTCGAAGCCGGCAGTCCTCTCTGAAGTGGAAGGCTTCTATGACCGGTTATAGGCTTCGCATGCATCTCGACCCGATCCTGAAAATGAGGGTCCTAGAGCCACTCTAACACACCACTACACCGAAGACCTGCCAGAAGTCAACATTGACAAAATCGTGCTGGCTCTTAGACAGCTAAAAAATGGAAAAGCCAAAGAAAAAAGGATGGCGTTACAACAGAGCTGTTAAAGGCTGGAGGTAAACCTGTACTGAGGGAGCTCCAAAAGCTCTTTAATGCTGTCATGTTTGAAGGGAGAACTCCGGAGGCATGGAGTAGAAGTGTAGTCGTCTTGTTCTTCAAAAAGGGAGATAAGACCCGGCTGAAGAACTATAGACCTATTCCTCTTCTAAGCCACGTCTATAAGCTGTTTTCAAGAGTCATCACGAACCGCCTTGCGCGAATACTTGACGAATTCCAACCACCGGAACAGGCTGGATTTCGGAGCGGATATGGCAGCATAGACCACATCCACACAGTGCGGCAGATTATACAAAATACCCAGGAGTATAATCAGCCCCTGTGTCTAGCATTCGTGGACTATGAGAAGGCCTTTGACTCGATTGATTGAAATCTGGTCCGTTCTGGAGTCACTGCAGCGATGCCAAGTAGATTGGCGATATATACAAGTGATGAGATGTCTCTACGAAGCCGCCACCATGTCCGTCCAAGTTCAGAATCAGCAAACAAAACCTATACCATTGCATCGTTATTTCCCCGAAACTGTTCACAAATGCAATGGAGGATATGTTCAAGACGCTGCACTGGAAAGGGCGGGGCATCAACGTCAATGGTGAATACATCTCTCACTTGCGATTTGCAGACGACATTGTCATCATGGCGGAAACGCTGCAGGACCTGCAACGGATGCTGAATGACCTGGCTGACTCCTCTGTACGCATCGGCCTACGGATGAACTTGGATAAAACCAAGGTCATGTTCAACCGGAATCGACAGCGGTGCATGGCGCTGTTCTCGAAGTTGTTCAAAAATATGTGTACCTCGGGCAGTCATTGCAGTTAGGTAAAAACAACTTCGAGGACGAGGTGAACAGGAGAATTCGGTTGGGTTGGGCAGCGTTTGGTAAGCTACGTCAAGCCTTCTCATCGTCGATCCCACAATGTCTAAAGACTAAAGTCTTTAATCAGTGCGTCCTACCCGTCATGACATACGGAGCCGAAACGTGGACACTGACGGTACGGCTGGTCCACAAGTTCAAAGTCGCTCATCGAGCTATGGAAAAGGTTATGCTTGGAGTTTCTCTTAGGGACAAAATCAGAAATGAGGTGATCCGGCAGAGAACGTTAACGGCAAAGTTAACGACATAGCCGGATTAGCAAGCTGAAGTGGCCGTTGGGGTAAACGAGTTCTTGAGTGGAGACCGCGGCTTGGCAAACGTAGTGTAGGTCGCCCTCAGGCCAGGTGGAGTGATGATTTTCGCAAAACGGCTGGCAGGAGCTGGATGCGAGAAGCCGAAGATAGAACAAAGTGGCGTGCAATTGGAGAGGCCTATGTCCAGCAGTGGACTGCGATAGGCTGATGATGATGCACCTGATCTCGATAAAAATATTAATTCTGATTTGTAATCGACTTCAAAACTATTTTTTTATATTGTTTTACTATATATATTGATCTCAAAGAATAAAGTTCATGTTTTTAAAAGTTCATGTTTTGTTACGTTCTTTGTTTTAATATTTTTTTAATTTTAGTACATTTACTTTCTTTATTACGCTATTGATCTCATAGAAACCCAAAGAAGTTTGTCATTATGATGTGTAAGCTTGTAAAAATATTAGAAGGCCTTGTTATGTTTCCTTTATGATTCTAATAATTATACGCAAGTGCATTAAAATATTCATTAAAGTTTATTTTGCCGTCATTTAACCGGTTTTATTTATAAATTATCTAATTTTTGATATACCTCATCTATCTTTTCAAAACACTGTATGCTTGGATACAGTGTTATTGTATAATTAGTTCATAAAGTTATAACACTGTACTATGTTTTACAGTGTTTTACCTCGTTAGGAATTTATTAAAATTTTATAATTTGTCTTGTCAATACAAGTTTGTGGCAATATATCTTTTCCCTACTAAAATTATTAAAAAAATACTGTTTGGCTATATGCTAGAGATGTACCCCTAGCTATTGAATGCATAAAATTATTTAATATTGACTAATTACGTTTAAAATAGGCAAATAATCATCAAAACAATATTTTGTCAAATATCTCAAAAGCGGATTTTGAAAGTTACAGTGTGTTGGCTTGGCAGGGCAGAGTGGCAGTTCCCAGTTTTTCCCCCGGACTCGAATGAATGAATATTTTGGGGAATTTGAGAATTTTGACACTGAATTGGAGTGCTTAGACTAGCAATTGCCCCCTTCGGTGGTGGCGGATATGGTCAGTGCCCGTGTCATGCGAGCGACTCACACTTGACCGATTGAGTCAAATGTTACCCCCCCCCCCCTGAAAGAGGTTCTGGATCCGCTCTTAGTAGATTACCCCCCAGAAAGAAGTCCTGTATCCTCTCCTACCTAGATATTAACAAGTACAAGTGTAGGCGCAAACCTAAAGCCCGATAGGACAGAAATCCTATACGACCTTAGCGAGATAAGGCACAGGAGCTACGGTTCAACGAGCTCTCTGAATCGCGAGAGTGTGCCTTTTTCTTAAACGGTCAACCATCTATGGACTAATGTTGACTAACCTGCGCGATCGCCACTGGGTCCCGGACCCCACCATATAAAAAGTGCATTCATTAAAACTACAGGAAAAGACAAAAGATATACTAGTTCCAGCGTTAACAAAGAAAAATAGACCTATTTCTAGGAATGTTTGAACTTAATTATGCTAGTTCACAATTGCTGGTTAGTAAACTACCTAACTAGAACAAAGACAGTTAGGTTAAATTGATCTGGAAAATTATTGACGTTTAACAGGGCCAGTTTTCTTTAATAATAAACAGCATTGGCTTATTTATAGCAAGCTTTTCCTGTTTCACCCGCGTTAGGTGCGATTATGACTGCCAAATTTTAATCATAATCGCACCTAACGCGGATGAAGCTGAAAAAGCTTCCTATAAATAAGCCATAATCCCCCTTTTTTTAGGGCATGAATTTTCTAAAATCTATTCTTAACGGAAACCTAAGTCGTAATAACTGTACGCCAAATTGCAACCCAATCCATTGAGTAGTTTTAGCCGTGCACTGACTTAGCTTGTTACTCTGCCTCTGTGGCGCAGTGGAAGTGTATCCGACTGCTACGCAAAGGGTCGTGGGTTCGATTCCCACCCAGGATAAAACTTTGTGTGATCAGCACGATGGTTTATTCTGTGTCTGGGTGTTATTTATCTATAATATGTATGTATTTAGAAATATATAAGTATGTTTATCAGTTGTCTGGTTTCCATAATACAAGCTCTGCTTAGTTTGGGATCAGTTAGTTGTGTGAATTGTCCCAAGATATTATTATTATTATATTACTCTCCTCGGCTCCGTCTATGTCGAATATCATCTATCTTTATTTAATCTTGCTAGTTCTAAGTAGTATTTAAAAGAGAAAAAAAAGCTATCTCTAAAATAATACCTATTCATTGATTTCAGGATACCTACTGTAATAATAATTAAAATAATCAATATTATCAAAAAGTATCAAAATATTAAGTTGTTGTAGAACGTTCCGTAATCCAACATTTTGTGATACAGCAGGAGGGCCAAACAAAATTCAACTATTTTATTTCGTCATCACCATTATTTCATCATCATCAAAAATATATTTATTTAAGATTTTCTATTTATCTAATAATAATAATAATTGTGTCACATAGCCTTTAGTTTAAAGTGTTCAACGAGCCTCTACGTGTTGGCATCACCCCCACGCACGAATAACGGGGACTCCATAGTCCCGTGATATAGAAACTACATACATAATAACAATATAGCCTTTATTCAAATCGACATATTATTCTATTACATGAAAGGTTAGTAAGTTTAATATATAGATTAGTTTTTGTGATTAAGCCACTTTAGTCCACATAACCTTCACCTCAATTATAAAGTGAAAATTTCGAAACTGAAGTAACAGGACCTCTTTTTTTGAGCTTTATTAATATGATCGTTAATATGTGTCATGTGGAAAAATATAACATAAAATGTAATTAATTTTCAAGCTAGGTTTTTTGTTTCTGATGTCCTGTCCTACGCAAAACCCGCTGGGGTTAGGAACAAGGTTAAAGGTATATGCCGATGACACCAGCCAACCTGGGTAAACCCCTTGATCCGTGCTATCCACACCATACGTGACCTTAACGTCAAAGTTGACATTATTTACTTGTAATCTGAGTGAACGCGTAAAGTACTGTTGTTTTTATGTACATACTAGCGGACGCCTCGCGGCTTTACCCGCGTAGTTCACGTTCCCGTGGGAATACAGGGATAAAAAATAGTCTATGACACCCGGGGTGAGTGTAGCTTCACAACGATGAAAGAATTTTTCAAATCCGTCCAGTAGTTTCGGAGCCTATTCAATACAAACAAACAATCAAATCTTTCCTCTTTATAATATTAGTATAGACTAGACTAGCTATCGCAGTTCCGCCCGCGTGAACATCGGTTACCGCGATAAAAACTGTCCCTTGTCCTTTTCCGGGACTCAAACCATCTCAATTACAAATTTTATCTAAATCAATTCAGCGGTTTAAGCGTGAAACGTAACAGACAAACAGACAAACTTACACATTTATAAGGTCTATTAGTTTAGATAGATATCCTAGCGTTTGCCCGTGACTTCGTGTGGGACCTCAAAGACGTGGAACTCGACTTCTAGACTCGAATCCAGATGAAACATAGTACTAGATTTTATCTTATACCTATAAACGAGCAATTCTTGTCTAAATCTCGGTAATGGCTCCAGCGATTTTCATGAAATTTAGTATGTAGGGGGTTTCGGGGGCGATAAATCGATCTAGCTAGATTTCATTTTTAGAAAATGTCGTTAAAAAACCCGGTTAGCCAGGTAGGTACTATTATATATATGTATGGAGGAAAAAATCGTCTCAGGCGAGACTTGAACCCGCGACCGCGTTAGATCTGTAACAATAGACACTGTGGAAACCACATCCGATTTCGTTCAGTACTTTTTGCGTAATGCGTATACAAACATATCGACAGGTAGACAGACAAAAATACATAAAAGCGGATACCAAGCTCTATAACCCCCACAACGTACTTTTTGCTAGCGATGATAATGACCGGCTTAAGAAGTACCACCCCATCTCTTCCCGAGGGTGTCGTCAAGGCGACTAAGGGATTTCACACCGGAGGACGGGCAGCAGCGTCCTCTGCGTACTTTAAAAGCCTTACTGCGATCGCCAACTCGCTCGCTAAGCGTGGCGATTATGGCTAAAACCCCTAGGATCAATCATCAAAGTTCTATTGGGGAGACCCGTGACCGCAGCTCTCCTATTTTTCCGAAAGAAAATAATAATCCCATCAAAACCATTTTTTTTGTAAATTAATATCAACGAGTAGGTACATATTGCTACCACTCTAAAAAAAGTTATCAGACTTTATGGAAAGCCAAGCTCCTAACTCTACACGCCCTAAGCCCTAACCTAATTCACGCCTCTTTAATTCTCATCATGACGTATAGCATTCTACAGAATCCTAGTGTTAAATTTTCTACAAACCCTGCACCGTAGTTAATAGATGTGACTGCACTTTAGTTGCCTTGTCTTGAGGATCATATATTACACTCCAGCACAAAACCTGTCTATATCAAAAATTACTATTAGCAGCCCAATGTAAGTAATTCCCTGTTTATCATATTATTACGAATATAAGTACTTAGATTATTACTAGTTTTATTCCGCGGCTTTGCCCGCGTGGATGTCAGTAGGAACATTTTTTTTTAAAGACGATTCTCGCTGTAGGCTACAAGCCCTGTCATGGGGGACTTTACATACATACAAGTCACGGACACAAAGTATACCCAGACTAGGAGCAACAATATGTGGATCACACAAAGTGGTGTCCCGTATGGGAATCGAACCCACGACCTCTTCGTAGCAGTCGGACACACTCCCACTGCGACATAGAGGCAGTCGAAACTACTCGGTCATCTGATGACCGCGTGTGTTGTCCTAAGATTTTATTATTAGACGTTATTATATATCTGCTGCCTAATTTTATGTGTATGTTTTTGTAAAACCTTTTTCGTATTCAAATTTATAATTATAATTTAATTAATAAATTTATGTCCTTCCTCGGAACTCGTACTATATCCATACCAAATTTCATCTAAATGGGTTCAGTAGTTTAAGCGTGAAAAGACAACAGACAGACAGAGTTACTTTTAGCTTTATAATATTACTGACGGACACCTGCGACTTCGTACGCGTGGATCCTGTTCCCGGGGGAAGTATTATACATATAAACCTTCCTCTTGAATCGCTCTATCTATTGCTGAAAACTGCATTAAAATCCGTTGCGCAGTTCAAAAGATCTAAGCGCACAGACAGCGCCCGCCCCGACTTCGCACAGGTGTCAAATTGTAGTTTTTTATACCTTGATTTACATTATTGTAATTTTCGTAAGGAAGTCTAATTTTTTTCACAATAAAATATAGCCTATGTTACTCTCCTATAATGTAGCTTTCTAATGGTGAAATAATTTTTAAAATCGGTCCAGTAGTTTCCGAGCCTATTCAATGCAAACAAACAAACAATCAAATCTTTCCTATTTATAATATTAGTATAGATTAACTAATAATCTTTAGATGAGGACTACTCAATCTGAATTGAAAAATTATTTTACTGTTGCATAGCCCATTTTTCACATAACGCTACAACTAATAGGAGTGGAGCAGCTATGTAAAATGTTGCAAAAACGGGGAAAATTTACGCAGACGAAGTTGCGTGGGTCAGCTAGTGCTATCTCTCTGCAACTTACAATTGTATGTGATACTAGTTTTCGCTTATGACTTCGCCTGTATTGGTTCGGTTATCGCAATACAAATACTTTCTCAGGACTCAAACTATTTGCTTACCAAATTTCATCTGAATCGGTTCAGCTGTTTAAGCGTGAAAATGCAACAGACAGACCGAGTTACATTTATGATTATTAGTTTTTTTGAATCTCGGTCTTTATAACTGCCTCTGTGGCGCGGTGGGAGTGTATCCGACTGCTGCGCAAGAGGTCGTGGGTTCGATCCCCACCCAGGATAAAAGTTTGTGTGATGAACACGATGGTTAATTCTGTGTCTGGGTGTTATCTATCTATAATATGTATGTATTTGGAAATATATAAGTATGTTTATCAGTCGTTGGTTTCCATAGTACAAGTTCTGTTATGTTGGGATCAGATAGCGTTGTGTGAGTTGTCCCAAGATATTATTACTATTTCCAGGATACTTTCTCATCCAAAGTAGTTTACGGCTGCAGACCTGTTTAGCGTCTTATGACAGATTTATGGTATTTATATATGTAAATATACAAAAGAGTTTATTTGTTTGAATAAGCAGATTGGGCAGATTTTTGATTAAATTTATATATATATACCAGCGCACGCCTCGCGGTTTCATCTCACAACGATGAAAGAATTTTTCAAATCCGTCCAGCAGTTTCGGAGCCTATTCAATACAAACAAACAATCAAATCTTTCCTCTTTATAATATTCGTATAGAAGTATAGAAAAGGAGAAGCTGAATCACTGTCTGACATATCAACGCAGGACCTAAACTAAGGGGTTAGAAACTTGAAATTTTGCACAGGGGTTTCAAAACGAACGGAAGCACTAAGAAAGGATTTTCGAAAATTCATCCCCTAAAGGGGTAAAACGGGGGTACAAAGTTTGTTTGAAACTTTGCCGTTAAAATATGTTGGTAACAATCTGGCATCCACGCGGGCGAAGCCGCAGGCATAAGCTAGTTTAAAATAAGAAGCTACAGGAAGGGATTATGTTTTTTTTATCTCGATAGTCAATATCTTTACGGACAGTGTAGCGAGGAACTACTTCAACTAATTGGATGGCTTAGCTTTCCTCTAGGTTTTATTAGTTTTTCAGAAAAAAACATACTAAAATGATTTAGTAACTACCTAAGATTTTATTTTTAGACCACCGAGGTGGGAAACAAGCCACTCAAAAACAAAACCCACTGTAAGTATACAACATTTAGTCAAAATCGTTACAGCCGTTTTCTAGGTATACTTATTCGTAGGTGTCTCATAAAGATGTTAGATTTGGTCGTTTAACTACGAATAGGTAATTAGATCGCAAGGGTAGATTTTTTCTCGACGAAACACGCATATTTTTAACTTCTATCAACAAAATTAAATCCACGGTTTAACTATCATAAAAAAGGTATGTTCTTTATAATAGTCGTTTAGTTCTCAACAAACGCAGAGACAAAGACAGGACATAGGTCAATCAATTCAAACGGCTCAATTTAGTTGCACGCGTTTTTATTACTAGTCGGTATATAAGTAGTAACAAATTGTCGGCCTAATATATTTTGTGATTTTTAACAAAATGTAAAAACATTTTTTATTGTTTGCGCCTTTTTAATTTTTCTGATTGCTTTTTTAACAAATTGCTAATTTTTTTTTTAAGATTTTATAACTTTTTTTATGGAAAGGTTATCTTAATCCCGTAGAAGTCAGTTCTCGAGGTCTATTCCTATGTACACGAATATTTTTTTAAGCTACGTAACGGATTTCAACGAGATTTTGGCGATTGGTACTCTGCATTACGGAGCGTTGCTCCCGCGCAACGCTCCGTAATGCAGTGTGCTATCCGTGTTCTTACGTTGCTTGTAAGTACCTCGATTTGTATAGAAAACGCGAGTGCTACGCACAGAAAACGCATTAACGCGCGGTGTTGCAGATCACGTTGCCCTCGCACTCTATAGAGAGAGAGAGAGAGAGAGAGAGAGAGAGAGAGAGAGAGAGATCTGCCCTCCCGCAACCATGCGCGTGTTACCATAGCCACGCATCTCGCAGCGTAGTGCGGGGCAGTGTGACAAGGGCCTTACATCTTTGTGCTGCGAAGCCGGGGCGGGCGGTTAGTTAGCGAATGCATTTATTACTTACTTACGCAAAAACGATAGAACGGATTTTGATGAAATTTTACTTCGGAAGTCTGTTCTAATATTAAAAAGCTGAGGAGTTTGAGTTCGTTTGTTCTCAGGAACTACTAGTTGGAATTTAAAAAATATGTTGTCTTGGATAGCTCATTTATCGAGGAAGGTTTTAGGGTTTTAGGTTATGATCAATAGGAGCGGAGCAGCAATAAAAATTGTTGCAAAAACGTGGAAAATATATTCTTTTTGAGAGCTTCCGTTGCGTGCGCTGCGTAAACGGTTAAAGTTAGACAACAATAATGTATGTCGGATTTGTTCCTCTTGAAAAGTTCTAAAACAAAATCCGCGACAGCAAATGCCTATCTTTGATTACCCTATTTATTGTAATCAAATTTACAAATACAATAATTGCATTTTTGAAAGATAGAAAAATTTGAAGTCCAGACCCAGGAATCGAACCCGAGACTTCCGTAGCCAAACCGGGACCAGAAGCGAACCACCTATCTGGACTATGTTATTTGTAAAGTAATTGGCAAGAAATGCCTATAAAAATTACTTCAGTAATCAAATTTGTTCTAAACTAATGCATTATTTGCGAAAGGTATTAACCCTTATCCAAATAAATACGATATTCATTACAAATATTTAGTTTTGAAAAAAAACTCTTGCTTTATTTGATTTCAATGAATATTTCAGGAGAAATCATAGTTTTAAAAAAATCATGCGTGGATCCAAAACTTTGTTCAGGGGGGGCAACTATTGGCTCAATTGGCCAAGTGTGAGTTGTTCGCTTGACCGGAGGGGGATTAGATTCAACACCGGTAAATCAACCACCACCGCCGAAGAGAGGGTGGGGGAAAGGAGGGAATATGCCTATCAAAACACACCAGTCTTGTGTTAAAACCCTCTGTGCGTAGACGTAATACCGCGCGAGTTTCACTCAGGTATTTAGTAGATATGAAGTTCCGCGGCAAGATTGGAATAGTTACTAGGTAATAAGTATTACCGCGTAGGGACCTACACACTCGGTTTTTAGGGTTCCGTAGCCAAAATGGCAAAGAACCCTTATAGTTTTGTCATGTCCGTCTGTCGGTCTGTGAGTATGTCACAGGCATTTTTAGGGTCTTGTCGCGGGGAACTTTACAAACATACAAGTCTAGGACAAAGTACAACAATTTGTGAATCACAGAAAGTGGTGTTCGGTGTGGGAATCGAACCCACGACCTCTTGCGTAGCAGTCGGACACACTCCTACCGCGCCACAGAGGAGCAGCAGTCAAATAAATACTAAAATTATTTTGGAAAAGATCGGATATACCGTCATTGAGGCATTTCCAAAAAACTGCGTTTCTCAACAAAAGGGCATGAAATTGTTTAAGGCTGCGGAACCCTACACTGAGCATAATCTGACATGCTCTTGCCCGGTTTTTTTTACTGCAGGTGGTAGTGCATACCGCTTAGGTTTGAATAAGCTTTTACGGAATGATGCGCGAGGTGCTAACATAACCGTCCGGTTATGTTAGCACGGTACCCAGTTCGCGCGGTATCTCGGCGAGGCAAGCCGCGCGGCATGCTCCCTATGGAACGGTTGTGGTTAGCAAACTGTTTTTTTTAATGTTTTTTGCGTTATAGTATAATATTAGTTTTTTAAATAAATAAGTCCGTTTTTTATAGTTCAAAAATTTATAAGTACCTATTAATATAGTTACTTTAAAATACAAATTATGCCACACAAATACCTACATAATTATTATTTTATGTCTACATTTTATTTTTAAAAGGTCACAGTTTAGTTTAAGTAGTAGCCACCCAGTTCGTCTATTATTCCTGTTATCAGCATATGTTATACTTTCAACGAATAAAAAAAAAATTACCCATTACAGACATACAAACAATTCTCCTGATTTTTTTCCCGTGATTTTAAATTAGCACTATATATATTATCAAATTTTGTTCAATTGTTCTCAAACAAAGAAAGTTTCAGCTCCTTTAGGATTATATTGTTGGTGCCCAACTTTCCATTCTCTCTAGCTCTCTAATGTGATGCAGACGAAGTTGCGAGCATCAGCTATCTGTGTATAGAGGAAACTGTGATTGACTGATATATCAACTCACAGCTCACACTTCTTAATGGATTGGGTTGAAATTTGGTACACAGATATTTGGGCATACACTATAAAGCCTAAATTAAATCTTTAAAGGGTGAAATAGCGGTTCAAATAAAGGCAACCGAGGGGCTAATAAATTTACTTATTCGTTGATTTTAAGGAGATACGTAAAAAACTAAGAAGAAATGAGACGTGCAAAAATCTTTTCGTCCTGTTGGTCAAACTATTTAGTCAAACTGATTTGTCCAACAGAAATACGTTCTGTTAATTTTTCCGCGAGTTGTTTGAATTTTATTTTAATAGATATGTACCTACCTATATTATTTTAAACAAAACGAGGTCCGCTATTGACTTTGTAAGGTTTATTACATTTTTTTCTGGAGGCGGCATTTTATGGCCACTTTTGTGTAGGTAATAAAAAAATAGTTGGTACCTATTTTTTTTTAAGTTTTAGTTTTTTCGAGCCCTAGTTTAACGATTTTAATAACAAGACAAATTGTCTGAAAATTATGATGTAGGAAATAATAGCTAAGAAATTACTTGAAAATCTCAATTCAAAAATTAACGCATACAAATGAAATTCAGAAGGCCTTTTATAAAGGCGATCTTATATTTCACGGCCGTTACATACCTACGCCCGTGAAATAATTATTTTTATTATTTTTACACGTGAACCATAAATATAAACTGTATAGCTCTGCAATCTGTTTTTTTATACGTACTTCGAAATACAGAGCGAAATAGACTTGGTTTTTAATTTTTTACATCAGATGGTTTGAGGTGAAAAATTCCTTTCGATCTGTTGCGAACATAAACAAATCACAGCGTTGGCGGCAACTTCACGTGGTCTACTGTCACTGCGTCAGAATAGCGCAGTTTAGGAAAACTCTAACTCAAACGGGGTATTTATTACACTTTAATTATTAAGGGATGACTAACTGATAAAACATTTTTTTTCAGACAATTTTTCTCTTTTAATAATGCAGTTTTTATTTTTTTCTTTACTTTTAAAACTATCCCCACATTAAAATTTAAAACTACATCTACACTTTACTAAAAAATGCTGAAACTGGAGAAAACGCCGGCTGAAAATACATAATCAAAAGAAATAATAACATAAAACACAAAAATAAAAAATAGCAAACATAACATCGTAACATAAATTATAATTTCAAACAATACAACAAATAAAATAAATTACAATTTAACTCAAAATAAAATATTACAAAAACATTGAAGTAAACATTTCGGCGTGATAATAACAAAATTCGAAGTTTAAAAATAAATAAACAAAATTATTAAAAGTGACTTACCTTTATCTGGTCTGCACAAACATTTGTTACATTGTTTAAACGCGAAACCGGACGTTTTTTTTACGAGTTACAGTTTATGTTTTGAACAGAGGTTAAATAATTACTTTGACACTGTACTAAAGAATCACAGAGAAACGCGACGCGACTACTGGCCGCGATAAGCCGTACCGTACTAAGTTACCGACCGCACTGCCGCTCGGAGTTGCAATGCGGGAATTTGTGACTTAGTGAGGCTCCGGTGTGCGGGTACAGGGCTTTTATACCCTGCTCCCGGTCTTCCAGGCATGCGCTGTACGTTTCAGCTAGACTAATTGGTTGTTTTTCAACCTTGTACGTCTCGAATATTCTACGGGCTCCTGCGTAGTTACTGTTGTTATGACGCAATGAACAGGTAACAGGTACTTAAAGAAGTATTTGCAAAATTTCACTATTTATGATGTACTTATTACAATTTCATTACTAATATGATAAAAACATTAGTTATCATCACATTTGCGATATTTTCTTTTCAATATACTTACTTTAGGAACCTTAAACTTAACAAAGGTAGATTTTATAATTTTATTTAGGCAAATACTTAGGTACTGTCATATGTATTAGCGGTAATTTTAAATGGGGTGGCAAATCGCCGCGTTAGAACAAGCTTTGCGTTTGCCTAAATTTTATGATTTCTTAACAATGTTTCCATTATGTAAATTGGAATATTTACCTACTAATCAGATTCAGGACAGGTCGGCGACGACGATTTCACATGATCGGAGAATGATACAACTTCACCTTCGACATGGTGTTCAATACGTAAATACACATGATTGTTAGGTTAGTGGGAAAGCAACGTTAACTCGTGTAATATGTTTGCAATTATTGTCATCCATGGAAGCGTTAGTATTTTTTCTCTCTTCCGGGAAAGCGCTGATATTTTGTCAGCTATTATATAAACAGAGTAAGCCTGCATGTGTGTGTGAATAGACAAAATACTAAAGCGGTATCTTTTCTTATTTGAAGGGTTTCCTCGATTTCTCCAAGATCCTTTCATAACTTAATGACAATTGGAGCAACCTTGAAGTATAAACAAAAAAAAAAATTTACAAGTCCGGCCGTCTTCGAGTAAATACCACCAGTTGATAAAACCACAAGGCACCAAGAGTACAAATGAGCTCATTCAACGAACATATATATATTTTTTGCATCAGTCCTGTAATAAATGGTGTATAATTTAATGGTGGCAGCACCTTACTTGCATATACAGTTTATAAACAGAGAAACATTGTGAACATTGGCAATTACGAGTAGAAAAGAGTGGCCACGAGTTTTTAGTGCCTGTTCTTTTCTCGGGCTTTACCTATTGTTTGCGAACAGGCATTACAAGTAAATGTAGAATCGACTTTTCACAAGTGTAGTATTTTGCTTTCTAAGTGAATAAATCATTTTTATTATTATTATTCATGGTCATCATCCACGAATACGGAATCTCGTACTACATAGGTATGCGTTGCTGGAGCGATGTAGGTACGTATGAAGGATACCTTTTTTACTCTCGATAATCTAGCATCAAAAAGGTATAACTCCCGCGTTGCAAATACTTTACAAATCTGTTAATTCCTCGATGAAAGCGGATATTAGGGTTGATTTGCAATCAAATCTAGCTTAATTGAATATAGACCAGCGAGCCGGAAAAATATTATTCAGTTTGTAAATAATTTCAAAATTTAATTTTAACATTCCGATACTAAAGAACTAATAAAATGCATTTGAAATACTACAAAATAAAAAATATTTTTGCGAAACGCGAGTTCATTTGGCGCGAGTACTCTACGGATTTTTATTAATCCTAATTGAAGTTATTTTTGTAGAAAAACTGGATACAACGTCAGTATTACAATATTTTATAACATTTTAATCTCATTTTTATAAAGTAAGCTTTTGCAGATAAATGGAATAGGACTATGAATAAATAAATTTCATTTTGACGTGAAGAGATTAAAATATATTATTTTTAAACTGTGTGCTGTTAGCGAGATAATATTTTATGAAAAGCAGAGGAGGTCTACTCTAAGTCATCGAAAACGAAGTTTCGATCAAAAATGAGGTGATATGTAATATTCAGAGTCAGCAACATTACTTCAATCCATTTGTTCCCAAAAAATATCTACACTAATAATAATATTATAAAGAGGAAAGATTTGTATTTTTGTATGTAACGATTAAACTCAAAAAGTACTGGATCGAATTTAATAATTCTTTTTTTTTTTTGGATAGCCCATTTATCGAGGAAGGCTATATAACATCGCGCTACGACTAATAGGAGCGGAGCAGCGACGAGAAATGTTGCAAAAACGGGGAAAATTTACGCATACGAAGTTGCGCGGGACAGCTAGTATAGAATAAACTTAAAAAAAATTGGAATTTAAGAGTTTACGCCTACATGGTAGGTAACAATCATGAAATAATTCCTGTGTGACTCCCGCAGTTGCTAGGAAAGTGTAACTTAAGTGAATTTGGTCACATTTGTGAATAAAATGATAAATAATCACAGTAAAAACCGGCCAAGTGCGAATGCGACTGTCGAACAAAAGGGTTCCGTACTATTAATACATTATAACATTAGACACTATATTGTAATATCAAGCAAAAATTACGTTCGTTGTGTTTGAGATGACTTAAATATTTATTTGATTCTGTTTTTAGTATTTGTTGTAATTTCAACTATTTTCAACTGACGGCCTGTCACGGTTCAAGAGATGTACCTATCTTTTAATATAGGCTGCAGAAGAAAATAATTTTTCAAATCGGTCAAGTAGTTCCTGAGATTAGCGCGTTTAAACAAACAAACAAACAAACAAACTCTTCCGCTTTATATATTAGTATAGATAATAATTTTCAATGGAATTTGTACGATTGTTTTTAGAGTTCCGTAGTTTCGTGATGTTCGTCTGTCTGTCGGTCTGTCCGTCCGTATGTCACAGGCATTTTATTCAGAGAATTATTAATGAATATTGATGAAATTTAGTCAAGAGGTGTCATATAGTGGCCGCTACTTAGTTTGATAGCTAAATAATAAAAATAAATATTTTTAGGGGGGGCACAGAAGTTAAAAAAATGATTTTCGCCTAACATCAATGTATGGCACATCATTCGACAGGTCTATTAAAAACATTTTAAAGTCTTTAAAAAACTTTTTTGATTGAGTAAATATTTTTGGAAATAATCGCTCCGAAAGTTGCATAAATTGTGTCCCCCCCATAACTTTTGAACCGTGTGACCAAAACATATGAAAACAATCTTAAACGAAGCGCTAAACAAATACTTTAAACTAAAATTATTTCGGACATAATCGGATATACCGTCATTGAGTTATAGCCGAAAAACTGCTTTTCACAACAAAAGGGCGTAAATACCATGAACATACGCTCTTCTGTTCATGCAATTATTTAAGGCTTCGAAACCCTACACTGAGCATGGTCCGACATGCTCTTGCCCGGTTTTTTTATTTCAACTGTTACTCGTAAGGTTCTAAAGCCAGCTTAGCTGTAATAGTTTCTGTTTTCATTTCAATTTCATTATATATACTACGCCTCTGTGGGAGTGTGTCCGACTGCTACGCAAGAGGTCGTGAGTTCGATTCCCACACGGTACACCACTTTTGGTTGTTCCGAGTCTGGGTGTACTTTGTGTCCGTGACTTGTATGTTTGTATAGTCCTTCGCGACACAGGGCTTGTACCCTATTGCGGGAGTCATCTCTTTATTTAATAAATTAATAATTAGTAATAATATTATTACATAAATTAATTATTTAACAATATATATCCTTTGTCAGCGTAAGTAATATGTGTATTCATGCAAAAAAAATAGTTTTGTAAAATGGTTGACTGAAGCCGATCCATCTATAGGATACTTACTTAAAAAGCAGTTAAATCCTATAACTTAAACTGTAATTTTAAACAAGTATATCTAAATACCTTTTGCAAAAATTATACAATGTATAAGTTACAGCAAATTCCTACACTTAAAAGCCGTTAGGGTGTACTTAACGGCCTTTTAGAGCGGCATGATTATTAAAAAATAAAAATAATGGTTAACTATAAGGAAGTAAATTACTTTTACAAAAAAGTTATTGAATTAATTAAAGTAAAAAATATTAGTAAATTATGAAAAGATCGACCTTAGTTATTATAATTTCTTAGAGACATAATTTCCCACGATTTTTTTCGATTACTCGAAAACTACTTTTGTGGTTTAGCGGCCTTCTAGTGATAGGACGGCAAATGTGTAAATATAAACACTAATTAGTAAGTTGTAATTAGTAAATGAGTGTTTACACAAATACCGTCCGTATTTGTCTGCCTCTGTGGCGCGGTGGGAGTATATCCGACTGCTACGCAAGAGGTCGTGGGTACGATTCCAACACGGGACACCACTTTGTGTGATCCACAAATTGGTGTACTTTGTGTCCGTGACTTGTATGTTTGTAAAGTTCCCCGCAAGACAGGGCTTGTACCCTATTGTGGGACCCGTCATTTAAAAAACTAAAAACTAATAAAAAATAATTTTGTTAGAAGTGACAAAGCCGTGAAGGTCACTTGCGCCCTTCAGGGTCTCGTCAAGTCGTCAAGATGATGACCATGGTGAAAAACATAGATTTTATCTAGCAGTACCTAAATGTAGGTAACTAAGTACTAGCTCTTTCTTTTACAGGAATTAATTGCATTGTCGACTGATCAAAACAGAAAACCAACTCGACAGATTTTCTAATCGTTAGATTTTCAGGTTGTAGGAAGTACGTAGGTACCATATGTTGTACAATTTGAATATGTTCATCATACTCGTCATCGTCATCAGCCCGTATTGTTTCCCCCCTTCTTATCACGCCGCGGCTAATTTAACATATCCAAATACAGAACTTTATTTTGTAAATTATGATATTTTCTGTAAGGACTATTTGGTTCAAGCCAAACGACAATCCCGTCTCCGCCCACTGTACGTCACTTAAACAATCTTATAGAAAATATATTCCCTGCTGTTAGGAGTAGACGTCAAAGAGTCAAAGATAATTGAGACTGTGACATTATTAATATGTACACAATGTAGGGATTTCTTGACGTATTGAGTAGGCGCCACCGTGCCGCCCCTGTGGTATTAAGTCTAACAAAATTACAAATAATCTGAAGGTAAATAAATTAATACCTTAGGGTAACTCTCAACACAACTAGGCAGACTATACTTTGGCTGAAATGATCTATACAATTTGTTTAGTCTATTTAACATAGGCAACAGAACATTTACAGAGTGAACTCTTTGAGAGAGCCGGAGTATGTACTAGGTTTGAAACCTGTTTGACAGATCTCTAGGTTCTCTCAGCTTTACAGTGAATATAAAATAGCAGCAAGGAGTGTAAAGAACATAGTGTCACCAAAAGATAAACCACCGATCTAAATCAAATTTGGCATAGATTTTGATTTGATCATAGTCTGAAATAGCACTTAAGTTACTCTTTATCTATCTCAGTGTACGGTGCCCGTGAGATAGATTTGTTTTACAATATTACCATGCGAAATGGCGGGCAACAGCTATTGATAAATTACGCCCAGATACAGAATGAGCAATCATATTGGGTGAGAGCCGAACCTACGACATCCACTAACCACTAGACTAACAGATCAGTGTAAGTCGTGATGGCGTTTATCGTAATTTTTTATTTTTTAATCATTTAACGCTAAAGTCCAAATGTTAGTTTCATAATGAGGCAGCGATAATGAAACAGGTAGGTACTCGTATATATCTACTTTTTGTAAATTCATGAAGTGTGAATTTATTTAAATAGGACACTACGTACGTTGTATTTGTACTTTATACAAAATAATTTCTTTTAAAATCAATTAAAAATATCCCCTCAATTAAACACAATTGTAAACGCTTGGTGCTGTAAAATGAAACAACAATTTTCACAGAAATAGCGAAGGTGTACCTAACAATAAAATAAATGTGCAATTTTATCATTTCTCAACAATGTATTTCATTTTATTAACTCTTTAACCGCTTATGTCGGATTAATCCGACAAATATTTTCGTGTCCATTTCGCCACGGTGCCGGTGGTGTATTTACGATTAAAACCGCCACCAAATATCCCTTCTTATTTAATCAACTTTTTAGGGTTCCATAGTCCTAGAAACTTTAGGGGAGTTATAGTTTCGTTAGTCCGTCTGTCAGTCCCCAGGTTAGGGCGCCCTTAATACTAGAAAGCTGTCATTTGGCATAGATATACATATTAGTCACACTGAGAAAAAAAAATCCGGTACGGATAGCGGGTCGGCCTCCCCTGCAGGTAAAGTGGGGATGTGATCTTTTTTCTCACCTACGCTTTCGTATGGGGTGTCGTTGGATAGGTCTTTTTATTAAATACTAGCTGTCCCGCGCAACTTCGTTTATGTTTAATTAAATTTTCCCCGTTTTTGCAACATTTCTCATTGCTGCTCCGTTCATATAGCCTATAGCAAATAGCGTGATGTTATATAGCCTATAGCCTTCCTCGATAAATGGGCTATCCAACAGTGAAATAATTTTTCAATTCGGATCGTAGTTCTTGAGATGACCGTGTTCAAACAAACAAACCAACTCTTCAGCTTTATAATATTAGTATAGATTTAGGGGTTATGAATATCACTTTCGATTTTGATTTTGATTTTACTTATGGTGACCAACAGTACTACACTGCATTGGGTGTGCAGCACACCGTTAGGAAAATCTCGCGACTAGCTTTTATCTATACTATATAGTGGATGGATGTGTTATTCAATCACACAACAACGGGTAAACGGATCTGGACGAAATTTGGAACAGAGATAGATTAAATATAGTCTTTTATCATAGAAAAATGCTCCCGTGGAATAAATTTGCTTTTAATTTTTTTTACGCGAAATAAGACGCGGGCAACAGCTAGTGTCAATATAAACGAAATAATGTAACAAATATAGGGTTTGTTTTAATTAAAATAATATATTTATTATTTTAAAATGATTTTTTAACTATTAATTTATTTTTACATTCTCAGTCTGTTAATTTGTATATATTTTAAATTCAATCTTTCGATCCCATCATCAGACCCTGAACACTGTACAAGAGTAAGAGCACTGGTCAAGTCGAATATAGGAAGCTTACACCGAGTTCGCAGGTTTATTACATGACTGTTGTGTACCACTGTTCCTCCTTCCGTTTATATTATCAGACCGCGGAAATCAACTAGGTCCTTAATAATCCGTAATCCCTTTTTTAGGGTTCCGTAGCCAAAATGGCAAAATGGAACCCTTATAGTTTCGCCTTATATGTCCGCACCTTTGCTCAGAAACTGTTAGTGCTAGGAGGCTGTAATTTTCCATGGATACACATATTACTTAGCCAGACAAAGTGAAAGAATACAATCTTAGTTTTTTGGGGTACCTCCCCTATATGTAAAGTGGGGGTGTGATTTTTTTTCACACCTACCCCATCGTGTGGGGTATCATTAGATAGATCTTTTAAAAAAGTTTAGGGGTTGGGAAGACGATTTTTAGATTTAGGGATCCGTTTGTAAAATATTAAGCTCCGTTTGTTAAGTGATTTTTTTTTTGGGTTAAGTGCCCCCCTTCCCCCCTGCCAGCTAAATGGTTGATGTTGGGTATGTGAAAAAAATCATGGTAGTAGTATATATAGTAAAATTAAAAGGAAAACTATCACAGCTAAGTCCTTACAGCAGGCAATTGAGTAGTAACAAAATTTTCGTACAAATTCCTTTGAAAAATATTATTATGTAGATATAACGTTGTAAGTATGAAACATAAAAAACTTTTTTATAAAAAAATATTACCGACTTCAAATATAAATTTAAGGCAACTAAAAAGCAAAAAATAATATACCTACCTAGAATAACCAAAACAAATTAAACATTTTGAAGTAGGTGCCATGAAATATGACTTTATGTTTTATTCGGCACCAACTTCAAAATGTTTAATTTGTTTTGGTTATTCTAGGTAGGTATATTATTTTTTGCTTTTTAGTTGCCTTATATTTATATTTGAAGTCAGTAATATTTTTTTATTAAAAAGTTTTTTATTTCTTACTTTTTAGTGGGTTGGTTTGTAATTCACTTAAGTTACAATAGGTTTAAGTCAACTGCTCATATCCTTTTACAAAATTTTGCTTGCCACGATGCAGGGCCGTTAAATGTTGAGGAGTTCACTATCAGCTCTATTACATTGTGTAATAGTAGTATGACGAGAATAATATGCTACTCTTAAAGTAACTGAATCGCAAACTGTGAAATATTGTAGGTATGGATCCACTCGTCAGTTGTGGTCTTCATCATCAGTTCCACTTCACCAATTGGTGATTTTTAATAGTAAATGCACGAATCACTATGAAATATACATAAATCACTGAAGGTGTGCCTTTAATATTTAAAGAGTTCCCTCGATTTCTCCAGGATCCCATGATCAGATAGTGATCTGATGACAATGAGACCAACTTGGAAGTATACCCTTTCAAATCGCATCGTAAAATCGCAAACCGTGAAATATTGAATACGTCATTGCTGTCATTTGTGGTCTTCATCATCAGTTCCACTTCACCAGTTGATGCTTAGGTACCAGTTGTTTGATAGTAAATGCACGAATCACTATGAAATATACAATTGAGAACCTCCTCCTTTTTGAAGTCGGTTGAAAAACAACAGAAAACCCACTTCTTAAGCCACATTATTCGGATGGGGGGGGGGGGACTACGGAACCCTACATTGTGCGTGGCCCGACATGCACTTGCCCGGTTTTTTTATTTTTGTTTTTAATTTGTGATCTTATACTTCATATTTTGATTTAATTATCATGTCGTTTTTTGATTTTTGTTTTTTAATTTGTGATTATATATTTCATATTTTTTATTTAATTGTCATGTCGTTGTCATTGTCATTTTTTAAATTGTCATGTTTGTGAACGATAGCGCAATAGATGAATATTGTAATTAACCACATAAATGATAGCACATAAACTGATAAAAAAAATATTGTATTTAAACCATTGGCATAGAGACCAGGACTACGCAATAACCGCACAAAATTGACCACTCTCTAGAAAGGGACAACGCTACTTTGTGGACAATTCCTGTCAAAGGCCGCACAAATGTTGTTTTTTTTTTAAGACGACTCTCGCAGTAGGATACAAGCCATGCATGCACTTTAGAAACATACAAGTCACAGACACAAAGTACACCCAGACTCGGAACAACAATTTGTGGATCACACAAAGTGGTGTCCCGTGTGGGAATTGAACCCACGACCTCTTGCGTAGCAGTCGGACCCACTCCCACCGCGCCACAAAGGCACATATTCCCTAACCATTCAAAAATATTCAAAAATGCACAACGTTAATGTTCAAAATCTCACATATGATTAGGTAGGGGGTCAATTCACGATATCTTACTTGTGGAAGGGGGGATTTTGGCAAATTCTTGACACCCCTCGTGTCAAGAATTTGCCAAAATCCCCTCACGTAATATATGGAAGCCCCCTTATTTGTTCAGCAAACCATTACGATGGATCATGGCCTCTTCTCATGGCCAATAAAACGATATTACTTTTTGTACATTATAAAAAAAAAAGTTATTTTTTTCCCTACAGTTTTGGTCTAGTTTTCTATTTTTTATATAAAATTCTGAAATTGTAATCTAAGTAACGTTTATTATTTAAATAAACGTTACTTAGATTATAATTTAAGAATTTAAAAAAAAATATTACACTACATTATTAAATAAAGTTTCTTAGAACATAAAGATTTCGGAAGAATTTCTTTGCACTGCGTCTGTACCGGACGAAGTACAAAGAAATTCTGATTCCCGCTACCGGTCCAACACGGTTCCCGCACCTCCCCCGCGTAAAGTATAATACGTTCACGAGTAACGTTATATTTAGATCGGCAATAACAACCTCCGTTCTACCAAACAATATTGTTATGATGTCAATGTATGGTATTCAATTAATGTTTTTTTTGACGTGATAACGTCTTATAAATCGATGACCCGCACGAAAAAATCTCACAGCCGCGGTCACATTTTTTGTTTATTTAGTAGGAATGAGCTAATCGTAAAAATAAATTGGCAACAAAAATATTTTAAGACGTCGTGTCGTAAAGTGATGTATGAAATAAAGTTTTGAATAATCCAGTTACACTAACTTATTGGTTTAGGTTTTTTTATGAGGAAACTGTAATAAAGAAAAGCGCCAAATCTGTTGCTAAGCGCAAACTTGATAATGGTTCGAGGATTAATTTAAAAAATATCGGGAAAAACGCAAAAACTACATATTTCAATCAAACTTGACGGGGGCACAGCCACGGGGAAAAGCTAATCTAAACTAATATTATGAAAAAACATAAAGTAATTCTGTCTGTAAACTTTTCATACTTAAACCTGGTTTACTCAACAAAAAGGCGTAAGTGCCATGAACATACGCACTTCTGCTGATGCAATTATTTAAGGCTGCGGAACCCTACATTGAGCATGGTCCGATATGCTCTTACTCGGTTTTTTGTAATTTATGCTCACTAAACGTTCATTTTGCTTTCATAAAAACACTTGAAAAATGGCAGGAACTAGTTTTATTATTTATTGCATCTTCAGAATGTTAACATTTTATGGAATCAAATCGGCCAGTGACATTCAGTACAACCATTGCTATTACTAACAATACATTCAAAATACGAAAATACTTTTATGTTATTTGTCTAAGAAAATAACGTCGATCGGAATCGAAATATATTATCTACCTATCCGGTGCGAAATGTCAATCTTATCTAACACGATAGCGGATGAAAACTCATCCAACTTACTTATCCAACTACAACAAAGAGAATATCAAGGCCTAAAGGCTTCTTATACATTTTACTGCCGCACTGAGAGTCGTTAAATGCTTACGTAAATAATTTGTTTGTAAAGATTTTGTTTCAAGAAAATGCATTCAATTATATTTGTCAAAATCTTACGAAGGAATGATTATAGGAAGCAATAAATGACTCTGAGGGCGGCATGAATTAAAGGGTCTTTCAAATGGTGCCAATGCGTTGTATAGACAACTGTCACAACAAGTGAGAAACTGTCAACTGAACAAATGTCATCTATAGGGAAAATTAATGCCTGCGCAATAAAAAAAATATAGATTAGTACATTCTAACTAACCCTTAGTTACATAAGGTCGGAGCAGAAGATCCACGTAGAACGATTCTTTAACAATATCCATGTAGTGTACTGGTCTGCTGGTCTAATGTGATAAGCACTTTGGTTTATTCTGTGAATCTGTGTAATTATTAGCTGTCCCGCGCAACTTTGTCTGCGTAAATTTTCCCCGTTTTCGAAACATTTCTCATTGCTGCTCCGCTCCTATTAGTCGTAGCGCGATGCTATATAGCCTATAGCCTTCCTCGATAAATGGGCTATCCAACAAAAAAGAATTTTTCAAATGGGACTAGTAGTTCCTGAGATTAGCGCGTTTAAACAAACAAACAAAGCAAACAAACCAACTCTTCCGCTTTATAATATTGGTATATATATGAATGTATTCAGAAATATATAAGAATGTTTGTCAGTTGTCATACAGTGTACATGCTCTGCTTAGTTTGATATCAGATGGCCTTGTGTGAGTTGTCCCAAGATATATTTATTATATTTTTATTTACGTGAGTATAATAATATTTTAGATACCCCAAAAATTGTTATTATTTTACCATTTTGTTGTGTTACTAATATATAGTCTCCAAGCTAAGCTACGGACAGAGGGACGGACGGACGGACATGACTAAACTAGCTAAAGCATTTCTAGTTTCGACTGAAACCTAAGCCAATCGGTAGGTCTAAGTGTAAGAACTCGGTCTTTGCGCTAAGTAGCATAATCTTATTTATAGATACCTTTATACGAGCAATTCTTGTAAGTATATATATCTCGGCAACGGCTTAGGCGATTGTCATGAAATTTTGTATGCAGGGGGTTTTGCGGGCGATAAATTGATCCAGCTAGGTTTGTTATTTAGAAAACGTCTTTAATAATACGATATATATTCTATTAATAATACTGAGCAAGGCTAGGTCATCCAGGTACTATTAATAATATGAAAAAAAAAACATCATTTTTTCGTGGCACTTCTTAATTCTACGGAACACCAGTGTGCCGCGGCATACCGTTTGGGGAACACTGTCCTAGAATATAAGACATGAGAGGTATAGAATAAAGCATAGGAGATACTGAGAAACTCTTGGAAATTCCCATGAATCGTTGATGAGCTTCATTTATTTTTATTTTCAGTTTTAGGGTTCCGTAGTCGAAATGCAAAAACGGAAGCTTTATAGTTTTGTTATGTCCGTCTGTCTGTCATTTTACTCAAAGACTATTCATTCAATGAATATTGATGAAGTATGGTAAAAAGGTGTCTTGTAACAGCTGCTACTTAGTTTGATAGCTAAATAATAAAAATATTTTTTTAGGGGCCTGCCCCCTAAAAAAATAATTATTATTATTTAGCTTTCAAAAACACTTCAAGATGTTTAATAAACTTTTTTGTACGAATTAATATTTTTGGAAATAATCGCTCCGAAAGTTACATTAATTGTGTCTTCCTATAACTTTTGAACCGTGTGACCAAAACATATGAAAAAAACTTGAGAGGTGCCAATGGACACCCGGACGGAACGAAGTTCCTTTCGATTAATTAGTGAAGGAATTGTAATAAAATGATTTTTTTTATTTATTATGAACAAAAAACCTGTATACACTCAACAAAAATAATCGTCGCGACACCACACTGTTCAATGCGAAATAGAAAGACAAAACGAAAATAACTGGCTTGCTTTCTATGAGAGAGAGAGAGAGAGAGAGAGAAACACGCGCACGCCGCACGGCTTACAACTATAGCAAAAAGTGTCGTTACAACTTTTGGTCTTAATTTTTTCCGTCTAGCCCCCTTTCGCAACGCGCGATAACGAACTTCGTTTCAAAAATCTTAAAGGTAGCGCTTAATAAATACTTTAAACTAAAAATATTTCGGACATGATCAGACATAACGTCATTGAGTTATTGCCGAAAAACTGCATTTCTCACCAAAAGGACGCAAGTGTCATGAACCTACGCTCTTTTGCTGATGCAATTATTCAAGGCTGCGGAACCCTACAATGAGCTTTTTTCTTATAAGTGTTGTCGTCAACGACGGAGGTAAAAGAATTCAAAATGAAGTATTTTATAGAACCATTTTACTTTGTCTTCCTTTCTCGCTTAAGTAACTAAATATTTTCCTTTTAGTTTTTGTTATCTATTCATGTGTAAAATGCAGCATCTTTCCAAAGCTTTCATATAAAAATTAAAGAGGAATGTTGAAGGAATTTAATTTTTGTACGAACCTAAAGGCTCGCCGGTTATTGAATGAAAATGTAATATGAAAAGCACTATCTTTGAAGTTATTACCTACCTACCTAGTTATTGTTTAGTGGATTTTAAAAACACTAGCTGGCCCGCGCAGTTTTGTTTGTGGCGCGGTGGGAGTGTGTCTCTCAGTTCAGGTCAGTATATCTCAGTTCAGCTGTTTACGCGTGAAAACGTTACAGACAGACAGAGTTACTTTTACATTTGTAATATTAGTTTAAACGTTACTGCAATCTATACCTATATTATAAAGCTTAAAAGTTTGTTTGTTAATTTGTTTGTTTGAACGCGTTAATGTCAGGAACTACTGGTTTGAATGGAAAAAATATTTTAGTGATAATTATCGAGGAACGCCACAGCTATAACCAATAGGAGCAGAGCATCAATGAAAAATGTTGCAAAAAAAAAAATAATAAAATATATCTTGGGTCAACTCACACAACGTCATCTGATTCCAAACTAAGCAGAGGTTGTACTATGGTAACTAAATTATTTAAAAAATTACTTAAATTTACTTATATATATATATATATATATATATATATATATATATATATATATATATATATATATATATATATATATCTAAATACATACATATTACAGATCTCTTGCGTAGCAGTCGGACACACTCCCACCGCGCCACAGAGGCAGTCAGTACTATATAATAATATTTTACCGATATTTTGTGTAGACAAGCTTGACTTTTTCTAAGTAGCCATTAGTTTTATAACGCATGTCTAGTTCCTGTCCTTACTTTTTAACGTGAGCCTTCCTTCGAAGCTTACTGTCAAGTGTCATGCCAGGTTATTTAGCTGTGTTTGCGTGTGGAACTTTTAGACCGTATGTATTGATTTTTCTCGTTTAATTTTATCTTTCACTAACGGACGCCTTGCGGTTTCACCCGCGTAGTTCCCGTTGCCGTGGGAATACAGGGATAAAAAATAGCCTATGTCACCCGGGTTAGTGTAGCTTGACAACGATGAAAGAATTTTTCAAATCCGTCCAGTAGTTTCGGAGCCTTTTCAATACAAACAAACAATCAAATCTTTCCTCTTTATAATATTAGTATAGAGTATAGATATAGATATAGATTTAGATTACGTCCAGTCATAAAAATTATTAAGAGCTATTTAAGCTTTATTCATTCTCTCTACATTTAAAATACATAATTTAAATTTCTGCTCACAACTTTAGCCGGTAACTAATGAGATTAACTCTGAAAACGATTAAATTTGCCAGAGCTTGAAGCTACAGTGTAGTGTTGTGTATAGGCACAAAGCACAGAGAGAACAATAGGTAGCCCTAAGGCGAGTACCACACTGCCCCTTTACGTTGCTTGTAAGTCCCTCGCTTTGTATAGAAAACACACAAAGTGCAACACACAAAAAAACATTCACAAGCGCCCACGTATGTTTTATTGTTATTCTGATAGAGAGGGAGACAGATCTGTATTCACTCGCGTGGTCGCCACGCAGCCCACAGCGTAGTTCGGGACAGTGTGCCAAGGGCCTTAATAGAATGTTATTTAAAAAAATAAAACATAGCTCACACCAGCACTTAGTCTTGGAATGCTTTCTAAACAAAGTGGTCCCAAGGGGTATATACCTAACTAAAACACAGGATAAAAAGCATATCAACTGTGCTGTGAATAAGAATCAAATCTGGATACAAGCGACATTAAGTGGTAAGTACGAAGCCAAGACGCATAGTCGACTTCATGGTCGAACTAAACTTTTATGGGGTACTCCTTTATAGGGGCATCTATTAATTACGGCGTTTAGAGATGAGGGAGGGTCAAGCTGAATCACACCAAATTTCACGTGGGAGTAGGCCTTGCCAAGTAATAGGTAATGTCGGTTACGGCGGTCTCATGTACGCAGGAGATATTATGGTGCGGGTATGCGGAGACAGAAGTGCACTCTCTATATTCCCTCCTATAGTCCGATGGGGCGGAAATCCGACACGACCGGAGTGGTTAGGCGCAGGACCGACGGCCTAACGTGCCAAGAGCGTGAGCGGTGAAGGAAAATGGTCACCAATCTATGGACCGATACTGGTACTCGGTCACCACTGACAGACTGTGACTGAAGTCTTATCTAAAAGCAAATAATAATAATCAATATTATGATTTACTTAATTAAACCAGCCAACGCTGCCTTTCAACTTTACAGGAATAAACATACACAAAGACAGCTCTAATATTTTTCTAATCAAGTATTCTTCTAGTAAAAGCACGTTTATGTTATGGAAAAAGACTGAGTAACGGCAAAATTAAATTCGAATGCACTTTGTCGTTCAGTTTCTCTGTAGGATCAAAAAATTCAATTACCATATTGTTGTACCGTAGGTTTTTGCTTTGTTGCTCAGCTTTATGACTGTGCTTTTACTAACTAATAAAGAAATGTCAATGTTTTTAAGTTGAATAATGTTACATAATAATAAAAACACGACAAGTTAGTTAGACCAAAAAATTTCCTTATTAATTATGTTTCTTTTGACTGCCTCGGAGTGGTAAAAGAAGACTGGGACTAGACTTTCACACGTAATCGAGTTTTGTGGTAGTCACAAATATTATAAAGGCCATTCTTGTCTATATAATAAAGGCTATTCTTTTCTTGCTTTTGATATCAGAATTAATATTTTATATTTAATCATTCGTTACAAGTACTTTGTACTATTTAATTAAGCACATAAAGTTTTTACCTTTATTGTAAGTAGAGTTGTACCCACTAAGGCTGATTTTAGTTTATCTCATGTTACAACTTTTTAATAATATAATGTGTTGAAGTGTTGTCTAAAGTTGTCTTGTGAAGCTACTCTAACCCCGGGTGATATAGGCTATTTTTTATCCCTGTATTCCCACGGGAACGGAAACTACGCGAGTGAAACCGCAAGGCATCCGCTAGTATCCTATAATTTAATCCGGGCGTAAGTGATTATACTTACGAAATGTGAATAGAATCTATCCGGTAGTATTTAAAGTGCTAAATTTTGTTAGAGTCAAGTCTCCCAGCGAAATGGTTGATGTTGGGTATGTGAAAAAATTCACGGTAGTAGTATATATAGTGAAATTAAAAGAAAAAACTATCACAGCTAAGTAGGCTTTACAAGTTTACGAGTAACAGCTGATCAAATGAGAAGTAACAAAATTATTGTTTTTAAACTTTCACGATTTTTATACATATTAGTTATATTTCGGGACTTAATGTTATCAACAAATGTAATCGTAGCCGTTAATACACCGCGCCTCAGTGTAAAGACGTTGTAAGTGTAGTGTGTAGAAGTACCGACAGTACAAATTATCAAAATTATCAAGACCAGGCGAGGGTAGTTGAAAAATCCCGCGCCTCACGGAGACATCGCTAAGCTGCCATCAGTCGACCCGTGACCACGATCGGTGCAATTCGATCGAAACGTCGGGTAAATAAAAAGGTTCGTTACCTTTAAATAATTCACGCGATTAAGTCCCGAAATATAACTAATAAGTAACAAAATGTTCCGCAAAAATTCCATTGAAAAATATTAATAAGTAGATATAACGTTGTAAGTATAAAACAAAAACAACAGACAACCCACTGCTTAAGCCACAGATGGGGGATGGGGGGACTATGGAACCCAACATTCTGCGTGGCCCTACATGCACTTGCCCGGTTTATTTTTAATTTATGTATTTAAGTACAATAAAACTGATTTTGTTGCCGCCTACAGCGGTCGGTTATTATAGTTAATATTGTATAATTATAGTTTTAACTATTGTGATGTTATTTTATTTTGTTAAAGATATTTTGTTGTATCGAGTCAGTTTAACATCACTTTTATATAGAGTTTATATTTTCACAGCCTACATAAATATTGTAGTTCTGTTTTGTACATTATTGTAGTTGTATTTTGCTACATTATTTTGTCAGGCGTTCTAACAGTTTATGTAGCTAATCGACACTTCACTTGCCAGTGAGCCGTAGCCCTAGTAACATCGTAACTTGTTCATTTTGGGTATAGCAAATAAAGGCTCTTATAAATCTGCAAGTTTTTATTTTGGACTCTCTTGTGTCCCGTATATTCTACGGGACATAAATTGGCGACCCTTGACAGGACAATTGACCAAAGGAACTGTACCAAGTTGTCCAAACACGTGGAACATTCAGGAACGGGACCGGGCGCAGCCAGGCTGAACCAGTCAAGCTGTCATTGTCATCGCACTTGGAGAAGCCAGCCGTCTGGAGCAATAAAGATGCCAAGGCCCCACACCGCATTCATCCCATACCACACCAAAGCAACGTGACCTTCAAAGGTCACCAGAGGTCAAGACTGAGGAGTACCCGGCAGTTCACTTTAGCATCGTTGGAGGCCTGCACACGCAACCCTGCTGCATGGAGAACGTCCGGGAGCACCGTCGTGTGTGTTCAAACCGTTATCTCCCACTGTCCCACTCTGAACCTGAAACATAAACTTTAATTAATCCTAATGGTCCAAACAATCCTTTTTATCACAGTTTAGTGCAATTTGAAGCTAAATTTAGCAAAATTATAGACTTTACTTGTGTAAATAGCGGTAGGCTAATGGCTAAGGCATCGGTCTCGCAATTGTAAGGTCGTGGGTTTGAATCCTGCCCATTATACTACCGACGTGAACCCACTCCTAACACAAGCCATAGAGCTTAGCTGGAGGGGTTAACAGGATTGCTAGTAATGTAGGACCACAATCCCATATTGCTAGCTATCTTGTAAAAAAAAAAACACTTTTATGTACCTATCCTCAATTAAAAAAAAATTTATTACCTTATTTCTTTGTATAGGTACCTAAAATAGTTTTCTCTATTAAATCTGAAATTCGATTGTTAACTGTTATCTTAATACTAATTAAACTCAAACAATACTTACAAGTCATTCCTTAGAATATTTATCGTGTTTGAAACTTCCCTTGCACAACTCACGATGACACTCTCAATATACAGTTTTGATATTGTGAAATTCGCGTTGTGGTTCGAATATTTCAGATTAATTACTTTCAAAGCAAGTATTTCTAGGTGCTTTTGCTTGGCGGCGCAGAGTTTATACCTGCCTCACAGTACGAGGGGCGTGAGACAAAAACTTCCTTTTATTTCATATAATTTCAAATTTCTTTATTCACTTAGGATGGAAAACAACTCTTGTGATACATCGGGATTCTGCATGTACATGTAATGCCAAGTTCGCAAACAATAGGTAAAGCCGGAGAAAAGAACCTGGCAATAAAAACTCGCGGCCACTCTTTTCAAATTGCCAATTTTACAATGTTTGAATGTTTATAAACTTGATATGGGGGTAAGGTGCTGCGACCAATATACTATACACCATGTTTATTATTAAAAAGTTGAAACATGAGATAAAGCAAAATCAGCCTTAGTGGGTACATTAAAGTAATCTACTTTCAACAAAGGTAAAAACTATATGTGCTTAAATATTGGCCAAAATACTTGTAACGAATGATTAAATATAAAATATTAATTCTGATATCAAAAGAAAGAAAAGAATGGCCTTTATTTGTTGTGCCTATGTATATGTTATTTAATCGCCATATTGTTATATTTGTATGGTTGTACACTTGACTGAGATGTTGGAGTACAGAAGTAAAAGATCACATCGTCAAAATCAATCACTTAACTAGTTTATTTGTACGTAAGTTATAGTTAGTTACAATAGTACCGTAATTGACTGTTCGTTCTCGGTTGTTGTGACCGCACTGGCCGTATTATAATAATGCGCGCATTCGGCGGGTGCCGCAGCGGCAGCTAAAACATTATACATGCACAGTTTAAGACTGTAGGTACAATATTTGATCAGTTTTGTATTTCAGTCAAAATATTTAAATAATAAAATAATCAGCACATATCAGTCATGATAAATGTAACAAAAAACAGTTTCAAAACCTTATGATAATATTATGTCAGTGCACTCACAGTACAAATGTTATACCAGTAGGTACCTACATCTCAAAGTACAAGTGTGACCAGTAGGCACACTTGTACTTTGAGATGTCATCAAAAAATAAAGTTTAAATTACCCTCATAAATCACAATATTTTTGTTTATACACGGAGCTTTTAAAAGGACGCTAGTAACAAGTGTGAATGCGGAATTTCCTTTTCGGGATATGAGATCTTGAGGAAGATCCAGGAAATGTTAGATGACTTTAAATATAAAAGTATGATGAAGAATGATTCCATATTCTGACGATAATTTACATACCAATTTCTTGGATATTTCAACATGATAACCACCCAAAAACAAACAGCAAATAGCGATAAAGCATTCTTCTTCTTTTTCTACTTAGCGTTCGACAGGAAACATTGTAAATAAAAGCTTTGAAGCATTTTTTTAATTAGCGTCAGTGCGCCGGGACTTAAATCCAATAAAGAATTTGTGGCATTTTGTAAAGAAAACATTATCGAGTAAACATATCACTAACGTACACGAAGTTTTTGACGCATTTGTAGAAGTTTGGCGAGATATTCCTGTGGAAATGAATTGAGTGAATGTTAGAATCATTCGTTGCAGAGCTGTAATATAGATAACATAAGCTTTCCAACCAAATATTAAACGTGATTCTATTATTAAAGGTGTAGAATTTCATTATATTTATTATTGTATCGTTATCTTTGTTAACATGTAGGTATATGTGTTATGTTTGTAATAATAATTATTTGTAAATTGTAAAAGTTAGTCCCGTTCATTTTATGATATCTTCAAAATTAACATAACCTGCTTCAATTAAATAGGTACTGTGATAGATGTGTCGAGTTATCGAACATCTCACATGAAACCTCAATGATAGCTGGGAACTTTTTGCTTTGACGTTCTTTTAAAAGCTAAATTTGATGAGAAAAAGTAGAAAGAAACAAGTAGGGAGAACCGTCAGAGCCAATGGCTTGAAAAGACGTATTGAAAGAATTTTAATCTAAAATTATTTTATTTAAGATAAAAATCTGTTCCATAGAATATACCTACGGGACACAAGAGTCCAAAATAAAATGAATTGCATATTAATAAGAGCCTTTAATTGCTAAAACCAAAATAAACGAGTTACAATGTTACTAGGGCTACGGCTCAATGACAAGTGAAGTGTCGATTGGGCCTATTACATTTAAACGACCAGAACGCCTGACAAAATAATGTAGCAAATTACAACTACAATAATGTACAAAACAGAACTACAATATATAAGTAGGCTGTGAAAATATTATCTATAAAAATTGATGTTAAACTGATTCGATACAGCGAAATATCTTTAACTAAATAAAATTAAAGCACAATAGTTAAAACTAAAATTTATGCGGTGTTATCCGGGTGTCAGCTAACTCCATACCAAATTTTATTAAAATTACTCCAGCCGTTTAGACGTGACGAAGTAACAAACATACACACTCACACACTCACAAGCTTTCGCTTTTATAATATTAGTGACGTCTGCGACCCTGGAGATGCCGTCAGCGCTCGGGAACAATTTGCAAACTCTCCGACAGCGAGCTCTCATCTTGATACTGTCTTCCACTTCTTTTCTTGAAGCTCTCCTATGCCATCGAGACCAGAAATGCTGGTAAATTTGCTGCAGCCAGCCAGAAAGTGCTCTCTCAGCACGGTCTTCAAGTGGCGACCTAGGCAGCGCCAGCGGCCGTCCCACGGGGAAGTGTCCTGGGGAGAGGGAGAAGAAGTCGTCAGGGGAGCTGGAGAGCGCACACAAGGGACGACTATTTAATACAGCCTCCACTTGTGCAAATAGTGTACTGATCTCCTTAAAATATAAATGCGGGTTGCCCATAACGCGCTTGAGTTGGCATTTGGGAGATTTTACACCTGCCTATCATATGCCACAAAAGTAAGTAGCGTGATTTGGAATTAATTCATTTTTGCACACATATATTGTTGTGACAATATTAATTTAAATGTCAATGACAGGTATTTCAAATTGAGACCACTTTTTGATGCGGTTTATGTATTTTTTTATTGAACTTTGCACCATTTGAAGAGAATTACAGTGTAGGCGAGGCTATAACTCCATGTTATGACATCCCTATAAAAAAAAAAATGTGCAGCACTCGGGGACTGCCGCGGTCAAGCTATTGCATAGCATTTTTTATCAACTTATGCAATTATAATTATTTATTTATTTTTTATTTATGCAGTTTTTTTTTCTTTTTATTACATTTCGGAGCAGCTCGCCTCGATCCGTGCGAGCTTCGTAGTCGTACCATATACATATAGGTATGTTAAGCGAACGCTCGGCCGAGCTACATGGTAGGAGGAGTTTGCGTCGACGAAAATAAAACCTAACACCCCCCGGTGTTACGTTTTATTTTCTATACGGGTTTTCCGTCGCCGCGCTCAAAGCCCGCGATAAAAGCTATGCAATAGCTTAAAAATATGAGAGGAAAGCCTAACGATAGGGATATAAATTTTGGTTTGGTGTCATAAAACTTGGATACATATTATGGTTTGATCTTTACCAAGGGCAAACGTTTAATTATGGTTATAAAAGTATAGGCTTGGGAGCCTGTATCATTTCTACAGTCTGCAGATGTCTTACATAGAATCGATACACAGCCACCTTATCTCTTATTTTTGACTAGCTGTCCCGCTCAACTTATGTGTAAATTTTTCCCGTTTTTGCAACATTTCTCGTCGCTGCTCCGCTCCTATAAGTCGTAGCGTGATATATATATATATATATATAGCCTATAGCCTTCCTCGATAAATGGGCTATCCAAAAAAAAAGTTTTTTTTAAATCGGACCAGTAGTTCCTGAGATTAGCGCGTTTAAACAAACAAACAAATAAACAAACAAAGAAACAAACAAACAAACTCTTTCGCTTTATAATATTAGTACAGATAACTTTTTCACATAAGTATGAGAAAATCGCGTATCAAAATACCCATGGTACCTACCGTCTAACAAAGACTTAAAAAAAACTGATCGTGGTTTCCAGGAATACAAGAAGAACTAGTAGTTTGTAAGTGGAATGATAATAGCGTGGTGACTGTTGCATCAAATGCCCCTGGTTATGCCTCTGGGCAAAATAAAATGGAACCTACTCCAAAAAAATGTATGCAAGTAGATTTAGCTGCACTGATAAAAATAGGAGAAAGATACGAGGGAAAAAAAGGTTTTCCCTTAATTATATGTCATTGCCTAGTTAAGGCAGTCCAAAATGCTTAACAACTGTTTCATATTGACGGAGGAGGAAATCATTACATTGCCGAAGATGTTTTGCAACCGCGCTTTACGAAATATAGCGATAAATTTAAAAATCAGAAGATAGAAACCGGGCCGCACTTCCAAAATCTTCCATCAAAACTCTCGCTGTGACGCATTGCGTTATGTTTATTGAAAAACCAGCACACAATAAAAAAGATAATGAGAACATTTTTCATCACCATTTCATCTATAAACAATGGATAAAAAGTTTTTGAAGTGAAAACTTATTTAGCGGCGATGTGCACTTTTAGTGAAAACTTCTTTAGCACGTTTTGGACTAGGTAAAAAAATAATACACTTTTTTACCTATCCCAAAACGTGTATATCGCCGCTAAAGAAGTTTTTTTGAAGTTATTTTTAATGTTTCGCTTTATTTCATAAAGCCCGGTTGCAATACATACAATTTGCTCCCTCAGTACCCATAGCTCACAAACGCAACATAATGGAGTACAGTAAAAAAAACGACCGTCTAGTCGGCAAAAATTGCCGACGGTCTTTTTTTTAAAGACGACTCCCGTAGTAGAGTACAAGCCTGTATCGCGAGGGATTTTACAAACATATAAGTCACGGCCACAGAGTACACTCAGACTCGGAACAACAATTTGTGAAACACACTAAGTGGTGTCCCGTGTGGGAATCGGACCCACGACCTCTTGCGTCTCAGTCGGTCACACTCCCACCGCGCCACAGAGGTTACTTTATTCTATCATTTTTCTTTAACAATCTTCCTAAAAACTTTTACTTTTCCAAATACCTGAATCTTACGAATGCTTGATGTTTCAAGTTGCACTAATCACGAGATGACTTAACTGACTATAACTAAGGTCGACGCAACCTGGTCGAAACATTATTTCTCTTGATAAATATTTACCTGGCATTAGGTACTACAGTTTTAACATAAAGAAAGCTAGTCGACTTGGCCTAACGGCTTTTTAAAACCGAATAGTCGGCTAGTCAGTTACTTAGTACTATTTTAATACAAAGGTAAATTACACCACCGTCTTTAATATTGTTATAGCTTAGGTGGGAAATCGGGCGGTCTAGAAACCAGAAGACCCCAGTTCGAGTCCGAGTAACGATATTTTTTTCCTTTTCATTTTAATTTACGATTTATTTTTTCATATATTATTATTATGTATGATCGAAAAATATTATTCCATTTCATCTGTTTGTTAATGTTGTTAATGTTCGCATAAGTGCCGTGTGGTGCCGGCTTAAGAATAGTACCACCCCATCTCTACCCGTGGGTGTCGTCAAGGCGACTAAGGGATTTCACTCCGGAGGACGGGCAGCAGCGTCCTCTGCGTACTTAAAGCCTTACTGCGATCGCCAACCCGCTCGCCAAGCGTGGCGATTATGGCAATTACCCCCAGGATCTACATACTAGTAGGTTCTACTGGGGAGACCCGTGCCCAGCAGTGGGCCATCTTATGGGTTGATATGTTAATGTTCAAGTTTTCACTCTGCCGGCACTCTCGGAGTACCTACAACCCGTTATTTATTCTTTGTTCTAAAGGGTCTTTCAACAAAGACGGGTCGATGTTAAAATTGAATAAAACTAGATGTGTGTGAGATATTAACGAAATTTATTTTTTATTTGAAAGGCCCGTTTATGCCATTATGCATGAAATATGACATCGTTCAAATGTCCGCCGCGGCTTCGCATGGTGGCACAAATCCGAGAGGTCCAATTTTTAATGACTCTGCTGCATAGATCCGGCTGAATCTGAGCGATGGCCTGCGTTATGTTGGATGCATTGCTATCTGGTGAACCTCATGTGGGTTGTGGTCATCCCATATACGGCAATTTTGCTTATTAACAAAACCATTCATCCAAAAATGTGCCTCGTCGCTAAAGATTATTTTTTGGCCAAAATCGGGATCCTCTTCCAAGCGTTCCGACGCCCATTCAGCGAACACACGGCGTTGTCTATGGTCATTAACTTTGAGCTCCTGGGTCAGTTGGATCTTGTATGGATGCAGACCCAAGTCCCGACGCAAAATTCTCCAAGTTGAAGTCTGCGAAAGGCCGAGTTCTTGTGCACGGCGAGAAATCGACTGCTTCGGAGTCTCCTAAACACTCTCACGTACAGCGGCGATGTTCTCGGCCGATCTGGCGTTCCTTTGACGTAAAGGTGTTGGTTGGTTGTTTACCGAACCGGTCGTCTCGAATTTAGTCACCAATCGTTGGAGAGTAGACTTTGAAGGGCCACCGCGTCTGCCGTAAAATGGGCGCAATGCGCTCAACGTTTTCACTAACGAACACTCATTTTGATAATAAAGTTTTATCATTTGCACATGCTGCTCAACCGTGTAACTTGCCATGGTGATTTGGCATCAGTGACTGAATAAGAAAAAACAGATTCGACAGATGCCGCCAAATCAAAATGGCCGCCACAGATTATTAATATCGACCCGCTCTATTTGAAAGACCCTCCATAGGTTACTTATGGCATATGTGTCAAATCAGTAACAAGTGGTTGGTACCGCCGCCTGCTTTAACTATATTTACAACAGCTTCAAAAAAGGAAGAGGTTTTCTCAATTCCACTGTATGATTTTTTTTTGTATGTTTGTTCACCGATTACGTGAAGACGGTTCGACGGTTCGAACCGATAATCAGAAGTTGGTCCTCAGATTCCGGTCTGATTTATCTGACTGAAGTGTCCGATTGAAGATTTTTACTATTACGCTATTGTAGCGCTAACCCTTATTTATCGCATTTCGACAGATTGACGGTCACTTAAAATTATCAAAGCACCGCTCAATGTTTAAATATACCCTATATATTTATTTTCTCAATTTTTTTGTTATATGCTATTTACCTATGATAAAAAAATGAAACTTATTTTTACCCGACTGCAAGGATGGGTTATGATTTTATGAGGGGGTATGTATGTATGTAATATTCTTTATTACCTCATATCTTTCATACCAAAGAAGGATTTAAACAATTAAGACGTCGTTAGATTTGTCTTGACTGCCCAAGTGTCCTTAATACCGCTATACCATGTCAAAGATGGGTCCAAGGTGTACGCATCTGTTCGTTTTCGAGTCAGGCATAAAAGTTTGTGTCTCCTTGGATTAATTTTCGTATTTACAAATAGCTACTTTCATTACTTACTAACGAGGTTTTATTTACAATTTTGTGGCCACCACATTCACCTGATTAAATCCATAGGTTTTTTTTTGCGGCTGCCTCTAAGAAGATGTGTACAGGAAACCTGTACGGCCTTTGGAAGACTTACGAAGTTGTACGTCAGAGCAGCCGTATCAAAAATAAAGCGTCTTCTAGACGGTTGGAAACAAGGCTTCCCGCCAAGGTGACCTTGCTGGTTTCCAACAGTGTAGACGGCTGTTGCAAACCAAGTACAATGTAATTTGGTTTACAACAGCCGTCTGCACGGTTGGAAACCAGCAAGGTCACCTTGGTTTGTTCGATTGTTTCCAACCGTCTAGAAGACGCTTAAGTGATCGACGGTAAATAATTATAATTGCATAAGTTGATAAAAAAATGCAAAAATAAGCTTTACCGCGGCAGTCCCCGAGTGCCACACATTTTTTTATTCTAATTTTTGGTGCCCAGTGTCACTCGCGCTACTTAGTCAAATCTAACGACACCAACAACTCAAGTTAAAATCGCCTCGCAATCTACAACCGCAATCGCCTAATCAAGAGGCAAAGTCCGGTTTTTTTGCCACCTAAAATTAAACAATATACCACAAAATAATTTTTGCCTTAAAAAACAACCCCTAGTGAATAACCTAAATAGAAATGTAACCTCGAATATTCAATTCCAATAAAGTTATTTCCGATTTTGGGGTTGTCAGACGCCAATCGATGCGAATGAAACGGTTTTAGTGTCAGGGACACGTGGACACCTCGAGCGAATAAATAACTTTATATATTTTATCTGACCTTTCACCAGACAGACAGTTCTCTAATTTGGCCACAAGTTTATTCGAACCAGAAGTTAATTTGAACCAGTCCTTGAGTCTGATTCGAAATAACTTCTAGTCTGTGTTTACTTTTAGTCTGACATATTCTATCCCTTCTTTCAAGAAGCCGTCATAGCCGGGTCCACGCCGACCGAACGCGGAAGCAGCATCGCGAGCCAAATGCTCGGTCGGCGTATACTTGGCTCGGGCTCCCTCGGGCGCACGTCGACTTCGCTGAGCGTGGCTTATGGTCGATCCCTAAAGGTGTGCCTCGAAGTTGCCGTAAAATGCACATACTCCGTCCGATTTGGACGCTAGTTTCGGCTCGCAAACTGTCGCAACATATGTGTTTTCTTTTTTAGCTACTAATGTTTGAATTTACGTATGTACAATATAAAATACTATACATCATTTTACACGTATGTCTCGAAAATACTTTGAAAATGTATGTTACCATGTACAGTATTTTATATTGTATCCTATAGCAATTTATTTCCGAATTGATTGCAACACTCATATACCTAGTTTTTTTTAAACCATCAGCGTCTGGGTCTTTTTTAAAAACGCAATCTTCATGTTTAAAAAAAAACCGGGCAAGAGCATTACAGTGTGGGTTCCGCAGCCACTATGTATCTATACAAATCTATACTGATATTATAAAGCTGAAGAGTTTATTTGTTTGTTTGCTTGAATGCGATAATCTCAGAATTATACAACGACTCTGGCTAGACAAGATCGGTTGGAACTATCCTGTTTCGGAGGAGGTGTTAAGGGATTGGCGTTTTCTCACAGCTTGTCTTATTTAGCCCTGATCACACTGCCAAGGCAGGTCCTATGTGACTCTCCCGTTGTAGTGTAGTAGTAAGAGACCTTACAAAGGATGCGTTCATCTTTTCTTTGCGCAGGTTTATCCGCCGCAAGAAACCTAGCGAGATCGTTTGAACAGTTGCAACTTCGTGGCTGTGGCCAAAGGAATCGGGATTTTTTTGAATTTGTTGTTTGCACAAGTAGAAGCCGTACTTAATAGTCGGCCTCTTTATCCAATGTCATCGTCTCCAAACGATTTTCTTTTCCTGACCTCGGGACAATTAAAACTGGGACGGCCACTGACGGCGTACTCATCTGAACCAATAACACTTTTTTAAAGAACGTGGCAGAAGGAGTACTTAGCCAAACTCCAATAAAGGATGAAGTGGCGTACTATTGATGCTTCGCTCGAGGTTGGCGACTAAGTAATTCTGTAACAGGAGAACCTGCCGCCATTGTGCTGGCGCATGGGACGTGTCACAAAACTGTTCCCTGACCTGATGGTGTGAGCCATGTAGCGGACGTTCAAACCAGAAATAAATGCTATCGCAGGTCTTTTACACGCATCTGCCCTCTACTAGCAACCGAGCACCTCATAGAGAGTTAAAAGTCATGGAGACTTTTAACGGCGGGATGCTTTTAACGCCTTATATTCACCTTATCACATTATGTTGCCATGTTCATTTTATAAGGCGCAACGAAATCGGCGGTACAACGAATTATTTTTCTTATAAAGAAAAAGAAAATTTCTTATATGGTGCTGTCAATTACGAGCTAATGTTTCGAAATTATTAAAATCTAACATTTTCATTGTAAACACCAGGAAGCAATATAAAGTAACTTGTTTAACAAACATTAATATTTTTAATATTTTTATAATAAGTTTTGATGGAGTGTCCAAGTCCCAGTATCTCAACATTAAACACAATAGGAATATTACATGCTAAAGTACATTTTTTTACACAATACATGTATTTATAAACGCGCGCGGCGCGTGGCGTTTGTGATCAAAAGGCGATCTCGTTTGTAGTCGATACAAAAAATAACTATTGTTATTATAAACAAAGGTTTATTATTTATAATAACTTCAGCTTATCAGCTACACACCATAAAAGCGACACATCTGTGAGGTACCTAATTAGATTTTATATAAGAAAAGAACAAAGAAGTTACTAAAATTTAGGTCATAAATCAGTAGGTCAGGTCCTGGTATAAAAACAATACTATTTTTAGGTTCTTTACAAAACTAGCTACCTATTACAACACAAAAAACAATAATGCTTTTGAGAAATATTTGAAATACAGTCATAAATTTTCACGGAGTTTCAAACGAACTTGCAGCCGCTATTTTGTCCTCTTAGGGGTTGATTTTTAAAAACACTAAAACTATTTTTTTTTTATTTTCAATAAAAAGCCAAATACGAAACTTACACACCCGGGAGTCAAACTCTCTCCATCCAAAATTTAAGTTTAAAAGCGGATTAAGAGTGAAAACGTAACAGACAGACAAAGTTACTTAATAATATTTTTATTGCCTTCCATTGACTTTAAAATAACAACTGAATCCCACACGAACAGCGGTTTGGGCTAATGTTGTTATATAATTAGAATTGACATTGTATATCATTGTAACTTGGCCGCAGACATTGTGGACTGTAGTGTCAATTAGAGTTTATTCTGTCTATGTCGTCCGATTTGTCTGTACATTTTAAAGGATTGTTCTAAGAATACCTACAAACTCTCGATTTCCTGGCATAAAATCTAAAAAAAAACTGTGAGTGACGGATCCTGAAGGGGAATGAAGGAGGGAGGGGTTGAGGCCATTAGCTTTCACAAAATTATTTAAAAGAAGTTTGTTCTTTTCACTTCTTTCTTTTCCGTAGTCTCAAAATCATCAAAACATTTGGACGCCTCAATGGGATCAAACCCTTGCCAAACCATAATGCTGTATTCATAAAAAAATATATTTATTGTCCGGAAAGTTACTATAGTAGGTACTAGAACGCTGGACTGGCTTCTTCTTCTCCTCTGTCGTTTCGCTCTTGCCAGAATGGTCGTGATCACGCAATGACATCCGCACCGATGATACATGCGCTCGCCGCACGGTCTCCCGCCATCTCTCCCTTTTGGCAAACTGTCTGCCGCAGTTAGATACGCGGTTTCCTATTGAGAATTTGACTTGGTCAGTCTATCTGGTCCTTACTTTTCCCTGTATGACCACCCGCTCTATGGAGTCATAGAGACTGTAACGAAATAAAAGATTAGTTTGAAACTGTAATGAAACAAAAGATTAGATAGTGTTAGAGAGCTATAATAAAATAAATAAAGGCTAGGATAGATAAAGAATAAATAGAAAACTAGTTACAGTACAATTAAAGTCCTGATTAAAAATAAGTACACTAGACCTGAGAATTTACAGTAGGTAGAAAAAGGGAAAGTTTAAAAACTTATTCAGTGAGGATGCAGGTAGGTATGCAGCGATGCACCCTCAGAGTGCATCACCGAGTTGCAGGAATGCACCTCAGAATGCAGCGCCGGTTAGAGTGCAGCTGTTGTAGCGGTGCAACCTCAGAATGTAGCGCCGAGTTGCAGGAATGCACTTCGGAATGCAGCACTGGTCAAAGTGCGAATGTTGTAGCGGTGCAACCTCAGAATGAAGCGCCAAAATGCAGGAATGCACTTTAGAATGCAGCGCCGATAAGAGTTTAGTGTCCAGTTGCAGGAATGCGCTTCTTGTTTCTCTTATTTCACTGTCTTTTCTTCTGATATTTCCTCATAAACAAATCTCTTTAGAAGCATTCAAAATTTAAAAACATATCCTAATTTGAATTTAAGATTTACTTAAGCAAATTACACACTGCCAGTTTAAAAAAGATAAAATAATATAATATTCTTTATCAAAATAACAAAGAAAATATTTCTGTCGAAGTGACAGTTGAATTTATCAACAATTTCAAAATTGTTTACAATGTTAAATAAAGGAAGATATTAATGGAAAAATAGCAAAATATATAACAAATGGAATATATACATAGGAGGGAAGAAATGACACTATACGGAATATATACATAAGAGGTTCTTACCTCTTATATATACTTATTAACACTACAAGATATGTCCAAAGAATTTTAAGAAACGCTGCAAGATCCTGGGCTAAATCAGTGCATGATATCATTATTCAAAGAATTTTTCTCTTTTACCGAAAAGAAATACCGTCGTATGACAAATGACCGATCTTGTTGACTGTCCAAATATTAAAATTAAATGGGGGTCTTGTTACTGTCGGCGGTAGAGGGACATTTGTTAATTTGTTACATAAGGATAAGTCCCCCACCCCCATGTAAGAATACATAAGACTTCTCGAATCCGAAATCGGCACTACAAATAGAACCACATTTCTATTGCAAAATAGTAAGTAATATTAGATTTTAACCCCTCCTCCCCAAGATAAGGCCATGTAGTAATTTTCCTAACTCGCCCCTCCTCTATTCTGGACCCTTACGTAATTAATGAATGGTCTGTAGCCTGTCCAGCATACTAGTACTATAGGCAGTCCAGTAAAAAGACAATACAATTTTATATATTACTCTTATGACCTTATCCGAAGCAAATACTGCCTTCGACAATGCTTTACATAAGATGTTACACAAGTACCGTGGGTTCGGATTTTGGTCGAAACAATACTCCGGTGAACTTAATTATAGCCTCGGTATTGCATCCTATGTTATTAACTACGCGTTTTAACTTAGAAGAAATATACTTTCTCATATATAATCTTGTTTAAAAAAGATAAGTTCTAACATAACAACTTTCGCGTTGCATGATAAGAAATATAAGGAAATACGGTGATTAACGCGTTTACGAATTACATTATTTATATACATTATATACATAAATAACGTGTAAATGAATCCTTGTCTAACCGGATAAGGGTGTGTAGCTAACCTAACCTAAAAGGGCTAAAGGCAGTATAAATGATTTAAATTCTTTCATGCTTTAGGTTTTAAATATAGATTGAAGAGATGAAATTCTCAATATTTTGAATTCAATAAACAAATTTTTGCGCACCACCAGCTAGGCCCTATTTTATAAATCTAAACAAAAGTAAAAAAAACATCACTGATGGCTAAACTTACGGAACTTCTCAGGCGTTGATCGAGGACATCTCGGATGTTGACCAGGGTCGAGCTACATTTTAAGCAGCTTAAGAACAACCAAGCGCCGGGTGATGACGGAATTACTACAGAGATTTTAAAACCAGGCGAGACCCCAGTTTTAATGAGCTCAAGTATTTTATTTCCGTAGGCAACACCACAAGCGTGGAGTGGGATTAAGCTGATTCCATCTTTCAAAAAAGATGATAAAACAAACTACTAGTTGTTCTCGAGGGTGATTATCGACCGCCTTACTAAAAAAAACTCTACGTGTTCCAGCTCCCGGCCACGAACACGAAGGGTTTCAAGAAGGTTTTTATATGGAAGATTGATAACCGTAAAAAAACCGTAGAGTAGGTACATTCAGCCACTACGTATCACTTTTGGGGACTACGATCAAAACTCTGTAACGATGCCGTATAGACTGGTAGATATATCTAGGTGTAGAGGTGCCTGTGTGACACCGCCATTGTGATCGTCAAGATTCAAGACCACAAGACTAATCCAATTGTGCGGCGTCGAGGTGTGAGATAGGGATGTCTTCATCAACTCCCTTGAGGACTCAGGACTGTACTGAACAGGGCATACATGTAAGTGTGTATATCTCGTACCTTCAGTTTGTCAATAACATTGTCATAGTAGCGAAGTCACTGCAGCAGCTTAGCAGACATGTTCAACATGAATTTGGACAAAAAAGCTTATGTTTAATGAAGCAAAGAGAAAAATACCTCAGATCAATGCGTAAAAAGACATCTGTAAGCTTTACTACAGGAAGCTAAAAATGTTGACAGTGTAGGAGATGGCTGCGTGGTAACTTGCCAGATCCTACCAGGATCTGGCAAGTTACCACGCAGTTACGTCCAGTGAAATAAAAGTTTAAAAAAAATTAACAGAAACAACAGGAAATTAATATAAAGGAAACGTTTTGAAATGATTTCTCATGGTAACTTACCAGAAGCCGTGTAGCGTCGTCAACAAGCATTTACAATACCTGCGATTTCGCCACAATTTTATATCACGAGGAAAAAACTCGTAATTCTAAAGAAGTTTAGAAAGAAACCTGCCAAACTTATGTTAAGTTTAACAACACAATTTCTTTACGTAAAATGTATTTACTTCTTTTAAAAAACATTAACCATTCTATGGTGAAATTGTAAATAGGTAGGCACTGTGTAATAAACTCAAATTAAAATATTGTTTCGTAAAACCAAGTCAATGTTTGTTAGAAAATGTCAAATTAATACCTAGATTTATGATAAAATTTTGCTTTGTTTGAAAAAGACGGGCTACTCGTTCGTAGTCCATTCAGTGTGTTCTTTCTGGCAGTAGCCAACGGGCTGAAGCCGAAAAAAATGTTTCACTGTTCTATAAATCTACGGCAGTCAGAAGAATAATTGCCAATAAATATGTTTTCAATATTATTGTCTTTTGACTATCTTAGGGTGCTTTTCCACCAGAGATGTGCTAAGCTACGATACTATGGATGAGTTTAATATCCACCAATCATATTCATTGATCCATATAGCTTAGCACTGGTGGAAACGGGCTTAACTAAGCTATGTTTTTTCTATGAAAGGATGCGTGCTATGGAGGCATGCTATGTTTGGTCGCGAGTGATGTATAGCTACACCACTCACTTATTTTATTATAAGCATTATATTAACTTGCTATGTTCGTATGTAAGTAATCGCGAAAATTTTCACATTTTGCAATCTGAAATCAAGAACGCTGAAACACGTGTTTCACGTTCTTCATTTTACACGTGTTTTTGAAAAATCAGCCCTAACGGGGTAAAATAGGGGTTCCAAGTTTGTGTGAAACTCCGTTGCAGGATAGTGTGAAACTCCGTCAGTTTTATAGTTCGTGTTTGGATAAAATCAACAAAATCAAATGCGCGGGCGAGACTGCGGTTGACATGACAGCTAGTTATTTTATATGTAGGAAAAAGGATATAGGAAAAAATCTATGTATACATATTCTTAGAACTTACTTATTTACAGTTTATGTTGATGAATTCGCAAAATACCTATACACAATTTGACACGGGAATAAACGCGTTTATCTCTCGTCTACCATGGATTGATCAGGTCAATATGAGCATAGCTGACACCATCATGGCTTTGAGACTACGTTTGGGGCACATCCCATTGAATAGCTTTGGATTTCTTATGGGTAAAACTGAAACACCTAATTGCTCACTATGCAACATTGTCGAGGACGTATATCACGTTCTAATGGAATGTGTACGGAACAGCGATCAGAGAAAGCAACTACTGGGTGGATGTTACAATGTAGGGAAATGCAATAGCATTCTGGCTTCGCCATCATCGGAGGAAGCCAGAGTATTGTATAATTTAGCCAAACTAGTATTTATGAATAGATAGACTTTTTGATATAATGTATTGATGAGGGTGACATAATCATAACGTGATTCAACCCTCGTTAATAAATAAAGATTAAAAAAAAAAAACGAGTTTATATTAAGGAAAGTATTTATCCTATGCTTGACCAATGTTCCAATGAAGAAGTGTTTGGAAGTCGTAAAGGACAGACTGAGGGACAGTGAAATGTCGCCTAATTATATTGATTTGCTCAAACACTGCTTGGAGGGCAACTACACACATCAAAAGTGTCTAGGGATCAACATATATTTTTGCAATAACTTTTCTCCTGATTGATTTTTTTTTTTTTATTTCTTTAAGGATTCATCAAATAAAGTGTTTTCGTTTGTCACAGTAACGATAAACCAAGTCACCTTTGCATTAATAAAGAAATTTGCCATTTTCCTAATAAAGGGATTTTTGACATTTGAACCACTAACATTAAAGTACGAAAAAAAGACTGAAATAACAGTTTTCTTTAAAATTTTATTGGGTAACTTAAACAATTAATAATCTGTGTTTCTACCGCGAACACTAACAACACAAGAACATCGGTTTGGCATACTCAAAATCAGTTCATCCAAATCACGCTGTGGAATGGCCGCCCATGTTCGTTGCAACAACAAAAAAAGATCTTCTTGCGACTGGATACCCTCCATATTCGCCAGAGCTCTTCTCTGTAGCATATCCCATGCATGCTCAATCGGGTTCAAGTCTGGCGACTGAGCAGGCCAGGGCAGGACATTGATGTTAGCTGCGGCGAGAGTCTGTCTTACAACTCTTGCGGTGTGTGGTCGTGCATTATCATGCATTAACTGAAATAAGGGACCGATTTGCACTTGTAGAGGAACGATGACGTCTGATACAATCGTCTCAGCATAAATTTGAGCGTTGAGGTTGCCTCTGATCCAAATCAACTCAGTTCTTCCGCCGATCCAAATACCCGCCCATACCATGATGGTTCCACCACTATAAGGATGGACTTCCTGGCAGGATTTTAATCGCTGTTGGCGTCCAGGGGTTCTCCAGTGTCGTATACGTCTTGTATCCGGTCTCATACCAAAACTCATCAGAAAAGCACACGAAACGCCATTGTTCTTCTGCCCAATTTCTGTGTTCAAGAGCCCATTGATATCGAATCCTACGATTGTGCATTGCTATAGGTGGTACCCGTAGCGGTCTTCGGGAATGAAGGTTCACTTCATGCAAGCGGTTTCTGACTGTTTGGTCGCTAATTAAGTTCCCTGAAGAGTGATGAAGCCTCACGGCTAACATCATGGCGGTTATTGTTGGACCTCTTCGAGTTAAGATTTGAATGTATCGGTCTTGTCTCCGTGTGGTGCAGCGATACCGTCCTCCATGGCGCTCAGCCACGGTACCAGTGCTTCGGTAACGTGTCCAAAGTCGACTGATAACACTCTGACTTGTATTCAGAGCTAAAGCCACAGTACGTTGCCGGGAACCAGCTTCTATCATTCCCACGGCTCTGAGCATTTCTTCCCTGCTTAAATGACGTCGCCGCTCCATAATAACGTTGGTTTTAATCAGTAGTAGGGAAACAGTAGCACTAATAATGTCTTCAATGCGTTGTATGTTTTTATAGGGAAAATATTGACAGCTGATTTTCACCTTTTACTCGAATTTGATTCACAGTTCCTGATTCAAATTATGAAATGCACCAAAAAGGATCCATATAAATTTATAAAATCATAAATTTATTACAAAGCCACATCTCAATCTCAAGAAATCCGCATAAAAATGCTTGATCCCTAGACACTTTTGATGTGTGTACTTTCTTTTCCAAGGGCAACATTACCTTCATATTGACGGCGTCGCTATGGGGAGTCCCGTTACCGCAGCACAGGCCAACCTCTGGATGAAACAACTTTGAAGACAAAGCAAAGCTGAACCACAGCCCGAAGACTATCAGACTTTGGGAAAGGTATGTAAGGCTATCAGATATTGTGAAGAGCGGCAAGCTGGAAGTGGATCAATATGTACAGCATCTCAACTCCATGCACCCAAATATGAGGTTACATATGAAATGGAGGCGGACAGATCGTTGTCCTTCCTGGATCAAGTGGGTCCCTATCACACTGTGTTTATCGCAAACCCACGCACACGGGCAGATATCTACACGCCACATCGCATGATCATCCTTGTCACTTGCAATCTGTTATGATTTCACTAAAGAACGGAGCCTACGACCTGTGTGACCCTGAGCATCTGAAGCAAGAGCTTGAAAATGTTCAGGAAGTACTGAAATACAACGTATACCAAGATCCAATGGATCGACGACTGAAGCGACTGACGAAGAAATGCAGACATGCGGAAGTAAGTAGACAACCAGCCTACCAGAGGCGAAGGATTTAAATTTTCCAAAGGTAACTCGATACAAAAAAATATCTTGCAGGATACGGTTCTTGAGGGGATAATATTAAGTAACTTGAATTCAAAGGGAAGCGGAAAATAATGATGTTCTAAGAACTCGCCGCCGCTGCAGCCTACCTTCCATTTTGTGACAGACAAGATCGGCGCGGTATCGAGAAAGTACTGCATACCGACTGTCTTCACGCCGAAGGATGTCTTGCCGTTACAAACACCAGGGATCTACAAAATTCATTGCAGCTGTGGAAGTTCAAACATAGGCCAAACGAACGGGTTAAAGAACACATCGCAGCTGTTAAGAATCAACAAACTAACAAGTCCGCGATTGCCAAACATATTATTACAAATCACTAAATCGAATTTTACCACACGGAAAACAGATCGCCACTTTTATTCCAGAGTATAGCGAGAAGCGATTGAAATTAAAAAATCCAAAAATGTTAATCGAGATGGATTTAAACTATATCTGACGTGGAATCTAGTGATTATATTAACGCCACCTCGTTTTAGTTCGCAATCTATAATAGGAATTGGCATTTTTTGTTGTTGTACCTATATTATTTTTTGCTTTGTAGTTACCTTATATTTATTTTTGGAGTCGGTTTTTATTTTTTTGTAAAAAAGTTTTTATGAATGACCAGATAAACAAAAAAGTTTGGCAGATTGGAAGCCAGTCGATTTAAATTCGAGATATAGTTTGGATACCGAGAATGAAATAAATACGGCACAAAATGTTTGGTTTTATTGACAACGTACCGGGAAACAGTTTCAGCGGGCACACAAGTACTCTATGTCGTGCTGACGACACAGCATACTACGCGTCATATTCTGCTCCGCCTTCGTGGGCAGGATATTGAGTGGATATTGAGTTCAAACGCACCAATAACTCAAAGCACACCACCATAACATCTGCGTTTGAACAATCGATCTTATTAAATGATACGTCACTAGATCTAATCTAATGACGTGTCACTAGGTGCAGAAAATTCCTAATAAAAAATATGGGCGGTGTGAGAAAAAAAAGTGTCAAATTAAAGGTCATATGTCAAAATAAAGGTCAAAAACGTGAGTTCGAAACTAAACATAATTCGTATGTTTAAAAAAGTTTGGAGTGCCAAATCATTGAAAAACAACGTTAATAATGAAACAAGTAGTTTTTATTTATTTTATTTTATTAATTAGGCTCACAAAACAAATTACAATCATTAAACAGGTACAACAAGAATTTTACAATAGAAAACTAGATTGTAATTCTAAGCTTGTGCGCACAGTATGCACCATTTATGCTGGTTAGTTGTATTAGTATATAAAAATTACATAATTATACTTAGATAAGTACTTACACTAGTGTTAATGTGTTAGTATAAAAAAAAAACAAAATATGAATTTAAACAAAGATGCATTGGCAAAATAACACATAACTCTATTTTAAATTTTAAAACAGAGCCATGTATCATTCTACCAATGCTTGGAACTATTGAAACATAGCAGACCTTGAATATTTGTCTTGAATTTGTTGAGACTAGTCCTGAATAAATCAATATCTAATTCAGAATGGGGGTTGTGAAAGGACGTATTATTTTTGAAAATTTGGAGGGCAAATAGTTTAGGTGAAGGATTCCTATATTTGTAATGCGTAATGAAACTTAGGGACGACAGTAGATTAGCAGTCTATTTGTGAATGAACAATTTTATAGAGATATATTAATTCTGTACATTGTCGACGAGAGGTGAGAGAGGCTATTTTAAACTTCTTCAGTTTACTAATATAAGAAATAAATTCTCGTCCTAGGTGTAATCTATAGGATAGTATATTTAAGGACTTTTTTTGGACTCTTTCTATGTTTTCATTATGAATTTCACAGTAAGGGGACCAGACTACTGATTCATATTCCAGTATTGACCTAATGAGCGCACAGTATAGAAAAATGAATGTACGTTGATCTTTAAATTTTTTTGTAGAACGCGCCATAAAACCGAGAATCTGGGTAGACTTAGATATGATGTGATCATAGTGAGGACGAAATGTGAGCTTTTCATCAAAATGAACACCAAGATCCCTGACAATAGACTTACGTTGTAACTCTTGGTCGACAACTTTGTAGGTAAATATTTTTTTTTGTTTGACTGTGGTAAAAGAAACAAGGCAACACTTTCCCACATTTAAAAACATATGATTAGAGGTGCACCAATCAGCAACGGTGTTTAGATTTTGTTGCAGCAAAAAGCAGCCGTTAATATTTTTGATGGCAGTAAAGATTTTTAAATCATCTGCATATAGTAGACTAGGACAAGTTATTTTTTCAACTAGATCTTATTAAATCGCCTCGTAAGTATCTAACATTGACTAAAACGTCGTACTAACTAAAAAGTAAAAAAATAAACTAAAAAAACCTGCCTGCAAAAAGACAGAAACACACAAATTGAATATCATACAGTTTGAGACAATAGCTACAATAGCACCAAGGTAAATTTCGCCACCATCTACAATGTAATGTGTGTGTAGCTCAGGTTTGAGTCCGAGTAACGATATTTTTTTTCCCTTTTTAATTTAATTTTTGATTTTGGGTTTTATGAGTCGTGATTTATTGTTTCATATTTTTTATTACTATGTCAGTAAGATCGAAAAATATTATTAAAATTTCATCAGTATGTCATTTTTTCTGATAGATAAACTTTTTAATTGTCATGTCGTTTTCATTGTCATTTTGTTTGTGTACTATAGCGCAATAGATTTTTACTGATAAAAATAAACATTCCCTAACCATTCAAAAAATATTCAAAAATCCGCAATATTAATTTTTAAGTTTTCACTTCTGCCGGCACAGAGTGCCACCCACTTTTTTTTTTAAATTTAAACCTTTATTACTAGATTACTTGAATATTGGAACCGATTTGAAAATTCTGTTTGTGAATTCTTTTTGTCTTTGAAAGGGTATATTTTCAGATTGGTCCCATTGTCATCAAGTTAATAGTCCCATAGTCAAATAATAAAGGCAAACGTGTAGTAATTTGAGTATATTTTGTTGTAATTTTACTCTTAAAAAGCACCATTTAGTGAAGTAGAACTGATGATGAAGACTATAGTTGTCCAGCGGAAGTACTCAATAGTTTTTCGGGTTACGATTCGATTACTTTAAATGGTTCGTCGAGTGTATGACGAACTTCCATCGCATCACGTAATGGAGCTAATAGTCAAGTATTAGGTGAAATCCTAAAAAAAATACGGTAAGTTTGTAAAAGGAACTGAGCAGTTTGGATTAGGCTATTATAACTTAGATCAATTATACACTAAAAACGAAATAATAAAAAATTGTTTCTGAAAAAAATGGCCGAGAAAAGTAGTTTTTATGTTTTTTGGTACTTCAAAATATTTATTTATTTCTGTTGATGTACCTATTTTTTTTATGCTTTTTATATACCTTGTATTTTTAAAGTCGTTTTTTTTTTTGTAAAAAAGTTTTTCTTTTAAGCGATAAGCGTGGTTCGTCAAATTGTTGTCGGTTTGTGTAGCCCATTTAGGAGTCTGCATCATGGGCCATACTATTGCAATCATAGACCGCTCAGCCATAAATAAAATATTTTAGATGTGATGGCCGGAGAGTTAGTTGAGAATAGTGGTGAGTGGGTGCCAAAAATGTCAGTAAAATATGACCCGTTTAAAAGCCCGTTAAAGTAAATACTTCCTAACAAAAAGAGCAAAGAAAAAGTATTCCTGGTTTTTCCCTTGCTTTTTTTATTATTAAAGTAGCTAGCTAGGCTAGTTCTCAGTATTAGAGCGAACGGCCATTTCTCATGTAGCTACCTATCTATACTATGCATTTCAATGTATTCTAAAAAAAATAAAATTACCTAGAACAAAAAGCCTGTGCAGAGTCAACGGTAGATACTAAAACATGGTTATTCATCAAAAATGATTTACAAAAGCTTAGGACCAGGGTTACAATTTACACAAATAGCATGACTATTGCAATATTTACGACTGCCTCTGTGTGTCCGACTGCTATGCAAGAGGGTTCGATTTGCACACGGGACACCACTTTGTGTGATCCACAAATTGTTGTTCCGGGTCCAGGGTGTACTTTGTGCCCCCGCGACACAGGGCCTGTATCCTACTGTGGGAGATCACTTTAAAAAAAAAAAGGTGGTATGACAGTGACAGATATAAACTTAAAACTACGATCCTTTAATAAACCTGCAAAGATTTGTGGGACGTACTAAAGTTTACACACAAAGGAGTGGCGATCAGCGTCAGCTTATATCCAGTGTTATTCGCATAGTTTTTTTTTTATGGCAATTCTGCCGATGTCGTCAATTCTGCCAATGTCAGATGTGCGATGATATTCGCATGTGCATGGTAGTTATCTGCGAAGCCACGAATCCATTTTTGACAATCCGCGAATGTGACACTGCTTGAAAAACCACAAATGTGTCAAAAAATAATTGAAAAAAAAATCTCGCATGCCATCCTACTCTTGTAAGTTTGTGTGTTAGTGTGAACTTGGAGGAAGACAGTAGGAACGAAATGTACTTGCATAGCTGTAACTAAATCTGTTCAGCCCTTAAGCTATGATAGATTAAAGGAACGCACTCACCTACTATAAACCCAGGCTTGCATTTTTAATTTATAGGTAGCTGGGGTCTGTAGGATGCAAGCCGCTTAAAATCGGTAGTTGTGAAGGTGTTTGGGCCCGGCGGCCTCTATTCAGCAGTGTACGTTTTCAGGCTTATGATGATGAAGTAAACAAGTTTATCTCGGTATACAGGTTTGGTTCTAGTGCCTACGACGGTAGATAGATATAATATGATTGTATGCTTAACTACGTGAATATTTTATCTATACATAATATTACAAAGCTGAAGAGTTCGTTTGTGTTTGTTTGAACGCGACAATCTCAGGAACTATTGAAAAAATCTGGAGGATAAATGGAAGGATAGCCCATTTATTGACAAAGGCTATAAGCTGTATTATATCACGCCATGACCAACAGGAGCGGAGCATCAATGAAAAAACAAAATTTACGCATACGAAGTAGGTCAGCTAGTAAAGTAATATTGAATGAAAAAAAAACAGTTGTAAATATATAAAGTGGTAATTAAGTAAGTTAACTTTTTTTGGTTTTTAAATTAGTGCCAGAGAGAGAGATTAGTAATTAGTACTAACTTTTGAAAGCAGGCGCACAAAAATATCAGGTAAGTATCTATTAGAATAAGTATGATTAATAGATTGGATTAAATCCAGCGAAGTATTTTTAGAAGTTAATTGAAAAAAGATAATTAAAAATATTATAACTTCCGTTGACCTGGACAGCACTGGAAAGATAAAGAAATACTTTCCACGACCTAACATTTAGAGTTTAGTGTTGTCACAGAATACCGAGAGTACAGAAGACATTCTACATAGAAAACGTTCTTGACACACGCACGTATAGACATTGCACACCGACTCGAAATCGAAGCATGCCTTTCGAACAAAGTCCACCGATGTAGTCTTAGATTCATGTCCGTGAACGTTGTTAGACCAAGTTGAAACCATCCTCTACATCGTAAAATAAAGGTAGATGGTACATCTCACCCGCCTCCCCCAATCCGAATTTGTTCAGCCTTTTCGCATTGGATTAAGTTATTTACGTATACGTGTTTCATTATTTACAACCAAACACAAATTTTGAATAAAGTAAACCACCAATTTTCACAGATTTTACTTCAAACTGACCGAATTTCATACAAACTTTTTTACCCCCTTAGAGGTCGATTTTCCAAAAACGCTGAAACACATATTTGTATATTTTAGCTTTATAGCTAAATACAAAATTTCACCTATCTAACTTCAAAACTCAAGGAGTTTCAAATAAACTGGCAACCCCTATTTTACCACCATAAAGATTGATTTTCCAAAAACACACTGATACCCGTGATTCTTTATTTTGCACCAAAAATTCAAGTGTGAAATTTATCAGGCCTAATTTTAAAACTCACGGATTTTCATACTATCTTGTGACGGAGTTTGACACAACGTCGTAACCCCCTAGTTTTCCCCACTAGGGGTTAATTTTCCAAAAAACGCTGATTATGTATTTCTTTATTTTAAACGAAAATGCTAAATACAAAATGACACCAACCTAACTTCAAAACTGACGGAGTTTCATACAAACTTTCAATTCCTATTTTACCCTCTTAGGGGAAGAATTTCTTAAAAAACTTTCTTAGTGGATGCCTACAACATAAACGGCATCAACTGCCAAAATTTTAAGTTAGTAACCCCGGCGGTTTAGGCTCTGCGTTGATGCATCAGTGCGTCAGGACAAGTGATTATATAATGTACTAGCTGTCCCGCGCAACTTCGTAAGCGTAATTTTTCCCCGTTTTTGAAACATTTCTCGTCGCTTCTCCGCTCCTGTTAGTCGTAGCGCGATGTTATATAGCCTATAGCCTTCCCTTCGATAAATGGGCTATCCAACAAACAAAAGATTTTTCAAATCGGACCAGTAGTTCCTGAGATTAGCGCGTTTAAACAAACAAACAAACAAACAAAGCAAAGAAACAAACAAACTCTTCCGCTTTTTAATATTAGTACTTATAGATAAATACCATTTTTTTTTCTGGTCGGTTAAAATTCATAAATAATTTCAAAAGTTATTTATTAACAGACAGTGAATGCCAAACCTTGTAAAAACAGGTTAAAGAAATCTTTTTTATTTATTTTTTACTATACACGGACGGAGTCCTGGGAGCAGCTAGTCTACCTCATCCCTTCACACAATACCGCATGAAGAAACACGATATGTTACAGACGTCAGGCCTCATAAAGAAATATATTTTTAAACAATAGCGCTCTTACCCCATGCTCTTCTTTTGTTTAATACAACCTATAAACGACCTTTTCAATTCACGTCGAAGCCGCTATGTTTTCATTGAGACCCATTGCATTAACCATTAGAGTGACACTGCCATTAAAGTGAAATAGATGTAATAGAAAACCTGAGATGTATTTTAAAACGTAGAGCTTTAAGAATACAAGTTCATTTCAGAAAGATAACTTGCTTTATATTTTTCTTTGACAAGGTAATGTGGTACATTAAAAAACCCCTGATACGTGAACTATAAAACAAATAGTTCAGGCGTTACGATACCGATGAATGAAAAAAAACTATTTTAAGGAGTCTTCAAAATGTAGTCCAGGTGTAATTCCTGGACTACATTTTGAAGCCTCATTAAAATAGTTTTTTATTAAAATAGTATGGGGGGAAGGGTGGGGGAAGGGGTTTCAACCCTCAATTTGTATGGTATGCCCTGGATGAAGCCTTACTTGGAAGCGAGCTGCGGTCCATGTCTGAAGCTGTGGCTGTACCGAAATGTCAAATAACTTGGTGTCTATTTCGGACATGCACCTTGAACCTCACAACGTCTTTAACCTACTGTCAGTATTCTGCACTGTGTACCAGCGATCTAAACCGAGAACAACGACAGTGGAAACAATGGTGTTTTGTAACAAACACACGTTTCACTATACATATTAGGTTCTACAAATTATTAACCAAATAAAGAAATATTCTTCGTGTATGGAGAGGTAACAAATTATAATACTTTAGGACATACTTCCACTAAGTGCGATGCGTACTAATGCGATGCGGTTACAGATCGACATTTGAAATCACACGCTCAAAAATGGTGTATTTGACCAAGTAAAATAATGACCAGAATATATTATAACTATTTATTATACGGGAATTAACGAAACCTATTTACCTTAAAATTGCTTGAAGTTTCGACCAGGTTGCACTGGCCGTGGTTCGCTTGTGACCGCGGCCGCTGCAACCTGCAGCCAGTCGAAACGTCAAACAATTTTAAGGGCGTCCTAGTCTATGGTTTATCACATAAGTGATATTTCCTCTGTTTAAGGTCGTAAGTCAAAGCTTAAAATTACTCGTTTTATCATAAACTAAACCAGTAGGCAGCCATCATGAAAAATAAATTCATATTTTGAAAGTCATTTTAGAATATTAACAATTTAAACAACAATTTTGGCGAAATTCCAATATTTTAAGGCTTATAAGTTTAAATTAATGTATTTATTTCCAATTATGCCTGTCTACAGACCTAGTTTATGATAAAACGAATTGATATTAATTTTAAGCTTTGACTCATACAGAAGAGTAATCACTTATGCGCGTTTTTGTGGTAGAATCATCGACTGGGACGCCCTTGAGGTAAATAATGCGCATAGATTCCCGTATATTAAAAAGTTATAATCCTGCAACGCGAAAGTTTAAATGTTAGTATAAGACAATATTACTTAATCACCCTGCCCTGACTGAAAAAAAAAACCGCGCTCAAATTTGTCTATCCATTTAAGCGCTACGATAGGTATACACGCACGAATACTAAACTACACAGATACCATAGCTACATACAAATATTTTTTAAAGGTGTAGGTTAAAAATGAATTAAGTAATCCAATTTAGTAACATTTCACAAATTAGTAACATTTATAAAAATACCTAGACGGTCTATAAAAAAATGTGTTAAGTTTTTTAGTATCTCCAAACCGATTTGAATGCGTTTTTTTATAAACCTGCTCGCTTAAAGAGGCGGTTCTGTTCAGTTCTAATGCCTGGCTATCATTGTGCCTCACAGCTAATAGTGTGTGGAGACCCTTACCAGCATTGTATACAGTAGGTATTATTTATTCCGTACCCATTGTATGTTTACTGGAGTATTACTAATAATAAAACAATCAATTTTTATCTCTTACACATGTCCCGGGCCTGAATATTTATATACTAATATTAAAACAATCAGTTTTAATCTTTTACACATGTTTCAGGCTTTGAATAGGAATTTCGAATAATTATGTTTTTGTACTTGTATTCAAAATACTGTTTATTGGAATGAAAAACGTTATTATATAAGTGCCTACTAAAAATACAGTGAGTACCTATTGTTTTAAATTTCTACAATAATAAAATTGTTGTTTGTACAGAATTTTATCAACTCATTAAGGGCTTCTTAATGGAAAACAGGCTTTGTTTTTTAATGTTTGTTTGTGCTTGTTCTTTGTTGACGCAAAACTCCGTGAATAGATTTTTTTTACTGCTACAAGTATCATTACCATCAGTTAAGTAAAACAGACACAGTTTGACCTCCGTTTTACTAGCCGCGCCATACGTTGTAGAGCTCAAGCAGATTGATCGGAAGAACTGGCGAAGCCGCAGACTTACTTACTTACTTGTAAGCTAAATGTACATGCGCGTGTGGGCGAAACTGACTATATTTGTTTTTTATGTGACTAACGGCCGATCTCAATAACTTACTGACAGTTTAACTCTGCTTCCCGATGTAAACTGCAACATTTACTTATACCGTTACCGTCGTTTCAATTTTAAAAGTTTACGTAAAGTAAAGGCCAAAGGTAAATAAAGTCTCCTCTCTCTAGATAACGTTTCCCTCCCTGGCGTTTAATTTTTGCACGCAGAAAAAAGTCGAATAAAGCAAACAACAAAACGCGATTTGACATTAGTTTCGCGCGTGCATGCGTATTGTTGGTATATAAGTACTGTAAGGGCATGTGGGCGCAATTCGTTATAAAAAAAATATTAATACGTGTAGTTTTTACATGTACTTTTTGTAGTTTATTAATTTTTTTACAAGTCAGTGTTTACAAACGAATGCTGTAGCATTCGTTTGTAAACACTGACTTGTAAAAAAATTGAAACCGATAAAAATATGTACGCGATTTATCTGTAATTTTTTTACAGAGATTCATAGTATTGATGATTTTAATGAAAAATATTGTGACATTATTATAATTACCTGGATGATCGAGCTTCGCTGGGTATTTTTTTAACGATGTTTTCTAAAAATGGTACCTAGCTAGATCGATTTATCGCCCTTGAAACCCCCTGCGTACAACACAGATTCCTGATTTATAAAAACTATGTTTTTTAATTATTGTAATTAAATTAAGACAATTTTATCAAGTTTTCAGATCATAATTTAGTAAATCTATAAATTTATTTTATAATATAATATTTTACTTTTAATTTAATTTTTAAGAATCCGAATTTTCTTTCTTAGGAGGAAAAAATCATCTCCAGCGAGACTTGAACTCGCGACCTTCGGGTTACAGATAGGGCCGGTACTCCCAAGGTCGTGGGTTCAAGTCCCGCCTGACACGATTTTCTCCTTCATATATTTAAATTTATATGTCTAGCATAAAATTAAAAACTCCGATCTTTCTTAAAGATCTGATCTGGCACCGTGTGACTTCTTATTAATCACTAACATAAACCAGCTGATAGGGATACAATTTTCATTGCCGGAAGACGCGCTAGCAGCGTTCGAGAAGGCCGCTAAAGAGGTGTCTGCGGCAGAGACTGGAAAAAATGTTTGAAAAATTGGGTCAGACGTATGAAAATTTTTATAGAGGCCGGTGGAGAGTTCTTTGAAAAGATTTAATTAAAATATTTTATCCATATAAGCCATTATTTTAGTTTCTCAAAACTTTCTAAGTGTCCCACATAGAGTGTTTCAATAAGGCTTATTATAGTCCACCTAAACTACTTATTACTTACTAGCTGTCAAAAGTTTCAAAATCAAGCGATGAACCAACATGAAATACTGATTTACATACTGATTACAGAATAACCGACACAAACTATACAAAATGTCAAAAAAACGAGTTTATTGCGATGAAACACTACTAGGTACTATCATTACAGGCAAGTACTTTAGCTCGTCAGCCCGGAAACTTACGAGTTAGAAGTATAACGGCCGATTTCAATAACCTGTCTATCTGTTAATCTACTTACAAATGATAAGTTAGTTCATAGGATAATCTTTTTTTTTTTTTTTTTTTTTTAACCTTTTATATGTTTATTAAAATTTACAATGTTAATAACTACAAGCTAGATAACCCTACGTACGAACTATATACATACTATTAACATGATTTACAACTTACCTAGTAGACTACAAAAAAGAGTTAGGCGTCAAAGAATTCCTCCCCATCGATGTCTACCGGTATAGTGCCCAGAAGGCTGGCAGCATTGCCTCGTTGTATGGCAATGCTTATTCTCTGTGCAAAGAAAAAGCCAGCCTTCTGGTCACGAGATGCACTGACAAGACGCTGGGAAATGTCTTTGAATAAGAGGCGAGCACTTGGACCCCATGGCCCTAGCGTCTCAACCCCAAACGGCTCAAATATGTAATCTCCGACTAGATTACTATATTTGCGCCGTTTGAGAGTCTCCGCAGATGCAGCAGCAGCGCAGGCACAGCAATGATAAGTAAATCTATTATTTTGGCTTTACTTTAATTTCAATAACTTAGAGAGACTTTCCTACTGATTGATACTATTTATCATTGGGAAGACGGATAGCTTAACCATGATACGAATGCCTATACAAATCGTTCTTACTTGCGTTTCAACTCTGTGGCGCGGTGGGAGAGTGTCCGACTGCTACGCAAGAGGTTATGGGTTCGATTCCCACACGGGACACCACTTTGGGTGATCCACAAATAGTTGTTCCGAGTCTAGGTGTACTTTGTGTCCGTGACTTGTATGTTTGTAAAGTCTCCTGCGATACCGGGCTTGTAACCTAATGCGGGCGTCGTCTTTAAAAAAAATACATTTTCAAGTAACTGTCCGATATCATAGTAATGTCATTCACTTACCTGTCAACTTTGACGGATATATGCAAGGATAAGTGATATTATACCTCTTTTTTCTGCTCTGAGAATTTAACAGACCTACTCGGCCTTTATAGGCATCGGACTTGCAATCGTGAGGTCGCGGTTTCCAATCCTACCCATTATACTACCGACGTGAACCCACTTCTAACACAAGCCATTGAGCTTAGTTGAAAGGGTTAACCACCGTAACTACGCAACGAAGTATATTATGTCAAAGAGCTAACTTCCTGCAATAGTCGAATTGGGTTATGTATAGGCATTTGATATGATTCAAATTCACATATCTATATGTAAGTATGTAGGTACGTTAGCATTTAACTTCAGAACAGTTACAACTGCATATTGGGATAGTCGTGTTTGGAATTGTCAGGCTAAGGTTTGTATCTATGAAAATGTTTCCTTAAACTTAATCAGTAGGTATTTATATCTGTTGCGTTGACAATTTCATATCGATGAGGAATAATTCTTCGACGCCTGAATTGGTTATGGGTGACGTGGAACACACTTAAGCATCCCATTTTTCTAACCCTTTTTTGTCGTTTTACTAGTTAAGTTGTAAGTCATCAGTTCATATTTTTAATTTTATTTTAATTTATATAGTTCTTAGTTAGATTTATTGTACCTGTACGTAATAAAAAAACGACCGAGTTATAGATACGTTACCGTAATGTTCTTTATTCAGAATTGCTTAATCTTGTAATGGAGCATACGATTTCATTTTATTATTAAGAATTAATTAACCGGTCGACTCCTCGATACTAGCAGTCGTCGACTACAAATTTGGAAGAACTAGCTTCCGCTCACGGCTTCGCCCGCGTTATGTTTGAACTGCGATTTCGCCTTTTTTAAGATTTGCTTTAGTCCTTGGCCTACATCATGACAACTATCTGTGTATCAAATTTCAATCCATTCAGGATCCTTATTCACTATCTTTTTTTTTTGTTTTCGCGTCAAGGCCACGATTTTAACTGTCAACATCTTGACATAATGGTATATAGAGGGCTGCGCTTAAAAATGCATCGCGCATGCGCGGTGATACAAAGATGTCCGCGCAATTCGCGCGGGCTTGCCGCAATTACAAATTACAATCTTAAAGGAGCTAAAACTTTCTTTACTGTATCTACGAACCATTTGAGAGCAATTGAACAGAATTTGATAAAATTTTGTACCTACAGTGCTAAATTAAAATCTGTAATGGGTAATTTTTAAAATGATAAAGAACTGCATTCAACGAGTTTCTAAATATCACTTGCCAGAGCCAGGAACCAAACATGGCATATGCACAAAATAAACATGATGTGTTTTAATGATACCGATTAAAATGGTCAATCATACCTAAGGAACAAATCTCTCTAAAAAATATTGCATCTCAAATTTGAGGAAGGCCATGAAATTTAACGCAATGACGCGCAAGACGAAACAGAAGCACTAACTACCTATTGGAAATGACCAAATAGATCAAAATGTGCTTTTAAATAATTTATCATCATACATATCACCTTTAGCAATGGATATACAATTGATTTATGAAAAGATTCAACCTTTGTTTTTTGGCAAATGACGATGTGGCATTGAATTTGAAGTGTATGATTAAGTATGGTTGTTAATGACGTGAAATTATTTATCTGAAATTGTAGATAAAAAATATACTTATATACTATTGAAAACCTACGTTAACTTGTATTTATATTGACTATTAACTTAATCTTTTTATTTTTTTACTACCCTTATCTTTAGATTTTAGATGCAAAGTTTAATAATGAGATTTGTTCCTTACATATGAATAACCTTTATAATCTGCATTATGTACATTCTGAATGTTGGTTTCTACGAGTACATTAAGCGGTTTCGATGGCCGGCTCTTGTATGTCACTTTTAAAAAAAATTATATGGTTAGGTACTTTTATTTCTTAAATTTGTGTTCTCCACGGGTATTGGTTATAATGTGTAAGTATTTGTGTGGCGTACTTGGTTTTTAGAGTTCCGTAGCCAAAATGGCAAAAACGGAACCCTTATAGTTTCGTCATGTCCGTCTGTCTGTCTGTCAGTATATCACAGGCATTGTACTCAAAGACTACATAATGAATGTTGATGAAATTTGGTGAAAAGGTGTCTTGTAGTGGCCGCAACTTAGTTAAAATTTTTTTTTAGCAAAGTTCAACGTCTTTTTCAAAAACGTTTTAAGATTTCTAATAAACTTTTTGATTGATTGAATATTTTTGGAAATAATCGTATGCATCTCCCCCCCCCCCATAACGTTTTAACCGTGTTACTAAAAATTATGGAAAAAAATCACAAAAATATAATGGATAAGATCAAGAATGGAGAAGATAAGAAGATGAAAATGATGACAATAGACTAATATATTTTGACATCCATATTTCGCTCCACCCCTCCCCTCGGTGGTGGTGGTTATTTACTAACATTAGATATAAGCATTGTACTAACAATATGGATCTCTGTAATCTGCTAATAAACAAATTGAAATAATGTACCGATTGCAGTAATGATCTATTGCCATTGGACAGTTGAGCCCATAGTTTTCCTCCCTGAACAAAGTTCAGGATACGCGCCCGATTTTGTTGCGTAATATTTTAAAATGATTATATCTCCCAAGATATTCATTGAATGCTGCTCTGCTCCTATTCATTAAAGCGTGATGTGATCGAGCGAGCAAGCAAGCAAGAAAACAAACAAACGCTTCAACTTTATAATATTAGTAGGTATCGATGTTTTGTAGACTTTTAAAAAATACAACTTTTGAAGAAGGGTACAAGCCCTGTGTTGCGGGGTACTTACAAACGTACAAATCACGAACACAAAGTATACCCAGACTCAGAATAATAATTTGTGGATTACACAAACTGGTGTCCCGTGTGGAAATCGAACCTACGACCTCGTGCGCAGCAGTCCTAGCCACCGAGGCATTCATTGAACATTTCGAGAAACCAAAACCTCATAAGTAGGATAAGTCGTGATACCGTTTGCAGTTGGTAAGTTGTATCAGCTTATCTCAAATGTTAGTATTATGAGGCACGCCACGTCCAATTGCGCAAACGCTTAGAATCTCGAATATATTGCGTAAGTTTGCATCAAGGAACAGTTTTGGTGCACACAAGTGATGAGAGCTAGCGGTTTTGAGCGATTGACCAGTCAGCCCCTTAGAATTGAATGATGTCGCGTCGTTATGCGTGCAAAACCGCGAAAATTTAAATTTGGGTTTTTAGATATTTTTCAAACGCTTCCTGGCTTTACCTTGGTAATTCGATCGTCATTTAATTCGATTAGCGTTTATGCTACTTGTGTAAGGGGGCAGTTCGTCCTTCATCGACAGCGTTTGTGTTTGCCGATTACTAATGAGGTTAGATCTGAGGGCCCGTGCCCCCTTTGTTGCGTGTCGGATCTGACACGCAACAATTTAAACATCGTTCAACCAAACCACAAAAATAGGATGCTCTAGTGAATGTTCCGCCACTAGAGCACCTGATTTTTAATAGGTGTGATGTTTAACTGACATTGTGTTGTTCGGTTTTTAAATTGTCGCGTGTCAAATCCGACACACGACAAGTGGGAACGGGGTCTTCATGACCTGGCTACACGTTCCGTCATACCTGTGAGCATACCTGCACAGACCAGTTTGCGCAGTTAAGATCGCACGTGTAGACGGTATAACGGTATCTTGCGCAGGCCCGGAAGCGCGGCTTGGGTAATCGTAGACATACTGAAGATTGAACTGCATAATTTTGGTTTGCACGGTTATACTTGACGTGTGGCCGGTTATTCAAGCCAGTCTCATTTTGTTTGACACTGAGGTTTTTTTGGTCAGTATTCATGAGCTTACCTGCACGTGTGGCCACTATACGGTGTTCCGTCTATTTTGTACAGTTAGTTTAGGCAGGCAAGACGGAGCGTGTGGCCGGGACTTAAGAATTAGACGGCGGTGACCAAGATGTCACGCTTCCTATACGTGCAACGCAGCGCTCGAGCTATTTTGAATTCTGCACGAGTTCCTTTGGATGCAATCAATCTCGCTTAAGTGTATGCATACATATACGTGTATATACAAGGGAACTACTCTAAAAAAATATGTATCTCAAGATATAATTCTACTGCTTTTTGTCAACGTAAGTAATATTACACCCTAGCAAAATTACAGCTTTCATTAGAAAACTGTAATTTTGTTATCTACTATTTACTTTTGAATGTCAATTGCAATTCGCCAAAGAATGCAAATTGTAGGATTTCATCTACTTATGACTTTTAATTCTATCACTTAGTTTAGAACGTTTTTGATCATCAAGTTTAGGCGACAGTACAATCAGATAATGTATCGGCAACTTATTCAGTTACTTACTTTAGAAACATTGTAGCATTAGATAGATTCGCCACAAATGTCATTCAATAGTTTTGAAATTCCGTTGTTGATGATGAACATTTGTCGTTGAATGTACATATTACTAGTACTAACTAAAGCGCTTATTACACTACACTGAATTAAAACAGCCCAACTCTACAAATTCGAAATACGTTGCTGGTTGGAATAAGGATATTGGATGGAAATATAACACCAAGCCAGCGATGTAGGTATATTGATTTAACCTACTCTGTATCCCACCGTCGTGCGAGCGACTCCCAGTTAGCTGATTTCTGGGGTAAAATGGGTTTCAAAGTAATCAAAAAGGATATGAACAACTGCAATATAGAATACTGACAAGCGATATAGCTCCACCCGCTCTCGCTTTCACTTATAACTCGCGCCAACTGACATCTACATGTAATGGTGATTCCATTCATGACGTTCGCACAATTTCTCCTCATCGACGCTGTTTAGATTACAGAAGTACTCTTGTGTACAGAGGTGTTAATGTTTTAGACTGGTCAAACGAGAATCAGAACTCCCAAGACGTAGTGAACCAGAGAAAAAAAAAGATTAAACGTGATTGTGACTTTTTAGTAGTTACAAGTGTTATGCAAATTTGGCATTAAATGTAACTTATCACAAGTGGAACTTTTGCTTAGTAAGAGAATAAGGAATTGTGGTTTAAAAACACAAAGATGTATTATATCTATTTAAAGATATATTGAAACGTATTTTTATAAAATACTAGCGGACGCCTCGCGGTTTCACCCGCGTAGCTCCCGTTCCCGTGGGAATACATGGATAAAAAATAGCCTATGTCACCCGGGCTTAGTGTAGCTTCACAACTATAAAAGAATTTTTCAAATCCGTCGAGTAGTTTCGGAGCCTATTCGATACAAACAAACAATCAAATGTTTCCTCTTTATAATATTACTAGCTGTCCCGCGCAACTTCGCATGCTTAAATTTTCCCCGTTTTTGCAACATTTCTCGTCGCTGCTCCACTCCTATTAGTCGTAGCGATGTTATATAGCCTATAGCCTTCCTCGATAAATGGGCTATCCAACAAAAAAAGAATTATTAAAATCGGTCCAGTACTTTTTGAGTTTATTCGTTACATACAAAAATACAAATCTTTCCTCTTTATAATATTAGTGTAGATGTAGATGTAGAAGTGTAGATTAGTATTAGTATAGAAGTATAGATTCCGTTTTCTTGCTTCAGAGGATTTTAATTCAATATCGATCAATATCATGGTCTTTTGTGGATCCGTACGTAACTAACTTCAACGTACAACCATGTCAAGAATGACAGTTCAAACGATCGCTCTGACAATCAGTCGGTCGATAAATTGCTCTTGCTTTGAACTTTAGGGCAAAGGAATGGTAATACAACGAACTATGTGAAGCTTCGAATTCAAGAATGCTTCTTCGATGAATTTTGAACCAATTTACTAGCAGCGTTATGAGGTAACATATTTTCGATAAACTAAATTGTCTAGATTTACTTTCTAAAATGTTCTAAATAAGGATAATACTTATCTTATGAATTAGAAATAAAAAAATAAATTTTAAAAAGTATATAGTATAAATAAATTTATAATACTAAGTTCATTGAGATTCAATAATGCCTCCGACTGCATGATATTACCACAGTAAAGTTAAGTAGGGAATCTTGTTTGCATATTTTTTGCACAGGCGGGTTATTTTATTTATTTTTTTCCGTTTAATACTACTCCTAAATCGATAAAGATGTGCCTTTAATATTTGAAAAGTTTCCTCGATTTCTCCAGAATACATCAGATCTGATGAGAAAGTATGCCCACTCTTTTAAACACAAAAAAAAACATACAGTCGAATTGAGAACCTCATCCTTTTTAGAAGTCAGTTGATAAAGTTTGTTGTAGCGTACATTGTCACGAGAACTAAAAGCGTATGCCAAATTTCAGCTCAATAGCTTTATTATTTGTGGTTGAAATACTTAGTGCAAATTTTCAGGACATGTTCGAAATCAAAAACATCGAACATATACCTATTCCAAGTGGTGCCAACTTACTACGAAATAGAAGAGGTTAATTTAACTAGCGAATGTTTTAGGTTTGTTCTTAATTCTATTGACAAAGTACAAAAGTGTCTGTCCATGGCATAGTAGAAACGAATAGAATTGAATCTAAAATTTTATTATTAGTTTTGTTTAGCTAATTCAACAGTTTTAAAGATGTTATCATGTGGTATGGAGGAGCCTATCTCAAGGAGTTATTTGTATTCTGTTTTTCGCGGTCTTGCAAAGATTCGAACACTAATGTGAGTTTGAGGGACCGTCAGCACATATCAAATGGAATGTTTTTTAAGAGAAGTCCTTTTTGTAGTTTTTGAGATGAGTGACGAATGTTCGCGAGACTACGTGTAGTTTCGTACATTATAAAGTAGCTAGGTATCGTAGATTAGTACATTATAAAGTAGAAAGGTATGACTAAAAACTGATACCTACTGTTTTGAAAAACACAAATGTGTACTCGTATTTACAAAATCAACTGTCGTCCCCCGTGGTATCACATTGGGGATTATGACTGTCTGGTCAAATCAGTATATTTTCGTGAAATATCAAAACGACACGCTCTTTAGAATACTTATATGAAATACTGAGGCGTGACGTTACAACTCGGGATCTTCAAATCATTACTTATACTAAACTACGCGTAGTCGGTTTCGTACATTATAAAGTAGCTAGGTATCGTAGGTTAGTACATTTTAAAGTAGCAAGGTATGACTAAAACTGATACTGTTTGGAAAAACACAAATGTGTACCTCGTATTTACACTCGTATTTACAAAATCATTCGCGAGTGTCGTCCCCCGTGGTCTCACGTTGGGGATTATGACTGTCCAGTCAAATCAGTATCTTTTTATTTAATCTCAAAACGACACGCTCTTTAGAATATATGAAATACTGAGGCGTGACGTCACAACTTGGGATCTTCAAATCATTACTTTTAGTATTTGTTTTGGTGATTATAAATTCTTATAGACGTTAAATTGTAGAATAACACATTTACACAGATCTTTTTATGACGAACTATTGCCTGATTACTGAAAATGAATTTATTTTCATTGCAGTCATCATCCTAATTATACTAAAACAAGTTTGTTATTAAACATTTTACATCATGCGTGGATGTAAAATGTTTAATAACAAACTTGCTTAGCAATAACTAAAAGTGTAAAAAGTGTCAAAGTTAGGTTTGAAAATTGCTAAATAATTTATTCTGTGCACATTCCATAGCTGATTATACGATGTAATATGTTTCGTAGTTACTTTGTGCTACATAAACAGTTTACAGTGTTAAATATTAACATGGAAAAGCGAAATATTATTGTTATGTTACCAGGCCACTCAAAACTTTTGTATTTATAAGGCTACTTGAAATTATGTATATTAAAATATTTGGTTATTTAAAAGTAAAAATACCATTGTTCGAATTTCGAGTTTCAGTCCACATTTTTTTAAGACGCAAATAATTATCTTGTCTCATTTCAAAATGAATCTGCATCGAGGACAGTTTCGTGTGATGATTTTCTACGATTTTAAATTTATGAGTTATTTTATCGACTTCAAATGGCTTTTATGGATGGAATGCAACCATCTACCGTAGGCATAGCGAGTTCAAGCTAGGTCGCCTTACTTTGGGGGATGAACAAAAGAGTAGTCGTCCTACGACGGCTGTCACGCATAAAGGTGTGCTGGCAGTAAAATAAATAATTTAAGAAAACGGGCGAATTATATACGAAAAAATTCAGCATACATTGCAGATTAGTTCGGGAAGCGTTCAAAAGATTCTACACGAGTACCTTCACATATGGAGGATAGTTTCGCGCTGGTGCCGCTCAATCTCACCGAAGGTTAGAAGTGGTGCCGTGATATGATTAAAAAATTTGAAGCAGGCTCGTCTCGGCGCGTTTACGACATTGAGAAACAAAGCGTCAGTCGACAGTTTGGCTGTTTCAAAACAAACCAACGCCTATGAAAGTAAAGCGATCCAAAAGCGCAATTAAAAAATTTTATCGCTAGTTTCTTCACTTTGACGGGGTATCTGGTTTCAATTCTATTACGAGACCAAAGCAGCATCAACGCTGAACGGTATACCTGTCACAAAATGCTTACCAGAAATTTTGTGTGCAATGAGCAACAAGCGACCGAACACCGAGCTCTGAGGGGTACTTTTTCACCATGTCAACGCGACCGCGCACTCAGCGCTCAAATGAGGGACTTCGTGGACACCACACCGGTCAGAGTCTTGGGTCACCCTCCTTACAGTCCTGATTTGCCACCGTGTGACTTCTTTTAATTCCCTAAAATAAAAAATCAGCTGAAAGGTAAACAGTTTTTATAGCCTGAAGACGGGCTAAAAGCGTTCGAGAAGACCGTGGAAGAGGTGTCTGCGGTGTACTGGAAAAATGTTTCCAAAATTGGTTCCGACACATGAATCTTTGTATAGACGCTGGAAGAAAGTTATTTGAAAAGATTTAATTTAAAAAAAAAATGTGATAAGTAATATGTTTCTCAAAACTTTCTGTATGTTCCAGGTATATATTTAATTCACGAATGTTGGAGTGCCGTGAAAACCCTACAATTTGATTTGTTAGTAAACATTTGAAATTGTGCCCGGCTTTAGTAGTACGCACTAATGGACCAACGGTTTATATGGTTGCCGTAATGACTTAAGCTTTCAAATAAACAAGAAATATTCGAAAACTTAGGTACAGAAACACAATTTCATTTATTTCTAATTTTAATTATTATAGTTTGTTGGCCAACAAACTCAATCTATACTAATATTAAAAAGCGGAAGAGGTTGTTTGTTTGTTTGTTTAAACGCGCTAATCTCAGGAACTACTGGTCCGATTTGAAAAAATCTTTTCTTGTTGGATAGCCCATTTATCGAGGAAGGCTATAGGCTATATAACATCGCGCTACGACTAAAAGGAGCGGAGCAGCGACGAGAAATGTTGCAAAAACGGGGAAAATTTACGCATACGACATGCGCGGGACAGCTAGTTCAATATATATACTAGCTGTCCAGCGCAACTTCGTATGCGTAAATTTTCCCCGTTTTTGCAATATTTCTCGTCGCTACTCCACTGCTATTTGTCGTAGCGCAATGTTATATAGCCTATAGCCTTCCTCGATAAATGGGCTATCCAACAAAAAAAGAATTTTTCAAATCGGACCAGTAGTTCCTGAGATTAGCGCGTTTAAACAAACAAACAAACAAACTCTTCCGCTTTTTAATATTAGTATAGATACGGGTCTTCAATTTTTAAAATGAAAGACTGTCGAGGCGTTGAGCTGCATTAGTCTGTCCTTAACTCTATTCTCGACACGTTTCGACCATATTACGACGGCTCTGGTACATCATCACGAATCATCCTATATCCGCTAATTCCCACGACTCGTGTCGAGAGAATATTTGATACTAGCTGTCCCGCGCAACTTCGTATGCGTAAATTTTGCCCGTTTTTGCAACATTTCTCGTCGCTACTCCGTTCCTATTAGTCGTAGCGCGATGTTATATAGCCTATAGCCTTCCTCAATAAATGGGCTATCCAACAATTTTTTTTTTTTAAATCGGACCAGTAGTTCCTGAGATTAGCGCGTTTAAACAAACAAACTCTTCCGCTTTTTAATATTAGTATAGATACGGGTCTTCAATTTTTAAAATGAAGGACTGTCGAGGCGTTGAGCTGCATTAGTCTGTCCTTAACTCTATTCTCGACACGTTACGACCATATTACGACGGCTCTGGAACATCATCACGAATCATCCTATATCCGCTAATTCCCACGACTCGTGTCGAGAGAATATTTGATATTAAAACGATTGAACGATTGATAGCCACAAATTGTAACGTGGATGTAACACTTTCGTAGTGCAGTGTACTGGAGATACAATCACAATGTTGCGTCACTCGTGACCTCTCGACGCTTCCGGCAACCAAGTCGGTGGACATCTTCCCTTATATGTTATACTGTACGCAACTGTTATAGGAACATACTTACATTCAAATACTCTAATGCTACTTGATTATAACTGCAGATGGTGGTTTAGCCGACTAGCCAACTGACCTACAAATCGCCGTAGTCGTTGTTCTTTATAACGATACAGATCTGAAAGTGCTAATGTTTGTGTTCTTTTGCTTCCCCTGCAAAGCCCCGGGCAGGTAAAGCGCCTGCTGATCAGATGGCCTATGGTGACCGAGACCAAGGATCGATGGCAGGACATCTATAAGCAAAGTTAGGCTTACAGTGTTTTATATTTCTAAGTAGAATAGGAGTCTTTGTTGCAGAGTACACAGCTATTAAAATATGGCTATTGCCCAAAAGCTATGACCAACCCGGAGGCCAATTCACGTATTGAAAGCAGTGCAGTTACAATGCAGTTAGTTTCGAAAAAAGCCATTTTCTTATTCTCGTTACTTTGGGATGGATCTCCACTTTACTAGAATGCAGCTATTGCGCTTTCGGGACGCATTCTTGACCCAAACGTACTTAAGTTCGAACCCAAAGTTACAAGAAGACGAAACGTTGGGTGGCCGTTTTAATCCAAACTTAACTGCAACTGCACTGCTTTAAAATTGGCCCGCTGAGAACGTACACACAAATTAAGCGGTGGGAAATTTATATTTATATGTACGGCATTGTTTTTATAATATTTTTTTTTATATTTTTTTTTTCTTTACTCATTTTCTTGCTTATAGTATTAGAAGTATAAGTCGAGTAAGCACCCACCTTAAACAGTTCTCTGCATCACCCTAAGGTTGACTGGTAAATAATGCCTAAGGCTTTAAGTCCATCTTTGTTAAAATTTTGTGTGCAAGAAGTTAAATAAATAAAAAAAAAATGAAAGAAATTCTGCCGTTAACCGAAGACCAACTAATGGAAGCGTGTAATAGAATTGGGAACAAACATTGCCCTAAAAACTATTCTTAAAGGTCTACGACACATACCTCAGAGAAGGTATTTTCCCTCGAAAATGGAAGCAGCAGGAACTTGCGCTTCTCCCTAAAAAGAAGAAATCTCCAGACGAATCATCAACTTATCGCCCCCTCTGCATTAAATTAAAGTCATCCAAGTGGGCGATGCTGCGAGTGAAATCTATCTTTTATTTATAAAAATTATACCAAATCTGTTTCTAAGCGCAAATCTTGATAATGACTGAACCTATTCGTCAACTTTTTGTTGAAGTCCGAGGATTAATTGAAAAAAACATCGGAAAAACGCAATACTACATATTTTACTTAAACTCAAACTTGACGGCGGCAAAGCCGCGGGGAAAAGCTAAATATAATGGGAAAGTAATTCTGTCTATGTGTTAAGTCTTCACACTTAAACCGCTGAACCTATTGAAATGAAATTTGTTATGGAGATAGGACAAGTCTCGGGAAATGACTTAGGTTAGTTTTATCGCGATAACCAACATTCATGCGGGCGAAGCCGCGGGCAAAAACTTAGAAATAATAATATCCTGGAACGACTCACACAACATCATCTGATCCCAAACTAAGGAGAGCTTGTACTATGGCAACCAGGCAACTGATAAACATACATAAATAATTAAATACATACTTAATATAGATAAATTACACCCAGACACAGAATAAACCATCGTGCTCATTACACAAAGTTTTATCCTCAGTAGGGATCGAACCCACAACCTCTTGTGTAGCAGTCGGATACACACTCCCACCGCGCCACAAAGGCAGTCAGTGTAAATATTAAGTACCAAAAAGTGTACATATTAAATTTATAGCAGTGTAAAAATTAAATATCAAATTCGTTACTTTATAATCACTCATTTATAAACAAATAAGATGTAATTATAAAGAAACTGTCTTGCTTATAAGTTCAGAAACAATTTTAAATAACGAAATAGGGATAAAACTAAATTTCACGACAAAAGGAATCCTAGTGTGAGGTTCAGTGACATTGCATTTTGAGGACGTAAGTTTTCACTTTTAAGAGTACTTAATAGCTAGATAGATCAGTATCAACCAAATCAACTGACAAGGACAAGGGGTGACCCTGTCACATTAACCAGTGTAACCCCGATTTAATCAGTTAAATAAATATAATTGAATTTTTGACTACAAATATAATAAATAATGTGTATAGGGACCTATCATTTAAGTACCTATTGGTGTGTGGGTTATTAGGTAACTCCTATCAGTACTTACATCTCTATGATTTTTTATTTTTATTAGATTCGGACGTAGACACGGGCAAGGCAATTTAATTTATATTATACTAGCTGTCCCGCGCAACTTCGTATGCGTAAATTTTCCACGTGTTTGCAACATTTCACGTCGCTACTCCGCTCCTATTAGTCGTAGCTCGATGTTATATAGCCTATAGCCTTCCTCGATAAATGGGCTATCCAACAAAATAAGAATTTTTCAAATCTGACCTGTAGTTCCTGAGATTAGCGCGTTTAAACAAACAAACAAAGCAAACAAACAAACTCTTCCGCTTTATAATATTAGTATAGATTTGCAACATTTCACGTCGCTACTCCGCTTCTATTAGTCGTAGCTCGATGTTATATAGCCTATAGCCTTCCTCGATAAATGGGCTATCCAACAAAATAAGAATTTTTCAAATCGGACCAGTAGTTCCTGAGATTAGCGCATTAAACAAACAAACAAAGCAAACAAACAAACTCTTCCGCTTTATAATATTAGTATAGATATATGTTACGTTTTCAATATACCAATTTGTAAGTTTGGAGTAGGAACAAATCTATATTCCTAAATCGTTTCTACAATAATAAGAATGGAAATAATGGCTTCGTACAACGCGTGCTCGAACATTGAACACAATACAAATTCAATAGTAAGTCTAATGCGAGCTGCACACAGACGCGCTGGAGCACGTCGACGTTCGATAAACGCGGGCAGAGAATTTACACGATTAAGGCCCGTAGCTTATAAAATTCTATAAGTATTATATTTCGGAGGAGGCTTTATAACCTATAGTCTAAAAAAAAAGTTATGGCCAGAGTGTATGGGAAAACTGAGTCGTGGTTTCAGTATTATGTTTAAGTTTTTAACAATACCTATGTATTACTCAATTTGCATAGAATAAATTATTTATGATTTAATAACTTTCATTTTAGGTATTTAGAAATAATGCAGCCCAATATCTATGTGTGTGTTTATATGAAGCTTTGATTTGGTACTCTTGGTGTTTTGTAGTTTAACTGCCCACGGCGTTCTCGCAATTACCATGACACATGTATCAAGTTCTACATTGTATAGTGTAAATGTTACGCTCCTATAACAATTACAGAATTGTATAACTATAATCATACTTATATCTAAGGTACCTACCTATCTAACAAATGTGGATAGTCACATCATGGTTACAGCACGAACTATGTGGGGATTTGTCTCCATAATATGTTTTTAATTGAGGTCAGTGATCCTCAGGTCTTTAGATGGGTGACCGTTTTCTAAAACATGTACCGAACAGAAAGATACGATCAAATTTATGCTCGTCACATACACGCGGAGTTCCCGTATAATGTGCGTTAGTTCCTGTATAATAAAAAGTTCTAATCATGCAACGCGAAAGTTTACTAATGTTAGTACGACGCGGACCGTTTCGATGGTCGCTATTAACAATTTCGGTTCTGTAAAAAGACTACTTTACAGTAGAACGGTTAAAAGTTTGTTTTTACAATAAAAAATATTTAAGGGACTGTGGATGTTGAAATTCGCACTGATTATTTTTTAGATGTATACTACCTAAGTTCTGAAATAGATAGGTACTTTATAGAATAAATTGAGAGTTTAGGAAATAATGTAATACCGACATTTTTACAAGGACTACGTTCTGGGTGAATTGTCAGTTGTGACACTTATGATAATTTTGTATATTTTACAGTAATATAAGTAGATAGTGATCTAGTCAACATTTTCAAATGGAGTTTAGAAATTATTTTGTCGTATGTGTTTGTATTACAAGGGTAAATTGATAAAATATACTTCATCTAATCAAGTTGTACGTACAATTATGAAACATTGTAACAGTTTATTATAAGATAAATGATACAGTACACTACCAATTAGTTGTAGATAAAATAAACGGAAAGGTCGATCCATCTCACTAGAGACTTACACACCCACGTTTCGTCTTTCGGCTCGAAGTCCCAATCGTGAAATCTTCCCCCATCAGCAATGTCTTGCTCACTGCCACTTAAGTCGAGCATTTTAGCGCGATATCAGTGACATTTTTCTCCGAATCTCTTTGTTCTTAATTTGATCTCACGGAGAAACTCCGAGCATGGCCTCTACAACAGCCTCTGGGTGATCTTCAGCTGTCTTATAAGGCCTTTGTAAAGGGCCACGTCTTAGTGCCATAAGTAATCACTTATTGGTCAAAACGCGGTATTTGGGACGAAAATATTTTTCGTACCTTCCCTAACGCTGTCAGCCAGGTTCTTCTACTGATCTCTTACTTGAAATTTGACTCATCGAGCTAAATTGTTTTCCTCAGGTTCAGGTATTCATTTACAACTTGAGTGTAGAGTGTATAGTTTTTTTTATACTACAAAATGAAGAGACGAGCAAGTCGTGCGCCTGATGATAAGCATCACGCTAGCCCATTTTTGTTTGTTTGTTTGTTTTAACGGGGCCGCAATGTCGCAGTTAGCCCCTTAATTGGGCCATTGTGCGTACGTTGTAATGTGTCAGTTCTTTTCATTCCAGCCAGCCCAAACACTCCCAGAAGTCCAGCATTCCCCGCAGGTTGCTGCAGGCTTCAGGGAGGGATGACGGTGTTTTTAGGAACTGTGCCCGGTGCTCGGCCACACAGGTATATTCCATGATTACATGCTTGGGCGTCTCCTCATGCTCCATGCATCCTCTGCACAGTGGGCTATCTGTGAACCCGATGGTGTACAGGTGCTTGTTTAAGGGACAATGGCCTGTCGGGATGCCTATTGCTTTTCGCAGTTTGTCCCTGTTTAGTCTGATTAGATTCCGAGCGCAATTTCTGGGCGCTGTTGGAATCGCCTCTTTCGCTAGCCTATATCAGTATCAATTTCACCGAAATCTCTGAATGTCAACGTACCGAGCTCCTCATTTGAGACATTAGTTCAAGTCTCATTTGCTCAGTAATTACACTTGCTAAAGTGCCTCCCATCTAAACACAGTGATGTGTTAACAGTACTATTACACAGGAGAATAACTGACACTTGTGTTACCCTCCAAGACAGCCTATAGCTTAGACCTGATTCCGACTGTTACGAGAGTGGGATCTTTATCTTATTCATGTTTATTTTAAAACCCAATTGTTAGAAAACTCTATTGAGCTTTGCGCTAAAGTCTTCCATAGTCGAAGGTATAATGCTGTTAATGTTTTCAGTCAGCACTTTGAAGACATCTTCTAAGGCGGCAGTGATTGGAGAAATTACATCTCGTTGTCTTCCTCCTCACCTGAAGTTGAACAGGTTTCAAGTTCTGGTCTTGTAATCATACAAACACTTTTGTACTTTGATGAACCGGTCGAAGGCTTTCCCATAGTCCACACGTCAATCGTAATAGTAGGTTAACTTGCGGCAGCGTTATGGTTTTTAACTCTGAACCTTTTCGAAAATTGTCTTATTCGAAAGGCTGGAAGTCTACGAATGTACGTGGCAAAACTATTCGTAATTACTCTCAATTGGAGTCCGAGTCACAGAGACTCTGGAGGCAGGTTTTTGATTTATTTAAATAGTTTTTTGTTTAATACTTTTTGTTGATTAGTTGTAAGACGTAACGTAATAACAATAACTTAGTAAGAGAAAATAGTTGGTAACAAACTTTTAATCGCTATATATCCTAAATGATTATTTTAAGTGAAAAAAATATTCAAGAAACTTCATAATGATTTTAAAATACCTATACGATGACATAGTTTGTTGACTTTATTTTTTTTTTTACAATATGGTGTCTGGCTGTCGCCATTGTGAATTTTGATTGCTGTCATATATTTAGTGACACTCGCAAGATTGCTACAAATTCATTGACGTATGAATCATCAAAATCGACCCACGTGGTCTATATAGTGCCACAAAGAAACACATACATACACACTCGTCAAACACATAACCCTCCTCCACAGTCGGGTAAAAAGTGAATATTGGTAAAAAAACATGTCCGACATTATTAATAGGGACCATCGGTTATTATCTAATTTTATTTATATCTAAGCTAAGGTATTTGACTAGGAACCCTTGCTCTGGGCAAGGGTTCTCAGTCAAATACCTTTTATTTTACGGAGCCCCATGTCCACGACGTGTATGAGTAATTTCACGGAACCCAACTTTTATACAGAACCCCTAGGTTCCGCGGGACCCACTTTAGAAATCGCTGCACTAAAGTTTCGTGATGTTTCGTTTCGTTGTGAAAAAAATATTCAAAGAAAAAATGTATGCGATGATAAGCCAATCGAATTAGCACCACGGGAGATGCAACAGGTCACTATTCGTTATTGAAAGCCGAAAATAACGCTTTATCTAATATATAAAATTCTCGTGTCACAGTTTTCGTTGCCATACTCCTCCGAAACGGCTTGACCGATTTTGATGAATTTTTTTGTGCTTATCCGGTATCTATGAGAATCGGCCAACATCTATTTTTCATACCCCTAAGAGTTTGTTTGTTTGTTTGAATGCGATAATCTCAGGAACTACTGGGCTGCACTGAAAAAAATATTTTATTGTTGGATAGCCCATTTATCGAGGAAGGCTATAGGTTATAACATCACGCTACGACCAATAGGAGCGGAGCAGCAATGAAAAATGTTATAAAAAAAAGGAAGAAAAAAGGGAAAATTACAATCTATTATTCATGCCCCTAAGTGATAAGGGTTATCCACCCCAAACATTTATAACTATACTACGAGTATAATATTAGAAGAGAGAGAAGAGTTTGTTTGTTTGTTTGAACGCGATAATCTCAGAAACTACGGGTCCAAATTGAAAAAAATATTTTACTTTTAGATATGCATTCGAGGAATGCTATAGGCTATAAAACATCGCGCTACAACTAATGGGAGCGGAGCAGCAAGTAAAAATGTTTGCAAAAATGGGGAAAACATACGCAGACGAAGTTGCGCGGGTCAGCTAGTGCTTTATATATATCTCTGACTATAATCTATATCTATACTTCTATACTATCTATACTAATACTAATACTAATAACAATATTATAAAGAGGAAAGATTTGATTGTTTGTTTGATTGTTTGTTTGTATTGAATAGGCTCCGAAAAAAAAATTCTTTCATCGTTGTGAAGCTACACTAACCCCGGGTGACATAGGCTATTTTTTATCCCTGTATTCCCACTGTAGCGGGAATTACGCGGGTGAAACCACGAGGCGTCCGCTAGTAATCCCTACTAATATATAAAATGTGAATGTAAGTTTGTTTGTTACGCTTTCATGCGAAAACTACTCAACCAATCATCATGAAACTTTGTACATATATTCTTGGAGGTATTAGAAGTAACATAGGATTATAAAAAAAGGGGAAAATTTACGCGGGACTAGGGCGCTAGTAATATTATAAAGAGGAAAGATTTGATTGTTTGTTTGATTGTTTGTTTGTATTGAATAGGCTCCGAAACTACTGAACGGATTTAAAAAAATATTTCATCGTTGTGAAGCTACACTAACCCCGGGTGATAGGCTATTTCTTATCCCTGTGTTCCCACGGGAACGGGAACTACGCGGGTGTAACGCGAGGCGTCCTCTTGTAAAGTATATAGTAACTAGTAACATATTAGTACGCTGTACTGGCCACCCCGTAAAAACTGACAGCAATTTCAAATTCCGAATCGAATGACCGTCCTGTGATTTTTTTTTGCACTTATCGCAAATGGCCGTTATTGTAATCCTTGTTACACAAATATAGACTTACATATGATTTTGGTGTGTTTCCTGTTGGTCTAGTGGTTAGTGACCCTGACTGCTAAGCCGGAGGTGGCCGGAGGTGGTAAGCCGGAGCCGTGGGTTCAATCCCTATCCATATTTCCTTGGTCGTGTAATGGCATATAGTAGACATTTGGTACTATGGCAGGTGAAATACCTAGGTATGTGACTATATATATCAGTTACTAGCTGTCCCGCGCAACTTCGTCTGCGTAAATTTCCCCCGTTTTTGCAACATTTATCATTGCTCCTCCGCTCCTATTAGTCATAGCTTGATGTTATATACCTATAGCCTTCCTCGACAAATGGGCTATCCAACAGTGAAAAAAGTTTTCAATTCGGACCAGTAGTTCCTGAGATTACCGCGTTCAAACCAACAAACGAACAAACAAACAAACTCTTCAGCTTTATAATATTAGTATAGATAGACTATTCGCTGCTAATATCATTTTTATAATTAAATAAACAATTTTTTTAAAATTAATAACTAGCAATGTGGAAGGAGTCCCACATTACTAGTAATCTGGTTAACCCCTCCAGATAAGCTCAAAGGCTTGTGTTAGGAGTGGGTTCACGTCAGTAGTATAATGGGTGGGATACGAACCCGTGACCTCACGATTGCGAGACCACTGCTTCAAAATTTGACCACACCTTTCTATTACACCTTGAATTAAGTCGTCCTGCGCCTAATCTCTTTCCAAAAGTGCTGGATTTTAATTCTATCGTACTATGAGAGGGAGGGAACAGAGAGCATATTTAGTTTACGCACATACTTGTCTTGTGCTCTAATAAATACTTTTTTCCAAAAAATTTTACCGACTTCAAAAATAATGTTTCAACAAAAACAAATTAAACATTTTGAAGTTGGTGGCATGAAATAGTAGTCTTTATGTTTTATTCGGCACCAACGTCAAAATGTTTAATTTTTTTTGTTATTCCAGGTACATTATTTTTTGCTTTTTAATTGCTTTGTAGGTATTTATTTTTGAAGTTGGTGATATATTTTTGTAAATAAAATATTATTTCTCACTTTTTGGGTTGCTTTGTAATTCACTTAAGCTACAATACGCTTATGTCAACTGCTCAAATCCTTTTACAAAACTGCTCAAAACCTTTTACTTTTGCTTGCCTGAGTTCACTATCAGCTCAATGGAACCAACTTGGAAGTATACCCTTTCAAACACAAAGATAATGTTTCAAATCGGTCCAGCCGTCTTCGCGTAATCGGTGAACAAACGTACAAAAAAACATACAGTCGAATTAAGAACCTCCTCCTTTTTGAAGTCGTTTGAAAAAATGATATTACTTGCGTTGTTGACTAGCCTCTATTAATACTGACCGTAGACCCGACCGAGAGAATTAGGTTATCAAGATCATTTATTTTTAACTGTTATTTTGACCGAAAAGTAGGCGGTAATGTGCAAACTATTTCGTTTTGTAACAATTCCACCTACGATTTATGACACGTTCACTCAACTCAACTCAAGTAATTAGTTTTTGTAATACACTGACTTTGTAATCAGGGTTCTAAATACCACTTCTGATAAATCGTTATAGGATGACAGGTAATATTTATTATACTTAAAACTCAAAACTAGTGACGCCATGTTTCGTACGGATGCAATATTATAATGAAACTGTTTGAAAAAGTGGACACCACATTCTTTTTTTTTTAATAAATGTACACAGGCAAGAAAGCCCTGTAGTCGAGAGATTTGCAATAAATTAACGGGGCGGTACAAAGTACTATAGGTATATAGATTATTTATCCTTCTAAATAGCTTAAATGTGGCTTACTTTTTTTTTAATACATGTCAATAGCACTGTGAAAACTGAAGTTTAGGTATAATTATTTTTGATATTGACCGTCTAATCTGTTTAAAAAGTATCCACCTATAATTTAAAAGACGTGCGTACAAAATATCGCGTTAATTTTAAAACTGAAATGAAGTAGTAGTGTATTCATAATTTATTTATTTAAAACTTTATGCACAATTATTACAGTTTATATATTTACTATTTACAATAAGTACACACACACAACAAGCACACGGAAATATTTGTGGATGTCAAAGATTTATGTCCTATATAGGAGTCGAACTCATCACCCCTTGCTCATCAGTCACCCACTCCCAGCTTCAGAAAGCAATAGATAATGTCAGTGATGAGAATTAGGAAATTCGATTAATTCAATATTTTAAATTCATATCGTATTATAACACGCAACGTCGCGTCGTCTGCGTCCATTTTGCACTCGGAATAAAAAATAGAACATACATTATTGCAAAGGCCGTGAAATAGGCAATTGCAGGTCGAAAATGAGTTTGAAGGCCGAGCCGTAGGCGAGGACTTCACTAATACGAGACAGGCAACTGTCATTTCCGCCGAGGCATTTATAGTGCTTTTCTCAAAATAATGCAGGGAAATAAAACATACATACTTTTTATATTTAAAAAACATTCCAATCTCTGAACCGTTGCAACTTATTGTAATTATTATACATATTTATATTTATTATGTATGTGAATAACAAATCAAGACGAGTTTTCAGCTTTACCGCCAATTTGTTATTTATCATCAGTGCCAAAGGCAAACGCATTTAAGGCTATACAGCCACGTGAACGCAATTTGTACTAAGCAAAGAGACTTCCTTTTTTTTTCCTCTTCCCTCCGATATGAATTGGTAGGGATTATGGCAACAATACTGAAGCATTGTAATGTTCCAAATTCAAAAGACTTTCTTTTTCGTCCTTAAATTCGATACTTCGCGTGTTCTGTTTTCGAAAATAAAAACAATACTTAATATGTTTGAAAAAAATATTTTACGACCTATTCTCATACCAACGGAATCGATCGGAGCGGTTTCACCCGCGTAGTTCCGGTTCCCGTGGGAATACAGGGATAAAAAATAACCTATGTCATCCGGGGTTAGTGTAGCTTCACAACGAAGATAGAATTTTTCAAATCCGTCCAGTAGTTTCGGAGTCTATTCAATACAAACAAACAATCAAATCTTTCCTCTTTATAATATTAGTATATATATAGAAGTATAGATATTCATACGCAAGAATTTTGAGCACACTATCCTCTCATATTTTAAATGTAATAGTGTGAAAATGCATCATTTACAAGAAGGGGTAGAAGCATATTACGTGCTGAACAGATTTAAAAAAAAAAACATTTCAATTTCGTTTTGCATTTGTTGCAATATTTTACTTCCTGAGTGAATAAAGAATTTTGAATTACAATTTGGAAAAAAAACACAACAATATAATGGCGATATCCGACAATCGGACAGAACTGCAGGCAAAATAAAATTTACAGATAGTCGAGAAATTACTTCCACAAATATTTTAATATTAATGTATAATTAAAAAAAGACATGCAAATTATTAGCAAATTTTAGAAAGAATTCATAATAATTTATGCCAAATTCCGATCGTATATCGTTGTCATTCACTATAAACTGATATATACATTACGTGGGTATGTATATGTGAGCTGACCTCAAGTGAAAGTGAACTCACTATTGTTACTCAATGCGCGCGCGCAGGTTTATGGCTCCTACATACAAACCGGTGAATCGGTGATTTGGCCGCGCGTGTCTCGGGCATTACTGACTCGATTCATTGGATATAGTTAGGTAGTTTGTTTAAACACCCGCCCTTGCTCATACAGCACAAAAGATCGAGAGTAGGTACCTAAAGAAGGAAAGCTCTTATAAGTTATTATGTGTTTCATTTATACTAATATTACAAAGCTGAAGAATTTGTTTGTTTGAATGCGGTAATCTCCAACCACTGATCCTATTGGTAGCCCTTTTATATTCCCCATTATAGCCCATTTATCGAGGAAGGCTTTAGGCTATATGACATCACGTTTCGACCAATAGGAGCGGAACAGCAATGAGAAATGTTGCAAAAACGGGGAAAATTTACGCAAACGAAGTTGCGCGTGACTTATAGTATTTTATATTTACGCTCAGCTCATAAGCAGATAAGGTAGAGCTGCCAACTCTGGTTTACGAAATTTAAGGGAGGTACATGAATATTTAGATGTTCACATTATGATTAACCACTTAAATTGTGTCTGTGACTTGTATATTTGTAAAGTCCTCCGCGACACAGGGTTTGTAGCCTACTGCGGGAGATGTACTTAAAAAAAAATACTGAGAAGGTATATCTATGTGTTTCTATGACGCATGTCTATAGATCCTAGATACATCAGACTAGACTAGACGATAGTAAATTAATCTTTACTAATATTATAAAGCGGAAGAGTTTGTTTGTTTGTTTAAACGCGCTAATCTCAGGAACTACTGGTCCGATTTGAAAAAAACTTTTTTTGTTGGATAGCCCATATAATATTTCGCTACAACCAATAGGAGCGGAGCAGCAATAAGAAATGTTTCAAAAACGGGGAGAATTTACGCTGACGAAGTTGCGCGGGACAGCTAGTATCTAATATTTTAACGTCACGCATGAAGACAGTTTCTAAATGAATTACCCGGGTGGACCCCCTAGGGACTCAACGGAAACTTATTATTACACTTTATTTTTGAACCTCCAACCAAGGAGTCCAAGATTATTCTGGACATCATCCCAGATTATTCTGTGTGATAATTGAGCATAAGCTCAAAAACTCGTAGAGAGAGGTAAATGAACCTCCAAAATATCTATGTAACAATAATGCGCTTATTACACTACACTAAATCAGGGACCCTAAATCCCTAAAAAGAGCGGTGTAAAAAAGAGTTAGGGCCCTAATTCTCTAACAAATTTTCAAGGCCACCTCGATTTAGGGCCCTGATTCAGCGTAGTGTAATAGCCGTTTAAAAACTGACAGTATACTGAATGACCGGCGGTTGTGTCGCCGGCACGTGTGTAGGGTACTTTACCACACATATCCGTCCTTATTGTACGGTACAAAGAAGGGTTTGATAGGTCCGTGACTCAGCGGCGTCCGCGCAGATCTAGAGATTAGCGAGGTTAAGCAATGTTTCCATAGAAGGATGGCCATTTGTAAGAATTAGTACACCTTGCGTAGTCCTCCTTGTTGGGTTTCCAATAGAACTATGCGAGTGAAGGAATAGATATTGCACCTGTGTTTTGTACACACTTGTGTACGATAATAAAATCAGGTGCGCAGCCGGTAATGATTTTGGTTGTTGTATACAGTTGGGTAGGTATTCTTTAGTGTTTTTTTACAGATCATTTAAGCTTGAAATTCTATTAATTCTGCTCTCGATTCTACACCGGGTCTCTCGGGTCTAAACATGTCAATACCAATAAACGTTAACAAACATATAGATTTAACATTAAGTTGATTGAAACTTATCGCCACATAATGTCAAATTCAAATGCACACAATTTTTCTTTTCTGTTTTCGTTTATATGTAGACTAGCTGTCCCGCGCAACTTCGTCTGCGTAAATTTTCCCCGTTTTTGCAACATTTCTCGTTGCTGCTCCGCTCCAATTAGTCGTAGCGTGAAGTTATATAGCCTATAGCCTTCCTCAATAAATGGGCTATCCAACAGTGAAATAATTTTTCAATTCGGATCAGTAGTTCCTGAGATTATCGCGTTCACAAATAAATGCCGAATGAGTCTCATGTGCGTATAGGTACATGTTCTTTTGTTGCATATGCGGCAGATGCCTGGTTACAGCAGGTACTTAATTTAATAAACAAATTTATAATAATATTTTGTAATCGTTTTATACTAACCGGGGATTGCCATTGTGTACATTTCTATAGTGTATACAACGATAACCGCCAGTTGGTGTTACATAGCCTTTAGATTAAATTGTCTAACGGGCCTTATATGGCCCGTGATATGGAAATGACAACAATAATAATAATAATACTAGTTTAGTTCATTTTATCGCAAACAATAATGTCTTTACACTCATACTTACTGTTTTTTTACCTATTTATACCTAAACTAGCTGTCCCGCGCAACTTCGTATGCGTAAATTTTCCCCGTTTTTGCAACATTTCTCGTCGCTGCTCCGCTCCTATTAGTCGTAGCGATGCTATATAGCCTATAGCCTTCCTCGATAAATGGGCTATCCAACAAAAAAATATTTTTTCAAATCGGACCAGTAGTTCCTGAGATTAGCGCGTTTAAACAAACAAACAAACAAACAAGCAAACTCTTTCGCTTTATAATATTAGTATAGATGGGCTTGTGACATTCAAAAGTTAAATTGCGTGCTCTGAGTATTGCAACCAATTGTAACTTTTCTACATAGAACGTTGTAATATCGTACTCTCGTCGAGGTTCTGTTAAAAACTCGATCCCATAACTAAACGCAAGAGATGTTATCAACATTACGGCCAGACTAACTTACGTGCCATGATCCGAGGGAAAGTAAATTGTATGATTACGAAATACGCTTCACTGCGATGTCCTATTACTGGTAATTGTTATGTTATTGTAATTTAGTTAAAAAATACTACAATTTCAGCAAGACAACTACATCAAGCTTCGACTTCACATACCATTTTCTAACCTGTGTATACAGTACTAGCGGACGCCTCGCGGTTTCACCCGCGTAGTTCCCGTTCTAGTGGGAATACAGGGATAAAAAATAGCCTATGTCACCCGGGGTTAGTGTAGCTTTACAACGATGAAAGAATTTTTCAAATCCGTCCAGTAGTTTCGGAGCCTATTCGATACAAACAAACAATCAAATCTTTCTTCTTTATCATATTAGTATAGAAGTATAGATACAGTATCATATATATAACAACAATTTCGTAATATTATACCAATGAAATTACCGGAAGAAATTATCTGAAGAATAATGAAAACTACATCAAATTCCGTTGCGTACTCTAGAAAATGTAATCCTATGTACATACAATATGCAATTATGTACACATAGGGGACAGACAGAGGAATACGACTTTGTTTATAACAAGTTTAAAAAAAAGTAAGTTTTCTGTTACATCAAGTTGGGTATCTGTATGTATGTTTGCTTGAATTGGGATTCCAGTCGAATAGGACTGCGTACCTATTATTAAAAGGTTTTAGTGCATAAAACTAGAGTAAAAACTAAAACATAGGAGTAAGTTAGTTAGTTTTATTCGGCCTGGATTTTTTCACACATAATGCTTCCCTGGATTTTCATTAGAAGTCCGTTCAATATTTTTTTTTAAAGGCCTATGCATATGAGTAGGTTTCGGCGTGTTTTGCTACTATTTTTATTTATGTTGTGGCATTGGTAGGTTTATTCACTAAATCAGCCCATATTTTTAATAGGAATAAGGAAATACGTTTATAAATGTTTCCCTTTGATACCATGTAAATATATTCGCTCGATGCTGCATACGCAAATAGTTCGTGCAAAAAAACGCAATGTTAAATTTTATCCTGTTGCTGTGTTGCCTTTGATGTAGTCACATGTTTACTCGGGTACATGTAAGCATAGCGATTTTGTCCTAGAAATGAAAAATAGAATAACATCCACCAATCCAATCTGGGCTCTAAGTGGTTCCATGTAGGGAACGTAACAAATTTTATAAAGAAAATGCTAAAGAATAGTGGTATTAAAGCTGCCGTTACGTGACGCTGGAAGTATGTAAAATATAGCGATAAATTTTGCGCTACTATATAAGCATACTTTATTTAAAACTAGCTGTGCCCGCGACTTTGTTCGCCCATAAATTCTGTGTAAATATGTTGGAAACAGTCCTGTCGGGTGAGCCGCGATATGATTCAGCAGCGGAGAATCATCATATAGTCATCTATTGATAGCTTCAACACCCAAAAGCTTTGTGAAAATGAATAAGTACCAAACACAGACTCTTTAGGTATTCGTTTACTGTGTTTTTCTGTCATTAATATGTGTTATTTGTGTCTCTTTTCTTTTTGTCTATTGTTATTTTTATTATTTTACTGTTTTATTTATTGCTTTTTTTATCTTCTGCATGACTTTTCCTGTTAAATTAAAATAATGTCTATACATGTGTCTTCTGTGTACTAAATAAAAATCGTTCTATTCTATTATTTTATATAGTTAATTTGGTGTGCGGCTTAAGAAGTGGGTTTACTGTTGTTTTTGTTTCATTCATTCAACGTTATACCTACTTAATACCTAATAATTTTAAATAGAATTTGTACTAACATTTTGGTACTTCCCATTTGATCAGATGTTTATCGTAAACTTGTAAAGCCTAAGTACTTAACTGTGATAGTTTTCTTTATAATTTTAGTATTTATACTACTACCGTGATTTTTTTCACATACCCAACATCAACCATTTAGTTGGCAGGGGAACACTTGACTCTAACAAAAATGTTCACTATAAATCCTAATATTACACAAAGGAATCCTTAAATCTAAAAATAGTCTTCACAAACCCTAAACGCTTTTTAAAAGACCTATCTAATGATACCCCACACGATGGGGTAGGTGAGAAAAAAATCACATCTCCACTTTACACATAAGAGAGTGCCTCTCTTATATGTTACAATGATGCAAGTAAGAAAAAAAGACATGGATTCCCCTCCCCCAGACTCCGCGTTGACAGACAATGACCCCCCACCTCCCTCCTCCCGTCACCCGAACTACTCACACTTGGCCGATGAGTCATTCATTATCGTTGAATTGCTGAACACTTGATATCCAACCATAACCCCAAAACATGATCCTCGATACACCTGTGTGATGCGTGGTCAAACAAACGGACAGACAGACAAACATTTCTAAAAATGATAGCAATATGTTTATTTTTAATACTATTTTAAAACTTCTTTTACTAAGTATAGAACATTATTGAATACAACGCCATCTACTTTCAAAACCAGTGAAGTTTCTTCTGATACTTAATGTTTTTTTATTAATTTAAGCAATTTAATTAAATAAATAGGAGAATGTTGCAACTCAGCAAAAAATGAATCCGTCATCGTAAGCACCTATACCCTAATAAATGTTTTCACAAATAAGGAATTGTTTGATCACGGTGACCAATTTGATTTCATAGATGGCGCTACACGTTTTTTTTACGTGTGTAATGTCTTTTTTTTAGCACGAACACATCAATTCTGGAAAATATCGAATACTTGTTAAATTGGAATGTAATATTATTTTTTATTTCTACTACGATTAATTAATTACTCTCTGCAGTGCATGCAATACCTATAGATATCTTACTTAAGTGCATATTTCACTTGATTTTTAATATAAAAAAATATTAACCAAAGCAAATAAGTTACCTATGGCCGAAAAAATGACTATAACATTGAGAAAAATATTAAAAAAGGACAAAGACAATTTAAAAAAAATACAAAAAGAACATATTCAGATATCAGACTTGAGCCTGAGCCTTCGTCGTCGTCAAAGACCGCTAGCATAGCTTCGAGGCTATACTGTTCGCTACATACTACGTCAAAATAACTGTTCTTATGAAACTTAAAAATGTTGTGTATAGTTTTAGCATGAAGTTATGTATTCCATGGGTTAAAATTAAAGATAATGTCTAATTGTGGAAAAAATTGTGATAAACCATTATGGTGCGACAAAAAATACGTTGCTACTCGTTCCCCATAGACGTTAGCGTAATGATTCATAGTGTAAATAATGTCCTAAGTATAGTATTTACTATAAAACTGTAAATTTTCATAAAGATCCGTCAAGTAGTTACTGTTTTATAACGAAAAATAGCTACAGACATTATATATAATTTCAACCGAATCTGTCTGGTAGTTTTAGCGTGATTCGTGTTCAAACAAACAGACAGACAGACATTTCTAAAAATGCAGCAAAGTGTTTAAATACTCTTTTCGAACATTTCCTAATATTTTTTTTCACTAATTATAATATAAATTTACAATTTTATTATATGTGTAGATATAGATAGATAGCATGATTCAGTATTCAAGCGCGATGGCTTATTATTAGCGTATTTCATGTATAACTTTGGTGTTTACATACCGATTTCTATGATTCTTTTTTATGGAATAGTTAATTATGTTAACTTTTTGAATTAGGGATGACTGAGAGTGTTATAAACGTAAGAGTAGACAAATATAATTAGAAAGCTTCGAACTGCTAAGCTATCGGGAGTTACACGCGATATTGTGAGTCAACCATAAAAGATAGACATATGCTGTCGTGGGATATTTTTTATATAATTTTAAGGAGAATATTTCCGTCATACATGATTTCTGTGTAGCTTTAACCATTAAGGTTGCACACGCGACGGAAGCTTAAAAAATGGAGTAACTTCTCCCGTTTTCCCTTCACTGCTCTGCTCCTATTGATTGTAGCGTGATGAAAAGTATACTATAACCACCTCAGGAGTATGAAAAATAATTGTACCAAGTTTCGTTAAAATCCGTCGAGTAGTTTTTGTTTCTATAACGGTTATACAGACAGACAGACAGACAGACAAAAATTTTACTGATTGCATTTTTGGCATCAGTATCGATCCCTAATCACCCCCTGATAGTTATTTTGGAAATATATTTAATGTACAGAATTTACCTCTCTACAGATTTATTATAAGTATAGATGACATTTAAACTTTGAAGTGGGAACCAACGTTTATAAATTTCATAAAGCGTGCGTTCCGTGTAAGAATTGAATTCACAACCTCGTCGTATACGCTTCCAGCAACGCCACTGAGCAATTTTAGACAATAAATTTCAAAGTTTTTCAACTTATTTGCGTATATTTAAAACTAGCCTAACAAGGTAATGAATGCTTCCTATCAAATCGATTAATTAACAAATCGTAATCGAATTGTTAACTTCGGTCAAACGTCGATATTACGTCACCCGCTCATTCGGTGTAATTGCGGTAGCTATGTAAACATCTCTATCTAAAAATAACATATGAAATCAAACACCGATGCAATATAACGGCTCCGAAAACGTTTAAAATCGATTAAACATACATAGCTTTTAAAATCGATTCAACACATTAGCATCGCTTTCACTAAATACCGTTCCAATTAGTACAATGGTTGAATGAAGTTTGGGTTAGTTTAAGGGTCGACCTAAAGAAGGTCGCTAGGATCGGCTGACTGACCTTTATAATACCAACTTACTAGTACACTGGGCTGTCTACTCCCATTGATGTAGAGACGAAGACTGCGCCATAATCTAACAAAATTGACCACTCTAGAAAGGGACAATGCTACTTTGTGGACAATACCTGTCAAAGGACGCACCAGTTTTTCTCTCTTTCACGCTTTACAGTTAGTATATTTACTTTTGACGTGACAAAGTCTTATAATTCGAAGGAGCCGGCTGAACGCACGAAAAAAATGAGGCGTTTTAATTTACCTCCATTTCTCTATATCCATACAAAATATCTATCAAACAAATAAAATTATTTTTTTTTTTTGAAAAATGAACCCATTCCATCAGTATTTTCTTAAGACGTTGTCACTTGTCACGTTCAACTATCGTCAGTAAACCGACTTTACAGACAACCGATTTTTTTTATTCAAAAGGCTGGCACAGTCCAATATATACGTCAATGGCTGCTCCATAGAAAGTGACAGTAATTACAAAGGCGGAATAGAAACACCATCCTGTGAACTTATTTCACACCTATCATTTTTTTTTTTTTTTTTTTATAAAAAGACAACTCCCGCAGTAGGGTACAAGCCCTGTGTCACGGGGGAATTTACAAACATACAAGTCACGGACACAAATTACACCCAGACTCGGAACAACAATTTGTGGATCACACAAAGTGGCGTCCCGTGTGGGAATCGAACCCACGACCTCTTGCGTAGCAGTCGGACAAACTCCCACCGCGCCACAGAGGCAGTCAATCAAATCATAAATTGGGTAGTTGACTATATTAAAAGTAAATTATTGTATAATAATTAAACTATCCTTCCGTGTTTGTGAGAACAATATATGTGACTGTTAAACGTGACTTCACTATTTTCATTTATCTCTGCCTAAATTGCCGCTTAACGCTTGCAAAAACCGCCATAAGGTAATAGCAGATCTTAAAATGCTCTGAAACTAAGTGTTATTTTACAATTTAACATGTATTGGAATTTAAAAGCGTGAAAACGAATGCTAAAATAATGATTTGACGACAGGAACTTATGACGTCATGGGTTGTTATTTCATACACAATTCTATATAGCTTGTCGTTTTGACGTTTCATAAAAAGAGACTGATTTGACTTGGCTTGGCTTGGCTTGTTAATATCCTTGTTACACAAGTATAGACTTCCATTCAATTTTGACAACTTACCGGGCAAATTTCAATATCTAATAGAAGTCTTCTTGTTGTCGCGACAGCCTGTCCTACTAGTACTATAGACTTTACTGGATGAACTGGATGCAGAAGGCGGTAGACCGGGCGCTGTGGCGGAACTAGGAGAGGCCTATGTCCAGCAGAGACTGATGATGATGATGTGAGGTCGTGGGAGCGAATGGCAGACTCCGACTGATTTTCTTCGGTTACTTTACACACACACACACACAGAGAGAGAGAGAGAGAGAGAAAGAGAGAGAGAGAGAGAGAGAGAGAGCGAGAGAGAGATTTTTGCGTCGGTTTTTTTTGCGTAGAATGGTTACTTAACAACATTCGATCTTTAAAAACGGCAAACTAATATAAAAATAAGTCTCGGGTTCGATTCCTGGGTCTGGACTTCAAATTTTTCTATCTTTCAAAAATGCAATTATTGTATTTGTAATATAAAAATAGTTGTAAAAGTAGGAGACCAAAAAAGTTAAAAATGTAATCTTCTAGGTAAACAAATATATCTATCGATGACCTAACGGAGATGTTTTTCTTTCAAATGTTACAGCCTATAAATGAGCTTACCGCAATTACGAAGCAAAACGAACCAAACCAGTCGTAATTATCAAAGTATTTCTTTTCCCTCAATTAAATATGGCGAATGTGAAATTTCTGCCATTTACATCTTTGCTTTGCTTGTTGTTAATTTATTATATAATAAAGTGATAAAATAGGCGATAAGTTTAAATTCACTGTTAAGAAATTGATACTCTTAATTAATAAGTTTTGATAATATTTCCTATTGCAGATATTTGACTATCAGTTTGTTTGATTTTGTAAATGACTGGTCAAAGTGTTTTGTACTTTAAACGGGTGTTACATAGGCATACCTAGTCAGGGATTTCGGGATTCGGCAAACCCATGAAATTCAACTCAAATCCTAGATGATGAGAATGAAGAAGATCCTAGAGAATGTAGGATTTGAGTTTAATTTCGGGTGATGTTATTGTAAAGGGCGAAAATACATGCCTGTAGTCAGCAACGCTTGTTTAATAGTACGAGATCCGATCTAAGAAATATATGATCTGTTAATTGTTCTTAACAAAGATTATATGTTAGATATTTTCTAAATTGATAAATCACAAATGCGATATTTCTATTTTACTGGTATGTGTAGGTATTTTGACTCTAAGGAGAGTCTACATCAAAGTCGAGCAAGATTGACTTCCACATGGTCGGTGTTATTACAAGATTTTTCCAGTCGCTTTCACTATAACATCTTTTTTTTTTACTATAATCTCTTTTTTTTAAGTCCGAAATATTGCTACAGAATTTGAGCTTGTTTTTATTTTTGGTTACAAGCTCTGTGTCGCGGGGGACTTTACAAACGTAAACGTCACGGACACAAAGTACACCCAGACCCGGAACTCAATTTGCGGATCACAGAAAGTGGTGTCCCGTGTGGGAATTAAACCCACGACCTCTTACGTAGCAGTCAGACACACTCCGACCGCGCCACAGAGGCAGTCCATCTACAAGTAACTCATCTTTTATTTAAGTAATATTAATTTTGCTCATTATTTAAGCAAAATAGGCATAACTTAAAGCTCTAAATGCATTATATCTATCACTTAAAATGTCATATTACAACGAAAACACAGGTGACACAACAATTTCCTCTACAATCATTTAATTGCGTTGAACAATGGCAAGGCTTAATGACTTATAGAAAGTTGTAAACAAGACTAATCTACTGACAAAAAAATTGTGTATGTGTTTGTGTAATGTCTGTATGTGAAGATTTGTAAGAGCGGTCATAAGAGGGTTACCACACGGTTTACTACAACGCTGTGATATGAAGATATTTATAATTTTAGCGCATTAATGCATAGACAGATTAGAAAGCTATAATCGGAATAATTTAAAGATAATTAAGTTTCGGTTTTACGTATTGGAGTATTCTATGCAAATTACATGTTGTAGAATAAGTTAAACCTGCTAATTTCGCAAAGATTTGTCCTGGGTGAGAATCGCACCCACGATCTTTAGCCGCTACCTCAGTGTGAGTAACCACTAGTAGACCAGGCCTGTCATTTTTTTTTAAGTACGACTCCCGCAGTAACTTACAAGCCTTGTGTCGCGGGGGACTTTACAAACATACAAGTCACGGACACAAAGTACACATAGACTCGGGACAACCATTTGTGGATCATACAAAGTGGGAATCGAACCCGACCTCTTGCGTAGCAGTCGGCCACACTCCCACCGCGCCACAGTGCCAGTCAAAATTCGTTAGTCGTCGAAGCAACGCAGCGACATCGGACCGCACCGTATGATATCACTCTTAACTCGGAACAAATCCGATCGCTTTTTATGATTATGACTAAGTAATTGTGTGATGTTTCCTTAGCACTTACTTCGTGCCCTACAATGGATACAGAGAATATCAGTTTTAGTAAAAATGACATGGCAAATTACACGCATTTTTTAATCAGAGGTTGTTAAGTACACAGTTACCTTTTAATACGTGTATTGTCCCGAAGAGTTAGACTTGTCTCGGGTTCTTAGATCCTGGCTAATGTAGGGGTTGAAATAAAACAATCCTGGAGAGGTTTCCCCATCAACATAAACTCAAACTCAAACTCAAATGTCTTTATTTCGTAAAATCAGGTTAATTATTTGAAAACGTCGAATTAATACATACTCAAAATTTTATAAAATTATGATTGTTTGAAAAAAAAAACTAAATGAGGTTAGGTGGCAGTTCCAAGTGTAAAGCTCATGATAAGAAGCTGCCAAGAAACTCATGTGCCACTCTTTTAAAATCATCAAGTTTTTCTTAACAAAATAAATTTTACTGAATGAACCAATTCCATAGTGATATGGAAAACTTTAAAGGATGTAAAACATAAGTACGTACATAACGTAATCTATTGTTTTATATAAAACTGCCCCCGATAACATAACGCATACATCCATAGAAGCGGAGGAGCAATGAAAAATGTTGCATAAACAGGGAAAAAATCTTTTGATAGCTTCCGTTGCGTGTAATAAATAACTTTAACCGTTTACGCAGCAAACGGTTAAAGTTATACAACAGTAATGTATGACAAATTTGTTCCTCTTAAAAAGTTCTAAAAAAAATCCGCAAAGCAAATGCCTATCTTTTGATAGTTTTTGATAGATGCTCCTACTATAATGTACCCACTAAGGCTGATTTTACTTTATCTCATGTTTCAACTTTTTGATAATACAATTTGCATCAGTCCTTAACATGGTGTATAGTATATTAGTCGCAGCACCTCACCCCCATATCAAGTTTATAAACATTCAAACATTGTAAAATTGGCAATTTGAAAAGAGTGGCCGCGAGTTTTTATTACCAGGTTCTTTTCTCCGGCTTTACCTATTGTTTGCGAACTTGGCATTACATGTACATGTAGAATCCCGACGTATCACAAGAGTTGTTTTGCATCCTAAGTGAATAAAGAATTTTGAATTGAATTGAATTGAATTTGAGGTTGACAAACTATTATCTTTTTTATGGTAATCAAACTTGTTCCAAAATAATGCATTTATTTTCGAAAGTGTTCTAATAAATACGGTATCAACCCTTAACCAAATAAATACGTTATTCATCACAAATATTTAATTTTGAACAAAACTGCTCTTACATCATTTGATTTCAATGAATATTTTAGGAGATACCATAGCTTAAAAATATTACGTAACAAAATCAGGCGCGGTTCCAGAACTTTGTTCAGGGGGGACAACTATTGGCTCAACTGGCCAAGTGTGAGTTGTTCGTATGACTAGAAGGGAGGGGGGGCATTGGTACATCAACCACCACCGCCGAGGGGAGGGCGAGGGAGGAATATGCCTGTTAAATGCCTGCGCGAACGATGGAAATATGGAACGATTGTTTGCACTTGCCTTGAAATGCCATTTTGCCATTTCAAGGCATTCATGTCTGGCGTAAGTCTTGGAAGGAATTTGACTGTCTCTGTGGCACGGTGGGAGTGGGTCCGACTGTTACGCAAGAGGTCGTGGGTTCGATTCCCACACGCGATTCCACTTTATGTGATCCATAAATTGTTGTTTTTAGTCTTGGTGTACTTTGTGTTTGTGACTTGTATGTTTGTAAAGTCCCCCGCGACACAGAGCTTGTACCCTACAAAACAAAATAAAACAAACTGTTACAAGAGTGAGGAGACTTTACTATCGTTAGCATAAGTTAACTTTACGTAACCTTTGTTATTGAAACGACGGTAACGGTAAAGGTAAATGTTGCAGTTAACCTTTGGAAAACCTTCTAGAAATAAACTGTCAGTAAGTTATTGAGATCGGCCGTATTGCAGACGACCATCTACGGCTCTATGAGCTCTAAAGAAAAGAGATATTTTATTTATTTATTTTATCGAAAGAACAGACTAAACAATACGCCAATTACGAAGAACACTTTAAAAATTATATGTGCGTGTGTGTTTGTCTGTGTGTCTTCGTAGATAAGTCGTGGGATTGCTAGAGATATAATAACTAAGTACCTATATAATGTAATTGGATACCATTCTATTGTATTAGGAAGTTCCTGTAAAAAAAACAAAATAAAAAATTTAAAAAAAGAACCCACGATCCATACTGTATAATAATAGAAAAAGTATAAAATAAACATTTATTTTTTACTTTTTCTATTGTCGAAAGTAATAAAGTCTTGGGTCGTGGGTTTTTTCAAAATTAATTTTCAATAAACAAGTATCGTTTATTTTATACATTTTTTCGTTTTTTCAAAATTTTTATTTTTGTTTTTTTGGAACGAAGTTCCTTATCGCGCGTTGTGAAAGGGGGCTAGACGGAAAAAAATCTCACGAAAAGTTGTAACGACACTTTTTGACAAAAACAAATGCCGTGCGGCGTGCGCGTAAGATATGAACATCTAATTTGACGAAGAAGTCACCTGTCAATTTGGTCTAGAGGCATAAATTCGGTACACAGTATTGGTGACAATTGTGTAGTTGTGGGTTCGAGCCTTCGGTATACAATCGTCTTTTTGTAAATTATTTTCGTTTCGTCTTTCTATTTCGCATTGAACAGTGTGGTGTTGCGAAGATTATAAAAAATAATAAATAAGATAAGTACTTCGTTCCATCCGGATGTCCCTTGACACCTCTCAAGTTTATTTTTAATACCTACTTTTTAGAGATTTCTTACAATTTTTTTTGCGGCTCACACTGGTGTATTAACATCATACCATCAATTTAAGAACTGTTGCTTATAAACACTAATCCGGTACTGACATTTTTTTTTAACTTCACAAGCTACCATCATAAAATATATCTAAGAACCATCGCATCTGAATCTGACGAGCCGTTATTGAGATAAATGGCTACATTAGAGAGCACACACAAGCAATTTCTCACCCCAAACGCATATACCTTCTCCGTTCCGTCGTGGGTAAAAATAGTTTGCTGTAAATAAATTAACAAAATAATAAATAACTTCATTACAGAGATCCCGTTAACAGCAAAAATGTGATAATATGTCAAGTTGGTTAAAGGTTGCGCTGCGCTAATAAACAAAATTAAATTAGATGTAACTGGGAATCAAGTTCATACGAAGTTTTAAAAATCGTACATAGCTCTCATTATACATGTCGTATTTCAATTTGTACTAGCAATTTGGGTCGTACATAACTGTGGCTTGAAATGCTTTGGGTAACCACGGTTGGTGAGTCACCATTTTGCAATGTGGTTTACACAGATGATCGAACTATTTACACACCTGTAAGTTTGTACGGAACCCTTAGTGCGCGAGTCCCACTTGCACTTGTCTTGTTTTTGCTATCGAATCTTTTGCATGGTCCGGACATGAAGTAGGTACTTAATGTGCGGTGTCCATTTGCGCTCCAAGAATAATATCTCTAAGCTAGTTATGACGGCTTATGACGTTCACACTTCAGGGGCACATGCCTCCTCTCTGGGAGACGATTTAATCCACCACTCGGCCCAGTATAGATTGCTGGATACAGGCAAACATTAATGCCACTAAACACCTACACCTAAAACCATAATATAGACTTCGCTACTACGCAAACATAGATTCATAGACACGAATTCTCGGACACGTTTGAAACAAAGTGGTCCGAGTTCTGTGTTCGCGAGCGCGTTAGTAGGCATAAGCTGTGCCCTTGGTGTTTTGTATTAATACGTTATCTATTTAGCTGTGACAGGCCATCTATTAATTAGTTAAGGATTATACACTGTATTCGCAATAATCGGATTCATCTATTTTCAGAAATTCTCGTTACATTTGGCGTACGTGGAAGGGCGAACTGTAATCTAGTTTGAATTCTCGTCGGGTCACACAAATCGTATCAACTTTGATGGAATAGCTTTGATGTTTCTGTATTTCCAATGAGTTTTCAACATGTAGCAGAAATGTTTGGACAAATTCAAGGGTTACACACATGATACAAGATATGTGTACGTAAATAATTTTAGCAAAAACTCGTTTGTATTAGACGCTTAAATTTTTATTCAATTGTATCTTGGTTATGCGCTTTGCGCTGCTGAATTATGACTAAAATAAATTATATAGTGTAATTTAGATACATATGCCATTAAAGAGCAAATTGGTGTGCCGTCTGTGAAGAAGCTGAAATTTGACCAGACCTTTTTTACACTCTTTAGGTATATCTACGCAGAAAGATTTGAAAATTATATAAAACTAGCTGTACCGGTCAACTTCGTACGCAAAATGGCAAAAACGGAACCCATATAGTTTCGTCATATGACACACACATTTTACTCAAAATCTACACAATAAATATTGATAAAATGTTGTGAAAAGGTGTCTTGTAGTAGCCGCTACTTAGTTTGACAGCTAATTAATAAAATAAACATTTTTAGTTGTGGCACTCCATACATAGGCAGGTCTTTTAATAATCTTTTTAAATAGTGAATATCTTTAGAAATAATCGCTCCAAAAGTTGCCTATATTGTGTCCCCTACCCCTTATCATTTGAACCGTGTGACCAAAAAATATGAAAAAGTTCACAAAGGTATTGCCGAAAAACGGCGTTGAACAGAGTAGCGTAAATGCCATGAACGGCACGTCTGCTGGTATTCAGTAGTGTTTATATTTTTGCATATTTTTACACTGAGCATGATTCGACATGCTCTTGCCCGGTTTATTTCTTTATTTTCTAATTTTTTTGCGTAAGAACCTTTTACAGAGTATTAGAAAACTAAAAAAAGAATGAATGAAATCGGGGAAGTCTTTCTCTAGTTATCTCGTGACCAAGGCAAATAGGGATGCATTTTAGGATTCCGTAGCCAAAATGGCAAAAACGGAACACTTATAGTTTTTTCATGTCCATCAGTCTGTCTGTCCTTTCGTACCTATGTCAAAGGCATTTTACTCAAAGATTAGGGGTCTTTAGAAAATATATTTTTGAATCTTGAAATCAATTTAAAAACCCATATAATCACATTTTCTTAAACATCTTCCATGTACTTCACCCATTTACAATTTTATTACTTATTTTATATTTTATTTGTTTGTTTGTCTGCCTGTCTGTCGGTATGTTTTGTACTTATATTGGTATCTTCATAGTTTTATTACTTTCGGCTTTAAAAACTAATGATTTTTGTCCACCGCAGCTCGTCAATGGGACGTAATGAAGGACGTTGTCGAAGTAGCGATATATATAAATAGGTACTATAGCCGTTTGTCCACCGCACATCCCGGTCGCCGAAGCAACATAATCTCGTTTAAGGTGATTTCCCGTTGACAGGCTGCGGTGTACTAACGCGCTTAGAGATTACATAATAATTCAATTATTAATTTCTCGAATCATTGAAGGCAAACCAGACTCACAGACGTATATATTTACATACATACATACATACATACAGGAAGAGGCACAATCACACCTTGGTATCCACCACAGAAATTATCATTTTAAAACATGTGTCGTTGCTTCCTCTTATTGTTGTAACTAATTAGTCTTATATTTCCGTGATGTGGCATTAATTTTGAAATAATATAATACTAGCTGATGTCCCCTGTTGTCTTCGTAGTTTATCTTTTGAAGTTCACAGCTTAAAACAAATAGTATAGTTAAATTTGAACTATACAATTTGTAACAGAAAGCGGTTCTCAAATTTCAGCAGCAAACAGCGTATGTATAACTTTTAAGTATTGCATCTACCATGGCGCTATAACCGATGGCATTATAATCACGTTTTCTTTATATCAAATTGCAGTTTTTAGTGATATATCTCTTCTAGTGTAAAATTTTTTTTTGGAGAACTTTTAAAGTCACACTTTTTTAATTGATTTTTTAAAACTTTTTTTTAAAAGTGGGCATTGTAAATACTTCTAGATAAGCTCTGAAGACCTTACTTGTTGGTATCGGTCACTCACACGAATATACAAACCTACAAGTATAGACATTTGCAAAAATGATTGCGTAATGTGTATACTACTCAGATCACATACTACGTTTGAGTTTTTCCCAGCAATGTCTGTTAAGCTATTGTATACCTAGCTTTTATCGCGGGCTCGTGCTTTGAGCGCGGCGACCGAATCAAGAAATTCCGTAACGAAAATGAAACCTAACACCCTCACTCCGCATACCATGTAGCTCGGCCGAGCGTTCGCTTAACGTATATGTATGAAGCTCGCACGTGTCGAGACGAGCTGCTCTGAAATGTTTTTTTTTGTTTTTTTTTAATTGCATAAGTTGATAAAAAATGCTATGCAATAGCTTTACCGTGGCAGTCCCCGAGTGCCCCACATTTTTTTTTTTTATACATCACACATTTTGGACCTCTATTTCGAGAATGCCATACATCACATCAGTTGACAGAAATAGTAAGAAAGGTTGATATTCATTAAAATATGAAAGATGATTAATTCTCAGTTAGGTATAATAAGACTGTAGATATGGCAATATCGATGCATATGATATGATCTATTCGGTGTTTTCCGACCTTCGCAGTTTACCGATTTTAATAATACACCTACGTTTGTACATGTACCCCAATGCGTACAATTTTATACGAACGCTGTGTCAGGTCGCTTCGAAGCGGCTCATAAAACATATTATTTACAAATTCGAGACACCTTTAATAAATAATAATAATATAATATCTTGGGACAACTCACACAACGTCATCTGATCCCAAACTAAGCAGAGCTTGTACTATGGCAACCAGACAACTGACAAACATACTTATATATTTCTAAATACATACATATTATAGATAAATTACACCCAGACACAGAATAAACCATCGTGCTCATCACACAAAGTTTTATCCTGGGTGGGGATCGAACCCACGACCTCTTGCGTAGCAGTCGGAGACATTCCCACCGCGCCACAGAGGCAGTCAAGTTTAATAAGTAGGTAAGTATCATTTTTCGTTAAACCAAATCAATTCGGGTTCAAATACCTATTTTGACACTAGGAGCGGTTTTAAAAAGTGCAGACAAAACTGGACCGAAACTCTATTTCCAGAAAAAAACAGTCAGCCTTTCAATTCAAAGAAATAAATTTACTGCAATATCCAGTAAATTAAAACCTGCTCATTACTTGTGACTTTTCGAAATACTACCTATATAATCTATGGTGCTGTAGCATGGTTATTGTAACACTTTATAAAAATACTGCAGTGTGCGATAAAGAATCTGATTTATTAACCTTAATTTCACTCAAAATAACCAGTAATTCGTCATCTGCCGCAGTTAAAGAAGATGACAGTTTGTGTTCCCATCATTATAAGACCCACAATCGAAAGTAAGTTCAAGTGCGCTATGTTCACACGACTCGGACAAAGATTAAGATGCAGAGTTGTAGAACCACAAAAGACACTGCTTGTATTGGAATGTAGTTATTAGTCCCTTAGTTTGCAACCGAACAGAACTGTAACGAATATTTTTTTTATTTTTTAAAGTTAACTAGCATTGTGGAATTGTGATCCCGAATTACTAACAATCCTATTAACTCCTCCAGCTAAGCTCAATGGCTTGTGTTAGGAGTAGGTCCACGTCGGTAGTATAATGGGTAGGATTCGAACCGCCGACCACACGATTGCGAGGCCGATGCCTTTAACCAATGCACATATGGTTTTACAGTTGTATAGTCTTCTTTTCGACAATGAGTAAACTTGGAGTAAACAAACCCTCGGCAAATCGAGTATTTTTTTAATGAATTCGTATGGAATTATTTCTAAGTCCCGGGCCAATTATGTAATTTGAACAACACAAATATCTTATAATCTGACCAAAATTAGATATTTATACTGAAAAAAGTCATTCAGTAGATCGTCATTTTAATTTTGGAAAGATTAGTTACTATGACAACAAGTCGTAGATGCGGTACGTTTTAAAACTGCAGGTTACATGCTAAACCAAAGAAATTGATTAACATGAAATAACCAAAAAGTTCAATCTTTGTAAAATAAACGCAAAAACAGATTATTGTGTTATCACACTCAATAATGTCTTTTTCGCGTTTATTTAACAAAGATTATTTATATTTATTATTATTTTGTATCATTAAGTTGTACCTATTTGTATACGTATCGTACTACTATTACATACACCCAGTCTCACAACAACTAAAATGGTCAGTTTTGTATAGTTACAGTAAATATGAATAATTCGAGATAGCTATACATTATGAATAATGACAAAGTTGCGTAGTGGATTTGATAAATTAATCACTTTAACAAGTAATTATTCATAATAGGACCTTAGGAAAACTAATAACTTTCTTGTTTCCAGTCCATTAGATGTGTTTAATACTTTTGAATTACATAATCAAGTCTTTAATTAACGAATTGATGATGACGGATGGTGATGATTGGTGGTGATGGCTGATGATATTTATGGTGATACATTAATTCCATCATATATATATAAAATATATATATAAAAACCTTTCTAGATATTATACATAATCGCTCTCGCAATCGTGAGATCGTGGGTTCGAATCCTGGCCATTATACTACCGACGTGAACCCACTCCTAACACAAGCCAAGCTAGTAATGTGGGACCACAATACCACATTGCTAGTTATCTAATTTAAAAAACAATAATAACTAGGCTTAGTGATTAATTCGGACCTTATAAATTACTTTATCGTGTGCGATTGTAAATAAAACTTTCTGTGGGATAACTATACATTTTTTTACAAAAATACAAACAACCTATCAAACATAACCTCATTCTAGAACATAATCATAAATAATAGATTGTTTATCGATGTAATAATGTAACTTTTTTAGTCTAGCCCCTCAGCCTGGAAACAAATGAAATCGTACGCTATGGAACTACGTTAAAAAAAAACATGGTATTAGATATACCATGTTTTTTTAACTTACGTACGTTCTGAGTAATGATACCAATCTTCTCGTAGGCATGAAAGTGATGAGCTTTATGTTGTGCCGTTTCTATTAAAACAAGCATAATTACGTCTAGTCTATGGTCTCGTCACAATGGTGGGAACAAACGAATCCAGGAAGCGTTTGTCTGACCGCGCGAAGATTTCTAATCGATCAAAAAATCGAGATTAAACCGGTATATCGAGTTGCTTTATTTGCGGCATAATAAAAAAAATGTTCTTGCAAACATTGTGTAATCTTGATTGTGGGCAAATTTCAGACAATGTAGACTTGAGGTTAGGTCACAGCCCAGTCAAATATATGCAACTAGAATGACCGGTCTGTATAACACTAATTATGTGCCAGAAACTCATAAATAGTACCTACTAATTTACGTTAAATTTACAATTCGACGAAGTAATAAACGGTATCATGCTAGAAAGTAGATGTTAACGGAGTTGACACGGCTTTGCGCGTTGATTTTAGGGTTTAAGAGATGGGCTGGCCCATTAGTGACCATATCTGCAGAAGGACCGACGGCCGCAGGTTCCGCAGTTCTAGAGTGGAGACCACGACTTGGTAAGCGTAAGGTAGAACGGAAGAAGGTCGCTGGGATGGATAGGACGTGGAAGGTGGAGGAAGTGTCGTGGCGTAAATAAAGATGGGTCCATGTCCACCAGTAGACTGAAATAGGCTGATGATGATGATAATGTATATCCCGTGAAGCTAAGTACGTTTGCATAATTTCGATATAGATAAAAAAAAATCGCTGTTTATCGAATGAGTAAGTACCTAATGAGAGTCAAGTGTTCATGTTTAGTTTTCATTGATTTCATCAGATCTTGAGCCTGATTGTAAACGCTACGCTAGCGTCTGAAACCTATAATAAGCAAAGTGTCACTGCACTGAGCCCTAAATTCTGAACCAGTAGTGCATAGTTTCATACTTTAAACTTGCTACAGCGTTCTTCACCTGACCAAGTGATGGGTTCGTATCACTATGTGATAGAAGAATAACTGACACTGCAGCGGTACCCATCAAAACGGTATGGTTTAGGCCAACCACAATAGTAACTAGTATCTTTAGATGGCTAGATATGTAATGAAAAGCATAGCCATCTATTATTACATTGTTCATACAGATAAAAGTTTTGAAGTTGATTTTTCTTTTTATTTCTCGACGCTTATGGAGATGTGGAATAATAAGTATATGGCACCTGTCCCACCAACGACGATGAGCGAGAAGCGAGTAGCGATTTATCGCTTAAGAAACGTGCAACAGATGTATTTTGAAGATCCCGTCGGTGTAAACAAAAGAGATCCAGTATTGAGCGAGTACTCACCAGCAGTGGGACCCTTGAGCGATCAATCAATATCTGTATCTCTTTTGTTTACTATTTTGTTTACACGGGATCTACATAAGTATGTACCTACGTTTCTTGAGCGATAAATCGCTACTTGCTACTCTTTTTCTCGCCGTTAGTCGGACAGGTTCCTATAGCACATATTGCTCTCTTAATTTTGTTTATTAAGTGTATGTGTGACCAAATATATGTGGCTGTCTGTGACATTGAAGCGCCAAACTATTTGGATTTAATAGAGATGGTTCTTGACTTTATTTTAGTCTTAATTGACTTAAGTCATCCTTTTTTAAAATAATATTGGTACTTTAGACCTCACGTGAAGTGGTTTTTTAATGCGTACACATAATCTCGTTATAAAATGTTTTATAAAATGTAGATCTACATACTTAAAATGCCGGCTTTTACTGGCATTTTAAGTAAATATCTCTTAGAAATCTCATCATCCATTCCGTAAGTGTTCGTTGCACAAAGTAACGTGATACAATTTGCTTTCAGTTTGCACACTAAACACTATTTGTAAGCTGTACCTAACAAATGTAACAATAAAGCGGCTAATGGCTCAATTAACATAGTTTGTCGAACGTTAGATTCCAAGTGTTCCTGGAAACCTATCGTTATCTTATTGAGCACTCTCTACTCTATAGCAAAGAAAGTATTTTCTTCAATATTATTCAAAGAAAATGGGTGCTTTCTTTACTTCGAATTTCGGTAATTCGGTCACGGTGTCCGATCTGGCGACGATTGTAGAACGAATGCTTTATCGTTAGAAACAAAGAGTTTAACAATAAAACAAAACTTGTTTATTCGTTGAGTTAACGCATAGTAATATGGTACAAGACAGTATTTTATACATAACATAATCTTGGTACGAGATCCGGTCTAAGAAATATATACACTCGTCTGTTATTAAATCCAAACAAAGAATAAATGATAGATATTGTCTAGATTGATAAATCGCAATAAAGGTGCATCTAAACCTAAAGGGACTACCTATTATCCATCTACCATACTATTATCTGTTACTATCTATACTACTATCTGTTGACCTAGAATAAAAAAAAACCAAAAAGAGATTACTTAAACACAAATAAAGGAAAAACATAACAACCATTAAATTATAGTTATAAGAAACAAGTTCTTACGGTACCCTCGGAGAGCGAGCTTGACTTGCATTTAACTGTTTATTATAGAAAAAAATAACCTGTAGTGTAATTTAAAAAAAAACAATGAAATAACTGACGTGTGTATATTATTAATGCCGGTTTACAACATTAGCACTTACTTGATTTAGCTAGGCAACCCATTTGCGAGTTAACATCTAGACAATATCTATCATATAATCTTTGTTAGGATCAAATAACAGATGAGGGTATATCTTAGACCATAAGTAAGTACAGACAAGTTGCAAATACGCGCAACCAAAAAGATTACATATACGATATGGCAAGCCGAATACCAATACATACCTATTTTAAATAGTTGCATATTTTCTAAGGGTAAAATTTTATCTTCGGCCTCATTAACATGGTGGTTGCGAGTATGACTAGGCCAAATCTACCTACATGATTTTCAAAATTGTATATTTCATTCTGAATAATTTACGAAATATCACCTCATTACATCAAGCCGTTATGACAAATATTATGGCAAATAAACAATGATTCAGGTGCCTTGCTCTTCGGCAGACGCAATTTGGGCAGACCTCCATCTGGTTGGAAGTCTGCCCATATTGCGTCGACCGACGATCAGGTCAAAGCAGCCGGGACCATATGGATGATTGTGGCCCAGGATAGCCAGGAATGGAAACGGTTGGTCTGAGGCTCAACAATTAGTTTCCCTAGGCTAAAAAAAACACGCGTTCACGACCGTTTTGATCAGGCTCCATGAATTTTATTCCTTAAAATTCTAGTGCCTGTAGTCACAAAATCCAACTAATTAGTCATTTAAACTACAATTACAATAATAACAATGCGGATATATCTATAAACCTACGTCCTTTTAATGAATGTTTAATTTAAAGTCACAACTAATCGTGACTCGCCATTAGTGTTATGGTGCGATGGTGCAATGGTGCGACCCCGGTAGTGGTGCGACCGCCAGACTAGTGCACCTCTATTCCGAGATATCATCTCGATGCACAGTTCGGTCGTCGAACCCATGACCTTTCCAAAGAAAGTCGATTTATGTAACCGATGTGCTAGCACGCTCAATTTTGTTGACTGCTATGCGTTTCTATATTATTAAGTTATAATGTTAAATTATAGTATAGACTAGGTACATATAAAGTATTATGCCAATACTGACCATTGATTAAGCCGTCGAGAAAATCGCTGGGCTTAGAAGCTTGTTATGCAATGAGCTAGTTTTGGCTCGCGGCTCCGTCCACGTGGTAGTCGATTATCGCGATAGATCTTTGACTGCTGACTTGATTCCTCATTTTCGGCACTGCTTGTTTCCTATGTTACTTCACCTAACAAAAAAAAATCAAGTAAAAGTTATTAAAAAAATCTAACGCTAAATATTAATTAACTGAAAAATGATATAGACTAGCCTATGTATCTCCCACAATTGAAGCAAATCCAACAACACCTCACTTGATGAACAGGGTTCAAAATCTAAAAATTAGAACACGAAAAAAAAATGTGTCCCTAGTCAAAGAGTTTTTCTAGTAGATGAAGTTAAGAAATTTAAGGATATGTCTTATTATGTTCCCGCAAATAAATCTTGAAATTGCGGAAAAATACAAAAACGAGCATTTTCGTATTGTCATAGTTGGCGTTTGTAATCTAGCATATATATCTACGAACGAATATTCTACTTTATTTTGACCTGCGCTCCTGCGCACTGTGAAGTAATGGTTGTGTGCGGAAGAACGAGGCCGGCGATCGTGTCGCTGTGTACGTAGCGCTAAATAAATAATTTGTACCAAAGACATATGTACCTACATACGATTGAAGAGTAGGTACCTATCTTTAGCGCAATCTTGTAAAAATAAATAGCCACCTCTACAAATCCTCGTCCTTCAACCGTCGGTTATATAGTACCCATCTAATAACCCGAGAGCGACAACGACGCTTAACCTCGTTAATATATCATCATTTACATCAAGGAGTCGACATTTAAATTACGACAATAATAAAATGGTACATAAGTACTAAAAAAGTAGGTAAGTACATCCGAAATGTAATTACTTGTGTCCTCCGCCCAACATTGTTGAAACTAATTATTTTTTGTTTAAACACAATACGAAGAGAACATTAATCTTTATCATTATACCGGTCACACACATTCGTACAAGTAATAGGAGATTGACAACATCTCATCAGCTTTATCAAGTACAAACTTGTGATAGGAGATTGGTAGGAACTGAAGAGGGGGGCGGTACAATTATATCCTTATCTCCGAAGGTACTAAGCCTAATATTTTGGAAAAAAATATAACAGGTACGTATAGATTACAGGAAAACCTATTAGAGGTGCAGACTTTTAGAAATGTGGGCCATTTTAGGGGCAAAACAATAAATTGAAAAACCGTTATGAAAACGGTACAGTGTACATGAAAACAAATGAAAGGCTTGGTGTAAGGAACTGAAACATGTATTTATTTAAGTTATTTGACAAAGTTAATGAAAATCGACCTTCTCCCTATTTGAAATGACTAAATGATACAATTTTGAAAGAAAGTCTATAGTGTGAAAATAACATGGTAAATCGACTGACCTGTCTAGCGGTTAGTGATGCTGACTGATAAGCTAGAGGTTGTGGGTTCGGTTCACATCTAGGATAAGTATATTCTACTATTTAACCTATTGAGGTTGATCGAGACTCCTTTTTATAATTTTGTAACTTGCCTTTGCACTAGTCCTCTGATATGGTGTACCTATAATATAATGGTGGCCTACTTGCATATAAACAGTTTATAAACAATCAAACATTGTAAACATCAGCAATTTGAAAAGAGTTGCTTGCGAACAGGCATGTAGTACATAGCCTTTCACAAGTGTAGTATTTGACTTCCTAAGTGAATAAAGAATTTTTGTTTTATTTGATATACCTACTCTCCCTATGACTCAAAACTCTGACCAGTGTGGTGTCCAGGAAGCCCCTCGTTTTGAGCGCTGAGTGTGCGGGCTCGTTGTCTTGGTGAAGCAGTAGGTACTCCACGGAGCCTGGTGTTTGGTCGCTCGTTGCTCATTGCAGACAAAATTTCTGGAATGCATTTTGTTCTGTTTTGGTCTCGTAATGGAATTGAAACCAGATACCCTATTAAAACTGTTGACTGATGTTTTGTTTCTGAATCGTATTAATAAATTCAGGATTTGTCACCTGTCACAATGTCGTAAACGCAACGAGACGAATGAGCTAAGATGCTTCAAATTTGTGAATAATATCACGGCACCACTCAAAACGGGCCTGCTTCTGAGCTTCGGTGAGGTTTTGCGGCACCCAGCGCGAAACTATCCTCCTCACGCAAAGGTGCTCGTGTAGAATCTTGTGAACGCTTTCCAAACCAATCTGCAGTGTATGCTGAATCTTTTCGTATCTCTTCCCCTGTTTTTTATTTTTATTTTTTATATAATCATATTGGCCAGTGCCATTTATATATAATCGTTTTTCGCAAAACTTTCTGAGTGGCCTGGTTCATACAGTCGAAAAACATAAACCTCCTTCTTGTGCAGTCGGGTTAAAAGAGTAGCCCATGGGTTTTTGACAGCTTTCGCCTTACTTCAATTGTTTTTTTTTTTTTAAACAAAATAAAATTTTATTTACCAAATTATAGATGTTTTTAATCAAATTTATTTAATTGGGACTAGCAGTAAGACAGTTAATTTAAAATTGGTTATTTTTTATGTTATCCTTTTTTTACGTGTACTAGATTATAAAACCCCAGACGTTTTATAATATAGTACAATATTTTATGGGTTGCGGAGACCATCTAAAGTGGAGGAATAGTTAAAAAAAGTCACGAATACGAATATGTGTGACCGCGATTAGGTGAATTGAACAGTTTTTTTTAATAAACAATATTATGTTAATGAGAGAGAGGTGTGCATCAAATAACCGTGTCAAATAACCAGTCGTCAAAGGTCATAGCGCAGTTGCAACCTGCAACTATCTCGGTTGTGTAAAGGGGTTTCTAAACGAGCCACGGCAAATTGTGGCGGCAATGCTGTGGCCGGCAACAGGGCAATATTGTCCTGACCATACAGGAAAACATGTTTTGAATGGTCACCTATGGCCAATAATGATTTGTACTAATTAGTAGCTCACTTAATTGTCATTAAAGCTTTCACAGGTTATGGCTTAAGTACAGCAATTGTTGCTGGGCTGTGTAGCTCGTTTAGGAGACTGGATCATGCGCCATACAATTGTAGACATATTGCCATTATTGGCCAAGCAATTAGTTGCCAATAGTGCCTCAACCAATTGCTGTAAAACATGGCCCGTTTAGACACCCCTTAAATACAACAGGATGCAGCTATAATTTGGGCCGGTACTCAAAAGAACGAAAAACTAAATTCATACTAATCTAGTAAATGTGAATGTAACTCTGTCTGTTACGTTTTCAAGCTTCAACCGCTAAACCAGTATAGATGAAATTTCGGGATAGGATATAGGATAGTTTTTATAGCGATGGTGACCTGCACGCGGGTGGTGCTGCAAGCAAAAACTAGTATGAGTATAAATTATATGATAACTAGCTGTACCCCGCGGTGTTACCCGCGGTTTATTAGACTATGTGTTAATCCTGAGTGTCAGGTTACTCCATACCAAATTTTATTAAAATCGCTCCAGCCGTTTAGACGTGAAGAAGTAACAAACATACACACTCACACACTCACAAACTTTCGCTTTTATAATATTAGTGTGATATCCAAATCTTGTAACATTAATCTATACTAATTATAAAGCGGAAGAGTTTGTTTGTTTGTTTGTTTAAACGCGCTAATCTCAGGAACTACTGGTCCGATTTGAAAAAAAATATTTTTGTTAGATAGCCCATTTATCGAGGAAGGCTATAGGCTATATAACATCGCGCTACGACTAATAGGAGCGGAGCAGCGACGCGAAATGTTGCAAAAACGGGGAAAATTTACGCATACGAAGTTGCGCGGGACAGCTTATTCTGCGTGTAAAGAACTCTGAAAGTTCGAAAGATTCATTTTGGAGAAAGAGAGTAGACCTCTTCTTTAGTTTGCAAAGTGCGATGAATTCTCAGCTACGGATCCAAAGGACTTGACTGCCTCTGTGGCGCGGTGGGAGTGTATCCGACTGCTACGCAAGAGGTCGTGGGTTCGATCCCCACCCAGAATAAAACTTTGTGTGATGAGCACGATGGTTTATTGTGTGTCTGGGTGTTATTTATCTATAATATGTATGTATTTCGAAATATATGAGTATGTTTATCAGTTGTCTGGTTTCCATAGTACAAGCTCTGCTTAGTTTGGGATCAGATAACGTTGTGTGAATTGTCCCAAGATAAAAAAGGGGGGAAGGGGGGGAGCTAAGGGGATGGAATAAAATACGAAAATCCCTAAACCTACATTCATTAGTTATTATGATTACGTCTAGAAGCCTATAATGTCATATTTGGCACATTTTAGTAATTTAAACATAAGGAATTAGATTGGATTTACGAGTAGGTGAGACAATTATAACTTTTAAACTTACGCGTTGCAGTATAAATACAATTTGAGACGGGAATAAACGCGTTTAATCTAGGTAAAGTTATTTACCTTATGCTTGACATTTCGATCGGGTTACACCGACCGTGGTCACAAGCTGAGGTAAATAACTTTAACTAGATTAAACGCGTTTATTCCCGTGTCAAGTTGTATTTAGGTGAGACAAATTGAAAAAAATAAGTTTGTTTCTCAATTTCTTTTATTATTTTTTATTTTTTTACAAACGACTCTTACAAACATACCAGTCACGGACACAAATTTGTCCCAGGTTCAAATTTTTAAATGAATTGGTAACTTTATTTTTTCGTTAAAAAGATAACTATCAATGGGTTTGGGTCCCACATTACTAGCAATCTTGTTATCCCCTCCAACTAACTTTAACCCAATTAACTTAACTTATAGAATACCTTAATTAATACCCAATTAAATTAACTTATCTAATTAACTTATAGAATACCTATTCTTAAATCTTACACAACAATTAATATAGTTATTATATTTTGTGAACATCGTATAAGTTGGCTTCGTCTATTTCACGGCAGGTTTAGTTGATAGTTTTAAACAGATTCCTACTTGTTTTCTTACGAACATAAACATCTCATAGGTACAAGCAAGCAAGTAGTAACAAGCCAAGCCTTTTAAAAATCAAGTGACACGATTCGCCAACTTGAAACTCGAATATCCTCCACCTCTAATGCACTTTTTTTGTGCAATAATAACCTTACTTTGTACCGTAGTACGTATTTATCGACATCTATCTATACGAGTAAGAAGTGTTACTCGTAAAACTAGAATGCTTAAAATGAATTACTTAACTAAAGAATATATGTCACTATCACCATTCAGACGAATCCCAGGACCCTTTACATAATGAAATTGGTCAAAACGTTTGGACTTGTAGAGGGTGTCAAAGAGGTAGATATATATAGCGTATGTTCCTACCTAAGTATGTAGGAACAAACACTCGAAAAACTATCACAAAATTCTCAAATATTGTGTAACAAACCCTACGCAATCTTTTCGAAAAAAAACATTTCCTCCAACCGTTAGGACATTACAACAGCATTACATAATTATTATTATTTTTTTTTTTAAAGACGACTCCCGCAGTAGGGTACAAGCCCTGTGTCGCGGGGGACTTTACAAACATACAAGTCATGGACACAAAGTACACCCAGATTCGGAACAACAATTTGTGGATCACACAAAATGGTGTCCCGTGTGGGAATCGAACCCACGACCTCTTGCGTAACACTCCTACCGCGCCACAGAGGCAGTCAATGACCATAGCAATAAAAAATTAAAAAAGAATGAGTCTTCAGCGATATCTTTGTCAGTAATGACCTCAACAAAAAGAATGAATGAATCTCGACCTTGAAATTTGTTTTATAAAAAAAACAAACACAATCATATTACTTACAATATTACTCAAAGCAATTTTGAAGTTTGCGGTGTACCGCAGAATATCTGCGGTTAGATTATGTAACTCTAGATTGATATTGAAGAGCAGGGTACTAGTGTACTAGAAGAAAGGATTTTTAACGATGTACCTACTCGTAATATAACTTTTTTGGGAAAAAAGGAACGAATTCAAACAAGTGAAAATCAAGGAAAAAATTATGAAGTATATTATCGATTGCAAATTTTGCTGAAATGCTCATATGTTTTATATTTCTGGTGTCTTTTATAATATAATCTAGAACAACGTTTTATAAACTACAACCTTCCCAGAAAACTATGACGCCAAATAGAAAAAACACCATCCATACATACATACGGGTCAGACAGAGAACCACCTTTTTAGGGTTCCGTAGCCAAAATGGCAAAAACGGAATCCTTATAGTTTTGTCATGTCCGTCTGTCTGTCTGTCTGTTCGTATGTCACAGGCATTTTACTTAAAGAGAACGCAATGAATCTGATGATGAAATTTGGCGAAAAGGTTTCTTGTAGTAGCCGCTATTTAGTTTGATAGCTAAATAATAAAAATAAATATTTTTCAGCAAACATCAACGTGTGGCACATCATTCAACAGGTAATTCAAAAACATTTTAATGTTTCTAAATACATTTTTGATTGAGTAAATATTTTTGGAAATAATCGCTCCAAAAGTTGCATAAATTATGTTCTCCCTCTTAACTTTTGAACCGTGTGAACAAGAAATATGAAAAAATTCACAAAGATAGCGCTTAATAAATATTTTAAACTAAAATTATTTCGGACATGATCGGATATAGCATTGAGTTATTGCTGAAAAACAGCGTTTCTCAACAAAAGGGCGTAAGTGTCAAGAACATCGCTCTTTTGATGATTATCTTTTATTAGCTATTATGCTCTTTGACTGCTTTTGCAATTATTCAAGGCTGCAGAACCTTACACTGAGCATGGTCCGACATGCTTTTGCCTGGTTTTTGGTTTCACATTCGCACAGGTCTGCTTTTCTGTCTTCTATTGACAGATAGAACGAGTTGTGTTAATCACAAGTTATTTTTTTTACATCGCTTACTATATCTCAATCATATTTTATCTTTAAATGTGAACAATACTAACATAAAGATACATATAACCAATGATGTTTTAAGTAAATAAGACATCATTGAATATGACTTATAGATTAGTATCTACTATTGAAATAGTTTTAGCGAACAATGGCGTGTCAGGTAGTTGTATTGTTAGATAAGTATATATACTTATGTACTAATAGTTCATTCACACGTCATTTATTCATCTGATATAATAGATTGCTTTGTTACTACCACAAGTAAAACTCTTGGTGTTGTTATTTCGACTTTGTTTTTTCGACTGGCGTGTTGGTCTAGTGGTTAGTGACCCTGACTGCTACGCCGGAGGTCGTGGGTTCCATCCCTACCCAGGATAAAACTCTGTGTGATGAGCACGATGGTTTATTCTATGTCTGGGTGTTATTTATCTATAATATGTATGTATTTATAAATATTTAAGAGTGTTTATCAGTTGTCTGTTTCCATAGTACAGGCTCTGCTTTCAGGTAGCGTTGTGTGAGTTGGCCCAAGATATAATTATTATTTGTTTAGAGGATGTAACTGCTAATTTAAAAAAAAATGAAAAAATAATAATAATTAAATAAATAAATAAATTATGACTGGTCTGACTGGACTGGAATCTCTGACCGGTCTCTATAACGCATCTATTGTCAGCGAAACTGACACTGAACTGATAACCATCGATAGATAAAAACCCTTCGGCTATTCTATTTATCAAGGACGGCACGAATGTCAGTTTCACTTCTAGAATTAGCTGTTTTAACACACATTTGGAAAGCATTTGGCTCTAGAGTGTACTAAAGACATATACATTTATTTATTGGTGTACATACAATTGTTACACTTATTGAAGTACACTTTAGTACAATGTCAAAGAGCTTAACTAGTCTTGTGTACAATATTGATCAATAAACACAGCATGCACAATATAACTAATTGATCAGTGTGGGAAAATTGAAGTAAATCACATTAAATAAAAAACATACATGACATACAAACATACACTAGAAAAACATAAATTAAAAAACCCGCCTGTAGGTACAAAAACAAGATCCTTTTTTGTGCACGCGGGTTTTTTTTATTTTTACATTTATTTTTTTATTTAATACTTTTGAATTGTTGTAGGATGTAACAACTAACTTTTATCACCGCTAATATCAATTATTGAAAATTGAAAACCTAATGGTTAATAAGTATTTTTTTTAGTATGACAGTCTAAATCATGTATTTTTGAAATGTTTAAAAGGAGCCCTTTAATTTGATACCCATATTGCAGTTTTCGAAATAACTTTTTTTTCACATATCTTTATTTTGACATCTCACAGCCGCCATGTTTGTTTTTTCCAACGTCGCCTATCTAAGAACACTTGGGCGGTCAAGACGAGTCTAACGACGTCTTAGTTGTATAAATCCGTTTAGTAGTTTGTGAGATATGAGGTAATAAAGAATATTACCTACATACTTACATTTATAGAAGATACGCGCGAAAAACATAACCCTTCCTTACAGTCGGGTAATAACCCTGCTTCTTGCGCAGTCGGGTAAAAAATACAGGGGTGGACTTTGTTAAAATTTGTTGCAGGAGTAGCCGCGGATATAAGCTATTAGGTACTACAAAAATTGTTATTTTGACATTACAAACACAAGATTTATTAATGTGTTTATATGTAAAGATTACATTTGGCAATAAAAAGTGAACGTATAAGGTGCGGTCTTATGTTATATTACATGATAGAATGAGTGTTTTGATAAACCAATGTAATATCGCACTAATTCAAAATGTTGCTTTTCGACATTTGACCTAGTATGAAGCGCTTTAAAGTTGTTATGAAGGCTTTGTTTTTGTTTCTGATTTCATTTTGTTACGTAACCTCATGTGAAAATGAATGTAGGTAAGACAAACGTACGGTTGATTGTAATTATTATAAACAGTTAATACCCTGTGGCATTTAAAGCTAATGTAAAAAAGAGACTTTTGAAGAGTTTTTTTACTCGTCTCAGTAGTAGCACTAACTTAATGCACTTCAACAAGGACGGTGAGAAATGGACCACTGAAGATGAGCTTACTATTTGAAATAATCAATTGGGTATGAAATATGTTGCTAGCTAGTCCCAAAATACCTGAATTTTCTCCAAAAACTTAATCGCATTAGAGTTGCTTAGGAAATGCTAAAACGAGTCAATTCTGACCCAATTCATTAAACGCGTTGTTACTGGTGACGAGTTAGAGTTACTATTATGTATTTCATTGAAATACTAACCTAATATTGACAAGTCAAATATTTTATTAAAATTAAAAGAATTGTTCCAAGAATTGCAGAGCATTAAACTATCTTTTAGATACATATTTAATATCAGTACTTTCGAAAATAGTTGTGTTTTCAATACAAATCCAGAATTATTTAATGCAGATTTATAGGATCTAGGTTCTTACCATACAAACATTCATTCCCCTATTTAAAGAGATAGAAGGGGAAATGTACAGATTTCATAATTATTATGTTACAAGCTGTGCCCCGCGGTGTTACCCGCTGTTTATTAGCCGATGTGGTTAATCCAGGGTGTCAGCTAACTCCATACCAAATTTTATTAAAATCGCTCCAGCCGTTTAGCCGTGAAGAAGTAACAAACATACACACTCACATACTCACAAACTTTCGCCTTTGTGTGCTAATACTAGCTTTCACATCTAATTTCTGATTTGGAAGTACCCTAACGGTTTTGCTTTATCAATCAATGGCGAAATTTAGGTATTTTACTTCTTTTACTTCTTCACGTCTAAACAGCTAGAGCGATTTTAATAAAATTTGATATGAAGTTAGCTGACACCCTGGATTAACACATAGGCTAATAAACCGCGGGTAACACCGCGAGGAACAGCTAGTATTTAATAAACACTGTATAACATCATATCCTGACAATTTAGACTTACTTACGAAACGCCTCGAGATAAGGTAGGTAGTGCCCTGTGCTTTAGCCATCACGTCTTGGCGGGGCACCACCGTGCCCCCTGATTTTTTATCAGAAACGATGTAAGCACAGAGATGATGTTTGACAAGAAAGTATGGAAGTAGGTAAGCAACATAATTATGGCGCCGACAACAAATATTTATACGGATAAGGGCAGGAGGATGATAATGTATGCAAATTAAAAACAAGAAGGCTTTGTAAGGTGGAGTAAAATCTTGATAATCTTGTAAAGACTGCCTCTGTGGCGCGGTGGGAGTGTGTCCGACTGCTACGCAAGAGGTCGTGGGTTCGATTCCTACACGGGACACCACTTTGTGTGATCCACAAATTGTTGTTCCGAGACTGGGTGTACTTTGTGTCCGTGACTTGTATGTTTGTAAAGTCCCCGCAACACAGGGCTTGTACCCTACTGCGGGAGTCGTCTTCTAAAAAAACAAAAAAAAAAGATTATCAAGGTAACCTCTCCAAATAAGCTTAATTGCTTGTTAGAAGTGAGTAAGCGTCTGTAGTATAATGGGTAGGCTTCGAACCCGCGACTTCACGATTGCGAGTCCGCCGCCTTAACTTCCGTATCCCATCCCTGTGATCTTCTTTAAGTCGTCGGTCTATTTTGACCTGGGGCGTTGTACCAAGTCGCGGTCAGATGGCAATAAGTACAATGTGGAAAATCAAGTATGATTTAAATATAAATACTGATCGTCTACATAACACTATGATGAGCCATAGAAATGCTGACAGGTCGAGCCCGACTAATTAAACATTGGGTAACTACTATTAATATGTTTTGTAAAAGCGTTCTCTCAAAATTGCCTTGATTAAGTTTCTCCAAATTCAATAGCTCACGCAATAATTATATTTAATTGAGTCATGTCTAAAAATAAAATAATATTTTTAAGAAGATACTCTGGTGGCGCGGTCCGAGTGTGTACGATTGTTGCGTATGAGGTCGTGGGTTTGATTCCCATACGGGATATAGCTTTGTGTGATCCAGAAATGGTAGTTCCTAGTCTGGCTTGTTGTATATTGTACCTGTGAATTGTAGTCCCCAACGACATTAGGTTTGTATTTAACACCGGGAGTCGTCTTTAAAAACCGGGCAAGAACAAGTCGGACTATGCTCAGGGTAGGGTTTCGCAGCCTTGAATAATAGGATAATTGACTAAAGTCAAATCAGTCTCTTTTTAAGAAACGTCAATAACGACCCGCACCTTAATGGAATGCTAGCATATGACGTCACGTTTTCTATGGTCAAATCATTTACTTTTAGTGTTTCTCTTTATGATTAAAAAATAATAAACAAATTAAAATAATAAGAACACTTTACGACATATTTTTACATGGTTATTATAAAATATTTTATTTTGATATCTAGTAGGTAGTCATATACCTAATTGCATCAACAGAAGAGCGTATGTCAATGGCACTTAAGCCCTTTTGTTGGGAAACGCAGTTTTCACTCAATGGCAGTATATTCGATCATGTCCAAATTAATTTTAGTTTAAAGTATTTATAAATGATTTTTTTCATATTTTTTGATCATGTGTGACCAAAAAATATGAAAAAAATGACAAAGGTTAAAAGAATTCAAAAGTTAAGCGGAGACACAATTTATGCAACTTTCGGAGCAAATATTTCCAAAAATATTCATCTATCAAAAAAAGTTTATTAGCAACTTAAACATATTTTTGTAAGACATTTCGAATGACCTACCACACGTTGTTTCCTGAAAAAAAAATATTCAGCTTCTGTTACATGTATAGAGTGCCCCCCTTAAAAATATTTATCTTTATTATTTAGTTATCAAACTACAAGACACCTTTTCACCAAATTTCATTAATATTCATTGAGTAGTCTTTGAGTAAAATGCCTGTGACATACGGACGGACAGACGGGCATGACGAAACTTTAAGGTTTCCATTTTTGTCATTTTAGCTACGGAACCCTAAAAATGACATTTCAATATTTTTTAGTGTTTTAACCCCGAAGATTGTTTTATGTTAATGTGTTTATCTGTGTGTCTGTGTATAGCCTGCAACAGGTCGATATGGCAATTCTGAAACGCGGTTAGACGGATATCAAGTCGGTACGTGTCCTAAACCTGTGCAGTCATACAAAAGTGACACGAAGAGCAAGGTGCTTTTAGTGGCAAAGTATTTTAAACTTTATACTCTCTGACCCGCGGAACTTCGTTTGCGTACGTTTTCACCGTTTTTGCAAGATTTTTCATTGCTACTCCGCTCCTATTAGTCGTAGCGTGATATTATATAGCCTATAGCTTTCCTCGATAAATAGGCTATCCAACAGTAAAATTATTTTTCAATTCGGACCAGTAGTTTCTGAGAAACAAACAAACTTTTCTGCTTTATAATTTTACAATAGATTTAAAAGACCAGTATCGCTTGACTGCGAGCCTGCTCGAAATATTACCTCTTTATAATATTAGTATAGACTAGCTTTTCCAGGCAGCTCTACCCTCGTAGTTTCATTTTTATGGTCTACATACTATTCTGAAATATAAACTACATTACTGTAAAGTTTCATCAAAATCCGTTCAACAAACTCACAGACTTTAAGATTTTTATTATTAGTAGGATCGATGCGGGCGCAGCCGCGGACACAAGCTAGTTTTATGTAAGTAATGTTGCCGTGTGAAAACCACTATTTATTTTATGTTAAACAATTTGAAATCAATTCTTACGCCGATGACGACGTAACACTCATATGTGCATAATTTGTTATTTTATGGCCTTCGTATTGCTTTGCAAATCAATGGTATGTTCATATAACTGTTATAAATAAATATTGCTATTATACTATACTATTGGTCGCCTGTGTCTATACTAATATTATAAAGCTGAAGAGTTTGTTTGTTTGTTTGAACGCGGTAATCTCAGGAACTACTGATCCGAATTGAAAAATTCTTTCACTGTTAGATAGCCCATTTATCGAGGAAGGCTATAGGCTATGTAACATCGCGCTACGACCAATAGGAGCGGAGCAGTAATGAAAAATGTTTCAAAAACGGGGAAAATGTACGCATACGAAGTTGCGCGGGACAGCTAGTATATAATAATCCATACTAATATTATAAACTAGCGGCCCGCTCCGGCTTCGCACGGGTATAAAATATATGGATGTTATTTTACAAATAAACCTTCCTCTTCAATCACTCTATTTATTAAAAAAAACCTCATCAAAATCCGTTGCGCAGTTTTAAAGATTTAAGCATACATAGGGATATAGGGACAGAGAAAGCGACTTTGTTTTATACTATGTAGTAATGTGAAAGTCTGTCTGTCTGTTACGCTTTCACGCTCAAACAGCTAAACCGATTTAGATGAAATTTGGTTTGGAGATAGTTCAAGTCCCGGGGAAGAACATAGGAGTTTTTATCGTGATAACCGACATAAACGCAGGCGGAGCCGCGGGCGAAAGCTAGTAATAATATAAAACGGGATGCACCCCTGGAGTGCCGGCAAAAGTGAAAACCTGAACATTAACGTTGTGCACTTTTGAATATTTTGGAAATATTAGGGATTTTTTTAAATATGACAATGACAACGACATAACAGTTAAAAAGTTTATCTCTCGGAAAAAAATACATTCTGATGAAATTTGAATAATATTTTTCGATCTTGCTGACATTATAATAAAAAATATGAAATAATAAATCACAAATTAAAAAACCTAAATCAAAAATTAATTTAAAAAAGGGATAAAATAATCGTTACTCGGACTCAAACCCGGGTCTTCTGGTTACTGGACCGCCCGATTTCCCACCTGAGCTATAATAACATTGTCGATGGCGGCCAAATTTACCTTAGTGTTCTAATGATAGTGTAACAGTTTTCATTGTTCTCCCTCCATCTTACGAATTTCCGAACAGGGTCACGTGATCCTGACGCGAGTTTACCATTTTTTACCTATACCAAAAAAAGGCACAACGCCGCTTCAGAAGTTTTTACTTCAAAAATTCTTTGTTCACTTAATACAATTCTTGTTCGCAAACAATAGGTGAAGCCGGAGAAAAGAATGAGGCAATAAAAACTCACTTCAAATTGCCAATAGTCTCCTCACCGATGGCGGTTACGGCAGCCAATTTCATCAGGGACTAGCCATTTACGCAGACGATAGTATAGTACACTCTCTATTCTCTCACTCTCATAGGGCTATGAGAGTAAATCCGACACAACGGTCACCCATCTATGGACCGACAATGGTAAAGTTGCTTAACCCCGGCTACATCTCTCTTGACGATTGACTGCCTCTGTGGCGCGGTGGGAGTGTGTCCGACTGCTACGCAAGAGGTCGTGGGTTCGATTCCCACCCGGGACACCACTTTGTGTGATCCACAAATTGTTGTTCCGAGTCTGGGTGTACTTTGTGTCCGTGACTTGTATGTATGTAAAGGCTCCTGCGACACAGGGCTTGTACCCTAATGCAAGAGCCGTCTTTAAAAAAAAAAAAGAAAAATCGATCTGCTCCGTCGCCACTGAGTCGGGGTCCCCTCAAAAGGAATGACATACTATACTAGACGTCATAAAATACTGTGAGCACAGAAGGCAGGTTACATAGAAAACATAGAAAATGCTCATGTGTACTAAGTGAGGTTGTTGGCGATATAATAAATGACGGGGTATACATTTATATTTGGAAAATGGTAGGTACGCGTCCCACACCTGAATAGCGTCGGCCCGCTCCGTCGCCGCCTCGTCGGCGCCATCAATACCTACGTCAGTTGAAATCTATAGAGTGTACAAAATATGTAGGTTTATGATGAGCGTTAAAATTATGTATTGGTTTTAGCGCAAACTTAGCATAATCTTAGATGATTATGTATATGACGTCAACAGTAAGTATATCTTCGTCTAGTGCTTTACTAAATTTTATATAAGATAAACTTCAGGTAAGCCAAATACGCTTTACAGATGTCAGTCTTAGTGCTGCACTAGTTCCCGTTGGGTGCATTTATGTAGCTAACTTCATCATCATCATTATTAGTCGGAAACTGATGAACATAGGCCTCTCCAAAATACTTCCACTACGATCGTATTAAAAAATGTATTAAAAAACATACCCTATCCGCTGCTGAAATTTGACCACACCTTTCTGTTACAACATGTTACAATCTATATAAACTAGTCCGGCCTTAAATACTGTTTTACATAAAAACTTTCCTTTTTTTTTCAACTTTTTAACTACTTTTGAACGCGTTTATTATTTTTAAAAGTTTTTCCGATTTCGCGCTATTACACATATTTTTTCTTGTTCATTATCAAAGTACAATATGGATTGGGGTGTTAAAGAAAATAAGATTGCGGTGATCGTCTTACACAAAGTGGGTATGGAGCCGTCTTCAAGCCGTCGAACTTCAAAAGCTTGGTATCAGCCATATGTTCGTATATGAACAACGAATGTTCAACAACAAATGTTCGTATATTAACAGATACAACAACACTTCCTCTGTCAAAGACCATAAAAGATCGGGCGGCCGCGTGCTGTTAGAACTACAAAGGCTGTTAATGCTGTTGAAGCCAGAATTCGTCGAAATCCCACTAGGAAGCAAAAAATTTTATCGCGAGAAATGAAGATTCCCGCTAGGATTCTGTCGCGTATTATAAAACAAGACCTGAAGCTAGGTTCTTATCGTCGATATACAGGACATGCCCTAAATCAATCTTTATATTTAAAGAGATCGATTAAAACATCTTTTGTCGCGATACGCAGGTGAACGGCACAGAAATATAATCTTTTTTAAGCCAAATGATAAAGTGTACGCTCACAGTTCTAAAGAAAATGCTCAAGTGGTCGGAAAGGTACAGCGTGGTCATCATCCAGCGTCAGTAATGATTTGGTGGGGCGTGTCTTATCAAGGCGTCACTAAGCTACATTTTTGTGAAAAAGGAGCGAACACTCCAGCCAAAGTGAATCAAGAGACAGTCTTGGATCGTGTTGTAAAACCTCTCGGCGATACACTTTTTAAAAATGTACCGTGAACTTTCCAGCAGGACTCTGCACCTGGTCACAAGGCACGAACTACCCAAGCCTGGCTTGAAACCAACGTTCCGGACTTTAAAAGAGCTAAAAACTGACCCTCATCTAGCCCAGACTACAAATTATGGTCAGTTTTAGAGGACATGGCTTGCTCTAAACGACACGGCGACATTGAGTCTCTTAAAAAATCTCTGGAGCAAGCAGTTGTGAAATTTCCCATGGAAACAGTGCGTAATATATGAATAGCGTAGCTTGTAAAAAAGGCAGTATCGTTACAAAATACCTTCCAAATGTATTTAGAGCAACGCACAAACTGATTTTGTGACCTTGAGTGACGTGCCTATATGTGTGTTGCTCGAGCACGTTTGTGTGAAGCTTACCATCTGGACTCTCGGTGTTATATGGTTCAATCCCAAGCGTTTTTGCCTACCATATAAATTAAGAGATATATTGTACTATACCTATAAGTGGTTACTTTTTTTTAATTTTCTCACAATTATTATACTAAAACTAAATTAATGTAATCATAAAAACAACAAAATGAAAAAACTAAAATTTTCCCGTACGTAATTCTTTTGCGTAAATTTTTCCCGTTTTTGCAACATTTCTCATAGCTGCTCCGCTCCTATTGGTCATAGCGTGATGTTCCTCGATAAATGGGCTATCCAACAGTAAAATAAATTTTTAATTCGGATCAGTAGTTCCTGAGATTACCGCGTTCAAACAAACAAACAAAGTCTTCAGCTTTATAATATTAGTATAGATAAAAACTTATACAATATGGTTTTGACATTTCATAAGAAAATAAATATTTGTTTAGAACTTTATATAGAGTCTACACTATCAATTCAACAACCTACGTGGAGTCAGAACATACATTTATATGTACCTATCTACCTATATATCTCGTCTAGACATTAACGTCATGGAAAGAGATAAATGAACCTCCAAAGTAAGTTAAGGTCAAATATTTTGACCTTACTGGCCTGTCGGTCAAGTAGTTCGTAACCCTGACTGCTGAGCCAGAGGTCATGGGTTCGACTCCCACCCAGGATAAATCTTGGCGAGATGACCACGATTTTTTATTCTGTGTCTGGCTGTAGTTCATCTATTACATACACATACCTATATAATAAATTATAGTCCTCTATGGAAATTTGTTCTTTATGATGGTAAAATAGGGGCTGCAAGTTGGTATGAAACTCCGTCAGTTCCTCTCTATGTTAGATCTGTGAAATTTTGTTTTTAGCATTATGGTTTTAAATAAAGCAAGACGTGTTTTAGCGTTTCTTAAAAATCAACCGTTGGGTTGATTTTGTAGAAACGCCTTTTACGCCCCCAATGCGCCTTTAATGGTTGCCTTAAAGGGCAGATTACGCGAAACAGGGTTCGGCTTTTAAAATAATATAGAAATTTTAATATTTAAATTTATATAGAAACCCTAAATATTAGGACACAAAAAAAATGTGTCACTAGTCAAAGAGTTTTTTTAGTAGATGAAATAAATAAATTTAAGGATATGTCTTATTATGATCTTGCAAATAAATCTTGAAGTTGTGGAAAAATGCAAAAACGAGCATTTTCATATTGTCGTAGTCATGGCGTTCGTAATCTAACATATGTACGAACGAATATTCTACTTTATTTTGACCTGAGCTCCTACGCATTGTGAAGTAATGGTTGTGTGCGGAAGAGCGAGGCCGGCGATCGTGTCGCTGGATACGTAGCGCTAAATAAATAATTCTCTCAGTGTAATGCCCCCATAAAGGGGTAAAATCATTAACGCCGACGAAGACGTGAGCAACAGTAGTCTATATACAGGCTCTACCTATTTTGGGATCAGATGACCATGTGTGAGTTGTCCCAAGATATATTATTAGTATATTCAATGGCCTATAGTCAATCTTTATGCTCTTATGAGGTCAGTTCATTCATGTCAAAGATACACCATACGTATATGATGCCATATCTGAAGGAGCCTTAAGTCTCCATTACTATGCCAAACGCCGTGAAACTGCCATAAAACTTGATATAGGTATTACTAAACTCTAGCGTCAGGAATGTATGTCCGTTTGCTTACATACGAAATAGGCTTTTAGTGCTTACGACACACTGTATGTAGGTTTACAAGGAGTACTTATTGGTGTATGACAACACTGTGAAAGCCTCTGATGATCTTGGAGATTATTCTTACAAGAAAGAAAATAATGAAATTCTGACTCTGGGACCAAGCCTGAGACTTCTGATGTTCTAAATATATCTTGGAATAAGTGGGTTCCAATTTAAAAATTCAGTGCAGAAGTATAAATAAATATTTTGTTTTTTAAAGGCAACTACTTTATTGGAGTACAAGCCCTGTGTTACGGAGGACAACACAAAATCACTTAGTAGGAAAAAGACTCGAAACAATAATTTGTACATCACACGAAGTGGTATCCAGTGTGATTATTGAAACCATCATCTTTTTATCTGCGATCCATGCAACGTAGCCGCGGTAAAAAGTCAGTGTCCTAGAACGGCTTTATATCTAACCTAAATTGTCTATTCGGTCTTATAGGTATTTTAGTTTATAAACCCTAGAAATTTCGGCGTAATTCTATCTGCGTATTCATGTTCTTAATTTTCGTTTGACAAGCCCGCGCGAGCTATGAAAATCTTGTCATAAATGTAAATTGAGAGCTGCCTGTATATATGCATCAAAGCGCATGCATGCGGACATCTTTGAGCACACCACCCATACACAGTCGCGCGGGATTGCCGCGTGAACGAAAAAAGAGAACGTGAATAGGGATCCTGTTCTTACGCACTTTTGTCTTTGCACATGTCCGTCAACAAGTCACACGTAGACTACTAATTAGTTGGTAAATAACTATCGAAAAATCAAGGTCACAGTTATGGCGAAATTATATGGAATTCCGCGCGTCCATTTCATTCTTAACCTTCACTATTGCCTTACTATTTTGAATACATAAGTGGTATTTTGATGACCATCAGACTGCCAGTTACAGGTTAAGGTCCTTTAGGGCCATAAGCCGCTTTGCTTGTAGTCAATATATGTATTCTCAAAATGACTATCTATTCTGACGTGGTAACGTCTTATAAATTGATGACCAGCTGCATTTACGAAAAAGTGTCACGTTATTGACTGGTTGCTAAGCAACAGCGAATGGCGATTGCAGCTACTTGCGTTACAATTGGAACTAAAGCTGTCACAGGCATGTTTGTTTATTCAATGTCATCAATGTTTTCTTATGACCTTATCCACGGAACAGAAAAAACAGTTTTTTCTGTTCAGTGACCTTATCACGTAAAATTATCGTCCATAAACCGCCTTTACAGGCAACTTTTTTTTTTAATGAATATCTTTTAAAAACCGTACAACCGGCCACGCAAAAACGCAACATCAATATTTGCACTTCAAAGCTTATTATTTCACAAACGAATTCCTAAATCAAGAAATGGTCTTTCAATCTCTACTTAACTAAATGTTTTTATAAGACCCATCTAATGTTACGCCACACATCCCTACTTTACATATAGGTAGGTACCTACCTTAAAACTTTTTTTTAAATTTCTGATAACTTTGTCGGCATAAGTAATATGTGTATCCTTGCAAAATTACAGCCTTCTAGCAGTAACAGTCTGTGAGCTAAGATGCGGACGGACGGACGAATGGACGGACATGGCGAAACTATAAGGGTTCCTTTTTGGATACGGAACCCTAAAACAGGATTATTGAATGACGGAATGCCATAAAGTCGATTTGCTAGAACGTCCTGTTCCCATAATTAATATTTTGAAATAAAGACTTTAGTTTCCGAAAGCACAAAATAAGGACTAAAAACTTAAGGTAACCCCCCCTCTTACGTAGTGCCTACATCGCTCAAGCAACGCACACGTATAGGGTGTATTCTATATAATTATAATCCCTGTCCGATCTATTAATGTGTTGTTACTTGTTAGGTATCATATTTCAATTCAATTTACGTATATTATTTTTATTTTGTCGTAGTAGTTCCAATTGTATCGCATGCTTACTGCGATCGCCAACCCGCTCGCCAAGCGCGGCGATTATGGCAATTACCCCCAGCATCTACATACCAGTAGGTCCTACTAGGGAGACCAGCAGTGGGCCATCATATGGGTTGATATATAAACATCGTACACGGACCAGTATCTGAGACCAATTCGCACTTCTTTGTTCGGTCAAAAGACTTACCGAGATACGATATCACTAAGCAATATCTATATCTATGTGAGTGTTAGTCTGGCTCGCAATTTATCAAGGTAATCCTTTGTATTCTCGGTACATTTTACGTGGGTGTAATTTCCCCTCGCATTGATCGGGCCGCCAAGGCGCTATAGGTATTTGTTGGTATCTTGAAGACTCATTATATTTGATGTTTAGAGGCTGCTTACTATTCAATGTTGATTACGGCGGCGAATCTAATCAGAGACAAGGCAACTACGCCGGAGACACACTTTCATAGCCCGACGATCGGTGAGAGATCGGGCGCAGGACCGAAGAAGTTTTATGTGCTCTTCGATGTGACATTTTCGATGTGACAAGCCAACTAAGACGGAGATATGTGTACGTGCAGACACACTTTCATAGCCCGACGATCGGTGAGAGATCGGGCGCAGGACCGAAGAAGTTTTATGTGCTCTTCGATGTGACATTTTCAATGTGACAAGCCAACTATGACGGAGATATGTGTACGCGCAGACACACTTTCATAGCCCGACAATCGGTGAGAGATCGGGCGCAGGACCGAAGAAGTTTTATGTGCTCTTCGATGTGACATTTTCGATGTGACAGCCAACTATGACGGAGATATGTGTACGCGCAGACACACTTTCATAGCCCGACGATCGGTGAGAGATCGGGCGCAGGACCGAAGAAGTTTTAAGTGCTCTTCGATGTGACATTTTTCGAAAACGGTCACCCATCTATGGACCGACAGTAGCCAGTTTTTTTTTTTAAAGACGACTCCCGCAGTATTGTACAAGCCCTGTGTCGCGGGGGACTTTACAAACATACAAGACACGGACACAAAGTACACCCATGACGGAACAACAATTTTTGGATCACACACAGTGGTGTCCCGTGTAGGAATCGAACCCACGACCTCTTGCGTAGCAGTCGGACACACTTCCACCGCGCCACAAAGGCAGTCAAAATTTTCATTTTTATTTGTTTACATTGCTTATTCTCGTAGATATCGCGGTTTGCTTGGTCGCCACTGAGTGAGGACCTTCTGATGTATAAACTACGTTACTGTATATTTTTATCCAAATCGGTTAAGTTAGAGAAAATAAATGTAGCTTTGCGTGATATAGGAACGAACATCGATAAATCTATTGATCATGAATGATTACAAACTTTCAGATTTATATTATTACTAGCTGTCCCGCGCAACGTCGTCTGCGTAAATTTTCCTCGTTTTTGCAACATTCCTCATTGCTGCTCCGCTCCTATGGGTCGTTACGTGATGTTATATAGCCTATAGAGTTCCTCGTTAAATGAATTCAACAGCTATATTTCAGTTCGGATCAGTAGTACTGAGATTACCGCGTTCCAACAAACAAACTCTTTAGCCTTCTATTAGTATAGATACATAATAGTAAGATTGTAACAGAAGCTAAGACAATAGATATTACTTTTTTGTCTGTCTATCTGGCGGTATGTTTGTACGTTAAGCACGCAAAAAATACTGGACAGATAGTAAATGTTGATAAACTTTCGGGATTTGTACACATTATGAAAATATATATATTTTACGGGTCTTAATCGCGTGAATAATTTAAACTAAAATACCTTGTTTATTGCCCGACGTTTCGACCGTATTGCAACGGCCGTGGTCACGGGTAGACTTATGCGATTAAGACCCGAAAAAAAAATATATTTTCATAATGTGGACAGATAGTAATGAGATTTTATGAACGCAATCTGGTGATGAACTATGGGGGCTAGGCAATCATATTTTTTAAGTTATTTAGCCTTGTGCCAGATCTACGAATATTTTGAGGTGTAGCGTCTATAATTAACTGCCTCTGTGGCGCGGTGGGAGTTTGTCCGACTGCTACACAAGAGGTCGTGGGTTCGATTCCCACACGGGACACCACTTTGTGTGATCCACAAATTGTTGTTCCGAGTTTGGTTGTCTGTGTCCGTGACTTGTATGTTTGTAAAGTCCCCCGCGAGTCTAGTGTTGCCCAAATTCAGTCTTGGTCTTGCAGTCTTGGTCTTGTTCTTGCGTTTTTGCAAGACCAAGACCAAGAACAAGACCGCGTATTTTTAGCAAGACCAAGACCAAGACTGACCGTGCAAGACTTGAGCAAGAACAAGACATAGCCTGCAAGACTCTTGCGTCTTGCAGCTAGGACTTAGCGCTATTTCACTGAGTAGTTAGGTGTAACAGTTCGGTGTATAGGTAGGTACGCTTAGGAATTCTATGAGACGCAAAAAACTGTATCAAAGAATATGAAAAACTGGACCTATGCGCATTACGACTAATACCATAAACATAGCGAATAAAAAAATATCTATTAAAATCAAACTGAGTGCATGCATAGTTATGTTTTAACCATCGGCACTTTGATAATGCGGCATCAAAGGTTTTGTACTTACTTCTCAAAGAAATTTGCCGCTTTTCGGAAGTACATGGTTATGATACACGCGCCGGCGGCTTCTTTTGAAATCTAAAACAATCGTTGCCGCCACGCCGAAATCATAACATTTGACACTATTTGATTGCCGCCATAGGGCGAAGGTATACTCATGCAAAATAATTTCCTAGTAGAGTACCTACAGGTGTTCCAAAGAATAAATAAGTTTCAGAGTGCTTAGAATGAAAATGAATACATTATACTGATCACGCAAGTAGTATTATGATTAGGATAAAATGGTAAGGATAGGTAGTAGATGTCATATTAATTCATTCTAGTAAGTATATATTATAATATTGATTACTTATATGGTTTTAAACTAATTACTTAGGTACTATTATTGTACATTTAGTCATTATATTTCTTAAGTTTTTACAAGAAAAAATAGCAAAAAAGTGTTCAAATATCACCCGTTTAATAAATATTGTAGCCACTTTTAAATATACTTGAAACGTGTAAAAAAATTCTACAAAACTAATAAAATAATATAAAAAGCGTAGGTACTTACCTACTAATAAAATAAAAAGCCTGCGATAAGAGTTTTGTATTACTTACCAGCCCGAATATCTCTGAGAGAGATGATGAGAGTAAGTATTTACTAGCTGTGCCCGCGACTTCGTCCACGAGGAATAGTAACTTTGGAGGTATAGTGACGTTCAGGACTTATTTATTTATTTTAAAACTTCTGTCATCAAACATACAAACGAACTCTTCAGCTTTATAATATTAGTATAGATGTACGCCAAAACATTCACTTATATGTAAAGAATAGTGATTGGCACTAATTCTATTTTATTCACGCGTCGCGTCTGTACAAGTAGGTAATATTTAGTGTGTGTTTGTACGCCGCACGCGGCATTGTTTGATTTGCGGCGGCATCCTTTTCATAGAGCCGGCACGTGGCGAGGCGGCGCGGTAAAGCAAGGAAACGTACTATAAATAAAGGAATTATTTTAATTCCAGTCATTTCCAATTGAGCTGTGCTTCGAGTCTAACTTGATAATTGTTTTTACTAATTCTCGTTGTTTTCTAAAAACGTATCACGTGTACAATTTAATATGAGTGACGAAGATTCAAATTATTCTAGTCCGAGTAACGAGAGTTTGAGTCACAGATCTAAAAGACCCAAAAGCAAATTTGAGGAGTTTTTCGAAATAATTCATGCATCCCAAACTGCCTTCTGTAAATTGTGCCAACATAAAAAGATTGAAATAAAAATGAAAAACAGAAACACTTCAGGCTTAAGGAAACATCTAATATCTTTCCACAAAAAGGAATCAGAAATATTTCTTCCTGTTAAACCAAAATTAAGTGGAGATATCACAAGCTTTTTAGTAACCGCTGGAAGTGGACAGGTAAGAATATTTTTTTAACAGTTAAAAGAATTTTAACTCCGCGTAGCTATTCATGCGATACTTTCAAAAACGCCATTAACTTACGTAAGTATTTTTGAGTTAGTGGTGTTTTCACAGTTTTCATCTAGGGGTGCGACATATTAAGTATGTAATTATCGTCTTAAATATTTTTTATAAACACCCATATTTTCAGTTAATCGGCCAGTAACAACTAAGTACTTTATTTTGGTAAATTACAGTACAGTGCAACCTTAATATAACAAATATCAATTTAACGATTTTCTCGATTTAACAACAACAAACCTCCTCCTCTTATACGCTCAAACCTAATAACACAAGATTTATTGTTTTGTTTCAGTCGGAAAACAGCAGTGACAACATCACGACAGCTACAGTTGATTGGGTGGTGAAAAAATATCTTCCCTTCTCATTTTTCGATGACGAAGCTACACAAGTATATTTTCGACGTATTTGCCCTAATATGGTGTTTCCTAAAAGGTCTACACTTAGAAGGAAAGTCAAAGAGCGATTTGAAGAGCTCCAATTGAATCTCAAGGAACGACTTCAACAATTATCATCTAAAATGTCTTTTACCATTGATGGGTGGACGTCAATTGCTGGTAGGAGTTACTACGGGGTTACTATTCATTATATAGACAACGCATGGAAGTATCAATCTGTAGTTCTTGATTTTATACCATCACGCGGTCGACATACTGGGGAAGATATTGCAACGATTTTCCATGAATGTTTATTGGAATATGGCATAATTGATAAAATACAAGGTATCACGGTCGACAACGCAACTGCAAATACCAAATTCATGTATGAACTGGGCAAACAGCTGCCGCCACACTTTGATTCAGACAATCAACATTTCCGGTGCTTTGCTCACATTTTAAACCTTGGTGTACAAGATTTATTAAAGACCTTAGCATTACACTGTGAGTCTGACACTAACGCGCAAGATCAGCAGTACGAAGACTATGCAGACGAAACTGAGGATGAGGAAGATGAAGAATCTGCACCAAATATTGCTGACTCGCGTACATCTGTAACAAAGTTACGCAGTATTTCCAGTAAAATAAAAAGAAGTGAGATAGTGAAGAAGAAGTTTCAGTCTGCTTGTGAAGCAGCTGGCGTGCCATCAAATCTAAATGCCATTCTTGACTGTCCAACGAGATGGAATTCCACACATGATATGATTGGATTTGGTTTAAAAGTGAGAGCGGGCATTGACATATTGTGCAGTTCTGTCACCGAATTAAATGATTTTCAAATCACAGCTAATGAATGGCAGGTACTCGAAAAATTACATAAATTTCTAATAAACTTTAAACTTTTAAGTACAAAACTTGGTGGAGACAAATATGTTACATTACCGCTAGTCATTGTATCATTCAATCTCTTGCTAGATAAAATTGAATCCATGGTAAAACAGTTAGATGAGAAACCTAATCGATCTGAAGTGGATGAAAGGCTCATTCTAGCTTTCCAAGCAGCTCGAGACAAAATGCTTAAACATTACAAGAAGAGCAACTGGATTTATTGTACTTCTTTAATTTTAGACCCAAGGCATAAGGCTCAGACTTTTGACCTGACAATGTGGGGGAAGCAACTTAAAACAGAAAGTCTGCGCAAGTTCAATGAACTTTATGAAGAATATAAAAGTCTACACTCACTGAACAAATCTCTGGAATTACCAGAAAAAGAAAATAAAGTATGTGATGAAGATGAAGACGTAATAGACTTTGATAAACTCTATGAATGTCCCTCGACGTCATCTGGATCTTGTCTTCAAGGCTTAGTGATAGACGAGTTGGAGGAGTACCTGAGAAAACCAAGAACTGCCAGCTCGGAAGACATTTTAGATTGGTGGAGGACGCATGAGACAGAGTATCCGATTTTATCGAAAATGGCCCGTGATTTTCTCTCAATACCTGCAACTTCAGTACCTGCTGAGAGGTTATTTTCTAAAGCATCATTAGTAATTAGAAAACATAGAAATAGGTTAAGTGATGAGTCAGCCAGATGGTTACTTTGTATTAATTCTTGGTCAAAAAAAATTATATAAAGTATCATAACCTAATGATAAAGCTGTTGATTTGTGTTGTATTTTATTTTTTATTCAAATAAATGATAAATCGTAAACTCTTTTATTAAATTTCTTATAAGTTGAGGGTTCAATCTCTTTCTAGACAGATAAGTATTGTTCTTTAAAATACAGTCAAGTTATTGTAATTAATTTGTTTTTTTACATGTTTTAGCAAATGTAAGCTTATAAATCATAAATGTTTATTAAGAAACAGTTACTTCCATGGAAAACGACATATAGGTCAGTTGATTTTTCGAATTTCTTATCAAATCTTCAGTTACTTATTAATCTGCTTGATCTTTACTATGGCTATGTTAATTCAAGCTCACAATGTTCCAATTCTAATACGTTTTTCTAAGATTTAAAGTAAACTTTAATAAATAGTAATAGACTAATAGGTAATTGCAAGACTTGCAAGACTCTTGCTGCAAGACCAAGACCAAGACCAAGACTGGGAGCGCAAGACCAAGACCAAGACCAAGACCAGGTGTATTTGCGCAAGACCAAGACCAAGACTGGCTAAGTCTCGTCTTGTTCTTGCATTTGGGCAACACTACCCGCGACACAGGGCTTGTACCCTAATGCGGGAGTCGTCTTTTTATAAGAAAAAAAAAAAAAAAAAAAAGAAAGTCGACGTCGCACCTTTGTGGTTATTTATTAGAATGCACTCACGATATGAGTAAAACTGTTATAACTAAACGTATCTTACAGAGATATGGAAACTGGGGAAACGTCATAGGATATGTTTCTAACAAATAATGTAATTAATAAATGACATTCACACGGGTGGAGCCGCGGGCGAATGCTAGTAAGTTTTATCCTCATATTTCGTACTACATAGTAATAATATGCAGGAGGTACGCAACAACTTGTTCGGTGGGATTCTATTTTCTATAGTGTTGGTTTTTCTATACAAGTACGTGATAATATAATAACGGTCGTCCACAATATACTGAGAGTACAGAACGCAACTATCATACAACACGCATTCGATCAACGGAAACATACATCGCTCAAGGACGCGGACTCTAGGGACTTCAACTTACAATTTTCCATGAATCGTAAAATCAAATCAATCATTATTTGAAAACGTCAAAATAATACGCAATAAAAATGTGATTAGTTTGAAAAAGAAACAACATTAAGTTAGGCGGTAGTTCGAAGTGTGAGCTCATAAGGATATCTTTCGGACCACCGTGTTCCCACTAATCAACAAAGATTTTTTGTCGTAAGTGTTAACAGCAAATAAAATACTGCGCAAAATGAGACCTATAAACTAATGTCTCAAATGAGGAACGCAGTGCGGTGACAATCAAGTCTTTGCCAAACAAGGATTTGGGTGTCACTAATACTGCAATGAGCTAGCGTGGCGTTTACCATCGAGCTCACGATCGTGTCTTCATTTAGTAGTAAGTATAAAAAACCCCATAAAAATTGTTTAGCGTCTCGAGCACCCTATTTATATATGGATTTGACAACCGACCAACGTGGTGTAAGAAGTCTGAACTTCTGAAGTGGTGTTATGGTGTGTAATTCCGTGTCCGTGAACAATGGGATATATGTGGGGAAGTTTGCACCTCGCGTCGATTACCTGAGGTGGTGGCGAGGTGCAAGCTTAGTTTCGTCGAGTAGTATGTCGCTCGAACGCGTTACGTATGAAGGTTGCCTTCTGTACTCTCGGTTTGTGTGACATCACAAGAAGCAGGTACCTTACCAGATTTATTGCAGCGCTTAATTAGTAGTCTCATTATAAAATAAAGCCGTGTTGCGTCCTCAAATTTCTATTTAATGATCAAGCAAATGAAAAGTGTAAATATGATTTATAATAAGGAAAAATATATATCACGGGCACAGAATAAATAGTAAAAGTTACGGGTCTTAATCGCGTGAATAATTTAAGGTAAAATACCTTGTTTATTGCCCGAAGTTTCGACCGTGTTGCAACGACCGTAGTCACGGGTAGACACGGCTGGTTGCAGTACGGTCGAATATAAGTAATATATATAAATATATGTATACCTAGTCTAGCCATAAATATTGTTACGAAGAAAAAACATTTTTTTTTATTGCAAATAATATTTATTACTTTTACAGTGTGTTAGTTTAATACATAAATAAAAAACAATTCAAAATATAAAAAGCTTATTCGAAGTGGTCTCCATTGGCTGCAACACAGTCCTTTAAACGTTGAGGCCAGTTATCAATAGAAGCACGCACTCTTTCCATGGGAAAATTCTTCACTGCCAATCGTATGGATTGTTTTAGGGACTCCAAATTATCATGGCGTTTAGAGCAAGCCATACTCTCTAAAACTGACCATAAATCATAATCCAGCGGATTAAGATCGGGACTAGACGACGGCCAGTCTTCAGCTCTGATGAAGTCCGAAACGTTCACTTCCAACCAAGACTGCGTGGACCGAGCTTTATGACCCGGCGCTGAGTCTTGTTGGAAGGACCATACTTGGTTATTGAACATGGTGTTGTTAAGGGGTTTAACTACCTTCTCAAGAATGGTATCTTGATACACTTGTGCCGATGTTTTGATACCTTTTTCACAAAAATATGGCTCAGTCACTCCTTCATAGCTAACACCCCACCAAACCATCACTGAAGTCGGATAATGCCCACGTTGCACTCTGTCGACTAATTGGGAAGCTTCCTTAGAGCTTTGAGCATAAATACGGTCATTTTGTTTGTTAAAATGTTGCTCAACTGTAAAGATTTTCTCATCCGTAAACAAAATTTTTCTGTGACCTCCCTTTGCGTACCGCTTCAGTAGTTGCTTCGATTTTACCATCCTATTCTTTTTTAAATTATCAGTTAAAAAATGACCAGTGCGTCTCTTATAGGCTGCAAGTCCTAAGTCATCTTTTAAAATGCGTGACATGGTTCTGGGTGCTATCTTCATCTCCCGAGATAAAATCTTTTGCTTTCGGACAGGATTTCTTCGAATTCTTTCCCTTACTGCTTTGACCACCATTTTCGTACGAACACTACGTGGACGGCCAGATCTTTTTCTGTCACAAACAGAGAAGGTCTCATTGTACCTATTAATAGCCCGGTACACAAACATTTGACTAATACCAAGCGTATGGAGAGTTTTAAAAATTACATTCGGCTCCATACCAACTTTGTGTAATGCAATCACAGCGATTCGGTTTTCTTTATCACCCCACTCCATTTTAATATAGCAAAATATTGTAAAATGTATTGGCGCCAAAATTAGAAAATACAATGAACAATCGTATAAAAATGACAGATTCCAAATTCAAATGTAATATCTTTCTTATTTTTAATTGTAACAGTATTTATGGCCAGACTAGGTATATATATAGTTTGTGTATTTTATTTCTATGTTTACCACATGATTTGAATGTCTCCAAAACAAAATATCGTGCATATTTTAAGCTTACCCTTATGCAAAACGCACGGAATCTTGGTACACCCTTAGAGCAAAGTGAACCAGATGATTATTGACTTGTCTATGTTTTAGTCTGCAACTCTGGTCTTTTATAATCTAAGACAACGTTTAATACACTAAAACCTTCCTTGATAAATATGCAAATGAATGAATGGCGCAGACGCTGTTCAAATAAAGGGGTATTATTTAGGGTTAAAATAAAGAACACTTACTTTTTAGGGTTCCTAAGACAAAATGGCAAAAACGGAACCATTTTAGTATCGTCATGTCCGTATGTCACTGGCATTTTACTCAAAGTCTCCATAATTAATATTGATTAAATTTGGTGAAAAGGTGTCTTGTAGTAGCCGCTACTTAGTTTGATAGCTAAATAATAAAGGTCAATATTTTTAGGGGGGCACATACATAAATTGTGTATCCTTAACTTTTAAATTTACTTAATTTTTTCTTTGTCTGTTTATTGTCGGGATAATATGCCTAAACAATTATGTTCCTATTTAATTCTTCATTAATTGCCAAAAATAATAATTAAACTTGCAAAATGAGGGGTGGAAATTCAAATTTGCAAAACGCATCACTATTGGTCGTTTATCGGCGTCCATATTTGTACTGTGCCACAAGTGTTACAGATAGTTTTAAGCTATTGCATAGCTTTTATCGCGGGCTACGAGCGCGGCGACCTAATCAAGAAATTCCGTAACGAAAATAAAACCTAACACCCCCACTCCGCCTAACATGTAGTTCGGCCGACCGTTCGCTAAACGCATCCACGGCAAGCCCATAGAGAACTGTCACTTGTCATAATGGTAATAGAAGAGCTGCGTTTAGAAATGCATCAACGGGCATGCGTGGCGGACATTTGAGCGGGCCGCGTCTTGATGCATATTTACGCATGGGCTTGCCGTGGATACGGAATAAAGATCGTCAATAAGGACCCAGGTGAAATGTTATCTGTGCCATGTGTTTTTTTTTAAATAATTTGGTCTCTGTGAACTGTTTTTTTTTTTATTACGGTATAATGATGTAAAGAAAAATACATGCATATTCCCTTATTTCTTTCGTATAGTTTTCAAAAAGTAATTATAAAGTGGGTATATCCGAATTTAAATTTGATATGCACAGTTAAGTAATATACACGTGACTCGAAGAATCTACATTCTATTATATGATGTTTTCACATCCTTAGAGAGAAGGTATAGGTTATAAAAACTCGTGTATTTCGTAACATATAATTATGTATTGCAAATTATAGAAGATGTTATTGTGTTTGCATAAATGATTTATTAGAAATTAACATATTGATTACACATTGCAATTTCGTGAAATAAACTATTTGAGGATAGATTAATGAATTTTGTAATCGTTGAGGTTTATAGTGGTGGCCGTAATATGTCACTATTTGTGGCCTATTTGATTACGCCATATGAATGGTCTCCTAACTGAATTCGGTTACGGCGGCTAATCACATCAGAGACTAGTCAACTTATACTTCACCTTTCAAAATCTATTCCTCGCGGTAGCTGTATTTATTTCGACCGGTTTTTCTCCTCTAATAAATATTTTTTTAGCTGAAAATGTTTTTTTATATTTTATTATAACCTGAAAGTCTAACAAGATCACGATCGTGCACTGAATCAATTTAGGTCTGCACGTACTCTCAAATCTATCTACTCTTATTGTGAAATATATACATTTTTCAAAAAAAAATAAAAAATCTTGGGACACAATAATAAACTCACACAAGGCCATCTGATCCCAAACTAAGCAGAGTTTGTACTATGGCAACCAGACAACTGATAAACATACTTATATATTTCTTAATACAGTGTGTGCGTACACAGGTGCAATCTCAGCGATGGTCCGAGCCAGTATTAGGTTGCAGCGAAATTAATATTTTTCCCCTCAATATTGGTCAAGTGTGATCAAATCATTTCGCACAATACCACCTAAGTACATTGTGCGACAGAGGGCAGTGCAAATCAATTCAGTGTCCCTTGATAGTATTTAGCAGCCTAGGTTCCTAGCCGGAGGATGCTTTCAGCGCTCCCTGATCTATTGCGCCAGAAGCGGCCGCTCCGTTCGCCCGCAGGACAGGCCGGTCCTGCATGGATAGGTGTGACATATTTTGAAAACGGTCACCATCTATTAATCGACAGTGGTAACGTTGCTTAACCTCGCAAATATCTCGATCTGCTTGGCCGTCACTGAGTCAGCTCCCCCCCCCCCCATCCACACATTTCGCCATAATATATGTATGATCAAACTTGGTAGGACATAGTCGATGGAATGGAAAAATAATTTTAGGCACCTGTCTGACTAACGGCGTGAAAAGAGTGCATACATATGTAGATCCCGTGTAAACAAAAGAGATACAGATAATAGTAGTTGATCGCTCACCGGTTACACTGTCGGCGAGTACACGCTCTGTATGTATACTGCATCTCTTTTGTCTACACGGACGGGATCTGCTATGCGTTTCAAATGAGAAGATAATCGCGATCGCGACAACTTCACTCTGTACTTGTCAAAATTGTACCGCTTGCAACAAAAACTCCCAAGCCGGGTAAAGTACGTATGTGTATGGTAATGGAACAGACGTAATATTTATTTTCTTTAAACTATGTACCTAACATTTTTCTTTATTATAATATTAGTATTCTTTATTTATTTAATAAACACCAAACAGAAATAAGTAAATAGGCAAAATATAAGAATATTCTACACTTTTGTGGTTTTTCAGTCAAACGTGATATTTTTTTTTAACTAAAACATATCTATAATAATAAATAGTGAAATACAATGCATATGTATAGTTCACTAGAGTAGGTAGGTACTTCTGTGATACCTTTTTACGAATAATTTTTTTGCTGACCTTATTTCATATAATGAAGTTGCCGTCGTAATGCGAATCAAAATGTCATCATGACAGATATCAACTCATTTGAAACGCATAGTACAAAATACATCTGCTGTACGTTTCTAAAGCGATAAATCGCTACTTGCTTCTCGCTCATCGTCGTTGGTGGGACAGGTGCCTTACAAGGAATTATTTCAACGATCGTGTTCTAATTTTCCGTTTATGTCGCTTTTCATTTGTTTGCCTACATGAATAGATAATGTTTTATTCATGTGACCTTTACAAATTTTCAGTAAAACCGATGAACTGTGAGATCTTCTTGGCTGTCATTGATTTTTAGCCGTTTCTAAGGTTCCGTAGCCAAAATGGCAAAAACGGAATGTCTGTCTGTCTATCTGTCTGTCCATACGTCACAGGCTTTTTACTCAAAGACTACACAATGAATATTAATGAAATTTCGTGAAAAGGTGCCTTGTAATAGCCGAATTTGAAAGCCACTTTTGGGGGCAAACTAGGTTTTTTTACATATCAAATGAAAGGGGTTGTTGTGAGCCTGTCAAATACATTTTTTTAAATTTTATTATCATTTTATTAAAGTTATTAAAAAAAGTACATTATAAATATAAAAACCAAAAAATAGACCATTCTGAATTTGAATTGAATTTTGAACATGGGGGTAATTTATGGGGCAAATGAAGGAATTAAATAACCTGTGAAACATGAAAACTAATTAAAGGATTTGGTGTTAGGTCTCTTATTATATTTCTCTTAAAGTTATTTAAAAAGTTCTTATATATCGACCCCCTCTTTGATATTACTGAGTTTACAATTTTGAAATAAAGTAGTATGTAAATAATGTGGTACATCGCCCGTTGGGTGTTGGTCTAGCTAAAGGTTAGTGTCATATTCATAATAATATGACGCAAGCGATGTACCACATTATTTGATTATTTTATTAAAACAATGACGCAAGCGATGCGACACTGACATTAAGGGACTTGCTGAGCGCTTGTAACCTATCTACACCTTCGATGATGTCACAAAACCTGCAAGCGCTCTATTGTATATTTGTCAATTATTTGCACTTAACAGCAGGTCAACGACTGACATACTGAGGTTTAAACATAAAGTTGTACTACCCTATTCTTGGCAAATAACTTAAATGTTTATGGTATGGCCCCTGGTAGCCGGGTGTGCGGCAGCACTAAACTATTCTTTATTAGTTTTGCGTTAACAAAGTTGAGGTAGATGAGGCAGTGTTTCCTTTCATCAAGCTCTTATCTGATCGACTCACAATCGACACGCGAGTCGTAAGGATATCAGTTCATTTCTGCGGCATAGGAAAACAAAGAAGGGATACAGTTAAAATATCAAATGTATATTGACCTATTATCCGACTGTAAAGAAGGGTTATGTTTTTCGCGCGTATATTGTATTTATGTATGTATGTATGTAATATTCTGTATAACTTGATATCTCACAATCTACGGAACGGATTTATACAATTCAGACGTCGTTACATTCGTCTTAACTGCCCAAGTGTTCTTAGATAGGTGACGTTTTAAAAAAACAAACATGGCGGCTATGAGATGTCAAAATAAAGACGTGTGAAAAAAAAAGTTGTTTCGAATACTGCAATATGGGTATCAAATTAAAGGGCTCGTCTTAGGCATTTCAAAAAGTTATAACATGATTATGACTGTGATACTAAAAAAGTTAGTTAGCAACCATTATTTATTAGATACTACTAGCCCATGTTGTCCTACTGCTAGGCAAAGGCCCGTCTTCCTTCTTCCACTGTGTTCGATCCAAGGCGTTCCGGGTCTAGTCTTTGGAGGGCACATCTACCTTGTCTTGCTATATGTTTCTGGGCCTGCTACGCTGATCTTTCTATTTTCTGGACTAAGGCCCTTGGTCCAGGTGACGCAAATCTCCGATACTAATGTTGTAGCGCGCGACTTTAGTCGCCGACGAATGAACAAAATGTTAGCGACGTGACTGTGTACGAACGTCTATGGATTTGTATTGCGGTACCTAGTCGCTCGAAGACTAAAGTCTCCTGGTATCGGAGATTTGCGTCGCCTAATGTAGGACCATAGATTTAAATTAGCATTTTTTAATAGATAATTTCAGGAAATATATTTGTCACGCGTATAAAATATAAAACATTTAGCTGGAAAACACAAGAACGATCCTACGGAAGGAGCCCTCGTCGTTTGTCTATTCTTGCCCTAAATAAAAAAAAAAAAAACGATTTATCGAACGCATAGGGTTCCTCAATTCTTTAGTTGCAATTCTATTGTTGAACCACTAGGAATACCTAACTACCTTAGCATGTTGTGACTACAAACTGTGTTAATGACTACAAGTTAAAATAGTTAAAAGCTTATTTCTTTAGACTACAACTAGAACTGGGTCCTTATTCGCGATCTTTATTTTGTTGTCATGACAAGACATGGAATGGGCGCATGCGCTGTACTCTCAAAGCAGTCCGCTTTGCATGCGCGTTGATGCACTTCTAAAGCGTCTTCTAGACGGTTGGAAACAAGCGAACAAACCAAGGTGACCTTGCTGGTTTCCAACCGTGCAGACGACTGTTGTAAACCAAATTACATTGTTCTTGGTTTGCAACAGCCGTCTACACTGTTGGAAACCAGCAAGGTCACCTTGGCGGGAAGCCTTGTTTCCAACCGTCTAGAAGACGCTTAAGCGCAGCTCTCTCTCCATTACGACAACATTTTGACAGTTCTCACGGGCTTGCCGCGGACAGGTAAAAAAGACACTGATGAAATACCGAACTTGATTTTAATGTAGGCAAGGATGTAAGGGAGGAGGCAGGATGCAGTGGGGGCAATTATTTCCCCCAGAAAAAGATCATGAGGAACTTTTTTTTATTTCACTTTTAATAATTTTACTTTACGTTTAGGCACAGATAATATAATACTATACTAGTAGTTTAGGTGTAGGTTTGGATTGGCTGCCTCTTCTTCCGACGTGTGAGCGATCAAACTTTCGCGAATCGAACATTCTAACTATAGTGCCTGTCCACAATTAAAATGCTCGCGTAAAACAAAACATAACTTCAAAACATGAGTCAGAGACAAGGCCGTATGCATTATGTTCCATTGTTCCCACATTCTGATGTTCGCTGATGCGTTGTGTTCCGGGATCTTTAATGTTTGGTAGTGAATATATTTTGAATCATAAGTGGTATTTACTTTACTTATATCTGTCACAATATATAACAACAAGTATACAGAGACCCTAACTTCATGTACAACGTTATATTTCGTACTAGCTGTCCCGCGCAACTTCGTATGCGTGAATTTTCCCCGTTTTTGCAACATTTCTCGTCGCTACTCCGCTCCTATTAGTCGTAGCGTGATGTTATATAGCCTATAGCCTTTCTCGATAAATGGGCTATCCAACAAAAAAAGATGTTTTCAAATCGGACCAGTAGTTCCTGAGATTAGCGCGTTTAAACAAACAAACAAACTCTTCCGCTTTATAATATTAGTTTAGATAGCGCGAAGCTCAGACACCCCAACAAGATTTTTAATCATAAAAAAAACTTGAGAGGTGTCAAGGGACACCCGGATGGAACGAAGTTCTTATCTTATTTTTTTTTTATAATCTTCGCAACACCACACTGTTCAATGCAAAATAGAAAGACGAAACGGAAATAACTTACAAAAAGACGATTGTATACTGAAGGCTCGAACCCACAACTACACAATTGTCACCAATACTGTGTACCGAATTTATGCCTCTAGATCAAATCGACAGGTGACTTCTTTGTCAAATTAGATGTTCATATCTTGCGCGCACGCCGCACGGCTTGTGTGCGTCAAAAAGTGTCGTTACAACTTTTCGTGAGATTTTTTTCCGTCTAGCCTAACTTCGTTCCAAAAAGAAAATTAAATATTAAAAACCTACATTATGCCATGCCACAACAGTAACTACCTTCCATTCTTTGAAGTACCGCGTGCGTCACGTTGTATACAATTCATAGGTATTATTAACTAGCTGACCCGCGCAACTTCGTCCGCGTAAATTTTCCCCGTTATTGCAACATTTTTCATTACTGGTCCGCTCCTATTAGTCGTAGCGTGATGTATGCATATAACCTTCCTTGATAAACGGGCTATCCAACAGTAGTTACTGAGATTATAGCATTCAAACCAACAAACAAACAAACTCTTCAGCTTTATAATATTTGTATAGATATTAAGTTGATGATTACATTTCCCATCACACTTTCAACAGGCTCTCGACTGTTTTTTTTTATTTTTTTTAATGATTAGTGATTCTAAGTATAATTATTAAAATGTTGTCAATAGTAGGTACATGAAGTTTAAAAACAATATAGGTAATTAATTAAAACTAAAAACTAACACTAAATAAGACTAAAATATATCTAAAAAATTGGGGGCCCTGGGCATGGTTCTACAGATGCTGGCAGCATTTCCTCGCTGTATAGCAATGCTGATGCGTTGTGCGAGGAAGCTGCCAGCTCTACGGTCACCAGTGAAGTCGACCAATTTTTTGAAATATTTGATCTTTTAAAGAATTTGTTCGCGCTGGGACCCCATGGGCCAAGGGTCTTGACACCGAATTGTACAAATATATATTCGCTGCCGAGACCCCTGTATTTTAGAATTTTCAAATTATCGACCGCTTTAGCTGCCGCCCCAGCTTGAACGCTGGTTCCGTGGAGGTGGGAAGGAGCAAGTGTGTCTATACACGTGGCGTCCCACACAAGCACCCTTCCCATACTCCAAGGAATCAGTGACATCCCATCAGGTCTCTTGCCATCGTTCCTGGCTAAGCCGGTAGGTTCCAGCAGAGCTGGTATGTTTGCAGAAACAAGAGGCCGATGGATTATATCATTCAGGGCGGTGTTTCTAGAAAAGCGGCCGGCACTCTTTTGGCAAGAAAGCCCATGATGTCCCAGTTGGTCGACTTCGCTGCCGCAGCGGCAACGGTGCAGAGAACATATTCGCAGCCCTAAGCGCAGACTGATAGCAAGCCGGAGGGTGTCAGGCTCCAGAAATGTGCCAGTGTTTGGCGACGGGTAAGCACGAAGCCATTCACCGGATTCTCTGGAGCTAGAAGCCATCAGTCTAACGCGCTCAGAAACAGAACTAGCGTCCAGCAGAGTGTTGTAACAAAGTTAATTTGAATGGATGATTAATTAATTAATGAAATGATTATTTATTCGCTGGGCTTTGACACAACTCACCCTCAGTAGGCATGCGAAAATGAAATAAAAATACAAATTGAGATTAAAATTATGTCATTATAAGTATTTCAGAATCAATTCAATTAATATAGTAATGTCATGGATAAATATTAATTAATAGGGTGAATGTCAAACGCGTATTATTATCACAAAAAGAATTTAAATAAAAGATTAATAATTTATGATTACAAAAAGTAGAATATTAATTATAGTTAATAAAATTTTAATGTTACCACAATAAAAATAATTGATTCTAAATTTAAAATTTTAATAATTCAAAAAATCGTTCATGGTGTAAAAGCAGTTTTCTATTAACTATCGTCTAAGTTGTGTCCTAAACTTGCTAGTAGGAAGTTCTCTTATTGTTCGTGGAATATGATTGTAAACTTTTAAGCACATTAATTAACAATTTATAATGTGAAGACTGCTTTTACACGTTTCCATTCTTAGTTTAGTAAAAAGTATACACCGGCTCGTACATACAGTCTTCGTGTACTTTGACAAAAAATTGCGATTGGTTCTTTACAAATATGCCTATTTCTAAAATCTGCATTGAAACCAAGGTCACCCCCAATCTTTTAAAATGTAACCTGCATGAGTCAAAGAGTCCAATACCACAGACAGCTCTAACGCATTTTTTTTTGTAGTATAAATAATTTTATTTATATCAGCGGAATTGCCATACAGTAGCATACCATAATGATGTAGATCCCACTTCATTAGATGGGTTTTTTAACTGTCTCAAGGCATAAACCAACCAAAGCGTCTGTAGCCTAATGACTAAGGCATCGCCCTAGCAATCGTGAGGACGCGGGTTCGAATCCTACCCATTAAACTATCGACGTAAACCCACTCTTAACACAAGCAATTTAGCTTAGCTGGAGGGGTTAACAGAATTGCTAGTAATGTTGGACAGAATCCCACATAGTTATCTTTTAAAAAAACCATAACCAAATCTGTTTACTTTTTCGCATACTGCATCGACATAATTAATAATTAATTGTAAAATATATCATGTTCCAAAGACTACCCCGTTGTCAACAACGTCATTCTTGAGATTCCGTGAGTGATGCCTATACTATAGACAAGACATAAGGACACGGAATGTCGTGTCGGAACACCTTTAAAACATGGTAGTCTGAAATGGTCTGTAATTCCGTGTAAGTAAATGATGTCTATGTGTGCGTTGCTAGAGCGATGTACCTACTTACGAAGGTTGCACAATAGGGCTTTATCTGTCTATCGCATGATAGCTCCAAAACGACTGAACAGATTTTGGTAATCGATTTTTTGCTAGAAAGCTGGTTTAATTGGTATAGACACGGATCAAATAAAGCTAAGACTTTATTTGATCCGTGTACCGGTTTGGAGATAATTAATCAACATTTTATGGGGTTTTTCTTAAGTGTATTTACAAGCTATCTTGATATGTGAACATAAGAAAATAAAACTAAGTCTTTATATTTACATATTTTGTAACACGTTAACCTAGATTATTGTAATTGATTATTGTGAATAACGCTTAATTTCCTATTATAGAATCAACAAAAAATAATTTTATACATCGTAAAATAACTAAACGATGTTATAAAACCATTAAAAATACCAATTTTTGATCATTGCTTCAAACAAAAATGTATCTTAATTGTAAAACGGTAAGTTTTAAATTAAATTGATGTATTGCATATGAACCCAGCAATGTACGATAAGCTAAAATATACTCTATGCCTTCAACTTTAGGTTGAAATTTAAAGATATCAAGTACCAATTCACATATTCGTAATAGTGAAATTTCTAATTCTAAATTATATCTTTATTTATATAAATTCCTATTGTAGTATTATTATTGTATGTATATTTTGGAGATTAACAAATTAATATTATATTATGTATATAAATGTAAAATATATACAAATTAATGTATAGTATAATAATCGGTTAAAAAAATATGTTAATTTTCAGCGCCAGACATTTATTATAAGTAGTAACAGTCGCAAAAAAAAATATAATTTCAATATCTTTTTTTTGAGGAATGGAATCTCTCACTCGTGTTTCTGTCTGTCCTCCAAATCTACTGGGCCGATTAAGTTCAACTTTAGTACACTTACTTCAACAGTCTCTGAGCAAAGGTGCGGTCGGACAGACGGCCATGGCGAACCTATACGGTTCCATTTTGCCATTTTGGCTACGGAACCCTTAAAACTAAACGAACTTCAGCTTTATCACCATCATCATCATCAGCCTCTAACGTTCCACTACTAAATATAGGCTGTACTCAAGGTACGCCATTGCCCGACGCCATGGTTACCTTGAAATTAGTGCTTAAACAAACAAAGGAACTCCTGGTTTATCAGACTCTCTAACGGGCGGTCTCAATAAACTATCGATTGATGGATTTGGCTACTAAAGGTATTTATTTGACTTTTGCTCCATACAAAATGGGTATCGATAGATAGATTATAGAAGTCGACTTACGCCCGGTCTCACCGGACGGACGTAAGTCGACTTCTGGACACAAGTCACTTCTAATGTACCTCTGCATGCAGTCATTCAGGCCTTCTCAAGATTAGACTTTATTAAATTTGTAAACTAACAAACCAGAGAACGCTGTAGCACCTAAAACTGAATATATTTATTTGATGGACAAAGCGGCACGCGGCGTGACGACAAATCCGCACACATAAAGAGGACACGAACAGAATACAATGTCGACTGACGCACATTGGATACACGAATACAGCGTCGCGTTGTACATTTACTAGAGGCAACAAAACAAAACAAAATTTGATTTTCAATGTTATACAATACTAGCTGACCCGCGCAACTTCGTCAGCGTAAATTTTCCCCGTTTTTGCAACATTTTTCATTGCTGCTCCATTCCTTTTGGTCGTAGCTTGATGTTATATTTTGTTACAAGTACAACACTAGTAGTTACAAAATCTGTAGACATCATTGTAAACTCAAAAAGAGTTGATTATTTACAACAAAAATAAACAGTTTAAAAACTACCCATGTCGCTCCACTAACTTTTGTTAGCTGCTAAGATGATAAGAATAAAATAAGTTAATCTGTTTCTGAGTTTTAACTAGGCTTACGAACACAGATTAATCTTTACAATAGAGGCTAATAGCAATTTTAATGGTAGGTAGAATATCAGTTACCATCTGTTGTGTACTCGAAAGGTAGCCAGCGTGAAAGAAACAATTCACACATTGTTGTGAATACCTACTTGTAAGAGGCAGTTTAGACTAAAGGCACCTGTCCGACCAACGGCGAGAAAAATAGTAGCGAATAGCGATTTTGGACGTGACAACGTCTTATAATTCGATGGAGCCGGCTGAACGCACGAAAAAACATGACTCATGAGGCGTTACTTCGCTCTGAGGCGTTCCATATAAGTGCAAGCGAGATCGCGAAACGAGCGACAAAGAGGCACAATAGGCCTCCGCGTTCGGCAGGAAACCATTCCATCAGTATTTTCTTATGACGTTGTCACGTTCAACTATCGTCAGTAAACCGACTTTACAGACAACCGATTTTTTTCGCTCAAAACACGTACATACTTATGTAGATCCCGTGTAAACAAAAGAGATACAGATATTAATCATTACAGACATACTAACAATGTTCCTCCTGGTTTCTTCCGCGTGATTTTAAATTACCATTGTAGGTACAATATCAAATTTTGTTCAATTGTTCTCAAGTGGTTCGTGGATAAAATAAAGAAAGTTTTAGCTCCTATAAGAGCAAACTGTGATTGACTGATAATTATATCAACACACAGCTCACTTTTCTGAATGGATGGGTTGAAATTTGGTACTCAGATAGTTGTTATAATGTAGGTATCCACTACAAAGCCAGCAAATCTTGGTGAAATGGCAGTCCAAACATAATGCGGGCGAAGTTGTTGGCGGTCGTAGGCGGGTGCAAGCACGAAAAAGTGTCACGGTCCGTCACGTTCCGTGGTGTTCAGCCTGCTAATAGGCTGAAGTATGTGGCCGTCGGGCGCATGCTGGCGCATACGTCCAAGTCCACTAAAGCTGTCACAGTCTGTTCTTTATTACAACGTCATAAATGTTTTGGTGATTGCAGCGACGTGCGGTATAATTTGAAATTAAAAAAAAGAAAAATTTGTATGAATAAAAAAGCTCTCACAGGTACGTTATTACATAATATCTCGATGTAACAGGCATGGTTCATTAATGTTTTTTTAAATGACGTTATCACCGATTTAACTGACACCCACTTCTTAGTTAGTTAAATATTGTATTTATTTTTAAAATCGGTTTAACGTTTTATTTGGAAAAAAGTTTTTATATGTGACAAAATTTGATTTTAAGGAATGATTTAAAGTAAGCATGAAATGACTGTGAGTACGGCAGTTTATATCGGTAATCTCAAAATTTTCATTTTACAATTAAGAAAATTTGTACTCGGAATGCGCCAAGGGCGAAATATGGACAATATGGTGAATGAATAGGTACTATTATTTCTGCATTAAGAAGCAACTGTTTTGTTGTCTCCATAAACAAGGCCACCTTCAGAAAAAAGTATAAAAGAGTAATTTATTAACTTCAATAATAATAATAAGGTTTATTTCTCTTTTTACGTATTGCATTACATATTAACTAAATAAATAAAAGGTTTATTTCTCTTTTTACGTATTGCATTACATATTAACTAAATAAATAATAAGATAACAACTCAATGTTAACTAAGCTGTCAAATCTGTCAACGTTTTACAATTACTGTGATAATTCGCTCGTGATAAAGTTGATAACCGGAAAATTAATCTCTATTGATGACTAATGACCGGTCTCAATAATCTATCTATCGAAGGATTAGGCTACTAGAGGTATATATTTGACATAAGCTCCATACAAAATATGTCAAAATCCTACCTCTAGTAGCCAAATTCATCGATAGTTAGATTATTGAGACCGGCCGTAAATTGTAAAAAAATAGCCTTATAGTCGCCACTTGGTCGCCAACTACGTTAAACGAGGAATATTTTATTCTTTTACATTATGGCAGTAGCTGTCATTATCATATACTAAATAAGACGTATCGAATACCAAAGAGAATTTCGACTAATTTCTTTATCTATTATAGTCTAAGATCCCGCTATACAATATATTATCATTATAATTTCTTTATATATTATATCTTATAGTTTCGTCATGTCCATGTGCCTGTCTGTCAGTCCGTCCGTATGTCACAGGCATTTAACTCAAAGGCTACCAAATAAATTTGAATTTGGTGAAAAGGTGTCTTGTAGTAGCCGCTACTTAGTTTGATAACTAAATAATAAAAATAAATATTTTTAGGGGTCGTTATGTGTCGTCTATTAAAGGAAGAAGGTATTTTTTCTGACATAATATTATGTATGTGTGTAGGTTTTCGAGTTCAAATTTTTCTATTTTTTAACTGACTGTAGGTACTGTCAGTTCTGGACAGAGTAGGTTACTCTGTCCAGAATCTGTCTGGTTGAAAATCTATTCAAATGCGATGGAGGGCTTACACAAAATATCAACAAAAGCTCGAGAGTGTTCTCGTTATTTTGCGAAGAACGTATTTCTTGAGCTTGTGTATGTATGTAGGTATTTTTGTAGGTATCGATTTCTTTTTCAAATTTTCTTATTCTTTTCCTGACAGTTGAAAATCTGTCCTGATGCGATGGAGGGCTAACAACACAAAAAATCGAGAACGCTCTCGGTGTTTTGTATTACGTACTTAGGTATACCTATGTAGGTATGTACACATACATACCTTTGCTGGAAATGGTATGTACTAGGTAAGTACCTATCCTTGGTCAAGTTTTGCTAGATGTCGTAATTCGATTTTTTAGCGTGATACAGAAAATTATCTTGAGGTATTTAACAATTATCTTATACTAGCTGTACCCCGCGGTGTTACCTGCGGTTTATTAACCTATATGTTAATCCAGGGTGTCAGCTAACTCCATACCAAATTTTATTAAAATCGCTCTAGCCGTTTAGACGTGCAAAAATAACAAACATACACACTCACACACTCACAAACTTTCGCTTTTATAATATTAGTGTGATACAACCACGAAAGAAATGTATTCGGGTATAACGTTATATAGTAGGTACTTGTTACTCGTACTACACGAAAATATAATAAATCATTTTTTAGACTCTATGATAGTGTCATCATCATTAACATTATATAGGTACATAGTTAGAGTAAACTCGGCGCCAACGGATTTAGATACGGTTTCTCTATCATTAAGAGAATTCTCTACAACATGTAATATACAGATGTAGTCAAATTTTGAGTTTCATATACCTGATACTGAATGTTTGTACTTAATTTAATCCAAAATCGAAACGCCATTAATTTACGCGCATTTCTTTTATTCGTTTATTTACTTACAATCACCCAATTACGAGGCTAAATTCGACTTTAATCACACCCAATATATAAACTAGTTAGAAGTTTATTGATGAATAAAGAAGTCATTATTAAAAAAAAAAAAAAAATCTTAAAAAAAATTTACATATATATAAACGAAATCGTATTTTGCATCAGGATTTTGCATAAATATCTATCTTGGGACAACTTATACGCGTCATCTGATCTCAAACTAGGCAGAACCTGTACAATGGCAACCAATTAAGTGATAAACATACTCATAAATAACTTAATTACTCGCAGACACGAAATAAAATAATCGGACTCATCACCCACAGAATTATTCAAAGTGAAAATCGAACCTATGACTCTGAATCTCTGACAGTTAGGGTCCCTTACTACTAGACCAATAAGTCAATTCAACACATACATTACTAGCTATGATTAAAATACTGATGATGAGATTTAGCATCACCACTGGTGACATACTTCTTATGCCTTTAGTACAGTGATTCCTAACCTTTTTGACTACTTTGAAAGCAACATGCATATTATAAATAAATTATACCCAGATACAAAATAAATAATCACGCTCATCACACAATTATTGGTCTCTAACCTAACCTAGCCTACGCACAAAATAATAACATTAATATATAATAATAATAATAATAATAATAATAATATCTTGGACAACTCACACAAAGCTATCTGATCCCAAACTAAGCAGAGCTTGTACTATGGAAACCAGACAACTGATAAACATACTTATATATTTCTAAATACATACATATTATAGATAAATTACACCCAGACACAGAATAAACCATCGTGCTCATCACACAAAGTTTTATCCTGGGTGGGGATCGAACCCACGACCTCTTGCGTAACAGTCGGATACACTCCCACTGCGCCACAGAGGCGTATATAGCCGTAGCGAAATACCCGAGACTATTCTCGGTCAAGTTTTTGTGTGCTGTGTTCAGCAGTGGATCGATACAAGTACATTAAATTATGTAGGGTTATGCAAGCAGACAACTTCATTACAGAGAGCATTTTTACAACAAATAATGATGTCGCAGGCTGAATATTATAGTAATTAAATTTTTAAAGCCATTTCCTGCAATTACTTTTTAATACAATTGGGTATTTGACTGCTATCAAAATAAAATATTTTATACATGTAAAAAAATGTCAATAAGTGTTTTGAAAAATATGTTGATATAAATAATATAATTATTTTTAATCATAAAAAGAAGCACTATAAGTAAATAATTTGACCATAATAAACGTGACGTCATTTGCTAGCATTTCATACAAATTTGTACGGAGTGAATCGTTTTTGACATTTCTTAAAAAGAGGCTGATTTGACTTTAGTCAAAATCCATTCTGGGCTTAAAAAGTATTAATATTTTTTAAGCCCAGAATGGATTCGCGTGCAGGACGAATAGAAAAAAAATAGGTTTAGCGACATAGTCGCGGTAGATGGTTCGATTCCGGCCCCGGCATAACATACGGAAGTCTCGGGTTCGATTCCTAGATCAAGACTTGAATTTTTTTTATCTTTAATAATGCAATATTGTTGTTGTGCCGTGTGGTGCCGGCTTAAGAATAGTACCACCCCATCTCTTCCCGTGGGTGTCGTCAAGGCGACTAAGGGATTTCACTCCGGAGGACGGGCAGCAGCGTCCTCTGCGTACTTAAAGCCTTACTGCGATCGCCAACCCGCTCGCCAAGCGTGGCGATTATGGCAATTACCCCCAGGATCTACATACTAGTAGGTTCTACTGGGGAGACCCGTGCCCAGCAGTGGGCCATCTTATGGGTTGATATGTATGTATGTATGTATGTTGTAGGTTTTAAAAAGTAATTGGCGGTAAATGCCTATAAAAGTTACTATTATATTTCTACCTGCGAAGTCATAAACACACAACTTATTGTAAATTCATTTGGTGCTTTCTCAATTTGTTAGTGATTTCTTTTTTAACCGCCGTTACAAAGTAAGGGGTGTTACAAGATTAACATGTGTATCTGTCAGGGGTGAAGGGTTATTTTTTTTCTGAAGTAACCCGTTACGAAAATATGTCTTGCTAGACATGGTTCTTTGTACCTATAATATAAGTAACTACAATCCAAAGGGAAACCGAAAGTAATGGCGTTTTAAGGACCCGCCGCCACTGGTGTCTGTACCTACTTATGTATCTATGCGTCTGTCTGTGCTGTCGTAGAGCATATACGGATAGACTGATTTCTTTACAAGAATAGTAGTATGATTGAATGAAAATCCTTTCTGCCATTTTGAAGATATATCAACTTATTAGAGGTTTTTTAACCATTTTAACTTGTCATAGCATAGAAAGTAAACTATTTAAGTAATCAATTTTTATGCTTAGTTTTTAAGTAAATTAAATAATATATTACGAAACGTCTAAATGTATACTTTAATACATACCTATAATGTAATTATAAAATTCTTAAACATATCGCTAAGAGTTCGGAGGTCATTTGCATACCTGTAAAGGTGCTTCTTCATATAATCGATCAACCTAGACATGCCAGGGTCGAACGGGCATGCCGATGTACAGGTATTGCTACATAGTAATACATCCGCATGATCCACACTTATTTAATTTTATTTTATTTATAATGACATCTTCCACACTGGCACTGTAAGTTGTATCGATGGAAATCTACAATATAGTAAATACACAAAAAAAACCCCAAGACTTTTGACTTTCGTATTTAATGACTATTTATGAATCACGTAAACTTTTGTCACATAAACCTGCGCGGGCAACGAATCAAGGTTTATTTAATAATTTATTTAGACCAAAAGGCAAATAAGTAAATAATAATTATATTGATCGGTTTGATTGAAGGAATGTTAAATCGATATGGCATGTCGATCAAGTTCGATCGCTTAGGTGAGGAAGCACCTTAATTCGGGCGGATAGACAGTGGCGCCACATTTATATGCGAGCTTATTAACATATAAATAATTTATGATAATGATATTCAAAGTTATCAAAACATTTACCACCCGCGGATTACTTTTGTCTTTCAAAATCTTATATATTTGGGTGTGTTTTGGAAATATTTTAATCTTGTTTGACTTATTAAATGATCTGTCTAAGTTAATTAATTTGTCTATTTTTTTTTTCGGTTGAAGGACACTCCAGCAAAATTCTGGGCAATTGAGACGTACGAACCAATGACTCAATTTTTTTTTTTTTTTAGAGACGACTCCCGCATTGTGGTACAAGCCCTGTATCGCGGGGGACTTTACAAACACACAAACGGACACAAACTACACCCAGACTCGAAACAACAATTTGTGGATCACACAAAGTGATGTCCCGTGTGGGAATCGAACCCACGTCCTCTTGCTAGCAGTCGGACGCACTCTCACCGCGCCACAGAGGCAGTCAATTTAGAAGCGCAGTGCGGTGACGTTAAGATCTTTGCCAGACAAGGATTTGGATGGTACTGATACTGATATGGGCTAGCGTGACGCATCATCACCACCATCAGGCGCACGACTTGCTCGTCTCTTCATTTAGTACTATGAAAAAGTAGGGCAACAATACACATGCCAAAACAGTAGTGTGCATGCTAGTTGCATGCTGATGTAGGCATGCCAGTTAAAATAATCTTTTTTTTTTTTTTATAAAAGACGACTCCCGCAGTAGGGTACAAGCCCTGTATCGCGGGGGAATTCACAAACATACAAGTCACGGACACAAAGTACACCCAGACTCGGAACAACAATTTGTGGATCACACAAAGTGGTGTCCCGTGTGGGAGTCGAACCCACAACCTCTTGCACAGTCCCACCGCGCCACCGAGGCAGTCATATACTTCTATATTATAAATTATGGAAATATATATATTACGGGTCTTAATCGCGTGAATAATTTAAGGTAAATTACATTGTTTATATATTTAATATAATATATATTAAAAATTATTTTACTGTTGGATACCCTATTTATCGAGGAAGGCTATATAACATCACGCTACGACCAATAAGAGCGGAGCAGGAATGAAGGTTGCAAAAACGGGGAAAATTAACGATACGTTGCGCGGGTCAGCTCAACAGCCAGCTCCGAACACGTGCAAGGAACTGTTTTGCAAGAATGCCACCTACTTGTGTACCCAATGTGAACGCCCAAAAAATATACAATGTGTCTTTAACTCTCGCGTTAAACCTACTTTAAACTATATTAGCTACTAATTATATAACAATTACACTCTTGGTTAGTGGTATCAATGTCTGAAAATGCCTTAGTTCTTTTCTTTTAATAAACTTTTGATGAAATGGCGTGAAACTATTTCTAACGAATACTTAACCTAAAAATAACTAAGTAAATAGTTTTATTATATAATCCTATTCTTTGTTCCAACGACCGAAATTATAATATGTGCTACTTATATGAGTGTTTGAATGGTATTATAGCACACGCATTAGCGAAGCGTAAGATTTTGTCCAACCGACAGCGATTAGCGAGAAAACAAGTTTCTTTTTTCTTTAAAAATGACAACTATTGAATTAAGGTACAAGCCCTGTGTAGCGGGGGACTTTACAAACAAACAAGTCAGGGACGCGTACTAACATGAACTAATACAACGAAGTACTAACATCCAGACTCTAATCGACAATTTATGGGAATCGAAACGACGACGAACCTCATCTAACCACTGGACCCACAGGCCAGTTATAATTTATTTTTGTTTAAGTATAAAGTCAGATAGTGGTCCCGAACGTGAGTAGTTATTGTCTCCCCACCCCGATAGAAGAGTCAATTGCCAATTCGTGCGACCGATTTTTTGGCCGGTTGGGTTACCTCTTACCCCAAACGCTTAAGTACCTACACCGTCTCCATGGCCCTGCAGGAAAGAACATTGTAATTTCGACTAAGACTAAACGAAAATTAAATTTTTTCACTAACCAGCCAAGCGGCAGTAACCTAATAGCTGAGGCATTAGACTCGTCATCGCGAGGTTGCGGTTTCGAATCCTACCTATTACACTACCGATGTAATCCCACTCCTAACACAAGTCGTTGAGCTTAACTGGTCAACAGGATTGCTAGAAATGTGGGTCACACAATCCAAATCAAAATATTAAAAAAAAATGTACTAAATAATAAACTCTGAGCTATTATGTTATTTCACAGATTGACTTGTTTAAGAATTTAAAGTCACCATAACAAACACTAAAGGTTCATTTCCGTGCATCGCGGCCGATAGCGAGCCGCGCGCGGCTTACGACAAGCGGCTGACGCGCGCGGCCGATACGGCAATAGTCAGAGTGCGCGCGCAGCCTACGTCAGTCGTCGGCCGCACGCGCCTGTCGCAGACCTCGGAAACGGCGTCATACATTCTTATACTCTGACTATTGTCGCATCGGCCGCGCGCGTCAGACGCTTGTCGTAAGCCGCGCGCGGCTCGCGATCGACCGCGATGCACGGAAATGAACCTTAAAAGTGGATGATTTGACAACTCTGAGCTATGACGACATAACTCAGTCTTCAATACCTACAAAATTGAAAATTGATTTGACGTTTTTTAAATAAAAACACACATTGATTTGACAGTCAACTAGTCGCTAACGTGACATATACGGTGTACCATGCGCTTTTAGCAGTTAGACCGATCCTTATGTGGTATTTTACAATACAAAGTGAACTAAAGTAGACAGCTCACATCTCTATTGTTTCATACAAACAAACGACATCCACGCATTTCCTAATCTAACCTTTGAGATCTCCGTTCTAAGAAACACTTGTTATTTTGTTAATAACTGCGATAGGTTTCGTTAAAAGCAGTTTTAAGGGTAGATTACGCAAAACAGGGTTCGGCTCTCTCAAAAATTTATATAGAAAACCTAAATATTAGAACACGAAAAAAATTGTATCACTAGTCAAAGAGTTTTTCTAGTAGATGTAATAAAGAAATTTAAGGATATGTTTTAATATGATCCCGCAAATAAATCTTGAAGTTGCGTAAAAAAGCAAAAACGAGCATTTTCGTATTGTAATAGTCATGGCGTTCATAATCTAACATATGTACGAACGAATATTCTACTTTATTTTGACCTGCGCTCCTGCGCACTGTGAAGTAATGGTTGTGTGCGGAAGAGCGAGGCAGGCGATCGTGTCAGATTTTACGTAGCGCTAAACACATAAATCTCTCAGTGTAATGCCCCCTTAATATAATTCCAGTAACCAAGTAAGTAAATTCAATTTCCCCTTAACAAATAAATTGTTCCTCTTTATAATGTTAGTAAACTCGTAGATGACCTACTACTACGTGTCTATAACGCGGGTGAATAACCTCAGTTCAAAAGTTGGTCACCCATCTATGGGCATAACGCCGTCAAAGTTACTTGACCTCGCATATCGATAGTAGTTCCACAAAACACCAATAGTACAGAAGGATAGCTTTATGTTGAATTTACTGTAAAGCCGAACATTCATCTACACATATTCTGTTTTACTGCCCGGCAATACTGATTGATGCCGGCTTGCCGTAGCCCAGCCTACGTTTTCGGCAAAGCCGAGCGGCATTTTTCTCGAACATTCATCCACAACATTATATTCGATTTTATCGACCTGTACCCATTTATGTCGGCCTATTGCTATAAAAATAAGCAGTGTGTAACATGGTCAACAAGGCCGCTGTCCCGCTATCTCACTTGCGTTTTACAAGCGTTGATGTCAACGTCGCATCTGCAGCACCGCGACAACACTTAGCAGACGAAATGTTAGTTGCGCGTCCAAGGTTTAAGCAGCTAACGTGCAATTAGTCCCTGGACGTAACCCACGTCCGTTCCCCCACGGACAGAGCGGGACGGCGCGATGGTAACCTGTTTCCAAAAACGCAATGTAAGCGACAACGCACGTTTGCCTGTGTTTGTATGAAGCTTACAAGTTTACGTTCTGTAGTTTCTGTGGTTTGTTTTACTATTCGCCTCTTCGTCACGCTACTTCGTGTTTACTACCAAAGCTAATTAAGTCAATCCGATTGAATTTAAAAACAGTTTATCCATACATATTAGATTTTATCTTCACATTACACCTACATCGTAGCCGGGTCAAGTGATCATCCTACGTAGTTAAGTAACCTATTGTGAATATATTTAATCTTATTATTGTTCTGTTATATGTTAAGTAACTGTTTTAGGCGAGTTTATCTCATAAACAAGAATTTAACATGTTTGTGTTACAACAGCACATTAAAAAAACCCTGCCAAATGACACGAAAGGTTGTTTATCTTCAAAACGGCTCGACGGATTTTCAATAAACAAATTAAAAAAATAAATCTAATAAATTAGGTGTCCAATAATAAAACTCTCATCAAAATCGGTTCATCCATTTGGGAGTTATAACATCAGACACTGATACACCTCTTAACTACTTACAAAACTTCTCCTGTGCCATCGGAGTTTAAAAACCAATTAAATGTGAACCAACTTGCAGGAAAAAGGAAGTGTAAATATAAACCTATGACCTAATAACCCGTGAGTACACAAAGAAACCTGGGCACACATCTTAAATTACCATCATTTCCTTTAATTATAATGCGTACATCGGCATGTCAATACGTAATATTGGTCGTAACCTAACTGGTTACGACTTACGCCATGATGTGCAATGTCTATATCAGGTTTCTAATCAGCTTATAGGTTTTATAGCTCTTATATAGTATGGCTAGCTCTCTTAAGTCGTATGACGAGTAGTTCCGTCCGAGCGCTGCAGTTTTTTCCTATCCCGTTTGCATTGAAAGGGCAACAGCAAAGGCGTATAGTCCATTGAAAAGTTACATTTGGGGTTGCGTTTTTTAGAGGACGCAATTTTATTTTTTTGATGTGTACGGCCGCCATCTTGAAAATAGGGGTCCTATTTTCAAGATGGCAGCCGTGGGATCAGGGTGGCGACCCCACAAATTTGATTTTAGCTTCACACTGACCCCTATACATCAAAAAAATAAAATTGCGTCCTCCTAAAAACTCAAGGTAAGGCCTAAAAAATGTAACATTTCAATGGACTAGTTGTATATTGTGTATTTTGAATCTGAAGATACAGACAATTTGTACCGCGTATCCCTTCCCCTCCCCTCCCAATCCGAAACTAGGTTTATTTAGCAAGATTTCCCCCAACGGTTTTCACCCTGGGGCACAACCATTTATTTTATCCCGAGTGCTTAGTAAGAAATACTTTGGTGCAATTTTATTTGTACTAATAAAGTCTACCGTGTATTGAAAAGCTATATAACAAATCAGTAATTAACCTACTTAACACACGTTATTTTTTTTTAAATTTTATTTAGTATTACTTCCAGATTGCCACTATAAGGCATTAACTAAAAATTTAAGCGATATGAATATGTTTTTGTTGTTGTACCTTTATTATTTTTCGCTTTTTAGTTACCTTAAATTTATTTTTGAAGTCCTCTTTTATTTTTTTGTTATAAGTTTTTTATGAAATGTTTAACCAGAATTTGAATCTCTGAAATCTTTCACTTTTCGGTTTCTGTATTCTATTTGTTGATTATACATTTATTTAAATATATATATAGATATATATATATATATATGTATATATTTTTTTGTTTTTTTTATTTTAAAAGACGACTCCCGCAGTAGGGTACAAGCCCTGTGTCGCGGGGGACTTTACAAACATACAAGTCACGGACACTAAGTACACACAGACTCGGAACAACAATTTGTGGTTCACACAAAGTGGTGTCCGAAATCGAACCCACGACCTCATGCGTAGCAGTCAGATACACTCCCACCGCGCCACAGAGGCAGTCATATATATATGCAGGCAGGCAGGCATGCAGGCAGGCAGGCAGTATATATATATATATATAATTTTTTAAAGCATTTTGGAAATACCTGTTTAGTGTAAGATAGTCTATTTTAATACGCATTATATTATACACGCGTATGTTAGCATGTCACAAGCACCCCACGCTTTTTTACGATAAACTGATTTTTTATTTATTACTTTTTATGTAGTATAGCTATTTTTTGCTGTAAACAACTACCGAATTCTTACTATAGCAAACTATTAAAACACGGCTTATTATTTGAATTGAAGCGCTCTTACTGCTCTTACTTCATAATGACGTGCGTACTTTAAGTAAAAAAGTGTAAAGCAAATATTATGACCACACCGCGGTGGCCTTCATATGTGTAAAACGAAGCCATCGTATTAAGTTTACTTACGGCAGCTTATGCAAACATTTGAACACAAAATATTGACAGAGTTTTCTAACCTTTTGCATATTTTTAACACGCATCTACTATTTCGTTTCAATTAATTGAATAATTTGTTTTGAAACTTTATTTAGAACTTAACAGTAAAAAAACCCGGGCAAGTTCATGTCGGGCACGCACAATGTAGGATTCCGTAGTCCCCTTCCCTCCCATCCGAATAATGCAGCTTAAGAAGTGAGTTTTCTGTTGTTTTTGTTTCATACTTACTTACTAATTTCATACTAACTTACTTAATAATAATTTTCAATGGAATTTGTACGAAAATCTTGTTACTTCTCGTAAACTTGTAAAGCCTACTTAGCTGTGATAGTTTTCCTTTTAATTTCACTATATAAACTACTACCGTGATTTTTTTCACATACTCAACATTAACCATTAAGCTGGCAAGGACACTTGACTTTAACAAAAATTTGCACTTTAAAGCTTAATATTTCACAAACGAATCCCGTCCCCAGTTTTTAAAACACCTATTTAATGATACCCCACACGATGGGTTAGATGTGGATGCTAACCGCCGAAATTATTAACTTAGTATATCTAAGATAGAATCAACAGTCAGTATATGCGTTCTTAAGAATTTAAAAGTTTACCTAAGCAAGCTAAACCTAGGCCTAAGCATCCATAGATTCCAACCATAAAATGCCAAAAAACAGTTTCACTGTTCGTAAATCCTTTAACATTAAATTTTATATTTATTAGGTACTTATTTAGTATTAAATGTAGCCGTCTCAGAAATATACGCTCAGTGAAAATTCAATTGAACTGTTACGGTTCAAATGACAGAAGGACGAGACTGGAGGATGTCCGGACGCACGGATATACAACGGATACTCTCGATGTATTGTGCAGCGGAGCTTGAAAAATAAAATTCTGTTAGACACTTAAACAATACTACATTTATCCCGTAGTCCCGCTTTAGTTATGATTAAATTTGAAACCTGAGTTCAATCTTTATCCAGTCCTCTGATTTTTTTTTTTTAATGATAGAACCTATTTAGGTTTTTTCATTGAGATTACAATCTAGTCTTAGACTAATAAGTAATTTTGTTGTAACTAAACTGCTAGGGTGAATATTTTATAATATTAAGAGTGTGTCCATAGTCACTTTTCTTATTGTCTCTAGTAAAGGTCAGACACTTTGTTCTTGTGTTCTTTACGAGTAGCATTCACTATACCACTTAACACTAACTTCACTAAGTTAATTCAAAAGGTTTAGTCCTCCTAAGCCTTCGCACTATGTCTGTGGTGTCGAGGAGCTTTAATCTTTATCCAGTCCTCTGTTGCACCAAAAATATTCCAGCTCTCTAAACGACGAAAAGCATTTATTCAATGCGTGGACTCACTTTATGCTTCTAATAATACATAAATGTAATATTACATTATGGTATAACCTCGTGCACTCGTGACCTTAAGATGAATTGTAGCGACAGAAATATTTTTAATAATTAAAAATGACCTTGAGGCATTTCACACTTTTTTGCACAAATGTCAACGACATTAGGAAATCTATTTGTGACTCCTTTCTAAGTATGAAATTGCAAGAATTATTCTCTGAAGGCAACATAGTTTTCGAGATTGACCGATGACCTTGGGAAGGTCACGGAAAGCTACTAGATGCGAGCGATGATAGCAGTTGACGTCTTTCGGCGGAAACGAAGACACTACACACTACAAAAAATATAGGGTTGCTTTCATGAGGGGTTAAATTTCTACCCATTTTGCCCCTTTTAAGGGTTCCGTAGTAAACAAGGAATCCTTGGAGTTTCGCTATGTAAATACTTTAAAGGCTATTTTACCATAAAATCGGCCAAGTGAAGTGTGAGTCAAAATGAATATCAACTGCCTCAAGTGTGAGTCGAGACGAGGAGTAGATTAAATCAACGACGGAGAGGGCGGGGGATCATTTTTTTTTTTTTTTTTTTTTTTTTTTTAATGACAACTCCCGCGGTAGGGTACAAGCCCTGTGTCACGGGGGACTTTACAAACATACAAGTCACGGACACAAATTACACCCAGACCCGGAACTACAATTTGTGGATCACACAAAGTGGTGTCCCGTGTGGGAATCGAACCCACAACCTCTTGCGTAGCAGTCGGACACACTCCCACCGCGCCACAGAGGCAGTCGAAGTCAGTCAAAGAATTGCTGTTTTACCAGGTATTAGACAGATACCTCCAACGAACCAATGTTGATACTTACAACGATTAGCGTTACCTATTTAACACATCAGTGCTACTTCTTATCTCAATATTTAAGGTACTTATGACTACATTTCCAACTACCAATAATGAGTATCTACTTGCTAAGTACATACTAATCGCGTGTGGTTACAAGTTCCGGAACAAAACAAGGAGAGTACAGATGGAAATGGAAACAGAATTACGGAACATCTTCGGAACAATGCGGTCCGAGATTCTGAGCACTGTCACCCAATTGGCAAGGCACCCAAAAACATTAATTAAATCCGTCTCATGCCTGTTTGTTTTACATATATCAGGTAGTTATGTACCTACCTAAATATAATTATAGATTTTGCGTTAACATTTAATAATTCATTAGAAGTAGTTTGGCCAAATTATGTAGATATGTATATTAATTTATACAGAGCACCCTGAAACGCCACTCGAATATGCCAAATGTGTAAGCCTTTAACGCAACAATATTGTCTTTTGCTGTTCAACTTAGGTGAAAGAAAATGCCCTACCTGTTTTGTCATATAATTGTCGCCCGCGACTCAAACCCCGTGGATGCCGGTTATCGTGATTAAAATTATCCTAAATTATATTAAAAGTATCCCCGGGATTCAAGCTGTCTAGCAGTTCAAGCGTGACAGACAGACATACAAAGTTATTTTCACAGTTTGGGTAGCTACTTAATTACGTTATAATCGATATTATTTCACAATTCAGTCATAACAGGTTCCGTCAACATAACACAGCCTTTAAAGGTACTTTAAATAAACTCGAGCAGAAAACCAGTTTTTGAGTAAGTGTTTCAAACATTACTTTCCGAGAAAGTCAAAGTCGAATATAAAGGGTGTCCACGCGTTGAAATTTTAAACAAATGTACTCTGTTTGTTTATTGATGGATCGACACCACACGGACATGCACTAAATGATAGATTGTTGAGCAAAAAGCATTATTTGATGTTACTAAAACTACAAAATGGACCATCCTGATGAAATATTGAAAATATTTGAAACAGGCTTATACATCAATTTCACTGACATCGAGATAACGAAGACACGTATTTGTAATTATCCCAATGGTCATGAAACACACAGCCGTTGATTTTAAGCTAGGCAGAGTGTGTACTACAGACCCCGAGCCACATACAAATTTCGACAGTAATTTCCTCTCGGGTGATAACTTGTAAAATGCTTCAGAGAATTGTATCATGAAGTTCCTTGAGCGTCAACTGCAATTCGGTCGGTGGGTTAAGCAGTAGTAGCCTCCAACGCACAAAAATGGATTTATTCATTTTCTCCCGTTTGAAAGTGTATCAAATTAAAGTTTACCCATTATTTTAAATAAAAAATAAAGTAAAGTCAGCCGACTACAAATAATTATTGAAATGCACCGCTGACTGAGCTGACTTTTTTGATTACTCACACGATCGTAATAACTATCATCTTGCAATTTTTTATTCCGGAGATAATGACGTATTTAAAGTTATTCTACATTATAACTGATAGTTATATAATCTGTTTGTAATGTTTAGATTAAAATAAATATTATATATATATTATATATAATAAATAGATACATTCTAATTGTATATCAATAAATAAATTAAAACAATAGTGAACCAATTAATTTAAGTTGTTATTTTTTGCGTAAAGTGCTTTGGATGCCACCACTGCTTAATCCACCCATCGAACCGCAGCTAACCTTAACAAAGCTTCATAATACAACTCTTTGAAGCATTTATAAGTATTTGCCCGAGAGGAACTTGGTCATGTCAACCTGTTCCTGGCTTACGCTCTACTATGACAACCAGACAACAAAAATATAGATACTTATAATTATTGGGTAGTTGACTACATTAAAAGTATATTAAAATGCTCTGAAAATAACTGTTCTTTTACAATTTAACATGTTTTTGAATTTAAAATCATGAATACAAATACTGAAAGTAATGATTTGACATGAACATATGACGTCATAGGTTGCATGTGGTTGATTTGACGTGACAGTCAACATCCCCATTCCTTATTAAGACATGTTGTAGATAAATTATACTCACACACATTATAAGTTAGGTACTGTTTATAATCAGTTATGTTTATCATGCTAAGTTTTATCCTGGCTTAGCAAGCAGTCCGGTTTATTAATTACAAGACCAATATGCAAACCATGATTTAGAAGACATAGGTTTAAGGAATGCAAACCATGATTTAGAAGACATAGGTTTAAGGAAAGCGGCGCGGCGGTAGCTTAATGGCTAAGGCATAGGACTCGGAATCGTTAGGTCCCCACCCACTACTAGTACTAACACAAGCCATTGAGCTTAGCTGGAGGGGTTAACAGCATTTCTAGTAATGTGGAACCTACGATTACACATTGCTAAGTTATCTTGAAAAAACAAATTAGAATATTTTAATTTAATTTTACTTTTACTTTAGTGTAAATAAACCTACCTATAAATAATTTTAAACAAAAATACTTTTTTCATTAGCATTAGATCTTTTTCTTTTATCTGCTTGTGGTTTTATAAATGTCCCACATTTGCTTGTAGAAATACAAACTATCCATTTGAAGTAGGTAAATTGGGTGTAGGTTTAAAGGCTTATATATATTAATTATGTTCTACAATAACATCGTAATATTTAAGACAAATGTAGACGAATAATTAACAAAATTAAAACAAAATTAAAACTTCGTATACGTAAATTTTCCCCGTTTTTGCAACATTTCTCATTGCTGCTCCGCTCCTATTAGTCGTAGCGTGATGTTATATAGCTTATAGCGTTCCTCGATAAATGGGCTATCCAACAGTGAAAGAATTTTTCGATTCGAATCAGTAGTTCCTGAGATTGCCGCGTTCAAACAAACAAACAAACTCTTGAGCTTATAATAAAGCTTATAATAAATGGATGATTTTTTTATGTTTTAAATACAACATATACACATACCGACATACAAAACTGTCTTTTTGTTAAAACTGTCATGGCGACCCTACATACAACTTTTCAGTGTTACTTTTATTAACCTTAAGAACCGGTATTTTAAGACAATTCTTTCACTAGTTACAGTTACGTCAGATAAATGGTGTTATATCATTTTATACACATTCTTATTTAAAATAAAAAGTGGAGCATTTTGTCCTACCCATGACGAAACATCAATCACATTTTATTTGCTGGAATATTAATTGGTTTTATAACATATTTCTTATTATGCACTAGCTGTGCCCGCAACATTGCCCGCGTGAAGTTGCAGTGCTGTTCACTCCCTATATACGTTACCGTGATGACAGAAGTAGCCTAAGTTACTCCTTACATCATCAGCTATCTGACAGTGAAAGTCCCGTCAAAATCTTTCCCGCCGTTTTGGAAACAAATAGACAGGCAAAAAAAAATTAGGTGCATTCAGTAAAAAACTGTTATTATTGTAATTTTTAATTACATACCTACACTTTATATATCAATCTATACTATAATATTATAAAGAGGAAAGATTTGATTGGTTGTTTGTATTGAATAGGCTCCGAAATTTAAAATATTCTTTGATCGTTGTGAAGCTACACTAACCCCGGGTGACATAGGCTATTTTTTATTCCTGTATTCCCTCGGGAACGGGATAAACGCTTGTAAAACCGCGAGGTGTCAGCTAGTTAAAAATAATAATGAATTATTAAGTGTATACTCATATGTCTTCTACGCTATATATAAATAGGTAGATGATAAAAAACCATTCTAATAATGAAGGTTGTATACGAAATCGCGACAACTTCAAAAAATCTTCTTTGGATAAATTTAGCGATGATTTACCTAATAAAGTGAAGTCAATCATAAACTTATTTCAACATAAATGTAGTATTGCGTTTTATTTGCGTCTGTCTGTTGCAATTTCCCTTCAGTGCAGTTTAACACTTGTCACTGGTGCTTGACGCCACTTCACATTCTCAATGGTCGTGTGTTCGATGCCCGTTTGCATAATTTCGACTTAAGAGGTTATGAGTAAATGCTTATTTAACTTGTTTGGCGATTCGTAGATAATGCTGGACGGATTATAAGATTGACGAACTATGGTCCCCACAAAAATTTATAGAAATTAGAAGTGGGAATGACGTGTGGTGCCGGCTTAAGAATAGTACCACCCCATGTCTGCCCGTGGGTGTCGTCAAGGCGACTAAGGGATTTCACACCGGAGGACGGGCAGCAGCATCCTCTGCGTACTTTAAAAGCCTTACTGCGATCGCCAACCCGCTCGCCAAGCGTGGTGATTATGGCAATTACCCCCAGGATCAACATACTAGTAGGTTCTACTGGGGAGACCCGTGCCCAGCAGTGGGCCATCATATGGGTTGATATGTATGTATGTAAGTGGGAAAAAAATTGTCTATTACCTATGTTTTTCGTGCTCCAGTATTTTACTTTATATTTTTAAGACAACTTCTGCACTTGGATAAAAGTCCAGTGTCGCAGGTGACTTTACATACAAACATATCACTGACCCAAAATACACCTAGACCTAGACTCCGAACAGTCCTGTGTGGGAATCAAAACCTCTCGCATATTTTCACTGCCTCGGTGACGCAGTGTAAACGACTGCTGAAATAAAACAAATTACAAAATTATCGTATTGATTATATCATGATTGCAATCATAAAAAAAGTAATTATAAAACGAGTTGCTGTCCGGGAATGCCGGAAGAAGTAAAAACTTAAACATTAACGGTGTGCATTTTTGAATATTTTTGGTATTGTGCAAAGCTTAGACACCCCAAAAAGATTTTTACTTCAAGAAATCATTTCAAAAATAAAAATGTTGAAAACTTACAGAGTTATAAGCCATTCAAGTTGTCTTGTATTACTCTCGCTATCTGGCTCATTGCGTCCCGTAATATGTATTACACGGTTATTATTGAAGAATAAATATAATTACATTTCACATCACATTTTAACTAGGATTTGGATTGTCCGAATTATTAATAAATTAATTAATGATTGATTCATTATTTAATTGTAAAATATAACATGGTCCAAAAACTACCCCATTGGATTATGTTACTGATTCTGAGCAAACTACTTTCAGGTTTGCACTATACCAAGAATAATGTTGTACAAAAGTACCACGATTTATGTGGTTAAATACAATATTCATCAATTGCGCTATCGCACACAAACATGACAATTTAAAAAATGACAATGTCAACGACATGACATTTAAAAAAATATCTCTTAGAAAAAAATACATACTGGTGAAATTTGAATAATATTTTTCAATATAATATAAATAAAAAAATATTAAACAATAAATCACAAATAAAAAAAAGGGATAATAATAATCGTTACTTGGACTCAATCAGGACCCCAGTACGAGTCCAAGTAACGATAATTTTTTTTAGGTTTCTGGACCGCCCGATTTCCCACCTCAGCTATAATAACATTTCTTTCTTATAAACTTCGTCCACCTAAAGTAAGTCCAAAAATTCTTAGACAGCGTAATTTTAGTGGTATAAATATTGATTTACTTCGTGAAGATGCATGCAACATTGACTGGAATCCTGTGTACACGTCCGCATGTGTCGATGATAAAGTTGAGGTTTTCAATTCAAACTTGATCAAGCTATACGATAAGCATGCGCCGATCCGTGAAATCAAAATGAAACATTTACCGGCGCCATGGCTTACTAACGAAATTAAAATATTAATGGCTAAGAAAGCTGCAGCAAAATCCAGATTTAAATGCAGACCTACTTCTAATAATCGAGAGAGGTATGTCGCTATAAGAAATCACTGCAATGTGGTGTGTAGAAATGCACAACGCCAACATATTCATACCTCTGTTGAAAACGGGGATCCTGGTAAAATATGGAAATTTCTTAAAACATTGGGTGTTGGAAAACAAAGACAAGACACAATCCTTAAACCAATAGATCTCAACGCACTTAATATGCATTTTTCCTCTTCGTCTGATTTTAATAGTTCTATTAAAACGAATACATTAAATCATCTTTCATCTCTTGCAACACCCAACTATTCTTCTTTTGTCTTGAATCAATTTACTGATTGTGATGTTAGAAGGAGCATAGTATCAATCACATCGAATGCAGTAGGTACTGACTGTATCAGCCGTAATATGATCCTTCCAATTCTTGATCAAATCCTTCATGTTATAACTTTTATTCTGAATTCCTCCATTACTAGCGGTTCCTTTCCACGAATATGGAAAGAAGCCCAAATTATTCCTCTTCCTAAAAAATCAAATCCTTCGTCCTTTTCCGACTATCGGCCTATATCTATTCTACCTTTCCTTTCTAAAGTATTTGAACGACTTGTCCACTCTCAACTCAGTGTTTTTCTGTCACAAAACTGTCTTTTAAACCCCTTCCAGTCTGGATTTCGTCCTGCCCATAGTACTGTTACTGCTCTCGTCAATGTTACAGATGACATTAGACTAGGCATGGAAGAAGGAAATCTGACCGTACTTACCTTACTTGACTTCAGTAATGCATTTAACACTGTAGATTTTCATATTCTTCTTGGCATACTACGCTCTATCAACATATCTCCAACGGTGATTGATTGGTTTCATAGTTACCTGTCTGGTCGCCGACAACGTGTACGCATTGAAGAATCCTTTTCTTCCTGGTGTGATATTACGGTTGGTGTACCGCAGGGTGGCGTTCTATCTCCACTACTCTTCGCAATTTTTATAAACTCTATATCAAACCAACTAGTTTCATCCTACCACCTTTATGCAGATGATCTTCAAATTTACACACAAGCTCCACTGGAACAGCTGCCACTAGCGCTTTCGATTATTAACTTGGATTTAGATCGAATATGTCAATGGAGTAACAACCACGGTCTAAAGGTTAATCCATCTAAGACACAGGCAATTGTTGTTGGAAGCCCAAGAATGATTTCACGTATAGATTGGAACCAATTGCCTCAAATTATCTTTAATGGTACACATATAACGTTAAGTAACAGTGTAAAAAATCTGGGTATTTATATTGATCGAACGTTATCTTGGGGTCCCCAGCTGCAGGAAGTTAGCCGCAAATTATTTGCATCTGCAGGGTCCTTACGTAGACTACGAAACTTTTTGCCGATAACCACTAAAATTGCGCTGGCGCAGTCTCTTCTTCTACCTGTACTTGACTATGCTGACGCCAGCTATCTCGACCTCACCGAGGAGCAACTTACTAAGCTTGAGCGCCTTCAAAATTTCTGTATTAGATTTATATTTGGTTTGCGTAAATATGATCATGTTTCCGAATTCCGCAAAGTACTCAAGTGGCTCCCAATACGTCTTCGTCGGAATACTCACATTCTCTCATTACTGTATAGTATACTCTTTAATCCTTTTACTCCCTTGTATCTTAAAGAACGTTTCAAGTTCCTTCATGACACACATTCCAGATTCCTAAGGTCATCGGAGGATTTGAGGTTAGAAATTCCAGCGCATTCCACAAAGTTCTATAATAGGTCGTTTACTGTCGAGGCAGCAAGACTATGGAATGCACTGCCTCTTGCTATAAGACGAGCCCAATCATTGGCATCATTTAAAAAAATGTTGAAGGACTACTATCTCTCTAAGTAAACTTTTTTAATTACCTATCTTTCCTCTTCTTGTTCTTATTAACCATAAATTAATATCACGCTGTACACTACCCCTACCTAATTCGTGTATTTATGTCTCTGTCCATCCAAAGGTTGCCTGGAAGAGATCGCTCTTAGCGATAAGGCCGCCCATTGTACATTTATGTTATACAATGTATTCTTTGTTTTTATATTGGTGTACAATAAAGTATATATTATTATTATTATTATTATTAACATTGTAAATGATCGAAATTTACCTTCGTATTCAAATGATATTGTAGCAGTTTTTCATTGCTCTCCGTCTTACGAATTTTCGATCAGGATCACGTGATCTACGAATTTTCGAACAGGGTCACGTGATCCTGACGCGAGTTTAACATTTTTTACCCATACCAAAAAAAGTGCACAATGGCGCTAAAGAAGTTTTCACTTCAAAAAACTGTTACAATTAAAAGCTTTATTTATTTGCTGGTTCGAATAACTTAAATTAACAGCGAGAAACCACCATCGGTTTATTACTGTTCATTTTATACTGTTCATTGTTCATTAATGCACATACTTTTAGTTTGTGCATTAATGAACAATGAACAGTATGTGAGAGAAGGCATTCGGTAAACGCGAACTTGTTTATAATATATATTTATCTGCTTTTTTGAAGTATTTCAGTTATTTGTGTTACGTAACAAGCCAATGTAGATAAATTGTTTTAATGTTGCAAGTAGTTTATACCCGCTACTCCGAGTGGATGCCTATCTATACTAATATTATAAAGAGGAAAGATTTGATTGTTTGTTTGTATTGAATAGGCTCCGACAACGAACTACTGGACGGATTTAAAAAAATCTTTCATCGTTGTGAAGCTACAGTAACCCCGGCTATTTTTTATCCCTGTATTCCCACGGTAACGGGAACTACGCGGGTGCAACCGCGAAGCGTCCGCTAGTTTATTTATATAACAGATTACTGTTAACGGTTTATTAACCAATTACGGTTACAGCGACAATGGGCGTCACCAGGATTTTTTTTCAAAGCAGTGCAGCACCTTTTTTAGCGCAAGACTTTCAGGGGATTTAACACTAGTTCAGTGCAAGATATTTCGGTGTAGTATAGACTATTGATGCATCTACATCCAATAGGTACTAGATCGAAAAATCTCTTAAACAAAATACCGATAAAACTACCTTACCGTACCGTAGGGCCACGTGTTATTCTTGATCACTTAAAAAAAATGTTTCACAAATAAACAAGCATTTTTTCCGACAGGGGTGAACAAGTGCACCCCTTTGCACCATGCTGCCGGCGCTCATGATGGCGGCTAATTTTATGAGAGACTAGCTAACTACCCAGGAGGTACTATATTGCCCAAGTGTATGCAGACAACAGCCACAACCCCTTTTTTTCCCCACCTTAATATTCCGATGGTACAGAAATCCAACACGACAGGATTGATTAGCACCAACATATTAACGAGCTCTGAGTAACGAAAGGGACAGAGAGTAAGACATTTGCAGAAAACGGTCACCCATCTAAGTATAAACAGTGCCAACGTTATTAAACCTCGCAGAACTATATTATAAAAATCTAATTCCATTTTTTTTTAAATGACGGCTCCCGCAGTAGGGTACAAGTTGTGTCGCGGGGGACTTTACAAACATATAAGCCACAGACTCGGAACAACAATTTGTGGATCACACAAAGTGATGTCCCGTGTGGGAATTGAACCCACGACCTCTTGCGTAGCAGTCAGACGCACTCCCACCGCGTCACAGAGGCAGTATAGGATTCTTTAAAAAAAATATTGTACTGGCAGTAGAATCTTCGTTAATTAACGATAGCAGGCTTGAAGCTCTCCTATCGTACAAAGTAACAAGCACAAAATATCGAGAGTATTTCGCAGAGAGACATCGTTAATTTCCTGCCACTTTGTTCGGAGCTCGTTTCGAAATTTCCTATCCGTGAGCGATATCTAGCATGCAAGCGTGGAACGCGCATTCTATGAAGTTTCTATCCTTTGTGCTTTCAGTATTTAGGGTGACAAACGCCATAGCTGCGTTGCTAGTGTTAACAAGATTACTGGAAACGTGTGAATCAATTAGTCGACTCGAATGAATCCAATCCAATCCAATATAGCTCAATTTCTACCGTCAAAAGGTAGAACATACCTGACTCTATTTGAGATTAGCTCGCAGTTTCATTCGCTTCCTACCTTTTTATTTGTGTATCGAGTTTTTAATTTCTTTTGCTGCGACATGAAACAGAAAGGTTTGTTAATTACTCAGTTCTATGTATCAAAGTGACATCTCACTGACACAATCTAGCAAGGGAAGTTTCCAAAACCCGCTCTTTTCGAAGGCGATGCTATAGGTACATCAGTCAACCATAATTACGGAATATCGTCAAAACGTTGGGGAATAACCGAAAGATTAGTAGTAACTAAGACAAATCACGAAATGCTTTAGATTTTGACTGCCTCTGTGGCGCGGTGGGAGTGTATCCGACTGCTACGCAAGAGGTCGTGGGTTCGATCCCCACCCAGAATAAAACTTTGTGTGATAAGCGCGATGGTTTATTCTGTGTCTGGGTGTTATTTATCTGTAATATGTATGTATTTAGGTATATATAAGTATGTTTATCAGATGTCTGGTTTCCATAGTACAAGCTCTGCTTAGTTTGGGATCAGATAACGTTGTGTTAGTTGTCCCAACAATCAACCACAAAAATATTAACCGGCCAAGCAAGCGAATTCTTTGTCTAAGAAATTTTGTTATAAGTAGGAACGTGTTTTCTTATTTCATAATAATCATCATTACATGACGTAAAGTAGAATTGCCTTTCACGTCTATCAAGGGATTACGACTGCTTAACGAATTTTGATACGGTTTTCTCTATCATCTGAAGAATTTCTTTTGAAAGTGTTTTAAGTAGGTTTACCCATACTCATACAAAAACATATTGTATTGTGTACAAAACTTTGTCCGTTAAATTAATGCGTCATTACACCAAAACTTAAGTCACTCCTTACAAAAATTGCTCCAAAAAGAAAATATTGAAATTTAATTTCTTGAAAGAATCATCCGACAAACCAAGTGATAGCATTAAAGAGAGAGAAAAAAAAAGAAAATAAGCTTATTAGTAGTATAGTTATGCGTGAAATTACAAACTGCGCAAGAAGGAGGGTTATGTTTTTCGGGTGTATGTTTGTTTGGCATGATCTAGAGTCTAAATGGCTTGATGGGATTCAGATTGAGAGGTATCGTTAGATTTGTCTAAGTTATGAGAGTGACATTGGGTAGGTATATCTCCGTGACACGATCGACGAGTAAAGGTTCATTTCCGTACATCGCGGCCGATCGCGAGCCGCGAGCGGCTTACAACAAGCGTCTGACGCGCGCGGCCGATGCGACAGTATTCACAGTGCGCGCGCAGCTTACGACAGTCGTCGGCCGCGCGTGTCTGTCGCTTACCTCGGAAACGGCACCAAACATTCTTATACTCTGACTATTGTCGCATCGGCCGCGCGCGTCAGTCGTTCGTCGTAAGTCGCGCGCAGCTCCTATCGGCCGCGATGCACGGAAATGAACCTTTAGTCTCTCTAAGTCCATTAGCGGGTGCATCGTAGACGCCTTGAGTCGTTATCAAGCGATGCACCGAAAGCCTACACTCCGAGTTACTCGTATTCTTTGGGCCGACAAAATCCAAAACTCTCGCTGCAAAATGACCTACAAAAAAAACACACTCAACAATATTAAAAAAAAAACCGGGCAAGAGCATGTCGGACCATGCTCAGTGCAGGGTTCTGCAGCCTTAATTGATTGCATCAGCAGAAGAGCGTATGTTCATGGCACTTACGCCCTTTTGTTGAGAAAAGCAGTTTTTCGGCTATAACTTAATGACGGTGCATCCGGTCATATCCAAAATAATTTTATTATAAAGTATTTATTGAGCGCTACCTTCGTAATTGTTTTCATATTTTTTGGTCACACGGTTCAAAAGTTAAGAGTGGGGCACAATTTATGCCACTTTCGGATCGATTATTTCCAAAAATATTCGCAAAATCAAAAAAGTTTATTACATAACCTTATAATGTTTTTAAAAGACCTGTCGAATTATGTGCCACTTGTTGATGTTAGCCGAAAGAAAAAATATCAGCTTCTGTTACTTATATGAGTGCCCCCCACAATTTTTTTTTTTTTTATTATTTAGCTATTACACTAAGTAGCGGCCACTAGAAGACACCTTTTCACCAAATTTAGAGAGTAGTCCCTACCTATAATTGAGAGAGTAAAATGCCTGTGACATACGGACGGACAGTCAGACAGACAGACAGACGGTTTTTTGCCATACTGGCAACGAAACCCTAAAAATGGCGCTTTATTGGTGCCAAAATATTTCAGTTATTAATTTTAAGTAGTTGAGGTGTTTTTTGGTTTTGTAATAATTTAGTTTGTTTTATAGTATTGTTATTAAGCATACCTTTTGTATCGCACAGGGTTTTCTTAACGTACTAGATACAACTTTCTCGTAACTGAATAGGTACGGTTACGTCGGGGGCCAACTACTAGTGAATGTATATTATAATTTAATGTAGGTAGTTACTTAAAAGTGTGTGCTCAAATACAAATGTACCTAGTCTTATTCTCTGTGTTATATATAAACTATTATTTTAGTGCCGCAGCCCTTTGTGCGTATTAGTGTTATAATGATTTACTTATGTAGATTATAACACTAATAAGTTACTAAAATAAGACAAACAGTTAGCTGTTTGTTATCAGAAGTTTGTGCGATATCATCGAATCGGGGAAATCGGAATTTCGTCCAAAAAATCTGTAGTACCTGGCATACCTACTACTACTACATTTTTGATGATACGCTTATTGTTAGTGTCTTTCTCATTCATTCACATTCATTTAAGAATGTTATCAGTAGTTCACGAACTAACGATCACGCAATTACGTTAGGGATTGACTACATTGATTTCACAGTCACCATAAGTCTCTCACCTTGACTAATCGTTCCAAAAATAAACAATATTCATATTTCGTACAAAAAATAATTCAAATTACACATAATAGGCATATGTAAGTGTTATGAAACTGCGCTATTCAAAGATTAAAAACCCTAGAGTAGGTAACTGACCGACATCTTTTTCCAATGAAGCATGTAGGTACTTGAATCGTAAGTTTGAAGTGTTAGTCGCCTTACGTCATATCTAAGGCCGTCTCACAATACACCAAAACCACAGAATAGATTCACAACACGCACTCAAACAACGCATACATAGAGATCGCTCAAGGAGATGAAATCTTGGAACAAATTTAAAAAAAAAAAAAAACGACTACTGCAGTGGGGTACCTACAAGCCCTCCAGTGTCGCGGGATACTTTACAAACATACAACTCACGGACACAGTACACCCAGACTCGGGACAACAATTTGTGGATCACACAAAGTGGTGTCCTGTGTGGGAATCGAAACCACGACCTCTTGTGTAGCAGTCGGACACACTCCCACCGCGCCACAGAGGCGCGGTGGACAGAGTCTGAAAGAAAATAAATTCCGTTATTAAGTACTTAGTACACTTCAGAAGTAAGTAAAGCCAGAGAAAAATATAATATAATAAAATCTCATGGCTAATATTTTCAAATAAGTCATGCATGTGGCTGTCATAGCGCAGATATAACCTATATCGCTTTGACAGTCGAACCGTAATATTGAATCGTTTGACACTTCCTTCATCGAAATTGGAAAGTAGATCATCCATAAATACAAACCTACATACTAGACTACTTCGCCGTAGTCAGATTAGAATGTGCAGGATTCCTAGTACTTCAGCGATTTCTATGTGTGTGTTGCTCGAGTACGCGTTGATTGAAGCTTTCTTGCTTTTTGTACTCTCTTTGTTTTGTGACCGTAAGTTCGTAACCTTCGTATAAGTGCAAGTCATGCCTAAAAAATCTCAATTTAAACATGCTTTAAGATCTTCTCAAAGATATTTCTATCGCTACCATTCACGTTAGAGTGACAGTGACGGCATGAGACTTTCAGAGGTCTAATATTTGATTGAGTTTGAGTATTGACCGTTACTGTAGGAAAGTTATTTTAGTTAACTGTATTGCGGTAACGCATATACATATAAGATGAAGCACGTTAATTGCTAAACTGCCTTGATGTGGTCAAATACTATGAATTGCTTTGACTAATACTGTCAAATCTTACGGTCAAAAGTTGTTTATAAATAGTGAGGTAATTCTTGGCCTTCTTCAACACTTGAGAGCAGATTAAATATTGAAAAGAAAGTAAATATAAAAACGATCACAATTAAGTGAAAAATGAACTTGTTAAATCTTTTATAGTACACTAGCTGTCCCGCGCAACTTCGTATGCGTACATTTTTCCCGTTTTTGCAACATTTCACGTCGCTACTCCGCTCCTATTAGTCGTAGCGCGATGTTATATAGCCTATAGCCTTCCTCGATAAATGGGCTATCCAACAAAAAAAGAATTTCTCAAATCGGACCAGTAGTTCCTGAGATTAGCGCGTTTAAACAAACAAACAAACAAACAAAGCAAACAAACTCTTCCGCTTTATAATATTAGTATAGAAGTATAGATTACATGGGTGTACCCAGAGGAGGAATTTGAGGGTTGAAACCCTCCCTAAATTTGCAAAAATGTACACATTACACATTTGGCCGGTGTTTAGTCATTTGTACCACCTAACCCCTCCGAAATTACCCTCCGAAAATTGATCCCATGGTACATTGAAAGGTTAAAGTGTTTATTTTACTTTTGTCCATTTCTGTATTATTTCGCATGGCGGAAATTCATCATAAATTGATTTGGGAACACCACAGTACCATGGGCGGTTTGGGGGTGGATCCCCCCCCCCAGAGTATGCCCATGGCCACTCCCCTCAATCAGTGAATAGTATTAATTAAAGTAATCAGGGAATACCTCAGAATAAACGAAAGAGGATTGGGTATTCCACCCACAATAGTTCATTCAAGAAAAGAAATACACAAGCAGTGTTACTAACTCAAAAGGTGGGCCCCTCTGCACCCTTGATATGCAGTATTCCAAACCATAAAGTAAAATTTAGACCCTTAACTATGTTTCACCTCTACACCATGGATCCTCAGGACAGTTCGGCAGCGATTGAGTCCACTTTTTAACCTGGGTCCACTTTTTTAATTCACGATCTTTTTTCCGTATCCACGGCAAGCCCATGCAGAACTGTCAAACTCTTGTTATAAGCGGCGGTAGCTTAATGGCTAAGGCATCAGTCTCGCAATCGTGAGGTTGCGGGTTTCAATCATATCCTTTATACTGCCGACGTGAACCCACTTCTAACACAAGTCTTTGAGTTTAGCTGGAGGGGTTAACAGAATTGCTAGTAGTGAGGGACTCAATCCTATATTGCTAGTTATCCTTTTAAAAAGAAAACAAAATATAAATGGAGAGGTGTGCTTAGAAATGCATCAATGCGAATGGCGCGGTGATGCATTTCTAAGCGCGGGCTTGCCGTGGATACGGAAAAAAGATCGTGAATAAAGACTTTGGCGGACATGTATCGGTGCCGGTGGTATCAATCTTTCGGTGTGATACTCAAAATTCGCTAGAAAATTAGCTACTAGCCAAGTTACAATTACTTAGTTTTTTATTTGGGTTTAAAGTTAAACTTTAATACAAAACACCGAGAGTAAAAAAGGAAAGCTGTATAATTTTTTTTTTTGTATTTTTAAAAGGTAATTGACGCTATAATAGCGCAATAGCGTAAAAAATGGTTGCTACTTTTGACCATATTGTAGCGTCAGTTGCCTTTATCCGCCCACAAATTAAACCCAGGCACGGTACAACAGTTTGTAAGTAGATCACGCTACAGTGTGAGTGTCCTGTGTGGGAATCGAACCCATGATCTCATGTAGCACTACGATCTCTTGTAGCACTTATAGGTACTACGAGCGAAGTACGAATAGATACAGTCGACCAAAAAAAATGGCTTATCAGTTTTGACAAAGCTACCTTTGTAATCAAAATAGCGTTAGGGTTAAAATTGGTAACTGTCAGAGGATAATTACAAGGTAAAATCAACCTAGACGTTTACGTCTAAAGGTATTTTTTGTCGACTTTACGTATGAAGCTATGAAGTTTACTTTCTGTACTTCGGTGTTGAATGGTTTAATAAAAATGTTTCCGTGGAAACTGTCTGCAAATACGTTCAGGTCCCTTTCCTGTTATCGATTTACTCTCTACCGTACTGCCAATTTATAGGTACGTGTATATGAATTACATAGGTACAGGAATGCATTTTGCTGTAAGGAAAATCACATGACCGTACAAGCCTTTAATTAAAATTTCTGCACGGATACATTTTGATTAGTATTTAAGAAGACAAAAAGTCACATTCATTTTTTTTATAGGCAGTTTAGGGCTGCCATTGCCACCTAATGCAAAAGTATAGAGTATAGTGCAGTAGAAGAATATCCAGAGTTTGTTAATCAATTGCGCTAGAACGGATTTGGGTGAGATAAATTGTAGTCTGAAATGATGTCTCCAAACCGATTTCGGTAACGACGGCCAACTTATCCAACTACGCAGAAGCATTTTTTATGCTAATTTTAGCTAAAAAAAATTTAAAATGTGTTTCAATGGAGGCTAAATTCGACTTAGGTAGACGTGTCTCGGTGCCGGAGTTGGTAACTGCTTAGGGTCAATGCCCCTTAAGGTCGTGGGTTCTAGTCCCGCCTGAGACGATTTTTTAATTGTATGCGCAGGAGTTATTATAATGCACGAGTGCATGCGCAGACACAAGTGCACTCTTTATTCCTTTACTTTCATAGCCCGATGGGACGGAAATCCGACACGACCGGTGAGAGACTAGGCGCAGGACCGACAGCTTAACGAGCTCTCCGAGGCACGGAGGGGTTAGACAATGTTCTAAAATACCGTCACCTATCTATGTACTGACAGTGGTAGCGTTGCATAACTTCGCAGATATCATCGTCATCAGCCCGCATCGGTCTTCTGTTGGACATAGGCCTATCCTAAATTTCGCGACAACATCCTCCTTTTGCCAAATAGTATATAGACAGGAGTCTTTGTACTATTTGGCAGAGGAATTTTCACGCGAACCATGTCACAGGCAATAGCTAGTAGGTACCTATTGCATAAATGTCATCACATCGTGCATTCATGCCTCAGCGTGTATATACTCATAAAGGCAATCCTGCGTCTTAAATATCTCTCTAAATATATACACAAGCACACTTAAACTAACGCCAGGAGAACTTGTAAGTACGTACTTACGATAACGTAATAGTATACATGGCCGCATAAGTGTATGATCAAATTATGCACCAAGGAACCGATGCATATAATGTCCTCGTAACACTATTACTACGCATTTCCATTTAACTTAGAAATTGTGTCCGCAAAAGGTTAAAGTGCAAGCCCTAAGTAAGCTATTAGAATAAACTTAACCAAACACTTACACTAGTATTTATAAACGAGTAATGGCAGTTACTTAAGTAAAAGTAATTACTTAAGTAACAGATTCCATTTTATAGTTAGGAAAATGATTGAAGTAAGAAACGTCAAACGTTACAATACTAACGTCTGGTCTCAATAATCTAACTATCGATGGATTTGACTACTATAGGTACATATTTGACATAAGCTCCATACAAAATATGTCAAAATTCTACCTCTAGTAGGCAAATCCATCGATAGGTAGATTATTAAGAGCAGCCGTTAGACAAGCAATACTTGAGTGATAGCTTTATTTAAGAATTTTATGTATGTGTAGGTTACTTTTTTAAAAGAAGAAGTAGCGTGTTAGAAATATAACAGTTTATTTGGCGCTATCCCAGGGAGTGGGTAAATAATACAATAACAATAATAATAACCATTTATTTCAGGCATAAATGTCCCATAGTAATCTATACCTTACCGACTAACTAAGTGCTAGTAAATACAACTTTAAACTATATCAGTAGGTACGCTTCACTTCCACATAAGTATCATGTGACACGACTCCAGAATCTGCCCCCTCGGCGTGTAGTGGATCTTCTGGCGCACTTACCCGAGATGTCCTCTACCTTGGTGGTGCAGTGCAGGCGCCAGAAGTACACCGGAGTCTTCGGCGCCGCGGCGTCCTTAGGCTCAGCTTTGCCGCAGCGGTTTTTGACGGGGGGCTGTCCGTGCTTCTTTCCTTGCACCGTCACAAAACCATCTTCTTTACCTCTGTTTGTTGTCATATTACTTGAGAGTGCACACAACGGGGTGGCTGACCGTGGGCACAGTCGCCGGCTTGAGGGCTTTCAACCATTAAAAATTGTACCCTTGCTACATATTTTATAGTATTTTGTGCCAGTATTTAACCAATAAAACAAAGGTGATGTCTTCAGTGACATTTCTTGGGTGAGATCAAGCGAGTTTTATGACGCTAAATTAATAATAAGTTTTCACTTGGAAGCATTACTCAAAGATGATATAAAACTTCGTAATAGCATTACTATTTAATTATGTTGCATTTCGTTACACTCAGAAAACTAAAATCGAAGAATATCGATAAATCAAAATTAGGTCCGATTATTTCTTTTAAGTTTTAAAATTTGTAGCTATTTTAGTCTGTCGTATTATAATTTTTACCCTCTATTTTCCACGGCATATCATTTGCCGAAGTAACTTCAAAACTGAATACAATTTCTGTGATAGCACTACGGGTTTATTAAAAGTAAATAAGTTGAAGCAACCCTATAGAGCTCCTGGATTGAAACTTCAAACGCAGACTGTCGCTTATTGCATCCCCTTTTGCCGAAGGGCGTCGTAATTAGTAAGTATTGACCATAGACTAGGATATACTAACGGTATTCACTGAAAAGATCGAGAAATTAGTAAGCTCCAAATCATTGCATTTTTAAAATGTTAACCGATGGAAGACATCTTGAGAAAATTGTATTATTTTGTTCTTGTATTTTAAAGGCTAGTAACATTGATCTATGTTCATATTTCACAGGCCATTTATTTAATTTTTGCAATTAAATTTTGTAAGTCTGCTCTCTTTGCCTAAAACAAAATTTATAATACTTAAAGGTACCGGTACATACAACTTAAGGATAAGCACAAAAAGTCCGAATCTATAGATGATTTTCGAGAACCAAATTAAATGTTGTTTGGCTCTATAGCCAGCAACAGGACAGGCAAATATAAGGTGATAGTATATAGAAATTTGTGCACTAAAATATGTACTACGTAGTTGGCTAATCACTGACAGATATTAGCCGCCGTAACCAACATCAGTTAGGACACCAATAAACAAATAAATAGCATAAACTAACTAAACACCGCTCACTGTTAGCCACCTTTTTTTTGTTTTCTCTCTGATTGATTATGAGACGTCCAGACCAGCCGTAGTAATTAACACACATCCGGCGACAGGCTCTCAGATAGATATAGTAGCGAGTTTTGAGCAATTTAGAATGGGACATTCTTGAGGTTTAGTGGGCAATGGTCCTTAAAACCCCATTTTATTCGGTTTCCCTTTGAATTATCTTTCGATAATATTAAGCGTATAAAGAACCGTGTCAGAAAGGTATATTTTTGTATCGGATTACCTCAGGAAATTTAAACGCATCGCCTCTGTCGAGGGGCTTGACCCGGCTGAGCGTAACTTTCAAGACTTGACAAGGTATCCTCAAAGGACGGACTCATATAAGCTTGAAACCGTTTTCCCATTCCCTGTGAACCCACCACTGACCATACCTCCTAATCTCACAGTCCAAGAGCCAGGGGGAGTGGTAGTTATGCTCTAGAACTAATTGATACTGGGTTTGAAAATCCATAGGTGTACTTAATAATAATAATATCTTGGGAAAACTCACACAACGCTAGCTGATCCCAAACTAAGCAGATCTTGTGCTATGGAAACCAGATAACTGATAAACATACTAAGCTATATATTTCTAAATACATACATCACACTATCACAACGCACTAATATTATGAAGGCGAAAGATTGTAAGTATGTGAGTATGTATGTTTGTTACTTCTTGACGTCTAAACAGTTGAAGCGATTTTAATAAAATTTGGTATAGAGTTAGCTGACACCCTGGATTACAACATAGGCTAATAAACCGCGGGTAACAACGCGGGGCACAGCTAGTATTATATATATATATATATATATATATATATATATATATATATATATATATATATATATATATATATATATATATATATATATATATATAAGTACAAGTAGACTCACCCAATTTGTAATTGCATCATACTCGTTTCAGAATAGTCTCAGAATGACATTATAATTGTATATCATTACAGTTAGGTACCTTGTCATTAGAATTGAAAATAAAATTGAAATACGTTACGGCATTTCCTTTGAACACTAATATATTCAATATTAGTAAGTGAAGTAAACCGTACTGTCGCTAAATACCGAGAGTAGTAGTAGTATTTATATACATACAGAAATGTCAAATAAATGCATTTGTGAAAAGAACAAAGCTAGTGCAACCTACAGTTATAAGCTGGACTCAATTAGTCTGCCAGGGTCATTAACCCTCAGATTATCGTGAGGTTTGTTAACTCCAAAATCTCAACCTTAACATAATCCAAATAGAGTTGTTTTTAAAGCAAAAAGTTTCCAGATCAAAAATAAATATTACACCTAACGTATCAAGTGCCGAACCATGGATTTTATCCCATTTCACAAGTATTATATTAAGCACGAGTTTCAAAAATTGTTTTGTGAAATTTCGAACACTAACAATTTTACGGGCAACCCTGCATTATTAACAGACTGTTGACGGATGCGATGAAAACGTGATAACCCTACGTTCGGTATGAACTGATTTGTCGAGTGATAACCCTAGCAATGCTTGTTAACTTGATAATAAGTTTACGGAAATAAAGAAAATACTAGCAGCCCTTTCTCCTTTTCATTATATGTGCATGCGAAATAAGATATTACTGTGAACTCTTTGTGTTACGAATGAAAACAGTGAAATAAACATGATATTTTTTATTTCTAATATTGTAAACAGAAATGGAAATAGTACATTCAAAGAGTAACTGTGGAAGATGAGACCATTGCGATTGCGACTATTTGAATTAAAAATATAATGTTTACTTTATTAAATATATAAGTTTTATTTAATACATTCAAAGAGTAACTGTGGAAGATTTTGCATTGCGACCATAATGTACATTAAAAATATAATTACGCTTTCATTAAATACTAGCTGACCCGCGCAACTTCGTCTGCGTAAATATTTCCGGTTTTTATAACATTTTTATCATTGCTGCTCCGCTTCTATTGGTCGTAGCGTGTTGTTATATAGCCTATAGCCTTCCTCGATAAATAGACTATCTAACAGTGAAATAATTTTTAATTCGGATCAGTATTACAAACATACGAACACACAAAGTACACCAAGACTCGGAACAACAATTTTTGGATCACATAATGTGGTGTCCCGTGTGGGAATCGAACCCGAATTGCGTAGCAGTCGGACACATTACCGCCGCGCCACAGAGGCAGCGTTTATCACTTGTCTGGTTGCCATAGTACAAGCTCTGCTCAGTTTGGGATCAGAAGACGTTGAGTGAGTTCTCCCAAGATATTATTGAATTGTAGAATCTATTAATAGATACTGGAGGTGATTGCCATAATCGCCACCCTTGGCGAGCGGGTTGGCGATTGTAATAAGGTTTTAAAGTACCTATTACGATGATGTTGCTGCCCGTCCTTCCTGGTGTGAAATCCCATAGTCGCTTTTGACGACACCCGCGGGAAACGATGGGGTGACACTATTCTTATGCCGGTACTACAAGGACCATTGCCACATAACTTTTCTTATCCCTACTAATATATAAATGCGAATGTAAGTTTGTTTGTTACGCTTTCATGCGAAAACTACTCAACCGATCATCATGAAACTTTGTACACATATTCTTGGAGGTATTAGAAGTAACATAGGATACTTTTTATTAAGATTTTTTTTTTTTTATAAAACTGACAACCACGCGGGCGCAGCCGCGGTCGAAAGCTGGTATTCAAATAAAACGGAACACAGAAATCTATGTAAAATTTCATGGTTGGATGATATGTCAAGATGAGTAGGTAAATCACCTATTTTTTTTACTACATACTTCTCTGATGGAATATTGACTCACCCAATTTGTAATTGCATCATACTCGTTTCAGAATAGTCTCAGAATGACATTATAATTGTATATCATTACAGTTACCTTGTCATTAGAATTGAAAATAAAATTGAAATACGTTTCGGCATTTCCTTTGAACACTAATATATTCAATATTAGTAAGTGAAGTAAACCGTACTGTCGCTAAATACCGAGAGTACAGAAGGTAAGCTTTCTAGGGGGTTCACACTCTCGAGTTTAAAGCGACATTCTACGGGCACGGACGAGAGCATATGAATGGGCGTGAATGTGCTGTTTGTGAACGGCTTGTTTGTAGCGACGACCCGTGTCGGGCAGCTTAAAACAACAAAACTCAAGTATCAAAACGCACCATATTACAACGCACACATAAACGATACACGGAATCTCGAAACACCTTCGGAACAGAATAACACTAAACCCAGAGAATTGACGTGATTTTTAAACTATTGCATAGCTTTTATCGCGGGCTTTGAGCGCAGCGACCGAATCAAGTATTCGTTGCTCGAGCTGGGTATGTATGAAGCATTACTTCTGTACTCTCGGTATTTTGTGGCAAGTGGTGTTTGCTTGCAAGTTGCAATATATACGAGTATCTGCTTGAATAAGGGCGTCTCTTTGAGAAAAAGTTTCGTTTGTAGTTAGATGCTTTTGAGTGCATCGCAAATATATCGAAGCATACATTAGATTGGTTTCAACACAGTCATACACACAAAAACTTTCGTTTTAATTTTAAAAATATGACTTTGTAGATAGTATCTAAAGAGAGAAATTACTTCAAGTCAACATACTTGACATTGATATCTTTAGATTTTTTCTTTCTGCGACGTTTAAACGAAAGGAACACGTAGTTATTATTTCTATAGGTACGGCTTTTGTGGCTTACAGGAACAAACTACGTTAGAATGTATCCTAAATCTGACCTCTTTTTTTTGCATCAGTTCTCTAATATGGTGTATAATATAATGGTGGCAGCACCTTACCTGCATATACAGTTTATAAACAGAGAAACATTGTAAACATTGGCAATTTGAAAAGAGTGGCCACGAGTTTTTATTGCCTGTTAGAATCGACTTTTCACAAGTGTAGTATTTCGCTTCCTAAGTGAATAAATCATTTTTATTATATTATTATTATTATGGAATTAATCTTTTTTTCGTCGTTTCACACCCTTGAAGAGAAGCTCATCATAATTTAAAATATGGCATTTTACAAATTATAAATATTATTGTGTGAGTTTCATGGCGTAGGTAATGGTTGCACAGCACCTAACTTGCTGACATAACTGAAAACCAAGGATATTGTATTTTTTTTTCCATTGCGTTTCGGAGCAGGTCGTCTCGATCCGTGCGAGCTTCGTACAGTTGTACCATATATGTACATATACGTTAAGCGAACGCTCGGCCGAGCTACATGGTAGGCGGAGTGGGTGTTAGGTTTTATTTTCCTTACGGAATTTCTTGATTCGGTCGCCGCGCTCAAAGCCTGAGCCCGCGATAAAAGGTATTATAAAGTGTAATAATTGGTATTAAAAAGTGGCCATGAGTTTTTATTGTCAAATTCTACTCTCACAGGCGTTACTTTTCGCGAACTTGTCGTTAAATCTCACACTGTTCCGAAGTTTGTCAGGCGTTCATAGGTGTTGTATTTTTGTAACCTAAGTGAATAAAGTAGTTTTGTTGTAACAGAGTCAGTTGTTGAAAGGGGCTGTAGCAAGTGTAATTACTAGACCGATGATAGTTACTGATAATGTCTCAAAATGAGGAGCGCGGTGACTGACCTTTTACCGTCGCTAGTAACCCCCCTAGATAAGTAATAGCGCGTGTAAAACCGCGAATATGAAAGTTGCTGAAAATTACCTATATTTTTTCATATTCGAGTTTTGCACGCTGAATGACAAATTGGTAACGAACGTAACGTGGGCTGATCGCCTCTTCATTTAATTCAATAAAATTATAAAAATAAAAAATCTCGCCTGCACAAAAAAGATGAAAACATGATGTAGGCATTAATGAACCTCGATGAACTTAGTAAAGTGCCTCCGACTGCATGAAATTATATAATTATGTAGGGGATCTTGTTTCCATCTTTTTTGTGCAGGCGGGTTTTTTAATTTTATAATTAATTTTGTTGTAGGTAACCGATGCAACAACTAACATTTATCACAGCTATTGTCAAGTATTCAAAATTGAAAATGGTTGCTAACTAACTTTTTTAGTATAACAGTCATAACCATGTTATACCCTTTTGAAATTAATAAGATGACCCCTTTAATTTGATACCCATATTGAAGTATTCGAAACAACTTAATTTTGACATCACACATCCGCCATGTTTTTTTTTTAAAGTCACATATTTAAGAACACTTGGTGATCAAGACGAATCTAACGACGTCTTCATTGTAAAAACCCGTTCAGTGGATTGTGAGACATCAGTTAATAAAGAATATTACATGCATACATACAAGATACGCTCGAAAAACATAACCCTTCCTTACAGTCAGGTAATAAGAACTTAAATCTAACAATAGGACGAACACATCTGTTATACTTTATTTATTAAGAGTTCTACATCTATACTAATATTATAAAGCGGAAGAGTTTGTTTGTTTGTTTGTTTGTTTGTTTGTTTAAACGCGCTAATCTCAGGATCTACTGGTCCGATTTGAAAAATTCTTTTTTTGTTGGATAGCCCATTTATCGAGGAAGGCTAGGCTATATAACATCGCGCTACGACTAATAGGAGCAGAGAAGCGACGAGAAATGTTTCAAAAACGGGGAGAAATTACGCATACGAAGTTGCGCGGGACAGCTAGTAAATAATAAAATTTGTACACGTGTTAGGACTTAATACTTTGTAAAGATACGTAGGAACATGAAAACAAACGGTATAGAAATTCGCTATATGAATAAGACCTCATTTCATTATTTTATTGAAAGGATGTCCAGTTCAATAAATTGAAACATCGTTTTACTTACCTAAAATGTTATTATGTTTATTTCAAAAACAAATTAAATCTGTACAAATAACAGGCGAAAATATTGTTCTGGTCATTATTATGACAACAGTTCTCAGCTTTTGTGCGAATACGTCTTTGTTTCGGCGACCAGCCCTGGTTTCACACGCGTGGGTTTTCAAATTCTATAAGTATTCATTACCAGAAGCAAAATACTTACCTCGATACGAAAATATAAGTAGCTGGACACGGTCTTTGTTCCTATAATAATTGTCTATAAAATTCAAAGGGAAACTGAAAATAATTGTGTTTTATAGAAGACCCGCCACTGTTGTATTAAATACCGGTAAACATTTTCTAATTATTACAGTAAAATCTTTTGAATATTTGTTACGTAGATCAGACAAATAACATCTACTCGTACTCGTACCTATCTGTTTCGCTGTTGTTTTTTTTTTTTTCTATATAAAATGAGTTGACTTATCGATGAAGAATCATTAGTTAAGAATAACTTCACCGATTGGGTTGATTTATTTTTATTAGACAGGTGTGAATCTATCATGCATTTATATATTGCAACATGCAAGCAAAATGTACACAATGTTACAAAACACCGAGAGTACAGAGGTAAAACTTCATACAAATCACTGGTCGCTATAGTTACAGTAGGACAGTGGACTGGCTACCCCGTACAAAGTGATAGCATTTTCAAATGCCGAATCGAATGACTGTCCTGTAAATTATGAAAATATATAAATAACGGGTCATAATCGCGTGAATAATTTAAGTTAAAATATCTTGTTTATTGCCCGATGTTAAGACCGTACATTACAGTCTACCCGTGACCACGGCCGTTGCAATATAGTCGAAACGTCGGGCAATAAACAAGGTATTTTACCTTAAATTATTCACGCGATTAAGACCCGTTATATATATATTTTCATAATGTGAACAAATCGCGAAAGTTTATCAACATTTGCCCTGTGAATTGTTTTGACACTTTATGACAAATGGCCGGTGTTGTTATCCTTATTGTTTTTAAACTTTCGCGATTTTTATACATATTAGATATATTTCGGGACTTAATCGCGTGAATTATTTAAAGGTATGAACCTTTTATTTACCCGACGTTTCTATCGAATTGCACCGATCGTGGTCACAGGTCGACCAGTGGCCATGATCGGTGTAATTCGATCGAAACGTCGTAAATACACTTGTAAAACAAGGAGAACAACATATTTGATATATTTCGGGACTTAATCGCGTGAATTATTTAAAGGTATGAACCTTTTATTTACCCGACGTTTCGATCGAATTGCACCGATCATGGTCACGGGTCGACCCGTTTAATTCACGCGATTAAGTCCCGAAATATATCTAATATGTTGTTATCCTTGTTACACAAGTAAAGACTCCCATATGATTTTGTCTAATGCCCATACAAATGTCAAATTCAGATGCAAGTGTTGTTATTGTCTGTGGTAGCTTGTCTAGCATACTGTAGGTACTATAGTGCTCAGTTATACAAACCCACACAGACACTCGTAGCTTGCTCATGGCGCAAAGCCCCTTGAGTACACAAAGAATGCTTCATACATACTTAGCTGGAGCAATGCACACGCCAAGGCATCTCGGAACAAAATGGTCTGAAGTGTTCATGATATTATAATATCTTACTTTGAACCTCATGTACACATTTTTGTTAACTTATAAAAGTAAATCCTCAAAATGACTTATTAAATTGTAAACTACTTTCATCTTATCGGTGGTAGGCCTAAGTAATTAAGCCACAGGCCGTTATTCTTCCGTGAAATAGCGATATTAACACATCACTATAATTTAGTTGAAGGGCACTGTAGCAAGTGTATTTACTTAATGTCTCAAATGAGGTGCGAACCTATCTAATAAAATTAAATCAATTTAAATTCTACTTACCTTGGCAGTGGTGAAGGAGAGGTCATCTAAAAGGTTGATCTAAATAATGCCTTTAACTCTATCACTTTTTTGACACAAGCAAAATTAGAAACCCCCAAAATTTATTATTTCCTTTTTCAATGCTACAGAGTTAAAAATTCGGCAGTTGGTTGTCAACAGGGTGGCCCGCTAGATCTTTTTATTTTACAATAACTTAGAGATTGATTGTTTCACAGCTTCAAGGGACTGTAGACATGAGTGTATGGTTTTTATTTTAACGCAATATTTAACCATACACTGTCGCGCGTTCCCGAGATAAAGGGTCTTGGCAGACAGACGGACGGGTAAGAAAGTGATCCTAAGTATAAGGGATTCGTTTTTCCTTTTGATATACGGGACCCTCGAAATTGAAAAATACTGCAAATATCTAAAGTTAGTATGATTATTGTTTTTAAACTTTCGCGATTTTTATACATATTAGTTATATTTCGGGACTAAGTCGACCCGTGACCACGATCGGTGCAATTCGATCGAAACGTCGGGTAAATAAAAGGTTCGTACCTTTAAATAATTCACGCGATTAAGTCCCGAAATATAACTAATAAGTTAGTATGATATTAAATATGGTAATACTTTTAAAATATAGTACTATCGCGTTGACTAGCTGACCCGCGAGCTTCGTATGCGTAAATTTTCCCCGTTTTTGCAACATTTCTCATTGCTGCTCCGCTACTATTGATCGCAGCGTAATGTAAAATATCCTATAGCCTAGCTCGATAAATGGGCTATCTAACATTAAAAGAATTTTTCAAATCGGACCAGTAGTTCCTGAGATTAGCGCGATTAAACAAACAAACAAACTCTTCAGCTTTATAATAATTAGTATAGACTAGCTGTCCCGCGCAACTTCATATGCGTAATTTTTTCCCGTTTTTGCAACATTTCTCATTGCTGCTCCGCTCCTATTGGTCGTAGCATGATGTTATATAGCCTATAGCCTTCCTCGATAAATGGGCTATCCAACAAAAAAATATTTTTTCAATTCGGACCAGTAGTTCCTGAGATTAGCGCGTTTAAACAAACAAACAAACTCTTCCGCTTTATAATATTAGTATAGATTTAGAATAACCTAAAGAAGTACGACCTGAAAGGTCGGCCATGAGACTCTACAATTTTTAGACTGACATTTATTTCTATAAAAACGAGTTTCACGAATATTCAAGAGGTTTCATTTGAGGAGATCTAAACCTCGATCCACCTGCCACAGTACCTACTTAATAAATTTTCACTAGATATTGGTAGAACCCTTACCTTGTGAAAATTTAGTATGTTGGGACGTAGGTGTCAGGTTCATTACTTGATTAGAGCAGCAGCAGCTTTATAAGGATTCTGTAGCTAAAATGGCAAAAATGGAACTCTTTAGTTTCGTCATGTCCGTCTGTCTGTCTTTCTGTCTGTATGCCCGTCCGTATGTCACAGGCATTTTACTCAAAGACTACTCAATGAAATGAATTTTGATAAAATTTGGTGAAAAGGTCTCTCGTAGTAGCCGCTACTTAGTTTATAGATAGATAGTAAAAATAAATATTTCTAGGGGGGCACTCCGTACATGTAACAGAGGCTGATATTATTTTTTTCAGCAAACACCAACGTGCTCACATCGTTCGACAGATCTTTGAACATTTTGAGGTTTCTAATAAACTTTTGAATTGAGTTTTATTTTTGGAAATAATCAGTCCGAAAGTTGCATAAATTGTGACCCCCCCCCCCCGCCCTCCCTTATCTTTTGAACCGTGTGATCAAAAAAAATGAAAAAAATCACAAAGACTTTACAAGTGCTTTAAACTAAAATTATGAATATCTAAATAATCGAATATACCATCATTGAGTAATTGCCAAAAAACTGCGTTTCTCAACAAAAGGGCGTAAGTGCCATGAACATACGCTCTTCTGCTGATGCAATTATTCAACATGGCATATTATGACATGACATATTAAGCATGGTCCAACATGCTCTTGCCCGGTTTTTTATTAGTGAATTGCAGTTAATACTTAGTTTGCGAAACTAAATAAATGTGACAATAGTTTGTTATTTTCACATGGAGCCTTTAAAATGTCGGGTTGTATAGCTAGCCAGAAATAAATACTTTATTTTGGTTAAGCTTAATGTTTTTCAAAGAGACAAATGGGTATTAGTTCGACAATAACCACCAACGTACGTTAATTTTATACAAATGATATGTATATACAAAGGTGTCTGTAGATACAAAATTATTTAGCATCATGTCTACTTAAACAACGCTTAAACAAACAAAGTTTTGTTTAGAAATACAAAACAGAGGAAACACAATACAGAGCCTATTGCTTTTATTCGTCTTTGTCATTCATTCTTTGAGCGGAGAACTATTGTTTTGTTTTTCATTGTCGGAACAAAGTTGATATAAAAATATTTTTTACAAAGACTGAAAATATTGTTAAGTGTTTTGATCTTGATTTACCGTGGATGACGAATATATTAAATTAAGAAATACAACGGCTTGGACTTCGGGAGTGCCGGCAGAAGTAAAGGTTGAACATTATAATATTTTTCGATCTTACTGACATATTAATAAATAAATTATGAAATAATAAATCACAAATAACAAAACCAAAATCATAAATTTCAATAAAAAAGTTAAAAAAATAATCGTTACTCGGACTCGAGCTGGGGTCTTCTGGTTTCTGGACCGCCCGATTTTCCACCTGAACTCTAATAACATTGTAGATGGCGGCGAAATTTGCCTTTGTATTCTAATGATACTGTAACACTCAAACTTCCCGCGCGATTCACGTAAATACACAGTGCGAGGTCAGTAACTATATAATATTTTATCTATACAGAAACGGTAACACGCTTCATTTCGGTTTGTCGATCTATGTTCCTTTTTCTGTCTTTTCTACTACATGTAATTACGCTCTGTCTCGTTCACTCATTTCTTTCATGATTTTGATTGCGAGTTTTAGACTATCAGTATGCCGATGCAGCTGCAACTTATTGAAGGACATTTTATAGATCGGAAATCTTCGTACAACTTCGTGAATTTTCGTATAGAGTTTCGGCGAGGGCAAGGACCTACGTCCTTGCCCTCGCCCTATATCTACGTTATCTCGTCCATAGTATACGTAGGTATTTTTTATGACATAATTTAACCAAATCTTATAAATATTTTTTGAGTACCTACTTACTTATTTTTGTATAAACCTGTAAAGAGTAGGTATGATACTTTAAAATTTAGTAATAATTGTTCAAATTTGGACTTTAATATCGAAATGTTTTATTAGCAGCCTACATTGTGTGAACAAGCGTTTTGCTTTATATGTGCGATCGGATTCCGACATCATATTTGTTTTATCAGCTGATTGAAAGTTGCGCGTATTCTTTTGCATTCTTAAGAAAAGTTTTGTTAAAATAAAGTTCTAGTTATAGTGCAAGTTAGTATAAGATAGTGCTTTTGTAGTGTTGTGTGTGTCGTGCAATAGGTACGATTGATTTGAGTTAAGTAGTTATGATGATACGGCTGATACGGACGGTACGGCTGGTCCACAAGTTCAAAGTCGCTCAGCGGGCTATGGAAAGGGCTATGCTCGGAGTTTCTCTTAGGGACAAAATCAGAAATTCATCATGTTCTCTTTTCGTGAATGGAGAAATAGTCGTATAATGTTATTAATTCCCATTATGGATGTAGCATTTCAAAATAGCCATGCTATCATTTTTGTCTATTATGAAACTGTCAATTATTTTTCTCGTTATTATCACTTTTAAATAAAACAATGTGCGGTTCTCGGGGACTACCGCGGTAAAGCTATTGCATAGTATTTTTTTAGGTTTTATTTTCGTTACGGAATTTTTCATTAAGAAATTCTGTAATGAAAAATTCCGTAACGAAAATAAAACCTAACACCAGCCACTCCGCCTACCATATAGCTCGGCCGAGCGTTCGCAAAACGTAGGTATATGGTACGACTGTACGAAGCTCGCACGGATCGAGATGAGCTGCTCCGAATGTAATGGGGAAAAAAAATAAAAAAAGGATTTTTTCATAATTAAAAAAAAAATATTGTGGTTTATGTCTACTTTCTTACGTCTGATCTCAATAATCTAACTATCGATAGATGTGGCTACTTAGGTAGGTATATATTTGACATAAGCCTCATACAAAATATATCAAAATTCTACCTCTAGTAGCCAAATCCATCAATAGGTAGATTATTGAGACCGGCCGTTAGGGAAAAAGCAATTTTATTTCAAGTATCCAGCTATTTAGTTTTTAATCTGAGTAAAACCTTATTATAATTTTGATAACATTGACATGTTAGCGTTATTGTTTCTTGATTCGGTTCAAGCAAAATTGGACTTTAAAGTGACGAACATTTTCATTCCAGGACTGTACAATAAATTATGCCATAGGCCGTTCGATTTAGAAATTTAATAAAGAGAGACCGCTATATCTATGCCTCAATAAGACAACGTCAACGAGCGTATGAATGCGTGAATGTGTTTTTTTTTTAATAAAGATAACTAGCAATGTGGGATTGTGGGACCACAATACTAGCAATCCTATTAACCCCTCCAGCTAAGCTCTATGGCTTGTGTACTTGTTTATACCGCCGGCCCGTCTCAGGATGCTTGCCAAGCTGCGTGCCGTGCGTCTAAACCAATGTTTCCTAACCAGTGGTCCGAGCACCACCAGTGGTCCGCAGGAATCCAAAAAGTGATGATTGATTCAGTGTAGAGAAATCTTCAAATAATAAAGATACACACACCACTATGTACATACAGGTAGTCCCTGCGAGCAACAAACAACTAAAAGTGGTCCTTAATCAAGAAAAGGTTGGGAGCCACTGGTCTAAATGCATCATCAAGCTGCTTGCCAGGCTGCGTGCCACTGCCACGCTTCTAAACCCACCAATAAACAACGTAATAACGATCTGTATGCAAGTGAAGCCACTGGCAGAAGCCAATTAGCGAATAAGACTAACTAGTTACGCAATTTTATATCTTAACAGTTATTCATTCGGACTTAAAATGGGGAGGAATTACGTAATTGAGAAAAATAAGTCTTCAAGTTTTGGCCAGATCTAGGTTATACAAACACAGATTGTCATAGCTACAATAGGAAGTTATGTAAGAGGACGATATGGCAATTTACGAATTCATTTTTAATAAGTAGACATAAACTGAACATGAACATGACCTCTGTGGCGCGGTGAGAGTGTGGACTGCTACGCAAGAGCTCGTGGGTTCGATTCCCACACGGGACACCACTTTGTGTGAGCCACAAATTGTTGTTCCGAGTCTGGGTGTAATTTGTGTCCGTGACTTGTATGTTTGTAAAATCCCCCGCGACACAGGGCTTGTACCCTAATACGAGAGTCGTCTTTAAAAAAAAAAACTTAAGCGGGATTGATGTCTACTATGATACGAGTAAGTGCGCAAGTTTGGATAGATGGTTGTTTGTCACCTACTCAATCGCGCCTTAACAGCTCTACGAATCTGGATAAAATTGAATACAGAGATAGATTTATCAGGAATAGCACAATGGTTACTTTTTATTACCCGACTGTGAGGAAGGGTTATGTTTTTCGCGCGTATCTTGTATGTATGTATGTAATATTCTTTATTACCTCATTATCTTTCAAACCACTAGACGACAATGGGGTTATAGGGTAAGATATTTGTGGATTGGTTGATTGGTTCAATATTTAATAAAATACAATATAGTACCGTTACCTAGTCTGTATATTATGAAAATATATATATTACGAGTCTTAATCGCGTGAATAATTTAAGGTAAAATACCTTGTTTATTGCCCGACGTTTCGACCGTATTGCAACGGCCGTGGTCACGGGTAGAAGTCTACGTCTAGTCTAGTCTTGCAATACGGTCGAAACGTCGGGCAATAAACAAGGTATTTTACCTTAAATTATTCACGCGATTAAGACCCGTAATATATATATTTTCATAATGTGTACAAATCGCGAAAGTTTATCAACATTTATAGTCTGTATATATTTGAAATTTGTGTTATTGTACGTAGACACACGTAGGCACTTATTTTATAAACACTTTGTAGGCAAAGTAGACATGGTCATAAACTGTTAGTACCTAATCAACGAGTTAATGTTTTCAGTAAGAATGTATACTGCATGGCATGGGCGTACCCAGCTTTTGACCCGGGGGGGGGGGGGGGGGGCAACTAGTTTTTTTTTAAACTCGGTCCCCATATTTATTATAATATACGTATTTATGCAATTAATACGTAAATAAGTAACGTTTGAAAAAATAACGAATTGTATAAATAAAAAAATCTAAATACCCGCCTGCACAAAAAATGGTGGAAACAATATCTCCTACATAATTTAATATCATGCAGTTGGAGGACTAGAATGATTTTAAGTTTGAGGTCCAATTGCCTCCGACTGCATGATATTATATTATTTAACTAAGGAATCCAGCTGACTGACGAAAGGGTATTTCTTTTCTCCACTAATGTGACGTAATATCAAAAAATCAACCTTTATAAAGTACTTGCATTTTTTGGACTAAAATCACGTAAGTTTATTATATTTACATAAGAATGGATTGTATCAGATAATGTGTGTGATTTTACTGGTTTCTTGAACAGACAACATTTCAAAACAACACGAAAACATAACACAGTATTAAAACAGTTAAATCACAGTATACCGAAACTACCGAAGGCAACCTTTATACGTTCTTCACACGAAAGACGCACATAGACATTGTTCACGGACATGAATCGAAGACCACACGGTGCACCTTGTTCAGGAGGCGTGCCTCGAACCCGTATCGGCATCCGTGTGGGATATTTATGTATGCATGCGTCAAGAGCGTTTATGTAGGTTGTCTTCTGCACTCAATTTATTATGTGATAACATACTATTAAAGCAGTTTAACACGCATTTAAACGGTGCGTGAGTCTTACATCATTTGTACTTTCTCATTGCGTCAATCAGCACCAATCGCGAACCTATAATTTTATTGTAGACTAAATCTATATATAAACCGGGCAAGTGCGTAGTGTAGGGTTGCGTAGTACCCCTCCCTCATCCGAATCATGCGGCTTAAGAAGTGGGTTTTCGGCTGTTGTTTTTTTTTCATACTTACAACGTTATACCTTCTTATTTTTTACAATTTTCGCTGGCAGGTGGGGGGCCACATGACTCTAACAAAAATTTGCATTTTAAAGCTCACTTTAAAACGGATCGCTTAATCTAAAAATGGTATATACAACCCCTTAACGTACCTATTTAAAATACCTATTTAATAATACCCCACACGATGAGGTAGGTGAGGAAAAAGATATCACATCTCCACTTTACATACAGGGGAAGTATCCTCTCCTTCACTTTGTCAGCGTAAGTAATATGAGTATCCATGCAGTTACAGCCTTCTAGCACTAACAGTCTCTGAGCTAAGCTGCAGGCGGACAGGCGGACATGGCGAAACTATAAGGATTCCGTTTCGCCATATTGGCTACGGAACCTTAAAAATGAATCCCTATTTCCCTTGGTCACGGGATAACTAGAGAACGACTTTACCGACGTTATCCATTCTTTTTTTTAGTTTTCTAATACTCTGTATGAGGCTCTTACGTAAAAAAAATAACAGGGCTGTACGAAGTTCGCTGGGACAGCTAGTGGTGCCAACGATGATGGCAAAAGTCCTTTCCGTCGGTGTCGACTCAGTTACACGCTCCACTCCGTCATATGAAAATGAGATACGCCATTCTAATCGATTACCGTTTATGCCTGAAACCCCCCCCCCCCCGCTCCTCTCTCCCAAACTCACACTTTTCGAAACACATACACAAGCGACGCGCCAAGGAGCCCCAGTAGATTCTACTTATTGAAGATCCTGGGAGTAATTGCTATAAACGCCACGCTTGGCGAGCAAGTTGTCTCGCCTCGAGACGCCTCTACCCGTCCTCCGGTGTTACATCCCTTATACACCTTGACGACATCCACAGGAAGAGAAAGGGTGGTACTATTCTTAGGCTGATACCACATGGCAAAACACCAGACACTTGCCAATGCTGGGGGTAAGATGGATCTGTGTGTAATCAAAGGGGTATCGAAATAAAAAAAAAATTGGAATTAATGATAGCTATTAACCGTCCTAACCTGTTAGCAAATAAAAACCTATAACAATACAACTACGAAAAATATTCTGTTAGTAGTCAATTGAAAAAGAAATATTAACACGACCTAGTAAATCAACATTTATTAAACTAACTCATTTATTACCGAAACAATGTATGCATGTTTAGACATGCTTACATAATACGGTGAACTATGAACAATTCCACTCTTCATTATAGATCTAAATTGCTTACATCATAGTATCGAAATTTACGAATCTTCTCCACGCTATTTAAAATCGGTGGGATGTAACATAAGGTCTCTCGCGCCTACATTCACATACGTCTTTAAAAACCGGGCTAGTGCATGTCGGGCCACGCACAATGTAGTGATCCGTAGTCCCCCCCCCCGTATCCGAATAATGTGGCTTAAGAAGTGAGTTTTCTGTTGTTTTTGTTTCATACTTACAACGTTAAATCTACTTAATAATATTTTTCAATGGAATTTGTACGAAAATTTATTATCAACCGACTTCAAAAAGGAGGAGGGTCTCAATTCGTTTGTATGTTTTTTTTTTTTTTTTTTGTATGTTAGTTCACCGATTACGCAAAGACGGCTGGACCGATTTGAAAAATTGTTTTTGTGTTTGAAAGGGTATACTTCCAAGTTGGTCCCATTGCCATCAAATCACGATCTAATGATGGGATCCTGGAGAAATCGAGGGAACTCTTAAAATATTTAAAGCACACCTACAGTTATTTAGGTATATTTCATAGTGATTCGTGCATTTACTCTTAAAAAACACCAATTGGTGAAGTGGAACTGATGATGAAGACCAAAAATTACGAGCAGACCTATTCAATATTTCACAGTTTGCGACTCAATTAAGTACTTTAATATGGTATTGAGTAGCACTTAATCTCGATATACTACTATTATACAATGTAATAAAGCTGATAGTGAACTCCTCAACAATTAACGGCCCTGCATCGGGGCAAGCAATATTTCGTAAAAGGATTTGAGCAGATGACATAAGCCTATTGTAACTTAAGTGAATTATAAACCAACCCACTAAAAAGTGAGAAATAAAAACTTTTTAACAAAAAAAATTACCGACTTCAAAAATAAATACAAGGCAACTAAAAAGCAAAAAATAATATACCTAGAATAACAAAAACAAATTTAACATTTTGAAGTTGGTGCCGAATAAAACATAAAGACTACTATTTCATGGCACCTAAGTCTAAAAATCGTCTTCCCAATCCCTAAACGTTTTTAAAAGACCTATCTAATGATACGCCATACAATGGGGTAGGTGAGAAAAAAAAATCACATCTCCACTTTACATATAGGGGAGGTACCCTAAAAAATTTTTTTTTAAATATTTGCTATTGTGGCTATGGAACCCTAAAAATAAGAGTTTAGACCAGGGTTTCACAAACAGTTCTTTTCACTACAATTCTCTTTCTCACAACAATTCTCTTGCAGACGACTAAAAAAATATAACACTGAGTTTTCAATACCCTAGATATTTAATAATCAGTTAGTTCTCGCTCTTACTCTACAATTGTATAGCAAGTATTTATTTGCCAAATATATTTAGGTAGGTATTTCAGTCAACGTACGATTGTAAATAGCATTAGCTTATATTTTTTCTCGCCATATTACAAACTCACGCGTAGTCCTATTTATTACGACATTTTTGCTAAGAACAGATTTTAGAAAATTAATTCCTTAAAATGGTGACAAGGAATCCTTCAATCAAAATAAAAAAAGCTAGTCGTTTCAAACAAAATCCAAGTATGAGCGTGATTATAAATTTAAATGTGATTCCGATCGGCCTTATTATTACAAAACGCCGAGGGTAGGTACATAAAGTACCTACTTCGCTTGACAAACGTACAAAAACATTGTTTACACGTAAACTCAGAACACGTTCGAAAGAAACCGTCCGTGTACGTTGCTCTTGCGCCTTCGGTACTCTAGGTGCTCTGTGAGATTGGTATACCTACATAGTACCTAATGTAATCAGTCATTTTATAATATGTAGGTACATAAATACAAACTGACTGATTATGTACGGGTTTTGCCAGTCGACATTTCGCAAAGATAGAAGTTCTTTGTGTAACTTTAGTGAGCAATGCCATTGAGAAAGTAGGTATATCTCGAAAACCAGTCACAAATTAGTATTTGCATTCCATATACCTACCTACCATTGTATTTATCATATTACTAAATAATATTTGAAAGCTTATGAGAATGTGTGTCTGATATATTTTTTCTTCTAACCGAATCAATTAATATGAACAAATTAAGACGATTCCAAATAAGTACATCACGTTTAGCAGGTTTGTGTTCGTTACAATTCCAGACGAATTATTTATAACAGCATATAATGCTGAGAGTAAGGTTTTTTAAGACGTTCCGGTTTCAACTCGGTGCGGACCGGATCCGGCGGGTTAATTACGGGATGTGTGAAAAGGACTTAAGGCAACCTTCATAGATAGATAGATAGTATTTATTTGCCAAAATATGGTACATTAGTTGTTACAATTATTTAGTTCACATTTTCTGCCATGGCTATGGCGTGCAAATCTACGTGTATACTACGAGCAGAAGAGATTTAAAAATAATAAAATCATAACAAAACATTAAACATACAAAATTTAAACATTACACAATTAAAATTTAACATTAGACAATTTCAATTTTACAGTTATTGAAAATTTATATTATATTTACTTAACATTTATATTTTAAATTACAATTATTATCCACATCAGATATCATTCATAAATGTCTTATCCTTTAAATTATAATAATTCTTATTTAATAACAACATATACAGAGATTTTTTGAACAATTTTAATGGTAGGTGCACTAGGTTATTTATACTAAGACTCATATCTCATGTACATATATATAGACATGGCGTATTTCACTCAAGCGACACACACATATTCACGGACATGAATCTATTAAGATACCCTGATCTCTAGACAGGCTACCACCGACTAAAACAGGACTTTCATTGTCATTTAACAAAATCAAATGTGTAACAAGAATAGCAACACCGGTAATTTGGTCAAAACAGTTCACAGTTCGGTCATTCGATTCGGCATTTGAAATTGGGTAGTTGACTACAATAAAAATAAATTATTTTATTTATGTAGGTAGTAGCAGATCTTCTAATGCTCTGAAAATAACGGTTCTTTTACATTTTAACATGTTTTTGAATTTAAAAGCATGGAAACAAATACTAAAAGTAATGATTTGACGATAGGAATTTATGACGTCATAGGTTGCTATTCCATACACATTTCTACAGAGCTTGTCGTTTTGACATTTCATAAAAAGAGACTGATTTGACTTGACAGTCAACATCCCTATTGCTGTCACTATGTATGGGGTAGCCACTCTGGAGTAGGTACTAGTACCACAAAGGAGAGTGGTAAGACCACATTGCTATCACTATGTGTGTCACATAGGTTGTCTACTGTACTTTCGGTATTCTGTTATAATAATGTATACTCCGCTACTAATTCCTGCCAAAAAACGAGCACATTACACCTTATGAGTCTTATGACCCACGGCTAACAAAGCAGGTAATGCCTTGCGATTTGGTAACAATCTAAAATGGTGAAAGTTGGCAATTTGTCTAAGATCATAAATCAAAAGTGAATCTTTAAGTTTATGACTGTATTTATAGAGGTCAGGCAGTAATGATAGCTTGAAAGCGTGATGCCGGAAGGGCTATACCACAAAATACCGAGAGTACAGAAAGTAACCTTCATATGTATGTCACCCGAACAACGCATAATTCTTCAGTATCATATACCTACCACAGGACGACCCAAACTTATTTTTACTATGACGCCCTTAGGAGGTTATCATTTTTTTGTGACGCCCTCCGCCCTCTCCCGTAGTCTAAAAGTAGGTACTTATCAGGGCGTTATTCTAGCCTAGTGACAAGTTACCAACAAATAGTTTAATTTTTATTAGAAATTTCGAGCAAAAACAAAATAAATAAAATAAAAAAGATATTGGTAGCTACTAGTGAAATAAATAAAATACTAATAGGCTTGCTTTACTGAGCATAGCTTCTCAATATGGGACTCTTGATTGGATACTCCAACTCAGTCACGTTGGTAAAGATGGGCAATCTTCGTGGATTGCTTCGCGATGCCTTTGGGATAGTTCCGCGACGCACCGTTTGGGAAATCCTGATATTTCATATCAATCAGCCTCTATCGGTAATCCACGCCACAACATCCAGCCCTCCGCCTTCCGCATCCATTTCATCCCAGGGACCTCCTTTAGATCATCGGTCCATTCGTGGCTAGGGGTCGTCCTACCTTACGTTTATCAACATGGAATTGTTCACAAAGCGGTCTGAACATATCATAGCCATGATCGCTGTATATGTATGCGTTGCCCGAGCGGAGTACTTGTGCAGGTTACCTTCTGTGCTCTCGGTGTTTTATGACTATACTCTTCATTTATGGAAGCGTGATTGCTCGTAAAAATAGCCTACTATTTCTTAAAGGTCAGTTCTGACGCTCACAAACAATTTTGCAAGTATTTATCTGTTAAATTGATTTAATGTTATCACTGTGAGATTGGGAACAGTGTTAGTTCATAAATCTAATTATTATAGCGATTTTATGAACTGTAGAAAAATATTGTACCAAAAAACCGTTTTTTTAAATAGTGTAATTGTATGCAGTTAAATTGTCGTAGCTTCTTGGTACTTAGATATTAAACCGTTTAATAGAAGAAAAGTGTAACTTATATTCGGAAGGTACTAGGTTTTGCCCGTGGTTCCGCCCGCAATTATGTCGGTTATTGCGATAAAAAACAACTTTAAAACGCTTAAAAGATAAGTGTCTTTATCGTTAAGTTACATACAAACTTGCAACCCCTTTTTTTCCCCATTAGGGGTTGATTTTTCAAAAAACGAAAGGTGGTAAATTGGATAGTAGGTCATCACGAAAAATATATATATATAATGATCTCCTAACCGAATCCGGTTCGGTCACGGGCGGTCAATCTCATTAAAGTCTAGCCCATCAGAAAATAATAAAGTGCACAAGTGCTGTGGCAGACACAGGTGCACTCTCTATTCTCTCACTCTATTAGTCCAATTGGACAAAAATCCGACATGACCGGAGGATGATTACGCACAGGTCCAACAGCTTAACTCGAGGATGTGTTGCATTTTTCGGAATCGGTCACCCATCTATGGACTGACAGTGGTAAAGTTACTTTACTGCGACTATCTCCCGATATGCTTGGTTGTCATTGTTGATAAGGATTTTCACAATATTACGATGACAAATAGGTACATATTTAAAAGCGAAATGTCATTCACTCATTGACTTTTGTATTCACTCAATTTGGAACACTTTCTGGTTCACTTTCATTTGTTGTCATTTATTGATGAATGGTCACGTGCATTCATCAATAAATGTGGGCGCTAGTACCTCTATCAAAAATAATAAAATTAAAAGTGTAAAACAGCTAAACGCACTTGGATGAAATTAGGCACAAAGAGAGATTTAAGTCTGAAATCGCTCATAGGCTTCTTTTTATCCCGGATAAATGTAGAAGTCGTGGTCAATGGCTAGTTTGATATAAAAACTTGATTTCGATTAACAAACCGATTGATATAGTGATCTGTAGCTTATAGCTTAGCTCAAAGACTGTTAGTGCTAGAAGGCTGTAATTTTGCATGTATTCACATTATTACTTACACCGACAAAGTGAAAGAATAAAATCTTGAAAATCTTTTTTTTAGGGTACCTCACCCAAGTGGGGATGTGATTTTATTTCTTACCTACCCCATCGTGTCGGGTCTCATGAGATAGGTTTTTTAAAAACATCTAGGGCTTGTAAGGACCATTTTAAATTTAGGGATTCGTTTGTGAAATAATAAGCTTTAAAGTGGAAATTTTTGGTAGAGTCAAGTCCCCCCTGCCAGCTAAATGGTCGATGTTGGGCATGTGGAAAAATTCACGTTAGTAGTATATATGGTAAAAGAAAAACTATCACAGCTAAGTAGGCTTTACAAGTTTACGAGTAACAGCCCGATCAAATGAGAAGTAACCAAATTTTCGTACAAATTCCATTGAAAATTATTATTAAGTAGGTACGATGTTGTAAGTATGAAACAAAAAGAACAGAAAACCCACTTCTTAAGCCGCATTAGTCGGATGGGGGAGGGGGGGGGAATCTACACTACATGCATTTGCCCGTTTTCAACTTAATTCCTGATTTAGCATTTTCCTCATATTTCTTTAACACTTGAAGGCGGGAAAGATAAACTTGCTAATCTTTTGAAATCCTCACCCTCTGAAAGAGGCCGAGGCGCAAAGAGATGCCCCATTGGGCAGTTTTCCCTCACGACGTCGTTATGCACCCCTCTGAAATCCCTGAAACCTCCCACGCGTCGAGCATCGAATATTTTCAGCCCCTGAAAATGTAAGGCCACGCCCTAAACCGTTGTACTATGTATTGAGTTTTTCAGGTTTCAGTTCAAACCTTACAATGAAACAGATTCTATTCTTACATGAAATAACGAAGCCAAAACAATGGTAAGTATGTATCTATCATTTTACTCCGTTTCGTATTGTGTATTGTTCTTGTATATATTTGTATACATGTTAATCATAACTACTAAACTATTATTCACCATTTAACAAATCAGTATCATTGGATGCCGTCATTGATTTTCCGCTAGTTATGGGCTATGAAACGTTACATTAAATTGCATATGGCGCCCTCTAGGGGGCATAATGTCCAGAATCTAAAAATAAATATGTACGAACAGTGCCATGTTGGGTATCAAATGAGAGGTCTTAATTAGCACATTCCAACTGGTTGATGCTTTACTCCAACACTATTATTTAAAAAAAAAAACTAAAATTGATTACGAAAACGTCCTGTTCCAAAAAGTATGAAACAAGAATATTTATTATTCTTGCATTCTCATCTACAATGTGTGTGGTCGTCTGCCATAATATGATATACGACCACGGCTATCTGCAGAACATTAGGGATAAGAATGCCAGACAGGAATATAATCTTGTTTCACACTTTTGGAACATTTTGTAGTCGGGATGATGACTTTTGGTGTGCCAAATTTATTTTATTGTATCGTAATTTCACTCATTTGTGTACTATCGTAAAGAATTTAAAAATATCCTGTGCCGAACTGAAATAAGGGTCACACTGGGTCACAACAAATTTAGATACCGGGCGCGTTAAGGCAAACTACGCCTCTAGTCATAGATGTAGGTACTGAAATACATTATGCCGACTTCATAGGTTTGCTTTTCTTTATTTAGGTTTTAGGGACGAACCATAAGACCCGCTCACATAAGTTCAAAGCAACAATTTTACCGTTGACTGGTTCAATCGTAGTGGACGCTATTCAAAGATTCAATTCTATATTATAGAAAGAAAAATACTACTTGTGATAAGTCGTGATTCTACATAAGGGACCGTCTCCACGGGCGAGAGAATCTTGGCGATATTGTCGGGCCACCTGTTTTTTACACTTTCTTAGAACGTGTCTCCACACGGCGATTTTATCGCGGCGATGCGACGAGTGAAACCGCATCGAAACGCTGCGTGCTCTCACAGCGAGTGCGCTGTCAAACGCTGGCGTCCCGCCCCGAAAAAGTGACGATTATCGTCGCGAACACGCGTCGAATCCCTTACGAGTCGCGACGATACGCTGGCTGTATAATCTCTTGTTTGTCAAGATGCTAACATGCATATTCAACGCCAAGCCCGCAAATCAATAGGTAAGTAAATCCAATAGAACATGACGATAAAAACTCGCGGCCTCTCTTTTCAAATCAACATTTGTTTGTTTACAAACTGAATATAACGTAAGATGGTGCCATTATCATATATATATATATATATATATACATATATACTAGCTGTCCCGGCGAATTCGTCTCGACTTTTTTTTTTGTAAATCGGGTTGATCATCCTTGAAACCCCTTGAACTCAAACAAAAAATGTCATCAAATTCGGTCCAGCCGTCTAGGAGGAGTTCAGTGACATATACACGCACACAAGAAATATATATATAAAGATGTAAGTGAATCATACAAGATCTAGTATATGAAGACCGTCTATGTGAAGCCGAGACGGTCTTAAGTACGTTACTTTTAAAATGGCGAACCTTGTCTTTTAATGTCTTACATTAAAATTCATAGTAACATATTGATAAAGTTATACTATAACTTATACTTAGAAGCATACATGAGCATCCGCTTAGCCTTATAAGGCTTTTAAAATGACAGTGGGAAGCCTTACGCCCACTAGTTGCTTGTTCCGCCGTTGCTAGCGAAACCTTGGGTGGGCGGAGGCAACTTGTTGCTAGAGCCATCGTATTGGAAGTCCTATTGTTCTCCTTAGCTTTGTATTGTAAGTGAGAGATCTTGAAGAAGGCGACCGAGTCGGGTCGAGTCGATTGTCGGTCGGTTATAGATGAGTGTCTTCTACAAAGTGTCACACGCTTGTGCCTCTGAGAGCACGTTAAGCCATCCGTCCAGTCCCTAGTCTCTCTCGGGACGTTACGTATTTCCGTTCCATCGAACTGTGTTACTTTAGATAATATCTCCTACAGTCCCCCTCACTAGTTCACTATATTTATTATATCCTGCGTAGTTGGCTTGTCTCTAATGAAGTGGGCCGCTGTAACGAAAATTGGTTAGCTTTTTAGAAGACGCAATTAATTTTTTTTGATGTGATTTTTAATTATTAATAATATCGCAAACATAATAATTAAAAGAATTATAATGACAAAATAAAAAAAAACAATAACTGTTGACACATTATTAGTACACCCGTATAATATATTACGTATAGTTAAGAGTACTGAAAAATAATACTCACTTCGGAGCGCTGTAAAACCTTAGCTATTGACTTAATGAAAAAATGTTACATGTAAAAGTTGCTCCTTAAAAAACGCTCTACAAAAATGGTCTGAAATTATTTTTTCGTAAAATGATAAAAAAAAAGTTATATTGAAAAATATTTTTTTTTTCTCGAATTTCTGAACATTTTCGCTTATAACTTTTTTTATATAAAGGTCCAGTTTTTTTTGTCGTAGAGACAAAAAATGACTGGAACAAAGTTGTAGAGAATTTAATATGCAACAAAAAATGTTAGAAATTTTGTTTTATCACATAAATAGTTTAAGACATTTATCGTAAAAACCATTTCAACCCCTATTTTCAAGATGGCGGCCGCGGGACAAGGGTGGCGACACCACAAACATGGTTTTAGCTTTACGCTAAACCCCCCAACACATCAAAAAAATAAAATTGCGTCCTCTAAAAAACACAACCTTTTCACTACATATAAAATCTGCGTTTTGACATTTCATAAAGAGTCGTTGTTTTGACTAGTTGGAAACACAAAGTACAGCCGGAACAACAATTTCGCGGCGTCGCACACTGGGGCAGCGTCATATAGGGACATGATATAAATTATATAATAGGCAGTAAAAAATATATATATTTACAATATTTTTAAATACTTTACTATTTTTCAAAATATATATATTTACATATTAGACATAATTAATTCGTTTCGCGATCCACTATAAATAAATTATTGAAAGTATTTGCAATATTCTTAGTTCGATTTACGTCTTACTTCGAGTGCAATTTATTGGTACTAAATAAATTGATATTTTGTTATAAAGGGTAGTAATGAACACTCGATAGTCAAGTCATAGTTAGTAACATAACATCATTAGTTTTATCAAAATACCCACTTTCCTAAATTTAATTTATATCATGTCCCTATATGACGCTGCCCCAGTGTGCGTCGGCGTCCCGTGTTGGAATCAAACCTCCCACCGACGCGCCACCGAGGCAGTCAATTATATTAGGTAACTAGCTGTCGCCTGCGGCTTCGCCCGCGTAGCGGATTTTACCCCCTGAAGGGTTGATTTAGCGCTTTCGATCAAAATGTTGAAACTGTTTTTAGGATTCCGTAGCCAAAATGGCAAAACGGAACCCTTATAGTTTCGCCATGTCCGTCCGCAGTTTTGCTCAAAGACGGTTAGTGCTAGAAAAGACTGTATTTTTTTATGGATACACATATTACTTACGCCGACATAGCGAGAAAAACATTTTTTTAGGGTACCACCCCTTAAGTTTTAGATTTAGGGATCTGTTTGTGAAATATTAAGATTTAAAGTGCAACTTTTTGTTAGAGTCTAGTGTCCCCCTCCCAGGTAAATGGTTGATTCACAATTATAAGGAAAAGTATCACAGCTAAGTAGGCTTTACAAGTTTACGTTTAGAAGTAACAAAATTTCGTACAGATTCCATTGAAAATTATTTTTAAGTAGGTGTAACGTTGTAAGTATGAAACAACCCACTTCATAAGCCGCATTACTCGAATGAAGGTAGGGGGGGGGGGGTTACTTATTTACAGCCACAAAGCCAATCCGAAATTTTACAGATTTTGGGAGTTTTACACCCTTAGGGGTTAATATTCCATCAACAATCATCAACTGCCAAAATTTTAGGTTCGTAACCCAAGCGGTTTAGGCTCTGCGTTGATTATAATAATAATATCTTGGGACAACTCACACAACGCTATCTATCCCAAACTAAGCAGAGCTTGTACTATGGAAATCAGGCAACCGATATATACTTATATATTTTTAAATACATACATATTATAGATAAATAGCACCCAGACACAGAATAAACCATTGTGCTCATCACACAAAGTTTTATCCTGGGTGGGAATCGAACCCACGACCTTTTGCGTAGCAGTTGGATACACTCCCACCGCGCCACAGAGGCAGTGTGATGAATAAGTCAGTCAGTCAGGACAAGTGATTATATATTGCAATTAGTATAAATATATTGTATGTAGGATTTTTTTTGGAACTTAGTTTCTTATCGCACTATCGATAGGTATTATTTGTGTGCAGTCTAGGAGGTTAGACGAATATAAGCGTAATATTTTGACAGCTCCAAAATCTACTATTTATGATTATGTGAAGATAGAATAAAGATGTTGTGTTATAAAGGTTGTTTGTATTTTTGTAACAGGTTGTAAAGTCCTCACGATCAAAGGGTATATTTCGATATGCACTCAAGAATTGTAAGGGGTAACGTAAATTTCTCGTTTTTGTATAAATTTTCAAAAATAAAATATATGAAACCATATAAAACTATACTATTGAATCAATTTTTAGGAAATTTCGGTTATTTTAGTCATTGAAAGGTTTAGTCACACCTTTAGCAACGATTGGTGATGAATTGTCAAAAATGTAAAGTTTCAATGGCATGGGCGGTTCCAGGATTTTATTAATTTTACATTTTATTACACGAGAGGCAATTGGCAGTGGTGGCTCTAACATTTTTACTACGGGGGGATTTCGTATTTTCGTTTCACCCGTCACCGGCCAAGTGTGCGCAAGCACGTTGGAGTGGGGGAAGGGTGGTGCATTAAGTTTGGCCCACGCCGACCAAGTGTGAGCCAAACGCACGACTGAGGGTGGGGTGCGTTTACTTTCATCCGACACTGGCGAAGTGTAAGTTACACGCACGACGGGGGAGTCGGTGTCCAAAAACGTACCTTTTAGGGGGGGGGGGGGGGGTAGCACAAGAGGGAATGGGCAAAGAAATAAAAAAATCGATACACAAAATAACTGTCTCGAGGGTCTCCGGACCATGTGTCCTCCACCTCTGGATCCGCCATTGTTAAGCGAGACTACTATAATGCATTTTACCTTAAAAAAAAAAAAATGATGTGGGACAATTTTTGAAATGTTATATTCCTTCACTTTTATGTTATCATTAGTTAATACCTACGGTTCCAACCGGGTATCCATAAGACACCTCTCTCTTTTCCCATCATTAATGTCAGTATCAGGTTTTATCCATGTTATGTTAATGATCTTGCCACGATACACAAAATTTTCTTTCACGATTATCCGCAAATCTATCGTTATCTAAGTAATTCCTAAACTGATTCAGATCCGAGACAAAAGAACTTTGACCGCATATCGATCTCCGCTGTCTAGATATACCCTAGCGTATCGATTAGTAGCTATGCGATTGTTATCGATATACATTTTATGATAGAAAAATTAAAGCGTACTATTCGACGACGATCGAGATAATGTCGTATCGATTGAACATATCAAAGAGTCACCATTCGAAATGTCGAATGTTTCGAATAATATAAAATGTACGCGATTTAATCGATCATGTATTTATTTAATTTAATATTTACCGTGGTGAAAGCTACGTGAGCAGAGTTAAACCGAAATCCTGAATAGCTTAGAAGGGACAATCAAACAATAGTCCTGGATTCGCCACAATGGTCAACAGTCTAATGCAACCTAGTAGAAACGTCAAGTATTGAAACGCTAAATAACAATCACCACAATCGGGGTTTGACGGGTTAACCCCACCGCACCCCTCCCCCCAAATTACAAAAAAAGGTAGTTACAAAGTCGCTACGTTATACAGATTTAGCTGGTGTCCATTTTGACTGCCTCTGTGGCGCGGTGGGAGTGTGTCCGACTGCTACGCAAGAGGTCGTGGGTGCGATCCCCCCCCCCCCCGGGATAAAACTTTGTGTGATGAGCACGATGGTTTATTCTGTGTGTTGGCGTTATTTATCTATAATATGTATGTATTTAGAAATATATAAGTATGTTAATCAGTTGTCTAGTTTCCATAGCACAAGCTCTGCTTAGTTTGGAATCAGATAGCGTTGTGTGAGTTGTCCTAAGATTTCTTATTATTATAGATATTATTTGTACCACCTAAAACCCCAAAATTACGAAAATCCTCCCTGAAAAATGATCATGGGTACGTTCATGACAGTCACATTAATCATGCCACAAAGTACTTACTTTTCGGTATTTAGGTCAGCATGACATCATCATCACCATTCTCCTGCCCTTATCTGGCCTGCACTTATCTGTCCCGCCCTAATTGGGCCTTTAAAACGCCCTAAGTTTTCAAGATAGATTGGTGATTTTTTTTATTAGCTTTTTAATTAAAAATAAAAACAGATGGGATTGAGCGTTTTTGAAAATCAACCCCTGGGGGCATAAATTAGGGGTTGCAAGTTTGTATGAAACTCCGTTAATTTGAAGTTAGATCTGTAAAATTTTTACATAAATTAAAGAAACACATGTTTCAGCGTTTTTGGAAAATCAGTCCTGACGGGGTAAATAACGGGGTTACAAGTTTTTCTGAAACCCCGACAGTTTTTTAAATTTCGTGTTTGGATTTTTGGTTTAAAATAAATCATCATCTCTATAACTCAGTTTACCATTTCTAGAAATACTTTAACCGGCGACTGTCATTGGTTACATTTATTTAGATCATACAACGATAATCGTCAGTCAGTGTTATGTAGCTTAACATTAGATTCTCTAACGGGTCTCTGCGTCTTGACTTTGCGACCATACATGCCTTCCAAGGGTCCGGGACTCCATATACCCGAAATACGTAATAAAAGCCAGGTGGAGTGATGATATACGCAAAACGGCTGGCGGGAGCTGGATGCGAGAAGCCGAAGATAGAACAAAGTGGCGTGCAATTGGAGAGGCCTATGTCCAGCAGTGGACTACGATAGGCTGATGATGACGTAATAAAAATATCTTGGTACAACTTACAGAGAGACATCTTATACAAAGAGCTTACTACTTAATCGATGATTATTTATCTGATAAAGATAAATTGATGTAGTTCGTTGCTCCTTATTAATGTATTTTGTTGTATAGTTTATTGTTGTAACAGTTTGATAATGTTACTTATGCATTTGTTAAGATAACGATTTACTTTTGTAAGGAAAGATTCTACGGGATAAATTACGGCCATTCTTTTCTTTCTTTTGCAAAACATGTATAGGTATACTTATTCATTTAGTAGTAGTAAATAGGCCAATATTTTATAATAATAATAATGATAATCATTTATTTCGAACATACGTCCAAATTTTGTTAGTAACAGTTTTATGACTTAAGCACATAAAGTTTTTATCATTCATCGTAAGTGGATGTATGTTGTGCCCATTGAGGCTGATATATCCAATATCGTGTACTCTTCTTCTAATATTTTTGACCTCTTGTTTTTGTATCAGTCCTCTAATATGGTGTATAATATAATGGTGGCAGCACCTTACCTGAATACACAGTTTATAAACATAGAAACTTTGTAGGTAAACATTGGCAATTTGAAAAGAGTGGCCACGAGTTTTTATTGCCTGCTCTTTTTACAGGCTTTACCAACCTATTATTTGCAAACAGGCATTACATGTGTGGTACCGGTTTAAGAATGGTACCACCCCATCACTTCCCGTGGGGGTCGTCAAAGCGACTAAGGGATTTACCACCGGAGGACGGGCAGCAGAGTCCTCTGTGTATTTTAAAGTCTTACTGCGATCGCCAACCCGCTCGCCAAGCGTGGCGATTATGGCAATTACCCCCAGGGTATTGGGGAGACCCGTGCCCAGCAGTGGGACATCATATGGGTCCCACTGCTGGGCACGGGTATGTATTACATGTAAATGTAGAATCGACTTTTCACAAGACGTGTAGTATTTTGCTTCCTTAGCCGTGTGAATAGTAATATTATTATAATTATTACTATTCACACGGCTCTAAACTCGCACTAAGCCTGTACTATGGCAACTGGACACAAACAACTGATAAAATAATAATAATATTTTGGACTCATTTAAACGTAAATTTCACACAAACACATAATAGGTAAGCAATCGTGCCCATCTCAAAAAGATTGAGAATCAAACCCACGACATTTGGCTTAGCAGTCAACGCTAAAAACAAGTTAGTCAAAAAAACGTAATATAATAACTTAGTTTTCGGAGACTAGTGATTTATTTTCATATGTGGATAAACCACATTGACACATTAAAATTCGTTCGAATTTCGCTTTGTGTGGTCACAAGCCGTCGATATAAGCGCATTACATAGGTATTGTTACAACCGCATCATGTATACATACAGTATACGAGTACAAAATGTACAACGCAATTATTATTTGCAAAAACATATCGAGTTACCAAAATAACGTGAATACGGGGAAAAGGCTTTATTTGACGCTACACTGACCATCAAAAGAATGGACATATCGCGTGTTTTACAGCGAAACTGGAATTTTTTTTGGAGTAACGACCAAAGCTTTGAGTAACAACGAAATCTGTACCTAGAATACCGTCGAAATTTACCTGAATTTATGAATGTACTAAAACTGACTAACGAGTGTTGCAATGTACTCTTCGTTAGTTTTTTATCCTCTGACGTGGACAAAAGGGTGTATAACAACCCGAGTTTGACTTGTGTATGTAAATAATAGTAAGTATGTATCTGTATACTTATATATGGCCTCGTAGCGACAGAAAGGGTCGACGGTCGGTTATATCTATACTAATATTATAAAGCTGAATCTAAGGAACTATTGTTTGAATTTAAAAATCTTTAAGTGTTGGATAGCCCATTTATCGAGGAAGGCTATAGGCTATATAACATCACGCTATGATCAATAGTAGAGCATCAATGAAAAATGTTGTTAAAACAGGGAAAATTAACACAAACGCATCGGACTCGCAATCGGTCGCGGGTTCGAATCCTACCCATTATACTACCGACGTGAACCCACTCCTAACACAAGCCATTGAGCTTAGCTGGAGGGGTTAACAGGATTTCTAGTAATGTGGGACCACAATTCCACATTGCTAGATATCTATTAAAAAAAAAAAAAAAATTAAATACCTACCTATAATGAATGCAATCACACAGATACATGAAATTTATTAAAACTTTTGTTGTAACATTTACAATTTTAAAATGAAGGTTTGTACAAATTTTTACATTCTTATCTTCCAATTTGAGGTTAATCCTCTTTACTGTATTACCACAAACTAGTTACTCATTAAGTTTTCATAGTAAAATAAAGATTCTTACGCAACTAGTCATAGCTCACGATCACTAAATCTCGGTCCAATTTGTTCCGAAGATACACTGCCAAGCTAAAGCTTCTTCTCCTAGCCTTCCGTACCTACCTACCCAGTAGGTACATTTTTGGGCACGTGTAGTAATTAAGACGGTTAGGCAATTAGATACTAAACACGTGTTTTGGTAAGGCTAATAAAGCTACACGTGCCTAAAAAGAATTTCAACACGTTAAAAGCGGAGCTTTGAAATACACGACAACTCAGTTCGCCACTTTCTTTTGTTTTCAATTTTGCAACTTTTACTGCGTATTTGACGCTCTCTCTGACGTACGATTTCAGTAGAGAACATTTTATTTTTGTTGTTCGGCTGTTTGAAAAACTGTTGAGTTTATTTCACAGGTAGGAAGACGCTCTGTACTTAAAAACAGTATATTTAATAGTCAAAAAGCATAAGGTATAGACGACTAGTAACCACACTCATTGTTTATTGTCACATTGTGGAATTGTTTGAAAAACTATTGCGTTTAATTTACAAAAATAACGGCGACTTTCGGGAAATGACAAAATGATTTTAATTAACTGTTTGTGTTGTTGCAGCAACCAATGACCATGAAAAATCATGAAACGGGACAAAGAAAAACATTACGGACCAATTAATTGCGTAGTCTTTTACTGAAAATGAGAAGACTAATTGAAAAAGTTCGCTCATTTTGTATGATTTCATTTGGTTAAAAACAGAATTTTTCCGGTGAATTGCGTACATTTGCACGTAAAGGTTTCATTTTTTGATTTTGTTACTTTATACAGTGACGAACGTGCGGGTAACAAAGTGGAAAATTGTACTCGGAACGTTAATGATTGTTGTTAAGTTTGAATTAAAGCCATTTTAATTGTTGTTTTAAAGGAAGTAATACTAGTACTGGAGTACCTACTGTACTCGATTCGTTTATTTATGTAGGTATCGAAACTTAAAATTATTTATCAGTTGTCTGGTTTCCATAATACAAGCTCTGTTTAGTTTGGGATCAGATTGCGTTGTGTGAACTGTCCCAAGATATTATTATTATTATTCGATGTACCTACTCCCCTACTTATATCTTTCCTCTCGGTTTCTATGGGAGTGAAAAAAGACGGAAGTGTGTAACAGGAAGTCGGGAAAGTTTAATTCAAATTCGGAACGCGCACTCTTTTGCTTTCATTCGGATTGTAAATTTGAAATATTTAGTTTTATCGGGGAAACTGGCGCTAATTGGTTTGACCAATGACTTTGTTTAGAGTTGGTCGTCGAGATAAAATGTAATGTAGAGGAAACTATACAGTAATGAATTGAATTGTTCGTTGTGATTTAAATTACATATTACTACCTGAACAATAATAGGACAGGTACCTAGTTCGTACTAGTTTCACAGATTTTAAAAGTTTTTTTTTTAACAAAATGGTGATCATAGTCTCGGGTCTCCTTTTTTTTCTACTGCCTTCCTTTCCTTCTTTTATTTTCTAACGGTATTAAGTCTGATACTTTCCTTGTGGTCTGGTGGACTTAATTCACACAACTAATTCATTCACCCATTCGACTAGAGGATCTCACAACGGTAAATTAAGTATTCCAAAGATACTATATTCACCTAGGTCAGGGAACAAACGAAAACTGATAGGGTCGACGAGATCTAAAAAACGAAAACGACTCTAGAAATTTTTTTTGTTTTTGTTTTACCACTGTGTTGGCGTAACTAATACGTATATCTCTGCCAAATTACAGCGGTCTCTGAGCTAACCTGGATACAGACAGACGGACGGGCGGACGGACATAGCGAAACGATAAGCATTCCGTTGTGCCAATTCCGTCCGCGCAATTATCGTTAAAAGGGGAACAACCCCTTTGCTTCACGTATTAATAGATGAAATAAACTGACGATGTCCATTTCCAAATTTTGAACAAACATTCATAGACAATTGACGTACTTCGTTTGTTTCTGATTCTGGGAGCACAACGTGCTAAATTAGAATTTACCGAACGTCGTGAGGACCTATTTGAATTTGAAGATTATTAGGTATAGTGCGAAGGAAAAAGGTTTAGGATGTGTTCATCCTTTCTATGATGGGGTTGGCAGCTATAGACCTAAAAATAATAATTAAATACTCTTTATCATGGAACGGGGATGTTAAGTGAACCTAAAAGAAGCTCCTTTTCATAAGACCTACGATTCGGACCAGCCGCAAGCTCGCAGCGGTTTTTTGAAAATTAAAAAAACATCGTATTAAGGAAATTCTTCCACATAATATTAATATCAGCGTGTCTAGAATATCAAACAGAACTTTTGTTTGATAATCAAATGGCCTTGAATCTCTACTGATCAATTGTTTTTAACTAAATACCATGATCAGCTGCCCAAGTCACTATATAAAGAGCTAATATTTATCAGAGGTACTTACCAGGATACGACCCCTGTTAATCGCCACGCTCTATTTAATCCAAAAATCTACACCAAAATATTGCTGGTCTATATACTAAGTCGAACTCACTAACAGTAAATTTGCAAGAATTGTTTATAATGTTTAACAGAAAATTTTATGATGTCAGGCCATGAAAAGTACCTCTCAATCTTAGCTTTTGTCGAAATTATACCACATATTCTAATAAAAAATAGATATCCATGGAAATAATTCACTGATTGATTTCAAAATGATTTTTGTTTGTGTGTATAGAGTACACATATTTACTCACTTATGTACATTTTTCGTTATCCTAAATAAAGTTACGATAATTTTGAACAGAAAAAAGCTAATAATATGTGGGGATTCTAACATAGATCTTATTAAAACAAACCTCTTAATTTCAAGAAACATGTTCACGTATAATATGAATATAGCAATTCAGCAACCTACCAGATTTTAAACTACATTTATGAATGTAAGTCGAAGGTTGTTGAAATGGCTCTCTCTGACCACACAGCTTAAATATTACAATGCCCAGTTGATACCGGCATAGATCATCAGTATAATCTTAGACGCGATTATCTTTAAGGAAACATTAATAAATTTACTGAACACCTTAGCTGACTTAGTTTTAAAGATACGTCTTTAAAACTAACAATTCTTGTGATGTAAATGAATCTTTCAATGCATATCACGAAGTTTTCATACTACATCAGAAATCAGAAGCATTTATTTCCCAGAAACTTGTGTTACAGCATATTCTGCCACATGTGGCGTGCAAATATTTAACGTTTGAACATAAAAATGTCATGATGAGAGCATATAGAATACGTTTACAAAAGGCTTAATAGATAATCTTTTGCTCTGCGACACCTCATTAAAGTGGTTGACCGACAATCAGCATTAATAGCATACCATGCATATGCAACATCTGCCCTTCGATATGTACGAATATTCAGGGGTAACTCTACGAACATAGATTTTGTATTCAGAGCACAACAAATATGTGTAGGAGCTATTTGTAGTTTAAAATAAACACAATTTTGCAAACCCCTTTTTCAAGGATTGATAATTTTTACTTTACCAAGTTTTGTATCTTTGAGACACTTATATTTATAAAAATGATCAGCACTTGTTTAAACATCGCACAGTTCCCTTGTGCCATTTAGACAAATTATACATTCGTCCTTCTAAGACAGACTTCCAAGACACAGAAGTGTTTCCTGCATGGGACCAAAAGTTGATAACAACTTATCATCACATTTACGCAATGAAAATAATTTTATTATAATTTAAAAGACAATTCAATATTTACTTGTAAAAAAAACTTACTATATACCGTTTCGGAATACATGGAGGATAAAACATTTAATGAACGATTTAAATTATATAACTATTTAATCAAACTTTTTTATTATTGTGTATAGTTTGATTAATTGATATATTGCCATTCAGAACATTAATTTGGCAGTTATTTCAGATTTAGACCATTTTTTTTTGTGTACTACTTCACAAAATTAAGTAGAGTATGGTGGAACAATAATATCATGTACTATCTACGTAAAACCCATGATAGGCTATGAATGTGAATTATTTGATTTAAAAACACAGCACAGAAAGTAAACAAACCCACATAAAATGTGACTTTGTCTGGAACAACAAATTACTAGTCTGGTGTCATGACAACGCCCCTCTTTCAGTAGATAATGGGACATAAAGGTTGTCGTACACTTCCCAGTTAGGCTAGACCATGGATTGATGAAAAAGACATGTTATCAGAATCTTTATTTACACGATAATGGTACAAAAAATGTTCATGCAAACATTACACAAATTCAAACATTCGCGTATGATCGCATTCAATGAATGAATCAGATTCAATTTTTAAAACAATTTTGCAAAAAGCTTAAGCTTAAAACGAGTACGAGGGTCTTAAATCGTAATAAGTAAAGCACATGTCTAGAAACAAATTGACTAACCAACAATAAAGTATTTATAGCGTTCCTAAATTTACTCGTAAATAAGGATGCAATAGTGCGTCAATATATGGCCCATATTTTTAAGACCAGATTTGCAATTTCATGAATTCATGGGTCATTTCTAAACGCAGCTCTCTCCTTTTATCATTATAACAAGATTTTGACAGTTCACACGGACTTGATACAGTCACGGAAAAATATATCATGAATATGGAACCAGGACTCGGTGACAGTCTCATGGGTTTGATATTTTTTTTATAATTATATAAAATGTATTATTACGTTACAATACTTTTGGCTCTTTTATATAACATGTAAGGTATACGTTTTTTACGATTACGGTGACTAAAATTAATGAAGAAAAAAATATTACCACCTGTAGTGATAGTAAGTGTGCGTTAGCCCTAACTTGTTTTTCTACATCGTAAGTGGGTAAATATCTTTGATCAACAACATTGTTGATTGGAGGTATATTATAATATCTTTGACATCAAATACCTAATGACTTGTAAGATGTACCTAATCTGACAATATAAACATAATATTAAAGGCACCAATTTGTCGTCAAATATCAGAAATATTTTGATTTTGTTGATTCAACGGTATTTATAAGAATTACCTTAGGCACTAAGATCTGAAACATACCTCCTGAAGCGCCCAAATATCTTGTCTCATAGGGAAACTCAGTTCTGCAGCGTACGCTGACAGCAAATGCTGTTTCAACATCTTTAAACTGTCAGTTAGACAGTTTATAGACGTAGAAACAGCGTCAACTCTAAGTCCTAAGCTTTTTGGCGCTGCTTTGTGGCGGCTGATATACAAACAATTTAATTTTCATGTACATGCAAATTGCAATTTACAAACTAGCTAAACGAATTTTACTTAGAAAGAGCTGATGCCTAGTAGTTAATCACATATATTTTTTACCATTGTTGTAACTGGATGTTCCTACTATATAAGTTGACAAGTAATTGTATTAACTTGACTATTTTTTTTTATAAGTAAACTTCTATCGCGGTATACATATACAGGTTATGAATAAACAAACACCAACACACAAATATAAATTCTAGCTGAAAATCTACTCGCAGTCAGGGTCATTCATTAGATTGATATACAGGTTGATTTGTAGGAAGTATGCTAATAACCACCCACTCGTGGCTTCTTTACGTTATACCAAATAACATTGTAATTTGAAAAAAACTAACTTTTTACCCCTCACGTCTGTGAACTCAGGAGTAAAATCGTTGTTTTTTTTTGTCAGGTTTAGGGCCTAAACCTCACAATATACATCGATTTTACTCCATTACATGGTTAAGGTAAAGGATTAAATTATATGTTTTTCAAAACTGATATTACAAAGTTATTTAGTGTATTGTAAAGAAGCCACGCACGGGAAGTTATTAGTAAATATACTACAAATCATAATATATTACAAATCACCTGAATAATTAATGTGACAATCTAAAATTACAATATTTTTCTGTCATGACATGTCGTAGCTAATATTATAAATATGAAAGTAACTCAGTCTATTAATTTTTAACGCTTAAAATGCTGAACCGATTTAGATCAAAATTGATATGTGAGTCCAGGGGGTCAATTCACGTATTTAAAGCAGTTCAGTTGCAGTTAAGTTTCGATACAAACGCCCATTTTTGTACTCTTGTTACTTTGGGATCGATCTCAAATACGCTTGCGTCAAGTATGCGTCTCGAGAGCGCAATAATGACATTCTAGTACGGTACGCAAGCGTTTTTAAGATCGATCCCAAAGTTACAAGAATATGAAAATGGCCGTTTTAATCGAAACTTAACTGCAACTGTACTGCTTTAAATACGTGAATTGACCCGCTGGGGAAGGACATAGATAGTGTTTATCGCGATAACTGACGCGGTCGGAGCTGCTGGAAAGTTAGTTAGAAAGAGGCAATGAGGAAGTTGACAAATAGGTCCGATTAACAACACTAAAGAAGGGTAAGAAGTACCTTCCACATATCCTTTACCTTCCCTAAAAAGGGAAGTTAAAGGATATTTGGAAGAAGTACTTCGATGAATTCTAGAAGGAAAAAGGAATCTGGCATAAGACTATTCATGTCAGTCATTCATTCGGTTTTATATAGGTAATGATGGAACTTCTTACCCTTTACATGGGCGGTAGGTAGGTTTTGTTGGAACTTCTTGAAGAGTAAAAGTTCCAACACAAATATAAAAAAGGTTATAGGTGATATGACCAATAAATAGGTACCTACTTAGTTAGTAGTGAAGTTAATATTTATAAGTTTGTTAATAATGACAAGTACTCAGTTATTATTAAGTACGTTATGTCTTGCATCTAAACGGACATTCAATGCCGAAGATTTCGCAAGTGTTGAGTGCACTCTACGAAAGACATCCAGAGAACAAATTAAAAAGCGCCCAGAAAGTCCACTCCCGCCGTACTCGAAAATAACTACCTAAACTGGGTTGACTCTCTAGGGCTACCACTGTACTAATTCTAAATTTAGAAATAGGTTAGGTGCTTTAGGGTTACCCCGATACATCGATTCGTTTATACATTCATCTTGACATACGTACAGGGCTAAATGGGTAGCCAGAGCATCATTAAATAATTCGAGATCTTTTGTATACTTAATATACCTGCATGCTTTTATCTAAAAGCATGTAGGTATATAGGTATTTTTTATCTAAAAACGTGCGCGTATCAACGTGTGTGTAACAATATGACGCTTAGTTCCGAGTAATAGAGACAGCGGACGGCGCGCCGAGATAGACAGTCCTATCTTTCTCGGCGAGCCGTCCGCTGTACGTAATTTGTGTCCATAGTCTAAAAATATGAAGGATACTCAGTCACCGGATATTGTAGAGGTCACGATCACAATGATGATGATGGTGTTATAATTATTAGTAATAGCTGTTCTACACGGCTTCACCCGCTTGCAGGTATGATGGGTTTCCCCATAAAATGTAACACAATATCGGCAAATTGTCTGAAGAAACTGCAGAAGCCCGAAATAAGGACTTTCGAAAATTTAGACTAACGGCCGGTCTCAATAATCTATCTATCGATGGATTTGGCTACTAGAGCTATATATTCGACATAAGCTACATACAAAATATGTCAAAATTCTACTTCCAGTAGCGTAATCTATCAATAGATAGAATATTAGGACCGGCCGTAAATCATTCTAGAAAGTTTAACCGTATTGCTACCAATGAAGATATTTTCAATAATTTAATAGTATCATCTGACCCGTTTTTGTAAAGTATGCTACCAATTATTTCATCAGATAAAAGAAAACCTTGATTCAAGAATTACAATTAAATTGTTTAGGTAAATTTACAACATTTATTTGACATCAAAACACAAAATATAATCAAGCAAAAGAAAAATTAACATTCTTTTAATCTGTAATTTTTTTAATTTCTTTGAATGCTCTAGGACGCTGCTTGATCTAGGACGGGCCGGGAACAGTTCTTGTTGCATCGTGATTTGGAAGGGCGGATCTTTATAATTCTATGAACGCTTGTGTTACCAAATCAAACCATTTTTATAAAAGCGCATTGGAATTTCACGCTCCATACAAAAAAAAAACATAAATGTCATCATAACTTGAAAATTAAACATTTTATAAACAAAAACTCTCGGTGTTTTGTTATGAAACTATGGTCCAAACACGGTCCACCAATCTCATGAATTTTATAATTGAGTTAACAGCTTCACGCAAATCACATTATTATCGTAACATCTCTTCTGTTAATTAATTGAGGTAATATGTGGTTTTTTACTTGATACTTGTAATCTATACTAATATTATAAAGCTGAAGAGTTTCTTTGTTTAAACGCGGTAATATCCGAATTGAACAATTCTTCTTCTTCTTCTTCACTGTTAGAAAGCCCCTTTATCGAGGAAGGCTATAGGTTATAAAAAATCACGCTACGACTAATAGGAGTGGAGCAGCAATGAGAAATGTTGCAAAAACGGGGAAAAATTTACGCAGACGAAGTTGCGCGGGACAGCTAGTCTATAATAAAATAGTAGATGAACGTAGATGACGTACCACGGTTCAAAATACACAGTATTTGAGCTTAATAACAATTTCCATAAAGATTGATTTAGCAATTAACCCATCAAATAACACAACCATTCAAAAACACTTTCGGATTTTAAATGTTGGCATTGATTTACTTGTTAACTAACATACCTAATTAAAATTTACTTACATAATAAAAGGTTACGAGTGCGTACGCGTAGAAAACAAATCTTCTATGTTGAAAAATCACTCATTGCGTGCCAGTTACACCATCCAACAAAAAAACACGGCCAAATCCCCTTGACTTTGAAAAATCAAACGGGAAAATTTAACATTACACACTCTTAGAGTACACGAGGAAAAGTAGGCCAAGTTCGACCAACGCTTTGTCGGGCATTCAAATCAATAGTCTTTCATAATAGTCCTATTTAGATATCGCGTACACGAATTGAATTATTCAATTTTTGAGTAATACTTGCTTTGCAAAGAGTGGTGTAATTATGACTGTACTAACAACGGGTTTGATCCCCAGCCTTTAAACTCACCTACTTTAGGTTCAGGTCACCCATCTAAAGAAACATGGACCGCAATCTCTGTAGTCCAGTGCAGACTCATTGGGCATTGATAAATGTCACAGATCTTAGATATTTAGAAATATTCGAATCTACGCTCATCTATACTAATATTATAAAACTGAAGAGTTTGTTTGTTTGAACGCGGCAATCTCAGGAAATAGATCCAAATTTAAAAATTATTTCACTGTTCGATAGCCCATTTATCGAGGAAGGCTGTAGGCTATATAACATCACGCTACGACCAACAGGAGCGTAGCAGCAATGAGAAATGTTGCAAAAACGGGGAAAATTTACGCTGTCAATTATATACATATCAACCCATAAGATGGCCCACTGCTGGGCACGGGTCTCCCCAGTAGAACCTACTAGTATGTAGATCCTGGGGGTAATTGCCATAATAGCCACGCTTGGCGAGCGGGTTGGCGATCGCAGTAAGGCTTTAAATACGCAGAGGACGCTGCTGCCCGTCCTCCGGGGTGAAATCCCTTAGTCGCCTTGACGACACCCACGAGAAGAGATGGGGTGGTACTATTCTTAAGCCGGCACCACACGGCATCAAAAATAACGTCAATTATATAATTATATAATAATATATAAAAAATTCGACTCAGCTAGTATGTCTATATAAATAAAAACAAATCGCCAACATGTATGTAGGTACGTACGCGCTTAACTTTACAAAGACTGCATCAAATTGGATAATTCTTTTTTTGTTGTGTTCGTTAATCCCACGACAAGGTTTGTTTGTATAATTGATTTTTCACCCGTGCAAAGCCAGGACGGTATGCGAAAGGGAGAGGACTGGATTATGTGGCGAACATTAGAAGAGGCCTATGTCCAGCAGTTGACCGATATGGGCTGATGATGAGGATGAAGCCGGAGCGGGCAGTAGTTTAATATAAAAAATATAATAATCATTTGGGACAACTCACGCAGGGTCCTCGACCCCAAACTAAGCCAACGGACCAGTCAATATGATGTCTATTGTAAAATATGTGAAAACATAAAAAGATGTTACGACCTAACTGTTTCATACAATAGCATTGAAACCTTAACAATAAACTACGTCTTATGTGGAGCACTCTCAGTCATTATTTTCCCGCATCGAGAAATACCTTGCCCTAGTTATATACCCTTTTATTCCAGTCAGAGCACAATTCGCTCAATATGTATGTAGATATGCTCTATTTCAGATACTTGTACCTATGAAAAAGTTTATAATTCGAGAACAATCTCGACTGATTTGGCTAAATAAAAGTCGTAAATTTAGATGGTATTTTTGTAAGAAATTACATCCGTCAGATGAGGCGGGTCTCTAATTATAATACTAACTGAAATTAAAATACCGTTTTAAGAACCGATTTTATATTAATTTTACTAACTTTCTATATTTTAGTTTATAGCTCTGGTGTCTTTTAATTTAGAAAAACGTTATTATTAACTTTCTTAGAAAGTGCAGTCGAATAGCGAACCTCACTGTTTGCGTGTTTGTAGGTATGGTCTTGGTTTTCTCAAAAACTATCTGATCCATAACTATTTATTATACGGGAATTAACGCGCATTGTTTACCTTAAAATTGCTTGACGTTTCGACCAGGTTGCACCGGCCGTGGTCACAAGCGAAGTCCGCTTGTGACCACGGCCGGTGCAACCTGGTCGAAACGAGAGAAAAGTTATAATGATTATAACTTTTCTCTCGTTTCGCAACGCGAAAGTTTAAATGTTAGTATCTGATCCATTTTGGATGGGTTTCACTATTCGACTGCACTTCTAGGAAAGTTTAAGGTCACTGCGTGGGAGTAAGACCTACGCCCACACAGTGATCGCCACATCAGGTCATCATCTACACCCTCGCTTTAAAACATCGAGATGAATACGTAGTACATAGTTGGTAATGCTTAACAATCGAGATATCAAAAGACCAAGTCGACATGTCGCGGGATACTGCCCTTATTCATAATACTTTAGTAACAACATTTTAACTAGCGAATGTTTTATCTTCTTCTATTCTATTTTGAAAAACAAAGAGAAAACATTCGCTAGTTAATATACCGTAAGTATTATGAATAGGGATTGAGGAGACGCTAATTAAAGTTAAGAATTGTCTTTGCTATTTTGTTTAAATACGTATCTGTTTTTAATCCACGTGGGCCCCGACACAAGAATATGTGGAATCTAGATAATGTTTCGAAATATCGGAATTTTAGGAGAATCGAGAAAGAGCTCGAGTGCGGGTGAATATGTTTTATTTAAATCGCCTGAGACGACTTTTACCCCCATGCATCTAAATATATGTGATCTAAATCGGTTCACAAGCTTTAACCCAATCGCCTCGCCCAGCCTCGGTTACGGATGGATCGATGTAGTTCATTAAAACGACTTTAGGCTATATCGGTCCGACCTGAATATTGGAAATAATCCTGTCTGTATCGAAACGGTAACGACGAACGAAAACCGGTGCGGTGGGTAGGTAGGTACTTTCTAAACGTCAGACTACAAAAATAATCTCGTAACCGATTTTGATACGATTTTCACTATCAGAAAAATTCACCACAAACCGAAACGAATACGAAATCTTGGAATACTTCTTGTTCCGAAGATGTTCCGAGATATCGTGTCTGTGAGCGAACTATACCTATTTTATACCGAGCGGAATATATTTATTTTCTTTTGTACCTACTCTCGGTGGTTTCTGATTTCATACCTATGGGGAGTCAGGGAGAGTTGACCCACCCTCCACCCAAATACCCATATTTATTTTTATACTAATTGATACCAATTTTCAATTAATCTGTAATCTACATATTCTCTTATGAACGTTTGGTGTACCTTTTATTAATTTGCCAGTTATTTACAAATTCTCCAAAAGAGTATCTAATCTGTCAAGCCTTGATAAAAAGAGGTGAAATATTAATTAAAAACAATAATTTTATTTAAAAAATAATATATTTATGACAAACCACTTAGTATTACAATGAGAAAGATAGAAACTATGGGTACCTAGGAGGTATGTTTTTAAGAAAGTTCTTGTTCTATTGTGAATAAGTATTTGTGAAGTTGGGAACTGGCTTCCTTGTTCGTTAATTTTAGTTAATTTGTTTCTGCCCCTTAGATAATTCCGTACTGTGTTTCGATTTATTCCTTATTCCAAAGCAGCACCTCTTACTTGTTGAACTTTTATTTTGATAGATACTTGAAGGGCATTTAGGTGTAAATTTATCTAAAAAAAGAGAAAGATTTACCTGCTAAAGTCCTACCCCCGTGTGGCTAATGTCTCCCATCCCATACCAACCTGTTTGTTGTTTAATTGCAATAAAAATCTACGCCACGTCCATAAAACTTTCTGAAGGTGTTACGAGGATAAATACACTTGTCATTTATATAGGTTACTTGTTTGTATCAATGGCTACAAAACAACACCAATAAAATGTTTAAAGTTTAAAGCGAAGCTCCTTATCACTTTGCAATTTTAAACCTAACTGCCGAACACAACGGCGTCACGGGAGAGGGACTGGTATAGCATGCGACATCTAAAAAGTGCTGCAACGTCGCAATACATAGTGACACTAAAATTGACTGCCTCTGTGGCGCAGTGTGGGAGTGTATCCAACTGCTACGCAAGAGGTCGTGGGTTCGATCCCCATCCAGGATAAAACTTTGTGTGATAAGCACGATGGTTTATTCTGTGTCTGGCTGTTATTTATCTATAATATGTATGTATTTGAGATACGAATTAGACCCATAATCTTTAACGATAATTTTATCTCTCTCTTTCTCTCTCTCTCTCTCTCTCTGAACTCCTCCCAAATTCGTGTGGCATAGTTTTGGAACCTGTATTTTGTAATCGGTCAAAGACTAAAGTAAGAAAATAATTGTTATTCAACTTCTATGTTTACCTATTCGACATGTTTAACATCTATTTTCTCCACTAACGTACCAATGTATAAATTTAGTCGTAAACTACTATGACAGTTCCAGCACATTTTGAAATTTGCTCTAAGGATGCTCTACTATAATAATTTAATAAATTTTTTGTTACAAGTACAATTGAAACATGCGAGGTTTGCAACGTCGCCGTAGTGCGTAAATCAAGACATTACTCCGCCGCTGTCGCCATCTTTAGGCCAAAAAGATGAGGTTCAAGTTACAAGTTATAAAAGCATAAGATAAAAGTAAAACAAAAGCAAATACGTAGTTTGGCAGCCAAATAGTAACAGACTGGCTCACAAGTAACCAAAAGTTTCTGAAGCTTTGCCAGCCGCTATCGCAATGTAATTAAGATGGTATCCTAACTGCCAAAACACAGGTTTCACTTAACTTTGGAATCGGAGGACCAACATTATCGCTCAAATAAATATAAAACGTAATGTTTTATATTTATTAAATATTATTGATTTTATGGTTTTTAATGTTATGTTATTTCAATGTTAAGTACTAGCCAATCGTATGTGATATTAGTGAATTGTTTTACTATAATTCAACAACATAAGGGTGATTAGATTAATCTGGCGTATTGTATAAATTTAGGATGTACTAGGCATATTTTGTAATAGTACTTATCGATATTTCTCGACTTTTAGACTTCTCGTCACTAGCTCACGCATACACTGATAAATCAAAAATCGTCACGCATAAATTAGCTCTTTGTTCGTCTACTAGTATATCCTAAGTCTATGACGATACCTAAATTCGAGTTGTGCTCAGCTTACACGCCAACATCAGACACGCAAATTTATCTGGTGACATTTGTTCGACCTACGTAATATAAATTAAAGACATGTTAGATAAGTAATAGTGTTATATTAAATCCCAGCTTTCACCCGTGGTTCCGCTCGCGTGCTGTCGGTTATTTCGATAAAAGCTATCGTATGTCCTTTTCCAACACTCGAACTATCTCTATACCAAAGTTCATATACATCGATTGAGCGGTTTAAGCGTTAAAACGTAATAGACAGACTTTCTCATTACTACATCCAGATTTATAAAATTTAATAACTGTCGCCCGGGCCATTGCCCGCAGATGACTTTACTCCGTTAAGGGTTCATTTTCGCATTCAATCAAAATTCTGAAACACGTTAAATCAAATACTATATTTTACAAATCTAACTTCAAAACTGATGGAGTTGCATACCAACTTACAATCCCTATTTTATCCTCTTAAGGGTTGATTTTCTAAAAGCTTAAATACTTACTTCTCCATTTTAAACCAAAAGTCAAATTTCACAAATATAACTTTTATAATTGAGTTTCATACTAACTTGCAACACCTATTTTACTCCTTTAGGGGTTAATTTTCGAAAAACGCTAAAACCTGTATTTCATTGTTTTAAACTAAAAACACAAATAGAAAAATTCAAAAATCTAAGCTTATAAGTGACAGAGTATGGGGATAAATTCCCAAAAAATCCTTCTTATCGGAAGCTTACATTTATAGGGAATACATTCTCGACACATACGTACCATTATGTAGCACATATCACGGTAATTTGATCCCAAACTAGGCAGAAGCAATACTACGGCAAACAAACAACTCAAAAACATACACATAAAGCTGCGGACGCGTAAGAGCTAAGGCATCGCACACGCAATTGTGAATTCGCGGCTTCGAATCCTACCCATTACACTACCAACATGAAACTATTTCTAACATAAGCCATTGAGCTTACAAATACAATAATTGCATTTTTGAAAGATAGAAAAATTTGATGTCCAGACTCAGGAATCGAACCCGAGACTTCCGTAGCCAAACCGGGGCCAGAAGCGAACCACCTATCTGGACTATGTTACTAGATCTAAAAAATAGTTTATTGTTGTTTGTGTATAGCCTATTTATCGAGGAAGGCTATAGGTTATAACATCACGCTACGACCAATAGGAGCGGAGCAGCAATGAAAAATGTTGTAAAAAAAGGAAGAAAAAAGAAAAAAGGGAAAATTTACGCAGACGAAGTTGCGCGGGTCAGCTAATCATTTATAAATAACAACTAAACACGAAATAAACAATCGAACTCTTCACACAATATTATCTTAGATATTAATCGAACCTACGATCTCTATCTTAGCAATCAGAGTCATTAACTACAAGACTAACTGATCAGTCGAAAACATACTTATTACATTTCTATTTAAATACTACAGTACCTAAATACTGAAGTAATTTTTGTTGGCATTTTTTGCCAATTTCTTTACAAATACAATAATTGCATTTTTGAAAGATATCTTGAATATGGATGGATAGATATGGACTTCAAATTTCTGGATATGGACTTCTTCAAATGCCTACAAAAATTACTTCAATATTCGGCCTGCGATATCATAATTTGTTAAAATGGTCTCTGTAACGAAGCAATAACAAAGGCCGTGATAGTTCTTTAACTATAGACTAGATGCGAGGGCCCAAACTCGCGAGCATCAAGGGATAGAAAAATTTTAGGTCTAGTAACATAGTTCAGATAGGTGGTTCGCTTCTGGCCCCGGTTTGGCTACGGAAGTCTCGGGTTCGATTCCTGGGACTGGACTTCAAATTTTTCTATCTTTCGAAAATGCAATTATTGTATACATAAGATACTATCATGTTCCTCACACATTATCCAACCTCTGAATCAGCAAAAACGAATTAAACCGATTACGGCACATCACTGCACTATAAAAGTGCTCGAAACATCTATTCTGACCTTTACCGCCTTGCCACCTGTAATCTGTATTTAAAACTAAACTAGTAGCCCGCGTTGGCTTTGCACGGAGTTTTCTCCTCTATCTATACACATAATATGCGTGTATTATAGATACAAACCATTCGGGAAAAAATATCTAAATGATAGTGAAAAATACATCAAAATCAGTTGCGTAGTTTAGAAGATATAGGCGTACAGACTGCGGGAAGCGACTTCATTTTATAGTATGTAAAGATAAATGACATCGTTGGCATAAAATACATAAATTTGTATTGCCCATATATGTCCTCAAGTAATTTAGGTACCAATACATAACTTCGCGCCTTACGCCACAATGGATTTAAAACAAAAAAACAATAAATACTCCTGTGCTACATTATGTCTGTCGTATCGTCTTCACCGATAAAATTTTCGCTTGCAGTAATAAATTTAAAAATAATCGGCTTTTAGGTGCACGTTGTATAGTGTAAATTACGCCATTCATTTTTACGAAAAAATCTTTTGCGAAGACAATCTGTGGCAATATGTCCATTGTGGCAATATTTTTTAAAATGAAATTCATCTCAATATGTAGAAAAATAAAAATATATATATATATATATTAAACGTACCTAATAACACCCACTAGGGAACTATTCTTTTATTAAATACTAGTTTAAAGAATATAAAGTGCAGATACATATAAAGAAAAAAAAAATGCAAGTCAGACATTGTTTTGTTTTAAGCGGATATTGATCCCGCAATACCTACATTGTCTGTAAGTACAGTTATAAAATCTTTCCTGTAAACTTACTACATGTATTCTTATATTAATTGTATTATAAGAAGACCACTGACCACAAGAAACCAATAAACATGGTAAAAAAAACCTGCATTCACATGCAACATACATTCTTCAAACAAAAACTCAAATTTAAATCACATAAAATGTGTTATAAATAACACAACACAAAAATAAAATAATCGCAGAAGCAAAAATTCGCATAGCCAAACAATTTTGAACTGAGGTTAAAAATTAAATCGCGCACTTACGATACCAGTGCAGTGTTAGAAAATGAACCCTCCCCGTTTGACCTGACCGCGAGAGAGGGGCCTGTTGATAAAAACCTGCGAAGGCTCGCAGTTGGCAGTCGCGGCGGACAACATATCAAAATGAGAACGCTGACTATCTCGGTGGGTGTGAAGTGCAGTGTTTATTTACGTATTTACAAGTGACCGCAAAGTGTTCAATATCGTATAAAATATCGCTAAAAAAATAGTAGTGTAACTCGCGTTTGATAAAAATGTTAAATAAAAAAATCGTTGTGATTATTTTCGTTTCAGTTCGCAATTCATACAAACTATTTTAAAAATTGATTTGTTTAAAATAAATGTAACAAAAAATATTGAGAATCATAAATTTGAAATCGAGTGTTACAAATCAATAAAATAATTTTATAAAATATGCCGTTATCTGGAATAAAATAAATAAACCTAACCAATACTTCGTTACGTAAATATAAAAAAAACGCAAACACATTAACGCGTAGGTATAGATCATTAAACATGCGCAAGCGACGTAAAGTTAGGAAAGCTCAAACGATTTCTAAAGTAACCAACAAATTCAAATCAATTTGCATAAATATTTTATAATATTAATTACAATACATTATTCTTTGTCTGTACAAAATATTTAAATTATACAAAGTCGTGTGAAGTTTAAGTAGTCAATAACGAATATATAATGAGTTTGTATATTTAGATGCGAAGTAAGTAGAATTTTATTGCAACACAATAACGTCATGCAGACTATCGATTCGTAAAGAAACTTAAAAAAATAACCTTTTAATACGGTTTAGATTGAAGATATTTATAAAAAAATACTAGCTGATTCGATAGTGGAAAATCCAATACAAAATTACAAACTGCGAATTTCACAATTTTCAGCTAAGCTTTTGAGTTTGAGAAAACAAAACAAAAAAACGTATGGAAATTAAATAAGATGTTTTTGAATTTTAGCGAAGCTAACAAACTGCAATTGATTTTAGTACATTTAAAGTTAATGAATTTGCGAGGATTTCTAGGATCTCATTTATAATAATAATAATAATCCAGCGGCATGTCCGCATGATTAACGGCTATGCCATTTCAATTTACTGTAGGTCAATAGACTCATAACTCCGTTATTAAGTTATTTATTTACTCGTTACAAATTGTTTAATTAAATATTTTAATACTGTAAATTAAATCTCTTATATAAGAAGTTTAAAAAATAAGAAATGAAAAACAAATAAGATTAATTTTCAATAAAGTTTTTTTTTATTTCTGGTCGTCAACAAACTTTTACTTTTTTGTGACAAAGAGTACTAACGATGTGTTGTTTGTTACAGCTATGGGTGGTGCTGGCATTTGCCGCATCGCTGGCCGTGCCTATCCAGGAGACGGCCCAGAACACAGAGTTATCTCGTGATAAGCGCTCCCCTGGCGGTTGGCATTCCTCACCACCGGAGGGAGTGTGGAAGAAGAAACTCGTCTGGAAGGAAGACTGGAAACAAATCTGGAAAACAGAAAAGAAACTGGCCTGGAAAACTGAATGGAAAAAAGAAAAAGTACCTGCATGGAAAACAGAGAAAATACAACAGTGGAAAGAAGAAAAAGTACCTGACTGGAAAGTAGTCCAGAAACCTATCTGGAAGGAAGTGCAGGTACCCATCTGGAAAGAAGTTCAAGTTCCAGACTGGAAAAAAGTATGGAAACCAGTTTGGAAGGAAATCCAAGTCCCCCACACCAAAGAAGTACAGGTACCTGAATGGAAACAAAATTACGTTCCCGCATGGGTGAAAGAAGGCGTTCCCGGAGAGAAATATCTAGGTAAGGACGACCACGGTTGGGAGTACACTAGCCACGACCTATGGAGGAAGAAGATGATCTGGAAGCCTGTATGGAAAAAGGTCTGGAAAACTGAGCACAAACAAGAATGGGTAACCGAGAAGAAGTTGGAATGGAAAGAAGAGTGGAAACAGATCTGGAGAACAGAGAAGAAACAAGCGTGGGTGACAGAGAAGAAGCAAGAGTGGGTTGAAGAGAAAGTTCAAATCTGGAAAACAATCAAAAAGGAAATTTGGGTGCCAGTTCAGAAGAAAATCTGGGTAGAGAAATGGAAACAAGTTCAGGTACCTATTTGGAAGTCCATCGAAGTACCAGCATGGAAGAAGGTCTGGAAGCCAGTATGGCAAAAGGTGTGGGTACCGATCCACCATGAGCACCACGAACACCACGGCTGGGACTAAGATTAGGTAAACACCTTCCCTGTAAATATCATTTAGTCATTTGTTAATTATTTGTTACCGTCATATACCAATTTTTGTAAATATTTTTTTATATAAGTATTTGGCGTACGCGAAGGCGAATCCCTTTCCAAAAGCGAGTGTTCAAATTTTAACGTACCTAATTATAATGCGACTGCGAAATGTGTTTGGCTTTGCGTGCGCCTTAGGAAGTGATTTTACGTAATAGTTTCATACATTTTAGCGCAGCTCACTTCCGTCTTCGAGACCATTGTTTGTAGTGAAGACAATGTGTTTGTATCCCATGGACGATAAACGATCTACTCTTGTATTCATTAAATTTAAAACTGGAAACGTTTGAGGCTGCATTGAAGATGTTAAATTGAAAGAGAAAACATTTTTAATGTATGATGAGGCTATATTTACTTGTTGTTGTTTATTAAAAAATATTATACATATATAGTGTTATTAAAATACTTTTTTGCTGATAATAATTTATTCAATATTGTTACTTTTATTGTTACAGCAATTAATTAAGTTGTTTTTCATGTTACGTGTCATCATTGAAATGTCCGCCATTGTAGACTAAAGAATGGACGATAATATTATACAAATTAATCAGCAAAAAAGTAACAGTGAAATATCATATAAATGCCTCACAAAAAGTAAAACCAAATACGATAAAAATATTTTTTTTAATATTTCTTGAGACATTTATTTGTTACTTCATAAAATTCAGAGTGGCATCGGCGTGCTGGTTTGATTCCCAAACGGTGTAAAGTACAAGTTTGTTATATATGTTTTGTTTTAAGTTTTAGTAATACACGAGTTATTAATAAAAATAAGACTTTGATTTTACCTAACTACACTAAAACTAAGAGAGCTAAAATTTTATTAAAAGACAGGTTTGATTGGTAATATCGAAAATGTGAATAATTAACAATTCTTTTCGATATGCCTATCGTTCCATATCTCGGGACTATGGAGTCCCGGTCATTCGGCGTGCGTGGTGGAAAAGCCGACACATAAAGGACGTTAGCCATGTGACACCAACCGGAGATTATCGCTGTGCACACCAAAGCACACCATGGGGAGGTAGGTACCCAACAGCAATCTTCGGTTAGTGTAGAACTATTAAAAGAATTGGTAACTAATCAGACAGGGTTAAGGAGGTGTTATGTTCGTGAATTGGTTGTCTGGTTCTATAGAGAAACGATGGCATGTGTTTACAGGGCAGGCCCTGTAAACACATGTTAAAAACACGGGCATATGGGCAGGTGGTTACTCGATAAGTAAATAAATGGGCTACCGAAAATTACACTCTGCAACAAAACATTTTGTTTTATCGATACTTACCATGTAACTTATATTTTTACTGATTAGAGACATGTATATTTGATGGTAAAATAGTATTCAATCAAATCAGACACGCACCTATAGGTTTGTAGTTCTGCGGTAATTTACAGGTCTCAAATATACATTTATATGCATGTTATTTATGTAGATACCAACTAGATTCTATTTTGTAACTTTTGTATGAGTATTTATTTTTATTATTGGGTTTGTAAATTAATGTACTCAGTAGTTACTTGACACTCTGAATCCTATGATTCTGACTGCTTGGAACTATTTTTCTTGAATTCGTTATATTATTTAATAATGCCATATAAAAAATATAAGGAAACAATACGTTGACTGTTTACCCTATTCAATAAAATTCAAAATAACTTTATAAATGTAAATATCTATACGTAGTACTATTACTTATTCTGTGTCTTTAATAAAGATTTGTTTTTTTTGGGTAGGTAAGTACCTACTAAATATTTAAAATTTATTAAACTAAAAATAATGTCAAATTCATCAATAAAGTCACAATTTTTAAATGAAATGACTGATCAAAATGTTCTAAGTACAAAATCTTGAGCTTCTTAGGACTTCAGCTACATGGTAACTAGACCTGATAGAATACTATTTACTATGCTACATTTATTTACTACTACATATAATTTAATAGGACATCATATTACATCAAAATCAGTTACAAGTTTTAATGTTATAAAAATCATATCACACAGTGTTATTATTACTAATCAAAGAAAAAGTAAGCAGCTGCATGCAACTGATATATTTCAGGTAGGTATTACAATTCATGAGCCAAAGGAATCAAAATTTCTATCTATTTGGTTTTTAAATAATCAAAGTTAATTATTGATCTCAAAACATTGTATACCTACTATAAAATGCGCTTAAACCAAATATCCTGATTTAAATAATCTTATAACGGCATCAAACCACAATATCTCAGTGCTAATCAATATTACAGCGCCATCTATTAACGGTACAGGTCAACATTATATTATGACACACATTTTCTAAAATGTCTAGACATTAGTTAAGTCTAAATTGTTAGATATTAAATCAGAAATGTTTTGAATTTACTTTCTAAAGAAGAAAACTTGTTGTTTTGTCGATTTATTAAATCTGTACAATTTTTCAACCCGATCCATCCTAATACCAGACTGCTTATTTCATTAATGTTATATAACAATATATATTTCGAAACCTGTGTAGATAACATAACTATGAATTTAAAGATAACACGTGAATCGGATAAGGGGTTCTCACGTAAAAAGAACACAAAGAGACAAAGAGACAGACAGGTAGAGTGATGTTGATGTATAGATATAACTACAGACAAATAGGTCAGTTTGTTTATACCTATAAGTTTGTGGAAATAGGCAACAGAAGCTGACATGGGGACGCTAGGAGTGTTTTTTTAAAACCTTCGTCAAACAGTTTTAATACAAGCTAGTGACTTGAAGCGCGCAAAGCATGCGCACTTTTTGACAAAGGTTCTAAATATTTAACAGCCTCAGTAAACAGTGGAAGAGAATACGACTGTGCAAGAGAGTTCTAGGCATACATGAGACAGAGCTTTGTAACAGAGCGTTGGTTTCTTATCTGCGTGTGGGTGCTTCGTTTGTAAGTATTCATTGCATGTTTATAAAGTCCCCCGCTACATAACATTATTTCCCTAGAGTGAGGGAGTTGTCTTTTTACCCGACTGCGCCAGAAGGAGTATTTTTTTAATGTATGTATATATGAACATTTCTTTGGCAGGTCCTAGCGCCGAAACGGCTTGATGGATTTTAGCTTGAGAGGTATAGTTAAGTTAGATTCGTTTTAGTTGTGGCAGTGACACCTGGTACCTACTTTAAAATAAAAAATAAATCGAATGGCGTAATTTTGGCGCCAATATAATACGTATGTTTAAAAATACTCAAAACCTATTGAGTGGAAGGAGAGGATTTAAGAAAGGATTTTGAAAAGCTGATAACAAATATATATAAGTATTACTTGTATAAGTAATTTGGACTAAAAGATGCTTAAAAAACAGCGTAAATAAAATAATAATAGATATTTTTTTTTTTTAATTTTTAATAATATTATTGAAATTTTTTTTAGGTTGTAAAGGACTTTGCAAATTACTTCTTAGTACCTACTTACTATTACCATATTTATTTCGATACTTTAGTGAATAGGTAGGTACTGACCTAAGTCAAGCGCGATTTGCATATTGATTAGTTCAAGTTCTGTTGAAATGTAGAGTTGTTTGTTCTGTGCTGACTAGTCACCACAAGTAAGTACTGAACAAGTATCGATAAGCAAACGCAAAAGCAAACGAAACAAATCTATATAATCATCGGGCTTAAAATTCTTATTTAAAAAAAAGCTTTTAGGTTTATTGCAAACTTCATTTATGCCAATTGCCATTAGATTTTATCAGGCGTCAACAGTGATTACATTAGTACAACTCAGTAACATACAAGCACAATCAGTGGCGAATCTAGGATTTTAGGTTGATTTGGATTCTCCTCAGCAATCCATCATTTTAATTTGTTCGAGAGGCTTTACGTGCTGATTCGTCTGGCTGATGCCCGACGGTTTTTATTAGGTAAGGTAAACACAAAACACCATAACTACGCCGTGACGCGCACCCCAATTAATTCTCATGCTATCACTGCAGTATTTAGGTATAAATTAAGTATTTATGCAAAGAATTAACAATTTAAGGTGCTATCCGGGCCATAAATAATCAATTAAGTTCTGAGAAAGATCACCTATCTTAGAAACCGGTGTTAACGTCGATGACCTAGCTGATTTCTCAAAAGCGGCCAATGTAAAATGCAGTTTGTAATTTCAACACCTCAGATATCTAACAAACACACACCTTGCATCATTATAGAAATTGATGACCTAACATCTAGATAAATTATTTTAATTATAATAAAACTGTCCTCCTAAAAGATCATGACGGCCAATTACATAAGAGACAAGCCAACTACGCTGGTAATATTATACACACAGAGCTGGCCTCAACTATAGCGAGTCGGGCAAGTCGGGAGGGAGGGGCATTTCACTGGTCTCAATACAAGCCATGTGTGAGTCACATGGGGGAAGGGTGGTGGGTCTCACGAGTCGATCATGCTTTGCCCCTACATCATCGTATATCTACGAAGTACGTAGAGACAGACTTAATCAAAGCCCCCCTTGAGTATGGCCCTTGAAGGGGTCGCAACATGAAGTTTTTGCCTCACCCCGATATAATCGTAGATCCGACGTTGACTGAAGGCGAATAAGGCAGAAGCCAGTGCACCTTTTGTCCCTGGCTTGATGCTGTAAGGTAAGTGAGTGCGCATCAATCGATTCAAACACACTCTCTATACAGTGTAGGTACCTATAAGTATAACGCAAACAAAACTTCTCTCTCTATCAGGCGCGGATCCAGGATCGTGTTCTGGGGGGGGGGAAGGGGCCATTTGACTCAACACTTGCCAAGTGTAAGATGTTCGCGCGACGGAGGAGAGGAGCATGTCAAGCTCGCCAAGATCCCAAGTGTCTTTCGTCGTCGTGTAGCGGGACTGGAGGGGATGTAACTGCCCCGGTTGCCCCCTCCCCCCTTGGATCCGCGCCTGCTCTCTATTCCTTATCACACTAGAGTAAGCTCATTATGCGACGAGATTAGGTACGACCGGATAGATTAGGCGCAGTACTCATGACTTAATATGCTCTCTGAGACAAGTAGGGGTAAGAGACGTTGTATTAAACGATAACGTATCTAGATTACTATTATAGGTACGTATGCAACCTAGATGGATGATCGTTTAAAGGTAAGCGATCACAGTTCCGCATCGTTCGCATCGCATTAGGTTGTTTTTTACACTGCGTCCTCTGTATCGGCAGCGTACGGATTTACCGACATTAGCATTCGGATTGCCGACGCCATTTACAAACGGATTTTCATAGCGAGTCTACGATGTGTTTGCGAGATAATCGGAGAAAAAATGTAAGAATTAGGATTTTTGTTGTGGTGATTTTAAACTGCTTGTGTGTTAAAAGAAAAAGAGGAAGAAAAATCTTAAAATTAGTTGAGCCGCGGACGTACGGACGCGAAGTTTAGCACGTAGCTAGCACGAAATACCAATCAGTGGACGCAGGGTGCGTCCACTGATCGGCTTTCATATTATAATAGTAACCAAGATAAATTATCCGTATGACGTCATCGGCACGCATCGTAAAAAAAGTTGCACTTCTGAGCGACAGCGCCGGCATTGCCGAAGAGCCAATTCGTGCGATGCGTACGATGCGGATCAGTGGACACACATGTATGACTTCCTATACAAACAAAGACTAATATGATACGTATAATGCGATGTGTCAGATGCGTATGATGCTTAGCTTCAAACCTGTACCTGTACACGCTTAACCTTGAACAATGTGTAACTGTAAAGTGTGGTCAAATTTAAAGCTGGATGGTAGGTATATGACTGCCTCTGTGGCGCGGTGGGAGTGTGTCCGACTGCTACGCAAGAGGTCGTGGGTTCGATTCCTACCCAGGATAAAACTTTGTGTGATGAACACGATGGTTTAGTCTGTGTGTTGGATGTAATTTATCTATATTAAGTATGTATTTAGAAATATATGTATTTATTATATTTATTTATTGCTTAGTTTGGAATCCGATGACGTTGTGTGAGTTGTCTCAAGATATTATTATTATATGGCGGTTGGCTGCATGAGCGTACCCAGGGGGTAGGGGGGAGTTTAGGGTACATCCCCCCCCCCCCCCCCCGAAATTCCAAAAAGCAGGTACACAGTACATACCACCCTCGAAATCGAATCCTCGAAATTACGAACATCCACCCCTCCCCGAAAAATGGTCCTGGGTACGCCCGTCGTTGTCTGTATTGCACTTGTCTACTTTCTCCATAGCCCACAGCAATAACGTAGCTTAACATCACTGTTCTCTCAAACTGCTCGTCAACTGAGTTATAAAACCTCTTCAAATATTATTATTGGATGCCAAGATATTATTACTAGCCTGTGGGTACTGTCCTTTTTTTTTTTTTTTTTTTTTTGGCGGTAAAAATTCCTGACGAACACCTCCACCATCCGGGGAAGACGGTGGAGGTAGTGTGGGGTTTGCACCCACTAAAAAACCCGCCGTGTATCTCCCGCCACCTTCGCGAACGGGCCGCCGGAATTTGTTATGCCGTCGGCGGCCCGCCCAGTGGCAATGCCCGGACGCGATGGTGTTGCGTTCCGGGCATTTCACACCTACGCGGCCCCTGGATACACACAGGGTGCCGCACCTCCACGGAAGGCCGCGGGCGGGGCAGATTGCCCCGTACGCCCGCCCGCAGCCCCACCTAAGGCGGCATCAGGCGCAGGTATGCGCGCCGACGCCGCCCGGTTCGCCGGCGACGGAGCGGGTCCGCCAGGGAACTTTCTTCCCTGACGCGCTCCGCCACCTCCTTCTGCGAGATGACGTCCTCGCAGAAGGATGCGACCGCGTTCCACGACCCCTCGCCCCGGACCATGGACAGAACCACGGCCGGCAACGAGAGGTCACTTCCGACCACTGCGGTGAGAACTCGACGTTGCCCCTCCCAAGCTGGACAATGCTGGAGGGTGTGCTGCGCCGAGTCCTCACCGCAGTCGCAGTGGTGGCAGCCAGGACTCGGTTCCCTCCTAGCGACCGTGTGCAGGTACTTCCCGAAGCACCCGTGCCCGGAAAGGACCTGCACCAGTCGGAAGGAAAGGGTCCCGTGCTGCCGCCCCGCCCACTCCTCCAGGACCGGCCGGAGCGCCTCCACGGTTCGAACACCAGCCCGTGGAGCCTCCAGCCGGCCCTGCCACCGGGCCATGATTGCCCGGTGGGCCTCACCGCGCCAAGCGCGTAGCTCCTCGGGCAGGGGCACCGAACCCCCTGCCCGAACAGCCACCGCCCGCCGATGCACTTCGGCGAGCACTTCCGCATCTAAATCCCACGGGGGTGTGCCGGCCAATGCGCACGCCGCCTCTGCAGACACCGTGCGGTATCCGCGTATGGCCCTGACCGCCATGGTCCGCTGAGGTCTCCCTAAGCGGACCCTATTCTGGGCGGTCAGGGACGCCGCCCACACGGGTGCGCCGTACAAAGCCATTGACCGCACCACCCCCGTGTACAACCGTCTACTCGAGGCACTGGGTCCGCCCAGGTTCGGCAACAGCCTCCCCAGTGCGGACGCCGCAGCCTCGAGTTTTGGCGCCAAAATGCGAAAGTGCTCGTCGAAGAGCCACCGCCCGTCTACTACCAGGCCCAGATACTTCATCTGGGCCCGGACCTGTACGAGGACCGAGCCGACGGCTATCGAGGCGCCAGCAGGTGGACCGCGACGGGGCCCATGGAATAATAGGGCCTCCGTCTTGGAAAGGGCCACCCTAAGCCCCAGCGCCTCGATGCGCCCGACCATTCGGGAAATCCCTAGGTTGGCCAGGCGCGCCGCCTCCTCAAAATTCCCACCCCGGGCCGTGATGAGGGTGTCATCCGCATAGCAGATGACCCCTATCCCGGGGGGGAAGCCACACCGCAGGGCCCAGTCGTAGCCAATGTTCCACAAGAGGGGCCCTAAGACAGAGCCCTGTGGAACACCGCATGAGACGTCCCTGCGGATTACCTCACCCTCTCGGTCCTCGTACAGGATCCTCCTGCCTTCAAGGTAGTCTGCCACAAGCTGCCTCAGGTACGCGGGCACTCCATGATACCGGAGCGCCTCGTTGATGCAGCTGAATGGCAGAGACCCGAAGGCGTTGGCGATATCGAGCGATATCGCCAACATTACTCCTCCACCGGCGACGGCCTCCTCCGATGCGGCCCTCAAGCGCAGAATGGCCCCAATGGTCGAGCGCCCAGCACGAAAGCCGTGCTGAGCATCCGACAGATTAGGGCCGACCTCGTTCAAATGCCGGACGATGCGGGTAGCGAGAATCCTCTCCAGCAACTTCCCCGCTTCGTCCAGCAACACGATAGGCCTGTAGGCCGCAATTGAGTCGGGAGGCCGTCCCGGTTTTGGAAGGAGCTCCAGCTTCCCTGCCTTCCAGCAGTCAGGGAACCGTCCGGACGCCAGGCACACGTCGAACAGTCCCCTGAGGCGGTCCCCGATATGGTCGAGGGTCAGGGCCAAAACCCGGGCGGGAATCCCATCCGGCCCGGGGGCGGTGTTCTTCGAACGCATTCGAAGAACAGCCGCGCCCACCTCCGCTTCGGTGACAGGCGGCACAGTTGTGTCGGCCTCCCGGTCATCGGTCTCATTCTCGGAGACCATCGCCGGGGGCGAGTGCTCTGCCTGCAGCGGGAATAGACCCTCGACCACTTCCGCAAGGAAGCTGGGCTGGAGAGTCTCGGTAAGGGGGGGCCCGCCGAGCGGAGCTTGTTCAGCGCCGCTCGATATGGGCGACCCCAGGGGTCACTGTCGAGACCCTCCAGCATCTCCTCTCTCGCCCTCTCCTTGGCGCGACAGATAGCCAGCTTAAAGGCGTCCCTCGCTTGGCGATACGCCTCATAAAGCTGGCTCTCCTCTTGGACATCGCGGTGACGAGTCCGGCTGCGGGTATAGGACCTCCGCGCACTGATGCAAGCGGCGCGGAGGGAGGCAAGCTCCTGGGACCACCAATACACCCCCTTCCTCGGGGTGCGACGTCGTGAGCGGGGCATGGCCGCATCGCAGATCTGCGTAAACGCATCGCGAATGCGGCCAGCCATGACGTCCACCTCCTCGGTCGGAGGCGGAGACGACCACGATGCAATGATGGCTGCCTCTTCCAGCAGGTCCCTGTCCAACGCACCCACAGCCCACCGCGAGGCGTTCTGCGCGCCGTGTGACCCCTACCTGGGTTCTGGATCCTGGAAGACCGGGAGAGCTCCAATCGGATGTAACGGTGATCCGAGAGCGTCTCAACCTCATCCAGGACGACCCAGTTCCTTACTCGCGCTTCGACGACAGGGGTAGCGAACGAAAGGTCCACTATCGACCCCCCCTGCCGCCGCACGCACGTGTTGGTGGCGCCTCTGTTTAGGAGACAGAGACCCACCGACGCCGCCCACTCCTCAACCGCCGAACCGCGGACGTCCGTGCTGGGTGACCCCCACGCCGTAGATTTGGCATTGAAGTCCCCCAACACTAGCACGTGGCGAGGTGCTAAGCGCCGTATCGAGGTCTCCAGGTTGGTAAGGAAGACCTCGAAATCGGCAAAACTCCGGTTTGGGGAGAAGTACACTCCGTAGAGTGTGACTCCCCCCCAGTCGGCAGCAACATATCCCGAGCCCTTGTCTCTGATCGACAAGGGCAGGGAATGAAGCGCAGCGGAGCTGACGATTGCCACGGAGCCGTCCCGGTCACCCGCCCAATTCGGGCGGGGAGGAACAAAGAAGGGCTCCGCGGCTACGGCGACACCTATCGACCACTCCGCGATGGCCTGCAGGAGAAGGTCCTGGGCAGCGGCGGAGTGGTTGAGGTTCGTCTGGAGGATGATGGAGGAGTTACCGCTGTCCATTTAGGAGTGCGGCACAACATCCATCACGTCCACCTCAGTCGGCGGCTGAGCTCCGGGGGCAGCCAGGGTCGATTGGCTGCCTCCCGGGAGTGGCTTGGAAGCCTTGGGGGGCTTACATCCCTGCCGCCCCACCATATGATTGGCGGGCAAATTGCCCGCCGCACACATGGGGCAGTGGGGGGCGGCAGAGCATTCCGCCGCCCTATGTCCCTGTTGACCGCAGCGGTAACAAACTGTGCTGCAGTCGAAGGTGCTGGTGCACCTGGGCCTTAAGTGCCCCGTGGCCATACATTTCCCAGCAAACATTTTTGTCATATAATCAAACATTTATATGACTCTGAGTCATAAGAAAGTTATATTACAGTATTTTTTTTGACTCTTCGATGTGTACTGGTGCATTATGTGTCCAAATAGTCATATACATTTTTTGTCGTATAATAATGTCTTATAGACGTTCTTTCGACATTTTTTTATGACTGTCTTATAATAGCGTCTACGACGACGTCTATACAATCTACTTCTACAACTTTTTGTCGTGTAAACGTTTTCGTATTATAAACGACAAAATATGTGTCAATTTTGTCGTTTAATTACCTTTTAAACATCTGTTAAACGGCTAATAACTGTTTACACGTCGTATTTGTAACCATTATATAAAAGTCGATTAAGTATTACGATTGCAACCTTTATACATCCTAAAGTAACACAAAATGATAATGCAACCCTTATTTAATTAATAGTCATGTTAAAGGTTTTTAATAACCTTGTATACAGCTTCCACCATTTTGAAATCAACTTGAAATCAACTTTACCCAATTGTTTACTCTTAATAACATGGATCTAAAAAAGTGGAAAAGTATTAAAAGAAGTGGTGCATTTAAAAGGAAAGTTAAAAACAACTATTATTCTCTTCAAACACGTACTTTAATACAAAGTAATAGAGCTCAAGCTGAGAGTAAGGAAAATGATAAGGGTTCCGTATCACATTTAAATGCAAATCTAACCAATCAATATAACCAAAATAATACGAGTATACCCTGCAGTTCATTTGCCGAAGTTCAGGACTCTTGTTCATTTTCTGAAGTTAAAGACAGTTATTCGTCGTCCGAAAATGAAGATAATGTTGATAAAGAAGACACTTCAACCGAAAATGATGACTTCAGAGACCATTATAAAAAGTGGGCTATTGATTTTAATATTTCACAAGTTGCATTAAAGCAATTAAATGTAATTCTGAACAAAAGAATGCCCTGCATAGTCCCTTTAGATCCAAGGACGCTTTTAAAAAGTAAAAAATTATTTATTTAGCTGTTTCCAAAATTCTGACACTTTATTTAATGATTCAACTTAAAATTGGTATGAATAACTAACTAATTACAATATTCGCATTCGTCTTCTGGAAAATGGTCATAGATAGCAAAATATTTGCAGTGGGGGCACCAGAATAAACCGTAACGTAATAAATTATTTATATTTTTGTCTGTTAAAACAAAATGTAACGGTTTATTTCCACGAGTTATCTGGATACCACATCCATAACAACGAGATGAAAAGATAAAATGAGTAAGTGACCACGGCCATTTTAAATGTGCGTGTATCATTTCAATGATGTCCGTCTTTGACAAAAACTTATCAATATCCACATAATTGTAGATCATTGTGGGGTTTACCTAAAACAAAAGTATTATTAAGATTTAACTAAGTTACGTGCATATCATCCTTCTGTTCTTAAAATATAAATTCTGTGAACTAATTTAGTTAGGCGTTTTGTTATTTTATTATTGATCTCTAAATCAACTGTCATGGCGAAGCCATTTACAATGAACAGGCAGTTTATAGGTCGGGAAGTTATATAGTTGTCATATAACGCAGTCACATAATAAAATATTTAAAAAAATATATGAAAACATTAATATTATAGAAGCGCATAAAAAAATTGCTACAAACTTACCACACATTAATCAGTAAACTTGATTGCGCAATGGTTTACAACTGATGAAATGGTTTTATCAGACCAAAAAACGAAGAAAAAAATGCAATATTAACTCTGTCAAAAACACTGCCAAATTAAGTTAACGTGATATTTATAATCTGTTATAAATAATATTCAAGTTGCATCATCTTTAAATGACAATAACACAACAATTACATTATTTAAAAGTCATATTGTGCGCCACTACTCGACATGAAGTCGGATACATGTCGCGACAGCTATCATTACATGACATGTATCCATATCGCCGACGCGTATATGACGACTTTGCGACTAAGTAGGTATTTATAAGACTTTTATACGAAACTATTAGCGGATTAAGTTGAATAAAATGGGCCCTAATGCCGTCGGGTAAACGTCCTTATGACATTTATACGATTATAGTAAATAACAAAGTGTCGTGACCAAAACGTCTACTCAACGTTGTAAATGTTTGTTGGGTTGTAGCACCTGTCAGGCCTCTCCTCCAGGACGGTGATCCTCGCGGAGGAGAAGCCCACAAGGAGCCGCCTGCTTCGGCCAGGGATTTGGCCGATGCCACGGGGCAGCGCACCCAAGCTGCACCCACTCCACCGGGACCGGGGCGGATGGCGCCGACTTTCATGGATCCGGAGGCACATTGAGTTTTAGTTTCAATGGCCTCTCGGATGTCTTCGGCCGTGATTGAATCATCCAGGCCCGAGACGCGCAACTCGGCGCACTTCGTGGGCCTGGCAATCTTCACGCCCTCCTTCCCCGCTGTAAGCCGCTGCAGCGTCTCCGCGACGAGGTCCGCCACTTTCGTACCGTCCTGACCGGGACACTCTAGAATCCTAGCCCCGGAAACTGTGTATACTGTGGGTACTGTCCTACTGCAGGGTAAAGTCCTCCCTATTCCCTCTCCACTTTTCTCTGCCAATATGAGGTCAATCTTTGTCCAAGGAGTCTAACTCTCTTCACCTGCAAATCTATACTAATATTATAAAGCGGCAGAGTTTGTTTGTTTGTTTAAACGCGCTAATCTCAGGAACTACTAGTCCGATTTAAAAAATATTTTTTTGTTAGATAGCCCATTTATCGAGGAAGGTTATAGGCTATATAACATCGCGCTACGACTAATAGGAGCGGAGCAGCGACGAGAAATGTTGCAAAAACGGGGAAAATTTACGCATACGAAGTTGCGCGGGACAGCTAGTAGATCTATAAAGTTGTAGCTTGTCATTTTGTGGGGTCTATTTAACAATTTATTATACGGGAATTAACGCGCATTATTTATCTTAAAATTGCTTGATGTTTCGACCAAGGGGCTTACACAAGGTACATTCGTTCCGTGGCGAATTCGATAACGCCGTACTAATCATTCGAAAAAAATAAAAAAATGTCTATGGTCACCGCAAACGTCAAATTCTATACTTTAATTCTTTTCCATACACGATATCGCTATTCGAATGTTATGTTATTTGTCTAGTCCCCCAGGTTGCACTGGCTGTGGTTACAAGCGGACTTGTTTGTGCGGTCCAATTGGTGGTGCGTTTGGCTCAAAAGTAATCACACGTGTTCGGCCACACCCATTTAAAAATAAACCTCAAAAAATATCAAAAGGCAATAAACTACAATATTGAAAAGGTCTTCGTTGCCAAATCTTTTGTCGGGTCTGTCTTTGTGGACTTGTGTCAGACCAATATGCAGTTAAGATAATGTCACGAGAATCATTTTTATAAATACTGTTATTAGCACATAAACATAATATGTTATGGTTTTGGCATACATGTCATCGGCCGGTGAGATGTGAAAGTGATACTAAGATTTAGTAAAGACATTATTATGTTTTACTTTTTAAAAGGTTGTAATTATAATTTTTGTTTTTTTATTTAATTTTTGTAATTTTTTATGCAAATTTTATTGATTTCAAGTCCCGCCTGAGACGTTTTTTTCTTCCATACATTAAAATTTATGTGATTGATTTAAATTACGAGAGTATTGGCTCTTAATTATAATCCTAACGTATTTTATTTCTATTTGTTTTGTTCTACTTTGAAAATAGAATGAAAAACAAAGTCAAAACATTCGTTATTTCCATTAAGTTCCTTTAGATTTTTCTGAGAAAGTATCTTACCTCTGCGCGTTCTACTTAAATTGTAAAAATAAATATTCCCGAAGATTGCTTGTTTTTTCTCTTTTTTTCTTTTTTTTTTAAAGATAGCAATAACAACCCTGTTAACACCTCCAGCTAAGCTCAATGGCTTGTGTTTGGAGTGGGTTCACGTCGGTAGTATAATGGGTAGGATTCGAACCCGCGACCTCACGATTGCGAGACCGATGCCTTAGCCATTAGGCTACCGCCGCTTTTTTAGTAGCTAAATAGCAGTAAATCACCATTTGATTAACTATTTAAAAATTATTAAAGGTCATCTCGTGTTCTAAACATTGAAGTAGAGACCAGGAAGGCGCCATAACCTCAAAAAAATTAATTAATAATTAATTAAATTACCACTCTCTAGAAAGAGACAATATGACTGCCTCTGTGGCGCGGTGGGAGTGTATCCGACTGCTACGCAAGAGGTCGTGGGTTCGATTCCCACCCAGTATAAAACTTTGTGTGATGAGCACGATGGTTTATAATATGTATGTATGGATGGACTATAATATGTATGTATTTAGAAATATAAGTATGTTTATCAGTTGTCTCGTTTCCATAGTACAAGCTCTGCTTAGTTTGGGATCAGATAGCGCTGTGTGATTTGCTAGTTTATAATTATTATAATGCTTCTTTTTGTTTTAGAACAATATCTGACAAAGGCCGCACGAGTTTTTTCTCTCTTTCACGCTTTGCGATCAATATTTACTTTTTAATTGAAAGGGATAGCGCAGTCCTGGTCTCTATACGTCAATGGTTCTAAATTAGACCATAGATCATTATTACAAGCTTTTTGTTATCTCTGGTCCAGGGATTAAGTAGATATAGTATTATTTTTTATTCAAATGTGTTGATTTAATAATATCTTGGGACAACTCACACACCGTCATCTGATCCCAAACTAAGCAGAGCTTGTACTATAGGTGCCAGAAAGTTTTATCCTGGTTGAGCCCACGACCTACGGCTTAACAGTCAGGGTCACTAACCTCTAGACCAATAGGCCAGTCAATTTAATGGGCGTAAACAGAGGATTTGGAGGTTAAAATTTCCTCTCTCCCCCTGAAATTGCAAAAAGGTTGGTGTTTAGTATGTTCAATCGAAATTATAACACCTTACCCAAGCCCCTCTACCCAGAAAAAATATCCTGGGTACCAGTGACGAAGGGCACTTAGTACACCATTACTTTCGGTTTCCCTTTGGATTGTAGTTACTTAGTATCATGGGTGCAAAGACTGCCTCGGTGGCGCGGTGGGAGTGTGTCCGACTGCTACGCAAGAGGTTGTGGGTTCGATTCCCACACGGAACACAACTTTGTGTGATCCACAAATTGTTGTTCCGAGGGTGTACTTTGTGTGTATGACTTGTATGTTTGTAAAGTCCCCCGTGATACAGGGTTTGTACCTTACTGCAGGAGTCGTTTATTTTAAATTTAAAAAAAAAATCATGTCCAGCAAGCCTCTTGTTTCTATTACCTCTGAAAAATTGTAACCTTTTACCTCTGCTGGGTACACTTGATGTTAATGCCGGGATGTAGGGGACTGTAACTACCCAAAGGTAGTAGAAGAGAGAATTGGGTATTTGACTTTTCAAAATAAGATATTTTAAAATAACCAGGTAAAAATATGTCATAAAGTGTTCTAAAAAATATGTTAATTTATTTATTTAATGTGTTACTTAATTTATAATCATAAAGAGAAACACTGAAATTAATAATTTGACCATAGAAAACGTGACGTCATAAGCTAGCATTCCATACAAATTTGTACAGAGCGGCTCGTTTTTGACATTTCTTAAAAAGAGGCTGATTTGACTTCATTCAAATACCCTATTGGTTTTATTATCATGAGTTAATTCAAGGTTCTGAAGATGAAGCAAAAAGACAGCCACTGGAACTCCTTCATGACAGGTGCTAATATAGTCTAATTTGATCTAGTTTAATTTGTCTGATGAGTAGGCTGGTCCTTGGTGATATTCAGGGGCTGATAAATCTTGGGACAATTCACACAACGTTATCTGATCCCAAATTAAGCAGTGCTTTTACTATGGTAACCAGACAACTGATAAACATACTTATATATTTCTAAATACATACATAATATAGATAAATTACACCCAGACACAATATAAACCGTCGTGCTCATCACACAAAGTTTCATCCTGGGTGGGGATCGAACCCAAGACCTCAGCTTAGCAGTCAGTGTCACTAACCACTAGACCAAAATGATGGAGCTTCCAAAAAATATTGGAGAGATTTGTTTTTTGCTGACCGTGCATAAAAAATTTTGAATATTACCTAGTATGCCAGAATATAATCGTTGTGGCGCAAATAACAAACATCAATCCAAGCATCCAACCTTAATTGTCAAAATAACAGTTATTTTACTAAATGCATTTAAAAGAATATATGGTACTTATAACAAAAACACAGTTTTCATTTTATTTATTGTCTGTCTGTTTGTTCCGGCTCATCTTCAAAACGGCTGGACAGATTTTGACAGGACATTCACTAGCTTAGGCTACTTTTAGCATTACGTTACCATCTATAAGTTGCGAGCAGTACTGCAACTTCACGCGGAATAAGTCGCACAGCTAGTTTATAAAATTAGTACTTAAAGATTAGCATAATATTGTTTTTTTTTTTTTATCTCCCGCTAGTGGAACGTGAGCCTAAATCAATAATAAATGAAATAGACCGACGGAGACTCGTTGTAGTTTATCTTTACTAATACTAAATATTATAAAGAGGAAAGATTTGATTGTTTGTTTGTATTGAATAGGCTCCGAAACTACTGGACGGATTTAAAAAATTCTTTCATAGTTGTGAAGCTACACTAGCCCCGGGTGACATAAAATAAATAAAATAAAATTTATTTACCATAGAATATAATTCCCGACCCCCCCCCCCCACACTAGGCTAAGCCTGTCCTGCAGGGAGCTTAGATGACCAGTATTAATCATAATATTATATTGTACATTGCGGTAATAAACAGAACATACTGTGTACTATTAACAAGAGTTATTAAGGTTTACAATGATTTAATAATATAATAAAAAAATAACAACAATATATCAGAAAATTAACAAATTTCAATAAGATTTATTTAAACTAGTGATTGAATACCTATACCATTCTCTTTAATAGGTTTTCGGTCTCGTCATAAGTCCAGTTCAGTAGTTCCATATTTAGCTTAGCTTTAGCATCACGGAAATAGGCTATTTTTTATTCCTGTATTCCCACGGCAACGGGAACTACGCGGGTGAAACCGCGAGGCGTCCGCTAGTATGTATATAAAAACAACAGTACTTTAAACGTTCACTACGATTATAAGTAAATAATGACAATTTTGACGTTAAGGTCACGTATGGTGTGGATAGCACGGATCAGGTTTATCCAGGTAGGCTGGTGTCATCGGCATATACCTTTAACCTTGTTCCTAACCCCAGCGGGTTTTGCGTAGGACGGAACATCAGAAACAAAAAACCTAGCTTGATAATTAATTACATTTTATGTTATATTTTTCCACATGACACATATTAACGATCATATTAATAAAGCTCAAAAAAAGAGGTCCTGTTACTTCAATTTCGAAATTTTTCCTTTAAAATTGAGGACGAACGTTGGTAAAGGATATTTTGGCTCGGAACTAAGTAACAAATAGATAATTTCATAGTTGTGAAGCTACACTAACCCCGGGTGACATAGGCTATTTTTATCCCTGTATTCCCACGGGAACGGGAACTACGCGGGTGAAACCACGAGGCGTCCGCTAGTAATATATAATTATATCTAGAATCAAGATATATCCTAACAAATAAGTATTTCACACGATCTGTTGGTCAAAGGTGAAGCCAACAGCGACGTATAGCTGACAGGTTTCCATAGGAAAACCTGTTTTTACACAACACCTCACTTCCTATTAAATCCAGGAAGATATTATGGTGTATTCTTCACTAAGTGAAAGTTCCATCAATATCTGTTATTAGTTTCAAAAGGCTTTATTTTGTTGGCAACATTTTAATTAGGTATTTCCGACACACCTAACAATCTGACCAATTATGTTGTGACTGAATACATAAAGGACAACATGCAAACTAGCTCGAATAATTAGAGTATTTTTAATTACTTACTTAATTAATACAATAATTGCATTTGTATAAAAAAGAATTTTGACTGGGGGCCCAACTTGAGGTGAAAGAACTTGTGGCTTTAAAACCCTATTATCTAACTAGACTCGGTTCATGACTCTATAGAGTCTTAAACCGTGACCGCCTTATTACAAAGAGAAGACTAAATCAAGGTTTAGGCCAAGACTTTCAAGTCCAGGATTTAGTACTGTACTATTGGTCTTATTACAAAGCATAGATAATCCGTGGACCAGCTGATACCAAAGGATCTTGCAATCAGCCACAGATTATAATCAATTTAGTTCATTCATTTTTCTTATCATTCAAAAATAACGTTCCGTTTCAAGCCAATATAATTTGAAAGTATAGTTGTCATTGAGAAAAAAATATTTAGACGTTCTATTAGCTAAATTATTCGCCAGGACGACGTAATTTTCAAAATATAAACCTGACATAAAAGTCCTCGGCCTGCAATTTACGAATAATAAAATAGATTCTGTCAGGATCGGAACGTTACATATATAGCTGTCAGTAGTACTAAAAATGTAAACAAATGATGATAACCTAAATTTTATTAACTCACGACATTATTATGGATGTTATAAGTTTAATCTGAGTAATTATAGCGCCCAAACACTTATAGGAGTTGGATGCGAGTTTTTATTACAAAGCTAGTTTCATTGGAACAGTTCTTAGCATGGTTGGATGAAAATTCGTTCAATAGTTTAAGGATACTTACTCAATAAGATAATGCATTTTTAATATACTTACTGTTTTCTTTGTTGCACTCGTTGTTCTGAATGTATTGGGGGAAAGTATGCCTAGATTCAATATAGGTACTGAAGCTTCGGCTGAAGCACAACAAACAATTGAAACAAATTTTATGAATATATTTATTATTTAGTATCAGTGAGCTTGCTATGAAATGAAATTCTCAAATAACTACATAGAATCATTATTTATTAGATACCATTTATTCTTCCTAAGAACAGAGTACATTTTCATGAGAATCATAAATATTATTATCTAAACTGTTAGGTAGCACTTATTAGTTATTCCATTTGACAACAAAATGGATGTTAACAATTTCAATAATCTGTAACCAATCTGTACTCCCTGTTCAAACTATGTTTGAAATGGAATATTGAGTTTATATCCCTATTTCTTTATACATAACTAGCTTTCCCGCACATTTTAGTCTGCATAAATTTTCCCTGTTTTTGCAAAATTTCTCATTGCTACTCCGTTCCTATTGGTTGTAGAGTGATATTATATAGACTTCCTCGACAAATGGGCTATCCAACAGTAAAAAGTTCAAAAGAATTAGTCGTTCATGAGATTACCGCGTTCAAACAAACTCTTCAGCTTTATGATATTAGTTTAGTTATTTATTTTACAATAAATTTTAAATTGTATGCATTTTTTGTTTATTATATAAACAGTGATCAATAATATATTTATATAATAAAATTGATAATTCTATATTTAGATCCACCTTATAGTTCACTAGTAAGTTTTAGGTACATTATACATAGAATCATTATTTATTAGATACCATTTATTCTCCCTAAGAACATAGTTCATCTATCAGAGAATCTTAAATATAATTATCTAAACTGTTAAGTAGTGCATAATAGTTATTACATCACAATTTCAATAACCTGTAACTAATCTGTACTCTCTGTTTAGTGTTTACTATGTTTAAAGGAACATTGTAGCAATGTATAACTAGCTGAGCTCTTATAAACATAATATTCAGTTCTTGGTACCTACCTATAACCTAAGTTTACATCTGTTTCTAGTGATAGGTATACCCATGGTTACACTTTACCAACTAAATTTTAAATTGATCAATGTTTATTTAGTTCCACTATAATATGTATAGTTCAGTAGTAAGTTTTAGGTAAGAAATTTTGTCATAATGATGTTTCTATTACTTTGTTTTGTGCATTTTGAGTAAATTCAACATTGGTTTTTGCCGCACTACTCCAGACCACCTATCAGACATTTCAAATGTGATTTTCCAACTTCAATATAAATAATGTGACATATTATAAGTGGAATGCATCAGATTGTTTTACATAGAGCACTAGTTAATGATACTATTGTCGAACAAAAATAATCTGTGTTGATCTTCAACTTTCCACACTGCGTAGGTACACTTCACGTCGAGTCTGGTTGACCCAAACATTGCACAGACCACTTTAATTTTAGGACATCTCTGAGTTCTGTATATTAAATCTTCTCTCTCAATTCCAAGCTGTGATAAATGTTTTGAAAAACAATAATAAGCATGTATTATTAAATCTTTGGTCACACATCGCATTTCACTCGATTTTTGCGTTTATTTTGTTGCCACACCATATTTAGTTAGTTAATAATTTAAAGTCACTAAACACGCATTATTCGTCATTAATAATTGAAACTAAAATACGCAAAATTGTAAATAAAATAACCTTAAAATGTCAAAATTTTTGACATTTTAAGGTTATTACCATAGTTAAACTAGGGTGATCGAAAGACTAATATATAGACCAAAGAAGATCATCGATTAAGCGATGAACCTCGTTTTGTAATAAAGATTTTCGTAGATCCATGGTTTAAACTAGGATTTTCGTCAAACCAGGTTTAGTCCAGCTTTTGGAATAAGGCGGTATAGGTTTAACCTTTTAAGAGCCTTTAAACTCGAGATTCATTTTAACACTGAGTCAATTTGAAAGGACTCGCATTTTTAAGCGACTCATTTCTAATGAGAAGGTTCGAACCCTTTTAAAACGACTCAAGCCGTAAGGCGTGAGAGTTGCGAGTCGTGATGAGCGATCTTTCCGGCATTTAAATGTTTATTTAAATTAATATTTATATTATATTAGCAACTAATTTTAGGCTAATTTAATTTTAGGTTAATGAATTAGGTACCTATATTGGCTTGGGTAAAGAATTGATATACATATTTTGATCGAAAGTAATCGAAATGCACATTGAATGAAAGTTACTTTCTGTATCTTATAAATTATTATAAAATTGTGAAAAGCTGCGTGTACATTGAAGATATATAAAAAAAAACTACTATATATATATAAAAAACGTTCGTGGTTGACGCAAAAATTACTGAACAGATTGTATAATGCAAAAAGAAAAGATAGAAAAAATTGAAGTCTAGACCCAGGAATCGAACCCGAGACGTAGCCAAACCGGGGCCAGAAGCGAACCACCTATTTGGACTATGTTACTAGACTTCAAATTTTTCTATCCCTTAGTGCTCGCGAGTTGGGCCCTCGCATTATTCTGTCTTTCAAAAATGCAATTATTGTATTTGTAAAGTAATTGGCAAGAAATGCCTATAAAAATTACTTCAGATTTTATAACATCCGCGTCGCGTCTCATTTCTCATTTTTACTCCATGATGAGAACTGGATCATCACTTAGCTATAATTGTAACTTATTCATTAAGATCATTCCAATGAAAGCAAAAAGCAATGAGTGAGGTGATGCTGTAGTATCAAGTCAGGTGACACAGACGAAGCTAAGGGACCAAGTACAAGCACTGTTGCTCGAATACGGAGAGATAATAATAATAGTAATAATAATAATGTCAATGTGGGATCAGATAGCGTTGTGTGACAACTCACACAACGCTATCTGATCCCAAACTAAGCAGAGCTTGTACTATGGAAATCAGACAACTAATAAACATACTTATATTTTAATAGAGATAGACCTATTTATGAGACCTAAATTACCTAGACTAAATTATAGCAAGCGACTAAATGATTTTTAGCATTATTAGTTATATTTCGGGACTTAATCGCGTGAATTATTTAAAGGTACGAACCTTTTATTTACCCGACGTTTCGATCGAATTGCACCGATCGTGGTCACGGGTCGACTGATGGCAGCTTAGCGATGTCTCCCGTCTCTTGATAATTTTGATAATTTGAAAATTATCAAAATTATCAAGACCAGGCGAGGGTAGTTGAAAAACCCCGCGCCTCACGGAGACATCGCTAAGCTGCCATCAGTCGACCCGTGACCACGATCGGTGCAATTCGATCGAAACGTCGGGTAAATAAAAGGTTCGTACCTTTAAATAATTCACGCGATTAAGTCCCGAAATATAACTAATATGTATAAAAATCGCGAAAGTTTAAAAACAATAATTTTTAGCATTGTTTTCTGCAAAAACTGAACGAAGGTACATCCGATCAATTTTAAAACAATTTTAATTCAAAGTATTCGTTATGCGGTACGTTTATGATTTTTTCTATATTTTTTGGTCACACGGCTCAAAAGATAAGGGGGATGGGGCGCACAATTCATGCAACTTTCGGAGCGATTATTTCCAAAAAAGTTTAAATGTTTTTTTAAGACCTGTCGTATGATGTACCTCACGTTGATGTATGCTTAGTTTTTACCAAATTTATTCAATATTAATGGGGTAGTTTTTTAGTAAAATGCCTGTGACATACGGACGGACGGATAGACAGACGGACTTGACGAAACTATAAGGGTTCCGTTTTTGCCATTTTGGCTACGGAACCCTAAAAATGTGTTACATTATGTATTGTGTCAGCAAAGGACCATAAGCAGATATTTTTTATTTTTTATATATATTTTTTTTTTTTTTGTATTTTTTTTTGTACGCCTGATAGCTGTACAATCAGGTACTCCAGGATTATCCATTCATTCCGGGACACCCTGTATGCATATTATAATGTCCACAAAAGTGACGTTTGTACAACAGCTCCATTAAATAATTTGGGGTTTTTAATATTTTTTTCGACTGGCCAGTTGGTCTATTGGTTAGTGACCTTGACTGCTAAGCCGGAGGTCGTGGGTTCGATCCCCACCCAGGATAAAACTTTGTGTGATGAACACGATGGTTTATTCTGTGTCTGGGTGTTATGTATTTATATTAAGTATGTATTTAGAAATATATAAGTATGTTTATCAGTTGTCTGGTTTCCATAGTACAAGCTCTGCTTAGTTTGGAATCAGATGGCGTTGTGTGAGTTGTCCCAAGAATGTCCCATGATATTAAAGAGATATTATTATTATTATATAAACACGATTATTCTCAAAGCCGGCGATATTATAAATGTATTTTTATATACTTAAAGTTAGTTTATTGCTCGGCAATTTCCGAAAGATTTAATAATGTCATTTATACGTTTTATTTTTCCTGAAAATATGTAAAAGAAATCACAATAAGATATGTAACAATAAATAATTCGGGGTTCTTAATATTTTTTTCGACAGGCCCGTTGGTCTAGTGGTTAGTGACCCTGACTGCTAAGCCGGAGGTAGTGGGTTCGATCCCCACACAGGATAAAACTTTGTAAATTTTCATTTTAACAATAATACCTACAAATAATAGTGATTAATAGAAGTATCATTTTAAGAAATAATACCTTAATATAAAAATGACGAGAAGTATCGTCATTTTTAAAGCATTATTATACTTGAATTGATTTAACGTGAACGAAACGTAACGGTGACGGAAGAATGTAGCTCCATATACCTATTTTATTATTTAATATAGCTATTCAGTGCTTCTGCATTATATTATGCCATGAATTTACTGATAATAATACGAGTGGAACTATGGAAAAGTTATTTCCCAAATTTCTTATATAAACAACCAATCTGATCAATCAATCAAACATCATTTTTTCCGTATACGTGTAGTGCAAAACAAAGGATACAAGCATTTGATCAGCTGATATTTATAAACCCAGAAGTACTCGACAGGACGCTACAGACGCTTCCTCACGTAGCTAAGCGACCGGAATGCTCTGACTCTTTATGTCTATGGAGCCCCCGCGATGTCTATTTATACAAATATTTAGTAGTGTTTTGATAAATAAACTTTTATTAACCAAATACAGAAGCAAATTGTGTATTTTGTTAATAATAGTTATTATTAATGAACCTATCAGGTAAAAGTCTTAGTGGAGACTAGCGGACGCCTCGCGGTTTCACCAGCGTAGTTCCCGTTCCCGTGGGAATACAGGGATAAAAATAGCCTATGTCACCCGGGGTTAGTGTAGTTTCACAACGATGAAAGAATTTTTCAAATCAGTCCAGTAGTTTCGGACCCTATTCAATACAAACAAACTATCAAACAAACAATCAAATCTTTCCTCTTTATAATATTAGTATAGATGTGGAAGTGAGTGCCAGTCAGCCTTCAGCCACATCGTCAAGCAATCTTGAACGTTATCCGCTTTGTTCTCAAGCCCGTTTCTTCAAAGGTGAGTGAGGTTTAAAAGTTCACTTTGGAAAAGTACATAAAGCCCAAAATTTACTTTTGAGCCCCACTGCGTCATGTACGCAAACGAATAACATAGAAATTCCCTTTTGGAATCATATATCACACCTTAAAAATTCTGTTCCGGTACTGAAAAGAGTTCTCCGAGGCGCGAGACCATCTATGGCGCAAAACCTTGCTAATTGTGTACGCCACGTCGTCAAGGAAAACTCTTTATCGGCTTGGGAATCATTGTTCACCTTTTGATAAAGGATTCTACATGTACAAAAAGATCGAATCTCCCCAAAATCAATAATCACACTAATTAAAGAGAATTGCCACGCTTATTTTAAACCCATCATTTACCATAAATAACAACCATAAATCTTTTTCCAGTAGGTAGAATCCAAATTAAGGAAGGATGACATCAGTGGTGCGTCTAGGTTGCTCCTTAGTAGCGATGTAGTGGCGCCTTGCTCTTTAGAAACGCTTGCTGGTCTGCAGAGCATGCATCCTGCGCCTCCTGATGACCTCATTTTCCCCGATGCCCCTAGTACTGAGACAGATTGTCTAAGTACTACGGCGAAGGAGCGCCATAACCTCACAAAATTGACCACTCTCTAGAAAGAGACAACGCTACTTTGTGGACGAAACCTACCAAAGGCCGCAAGCTACCGCACGAGTTTTTTATCTCTTTCGCGCTTTGCAGTCAATATTTACTTTTTAATTGAAAGGGATGGCACGGTCTAGGTAATTACGTCATATTTAGTCTATGACAATGACAGCTACTGTTAAAGAGGTTTAATGAAAGAATTAGCCATTTGAAAATAGGTATACTTTCCTTAAAACGGGGTGTGGAAATTGATCACTACAAAAGAAACAAAACAGTATTAGTAAATGTGGACTTTACCATGGTGTATAGTATATTAGTCGCAGCACCTTACCCCCATATCAAGTTAATAAACATTCAAACATTGTAAAATTGGCAATTTGAAAAGAGTGGCCGCGAGTTTTTATTGCCAGGTTCTTTTCTCCGGCTTTACCTATTGTTTGCGAACTTGGCATTACATGTACATGTAGAACCCGACGTATCACAAGACTTGTTTTACATCCTAAGTTAATAAAGAATTTTGAATTATTTTGAAGTATAAAAGTATTTCATAACAGGGTAAATGAAGAGCTTCAAAGTGTGGTTGATTACTGGCACGTAAATAAGAACTGCCTCTTAACTTATTTCCGTCATCACTTGTAACACAATATTTAAGCACACAATAAATATACTCGAGATACTGTATGACTGGGTGACCTTTGGCTTAGCAGTCAGGGTCACTAACCTCTAGGTAGGGCAACAGGTCAGTCATCATTACACCTGCCTACCCATTATGATATGATACTAAGATTCATCGAACTCTACGCGATATACTTACCTACATTCCTACTTATTAGTCTAGCTACACCACAAAATACCGAGAGTCATGCTGATCAACTCGAATAAAAAAATAAATTAAAAAAAAATCAAAAGACCCGCCTGCTTAAAAAAAGATAACCTTAAATCATGCAGTCGGAGGCATTCATGAATCCCAGTGAACTTACTAAAATGCCTCAAATTATCTTGTTTTAATCTTTTTTAAGCAGGAGCGTCAACTGTGCGTGAGCCCCCCCCCCCCCCCCCCCACTCCTTGAAATTGCCAAATGGTAGGTACAGAATATAAATTTGGCCGGTGTTTATACGAAAACCCAAAACCCAGGGCCCGAATGATTTGTGCAGACCCACCGTCTAGAGAGGTACTTTTATTCCACCTTATATACACTTTTTTTTTAAGGTAACTAGCTATTTGGGATTGGGTCCCACATTACTAGCAATCCTGTTAAACCCTTCAGCTAAGCTCAATGGCTTATGTTAGGAGTGAGTTGACGTCCGTAGTGTAGGTAATGGGTAGGATTCGAACCCGCGACCTCACGATTGCGAGTCCGGTGCCTTAGCCATTAGGCTTAAAACGGTAGCCATTAGGCTACCGTTTTTAAAACGTACACACACATTATACGTATAATTCATCCAGAAAAAATATCTAAATGATTGTGAAAATCGCATCAAAATCAGTTTCGTAGGTTTGAAAATCTAAGATTATGTAGGTATTACATAATCATCAAAGTTAAGTTAAAACAAAAAAAACTAATATCTGTTATTATAAAGCTGAAGAGTTTGTTTGTTTGAACGCGGTAATCTCAGGAACTACTTTTCCGAATTGAAAAATCTTTCACTGTTGGATAGCCCATTTATCGAGGAAGGCTATAGGCTAAGTAACATCACGCAACGATCAATAGGAGCGAAGCAGCAATGAGAAATGTTGCAAAAACGGGGAAAAAATATGCATACGAAGTTGCGCGGGACAGCTAGTTATTGTATAATTTCATAAATGTATACTAAATAATATGTACTTATCTTAAAACTTATATGGTTAGATTATCTGTTAGTATAAGTTGGATAAAATAAATAAATAAATATCTAAGCGTTTTTCTCGAAAGTTCCTAAGCCGATTTAAATGGGGTTTTCGCTATTTGATTCCATATTTTTCTGAAAAGGTTTTAGAAAACGTTGTCCTAGCTTATTAAACACAAGAAATATCTATATTTTAGTTTTAGTCTACTAAAACAAGGGAATTGAGTCAGCGAAATTTGAATTTGGTGATGTGCTTGATATTTTTTTTCCATAAGACGGTTCATATTTCTTAAAAGAAGTTATATACTATGTATAGATAATTAACATTTTGTGTCTGTCCGTCACCAAAATCCCAAGTATAATAAACTAAAAGGCACTTATAACACAATGGAAGATCTCCCGATAAACGTCACGACACTAACGTATCATATTTGTGCGAAGCTAAAAACTCTTTTGTTCTCAACAATGATATTAATCTATCATTTACAAGAATTAATATCTAGTAGCTAAATATAAATACTTAGTTGCTTGTTGACCCCAATGACTAAATGTTAATTACCTATCTTAATTACGCTTCAACTGATGACCTTTTATTCGGTGGCTACCTCACCTGCTCAACTTTGATGCCTTAATTTTCCCCGTTTTTGTTACATTTTTTATTGATTTTCATAATTCATCATTAATTTTAAGTTGGTGCCAATTACAACAAAATATACCCAAATTACTATAGGTGTGCCTTTAATATTTGAAGCGATCCCTCAATTTCCGAACTTTGATGACAATGAGACCGATCTGGAAGTATGCCCTTTCACACACAGAAAGCACTTTCAAAGCGGTCCAGCCGTCTGCGAGTAATCAGGTAACAAACATAAAAAAATACTATCGTCGAATTGAGAACTTCCTCCTTTCTGAAGTCGGTTAAAAAATTAATACCAAAATCACACACTTAAGTATTAAATCTTAAATTAAAATACTAACGGAATGATATCACTAGGCATACAACATGTAACAAAAAGGTGTGGTCAAATTTATGGGTAGTTATACTGCACAAAGTAAAGCTAATTTTATCAAAATTGGAGTACCTGCTTTATAAGAGTAACCTACATTTTTCATTCTTTACAAAGAACAGTTATCTATCAATTAAAAATAGCATTGACTTAAAACGTTCATATGCCATAATAATCCAATCGAATTTTGAAGGTATAACACCTACATATTTATGCCACTTGCAATTCGCTACTTATGTAATCAAATCAAATCAAATAATTTATTTGCTAACAATGCAGGTGTACAAAATAAGATCTAAACACAAATTAGTCCCAATACATTGTACCTTATGGCATGCAAAAATTTACATAAATATTATTGCAATCGGATATAGCTATGGTAGGTGCAACAATGGCAACATACTCTGTTGTTTAAGACCCAGGCATAGACATATTTTATTTTCTGACAGATAAGGCTTTGGGTAGTGTTTATTTCACTCAATGCTAGCATACCAGCTAAGTTTGATATAGTTTTGACTGCCTCTGTGGCGCGGTGGGAGTGTATCCGACTGCTACGCAAGAGGTCTTGGGTTCGATCCCCATCCAGGATAAAACTTTGTGTGATGAGCATGATGGTTTATTCTGTGTCTGGGTGTTATTTATCTATAATATCATACATATTATAGATAAATAACACCCAGACACAGAATAATTGGTTTATTTAGAAATATATAAGTATGTTTATCGGTTGTCTGGTTGCCATAGTACAAGCTCTGCTTAGTTTAGGATCAGATAGCTTTGTGTGAGTTGTCCCAAGATAGTATTAGTAGTATTAAGTTGTATAGACGGCCAATTTTCAGATACCAGGTCTAAGTTTTGTAACATATTTTACAAATACTATAAAAAAATATTATTCAGCATTGCACTTCCCGCCGACTATAAATTCCGCCAGACACTTTAAAGTGCCCAAAAATAGGTTATAGCTTATTTTCTAACGCTTGATTTTGATACGGGATGGAACATATTGAAAGGGACAGAACAGAAGCCAGACAAATTGAAAGGGCGAAATATCCCCCAGACACCAAGAACATGTCTGGGATGAGGTGACGCCCATATCATTTGTCTGGCTAAGCAAATAGGTATATGTTCTATTCCGTATCAAAATCAAGCGTTAGAAAATAAGTTAAAGTAGCTATTTTATTTGTATTTAATTGAAAACTACTCAGGAACTACTGGTATTTAATTGAAAAAGATTTTTCAATTCGGACCAGTAGTTCCTGAGATTACCGCGTTCAAACAAAGAAACAAACAAACAAAAAAAACAAACTCTCAGCTTTATACGAGTAGTATTAGTATAGATAATCCCTTAAGTAACATAAATAAGAATCAAGCATCAGAATATAAGCTAAGTATATTATATTACCTTCACGATCAATATAACCGCTGAATGTTTTTGGTGTCTGGGAGAAGGTTTGGCCCATACAAATGACATAAGTTTTGTACTTCCCGTGGGTTTTTCATTTTACAATTTATAACTTTTTTATTGTTACCTACCTCTGAGTGATAATATATAATAATAATAATAATATCTTGGGACAACTCACACAACTCTATCTGATCCCAAACTAAGCAGACCTTGTACTATGGAAACCAGACAACTGATAAACATACTTATTTATTTCTAAATACATACATATTATAGATAAATAACACCCAGATCATTGTGCTCATCACACAAAGTTTTATCCTGGGTGGAGATCGAACCCACGACCTCTTGCGTAGCAGTCGGATACACTCCCACCGCGCCACAGAGGACCACAAGACCACAGTCGGAGAGATAGTGTATTTTATAAAAAAGATAGCGGTGTGTAATGGACACCCGGTTGGAACGTAAATAATTCCTTTTGTTATTATAACTAATGATAAAAAAAAATCTGCAAGACCATTCATGGACGGTTGTTTTGTGTATCGAATTTCTTGCCTTGTATTGAAATTATATTACCCCCAAAACGGGTCCCCTCTCCGTGTAACTCACATTTGGTCGATGTCAGACGAAACCAAATGCATATGAGGATGTTAAATCCGTCACTGTCATTTGCCTGTCGTGTAATAAAATCTGAAATAAATAATATCCTGGATCCGCCCATGCTGCTGAAAGTTTACATTTTCACAATTCATCATCAATGTTTCTAAAGTTGTGACTAAACCATTAAATTACATAAAAATCGATTCTAAATTATGTACATTTGTAATAGTTTTTATTGTTTTGAATATTTTATTTCTGTAAAGTTATACCAAGACAAAAATTTCTTCAAGGACGATAGTTACTCGTATGTTTCATAGAAAAGAAGCAATGAATAATATTTTTTTTTATAAATTTTCATTTTTTTATTACAAAATATTAAATTTAACCATATGACGTACCTAATAATGTTCATTTTTAAAAAACGATGTATGCTTTTTAGGGTTCTGTAGCCAAACTAGCAAAGACGGAACCCTTGTAGTTTCGTCATGTCCGTCAGTCAGTCTGTCTGTCTGTCCGGCCGTATGTCCCAGGCATTACTCAAAGACTACTCGATGAATCTTGATTAAATTTGGTTATTAGGTGTCTTGTAGTAGCCGCTACTTAGTTTGATAGCTAAATAATAATAATAAATATTTTTAGGGGGGGCTCCATACATCATTCGACTGATCTTTCAAAAACATTTCAAGGTTTCGAATAAACTTCTTTGATTGAGTAAATATTTTTGGAAATAATTGCTTTGCAAATTGCATAAATCGTGTCCATCCCCCTTAACTTTTGAACCGTGTAACCAAAAAATATGAAAAAAATAATAAAAAGATAGCGCTTAATAAAAACTTTAAACTAACATGTGAACTAACTTAAACTTTAAACTAACAGGTCGTAAATGTGAACATACGCTCTTTTGCTGATGCAATTATTCAAGGCTGCAGAACCTTACATTGAGCATGGTCCGACATGTTCTAGCCCGGTTTTTTATATTTTAATTTATGTTCGACTACTTAGTGTTAATCGATTTCCTTGGTTCAACATTCGAACGTTTTCAAATCGCCTCGTCACTATTTCTGGTTGTCTTTATTATAATTACTATATTCTCGTATTTAAACAAGCTTATGCCTAGTAACGCTATACTGGATTGATTTTTCACTAATAATTTTAAAGATTTTAAATAACTTACATTATTCAAATGACATTAATTGTACCACCGATACCCATATCTGTGCTACTTCAAAAAGAAGAAAGAAGAAATAAATAATATTTTTTTGATATTTATTTTCATTTTTTTATTACATAATATTAAATTTAACCATAAGACGTACTAATAATGTTCATTTTTACAAAACCATGTATGCTTTTTAGGGTTCCGTAGCCAAAATAGCAAAGAACCCTTATAGTCTCATCATGTCCCTCTGTCGGTCGGTCTGTCTGTCTGTCTACTTCTACTAACTGTCTACTTCAATCGTGGTGATACCCTTCTCAATAACCTACTTTATTTTTTTTATTGGCAAGAAAGGCCTAGGTATATAAAAATGAGTGTAATAAATACTTATCGTATTGGTTATCTACGTTAAGTATTTAAACGACATATTGCAAGCCACTAATGCCTTTACTGCGGTTAATATTACCTACTTCAGATATGCTATTACGTGTTCGAATGTACTCGTATGTTATGTGGTTTCCGTAATACGCACTTTATCTCCTCTCTTGCTACTTAGGACGATGTCCATTTATTTACTATTTTATGCTTAAAACTCGATACTGTATCTACAAAAGTTGCTTAACAAGATTAATATATATTGAAAAATTCTTTAATCATTTTGGAAACAAAATACTACACCTGTTAAAAGTTATTCTACATGTACATTTAATGCCTGTTCACGAGCAATAGGTAAAGCCGGAGAAAAGAACACGGCACTACAAACTCGCGGTCACACTTTTCAAATTGCCAGTATTTACAATTTTTTTTTAAAGATATCTAGCTATGTGGGGTTGAGTACACCACCACATTACTAGCAATCCTGTTAACCCGTCCAGCTAAGCTCAATGACTTGTGTTAGGAGTGGGTTCACGTCGGTAGTATAATGGGTAGGTAACAAAACCGCGACCTCACGATTGACCAATGCCTTAGCCATTAGGCTACAGCCTATTGTTTTTATACTGTATAGGTATTTTAGTATTTTTTAAAACCGTAAAGGTTCTAAAATGTATGATTTTGTCGCATGTCTAAATACATTTTCAAAGACAGAGTGTCTATCTCGTTGTAATCTAAATTTTCGTGATAATGCGTTAGAAGATTTTTGTGTGTTGCCGATATGAATATTTGCGGCGTTCCTTCACTTTTGAAGCTTTTTGTACTGCTTGGCCTTTCTCATTCTATTTCTTGCTAGCTTTCGCCTGCAGCTCCGCCCGCGTGATGTCGGTTATCAATAAATAAATAAAAGCTATTGTATGTCATTCGCCGAGACTCAAACTATCTCTAAATCAAAATTTCATTTAAATCGATTGAGTAGTTTAAGCGTGTAAACGTAACAGACAGACTTCGAATTATTACCTACTTTCACATCTCTAACATGTAATAGCTGTTACCCGCGGCACCGTCCGCGTTGATGACCTTACCCTGTTAAGGGTTGATTTTCACTTTCAATCTGCTGATTGCTAAAACATCTGTGACACAAAGCCAAATACAAATACGATATTTCGCAGATCTAACTTTAAAATTACAGAGTTTCAAAAAAACTTGAAACCAGTTGTTTTTTCAAAATCGTTGAAACACGTGTTTTAGTATTTTAAACCAAAAAGCCAGATATGAAATTTTACAGTTATAACTTTCAAACTGGCAGAGTTTAATATAAACTTGCAACTCCTATTTTGCCCCTTTAAATGTTGATTTTCCAAAAACGCTGTAAGCCATATTTAATTATTATAAAACCATAAAGCGAAATACAACAATTCAGAGATCTAAATACAAAACTGACGGAGTTTCATACTAACTTACAACCGCTGTTTACCCCCTTAGTGGATGAATTTTCAAAAATCCCTTCTAATCGGATGCCTACATAACATACCTAACAAATACGTCTTCGAAATTTCAAGTGTCTACGATTAACGGTTTAGGCTGTGCGTTGATCCATCTGTCCGTCAGTCACGACAAAGAATTTTATAAATATTGACAAGCTGTCGCCCGCGGCTTTGCCCGTGATTTTACCGCCTGAAGGATACATTTATCGCTTTCGATCAAAACGCTAAAACACGTGATTCCTTTTTTACAGCCATAAAATTAAATCCAAAATTCCACAGATCTAACCTCAAAACTGACGGAGTTCTACAAAAAATTCAAACCCCTATTACAGCCTCTTATTAGTTGGTTTTCCAAAACCGCCGAAAAACTAGTTTCTTTCTTTTAATTTTAAAAGCCAACTACAAAATTTTACATATCTAACTTTAAAACTGACGGAGTGTCATACCAACTTTCAACACCTATTTTATAGGGGTTGATTTTTTTTAAAACCCAAAATTTTATTTATTTATTTTAAACTCAGAATTCTGACTTCAAAACTGATGGAGTTCCATACAAATTTGCAGCCACTACTCCACTTCCCATTTATGCGTTGATTTTTCAAAAACGTTAAAAAACATGTGTCTTTATTTAAAACTAAAAAAGCCATAACCTAAATTTGACAGATCTAATTTCCTAATTAAGGGAGTTATACAAAGTTGCAACCAAAGACAAACAAAGTTTCTTGTACCAAAGTTTTTTGACACTTAAGACATATGGCCGTTGTACTACGAGTATGTTGTCGGTGGTGGGGGTTATTAGGGGTTGCTTTTTCAAAAACACTGTCTTTACCAAAACCCTAAGTACGAAATTTTACACATCTAATTTCAAAAAGCTCCCTACAGGACAGGCTCAGCCTAGTGTGGGGAGTTCCGATATTTATTTTAATGCTCTAAGAATTTTATTACAATAAATTTTATATTCTATGTAAAAGTTAATAAGTGTTATATTCTATGGTAAATATTTTTATTTTTATTATTTTATTTTAAAACCGCCGGAGCTTATACAATATTGTGACTGAGTTTTACATAAATATTCATCCCCTATTTAACCCATTAGGTATTGATTGATTTATTAATTAATGAATTTAATTTTGTTTACATTTTATTATTTATATTTAGAAGACTATTGCAAAATTAATAAACTCGTCTAATCCCTCTTAAATGTTCTGTGGTAAGCTACACTCGAAAACGTAGCATCATACCTACTAGTTATAACCTAGGTGGCGTAACGCTGCCTAAGACTACTCACATTCGAGATCTTGGAGTTCACCACGACAGCAAATTAATATTTGACCACCGTATCACCAAGGCATTTAATTCTTTGGGCTTTATAATGAGATTATTATTATCTGTTTCGAAGTTGTATGCGCATGGCCTCTGTGTGTTGCTATTTCTCAATTATTCGTATAAGTTTTTACTCACTACCCCCCTAATAATTAATAACTTTTGTCGTTCGATTACTGAATTAGTAAATTCTCAATTATCTCTGTTTTTACTTAGCAGTTTTTTTTAAGTGTTTAGCTATAAAAGATATTATTAAATTAGAACAATGATTAGTATTTTTTATCAAAATGTACGCGGTCTACGTACAAAAACAAATATATTTTACCGGAACCTCAGTTTAAACAGTTATGATGTTATAATACTCACGGAAACGTGGTTGTGTGATAGTATTAACAGTAGTGAGTTATTTGACGGGCGATATACAGTTTGGAGACGAGATCGTGATTACGCTAGGACGTTACAGACAAAAGGTGGTGGTGTATTAATAGCGGTGAGGAATGACCTGACTGTGGTCGAAAAGCTTGACTGGCGTAGGACATCAGAGGACATGTGGATATCTATCGTTTTACATAGGACCAGACCATCGGTAAGTTATAATATTCACATCTGTAGTATATATCTGTGTAAAGGAAACACGATTAACTCATATTCCACTCAATTACAAGACTTTCAAAATAAGCTCGAACACCTTGTGACCAGCCACCCATCAGACACGTTTATTGTGGCAGGCGACTTTAATTTTGGTAGCGAGGTGGAATGGCGTAGCTCTAACGACACAAATGGTTTGGTTCCTGTGGACTTATCTTCTAGATTATTTATAGATTTTTTTGATAGCCTTAATTTTTGTAACCTTGCACAATATAATCGTGAGCGAAATATTAACAATAGACTACTCGATCTTGTGTTCTCCAATAACTCATTAACAGTTAGGGAGTGTGAGCCACTTGCGGTACCTATCGATGCTCATCACAGACCTTTACATATTACTGCTAGCTTTGTTGAAACGCATAAATTGTTCGAAAAACCGAGTGTAAAGTATTTATTTCAAAGTGGAAACTATCAGGCAATATCCTCCGCACTAGCTCTAGTAGACTGGGTACAGTATTTAAATAATACATCTTTAGACCAAGCTATTGATCGTTTCTATAATAAATTATACGAACTTAGAAATGCAAACATTCCTATTAAAACATTTAAAAAATCCTCGCACTCACTTTGGTACACCAAAGCATTAATAAAAATATTAAAAGAGAAACATAAGTACCACATTAAATTTAAAAAATATGGTCATTTGTCAGACTATCATTCATTCTCGGTTTTACGAAGCAGAGCTAAGCTTGTTGAAAAAGAATGCTTTGACAAATATATGGACAAAATTGAATCATCGATTGCTAGTAATCCTAAAGTGTTTTGGTCATATGTTAAAAGTAAAAATAATAGTAGCTCTTTTCCTAAAGTCATGCATTACTTAAATGCAAGCGCGGACACAGGAGAAGGAATCACTGAGCTATTTGCGTCATATTTTCAAACTACCTACCAAGATACGAATCCTCAAGATTCCACCCCTCAAACATATATTGAGTCTATTAGTCAGGGCTGCCTAAACAGTGTCGCTGTGTGTCCCAGTAAACTATTAAAACTCCTAAAAGGCTTGGATCCCTCAAAAAGTGGAGGACCAGATATGATCCCACCTATTTTCATTATAAAGTGCGCAGAAAGTCTGGTATTGCCAGTTAGTATTTTATTTAACAGATCCCTGAGGGAAGGTGTTGTTCCCACATTATGGAAATCCGCTTTTATATCTCCTATTTTAAAAAAAGGTGATAAATCCAACGTTGAGAACTACCGCCCTATCTCTAAGTTATGCCTACTAGCTAAAGTTCTTGAGCGCCTGGTGCACACCGCTGTCTATTCTGCTTTAAAATGCTACTTTCCCGAGGAACAACATGGATTTCTTAGACAAAGGTCTACGGTAACTAATTTGGCACTTTCCAATGAGATCATAACCTACGGGATGGAACAAAAGTGTCAAGTAGATGTAATATACACAGATTATAAAAAATGTTTTGATCGTATAAATCACCGAGTACTTTTAAGGAAGCTGTTGGATGCGGGTATACACGGTGACCCGTTCGATGGTTCGCATCCTACATAGACAATCGAACACAGGCAGTAGTATTAGGTGGTTACACCTCCGGGTGGCGCTCAGTTCCGTCAGGTGTTCCGCAAGGCTCCATTCTTGGACCACTTCTGTTCACTATATTTATAACTAGCTGTGCCCGCGACTTCGTTCGCGTGGAAGTTGGGTTTATATTAAGGTAGTTTATGTTACAATTTAACTTCTGTGTAAAACATATTGGAAACATGCTCCACAATGCTCTGTGGCAGGTGGCAGGGCAAGCCAAGCAAATGTCTAGTGCAGCATAATGAAGGGCGACAAAGTTTATGGCGCCAGACGGTTAGAAGACAAATTATAATAGTATTTTACCAAAATGATTTGCATCAGTGATGCATCACATCAATTATTACTACTATCGGTTTCGGGTTAAATGAAGCCCGAAACCGCCCAAGTACTCGCGCGAAATAGGGCTAGTGTGAGATAAGTTTTTAAAAAAATATCCTGTTTTTAAAACATTGCATTCCCACGGTACTGTGATGCGTGTTCAAACAAACAGACAATATTCAAACGTTTCTAAAAGATATACTGAATTAGTATATCTTTTAGAAACGTTTAGTTTAAATACTAAACTTATTTCTTTATAATGTCTACATTGGTGAATTAAAAAATATGTGTGTCAACCTGTCGTAGCCGAGGATAGAACAAAGTGGCGTGCAATTAGAGAGGCCTATGTCCAGCAGTGGACTGCGATAGGCTGATGATGATGATGATGATGAACCTGTCGTTAATTAAGATCATCATAAATTCATATCCCTCTACGTAAGAATTTCAGATTTATTTTTTAAATCAATTTACCTGATTCTGTTTCATTTGTATTTAAACGCCATCTATTTTCAAAACTGGATAAGTTTATTTTAATACTTGATGACTTTAAATTAAATTATACTTAAACTATCATGCATATTAAACGTAGGTAAGCAAGGTATTTAACCTAAAATTATTCACGCGATTAAGACCCGTAATATATATATATATATATATTCATAATAGCTGTGCCCGCGACTTCGTTCGCGTGAAAGTCGGGTTTAAATTAAGGTAGTTTAGGTAACGAAATAACTTCTGTGTAAATATGTTGGAAACAGTCCTGTTGACTAAATACTTACTGAATAAAAATCGATCTGTTCTATTCTTTTAGATAGTTAGTTTGGTGTGCGGCTTAAGAAGTGGGTTTTCTGTTGTTTTTGTTTTATTCTTTCAACGTTATACCTACTTATTACCTAATAATTTTTAATAGAATTTGTACGAAAATGTTGTTACTTCTCATGTGATCGTAAACTTGTTAAGCCCAAGTACTTAACTGTGATAGTTTTCTTTATAATTTTAGTGTTTACACTACTACCCTGAATTTTTTCACATACCCAACATCAACCATTTAGCTGGCAGGGGGACACTTGACTCTAACAAAAATGTTCACTATAAAGCCTAATATTATACACAAAGGAATCCTTAAATCTAAAAATAGTCTTCACAAACCCTAAACGCTTTTTAAAAGACCTATCTAATGATACCACACACGATGGGGTAGGTAGGTGAGAAAAAAATCACATCCCCACTTTACATATAAGAGAGGTACCCTTAAAAAAATAATGATTTTCAAGATTTTGTTCTTTCACTTTATCGGCGTTAGTAATTTATTCATGCAAAAGTTGCAACCTTCTAGCACTAACAGTCTCTGAGCTAAGCTGCGGACGGACGGACATAAGGGAACTATAAGGGTTCTGTTTTGCAATTTTGGCTAAAAATGGGGTGTATTTCATATAGTGTTACAACACAATACTATTAATAAAACTGCTGTAACACTTTAGTAAGCAAACACAGAGCGTGTCATGTGTGTCATGCCCGCGAAAATGTCAGATATCCCTAAAGGTACGGTTGACAAACAACGACCCCCCTCCTCCCGTCACCCGAACTACTCACACTTGACCGATGTTGAGCCATTCATTATCGTTGAATTGATGAACACGTAATCTCCAACCATAACCCCAAAACATGATGCACCTGTGTAATGCGTGGTCAAACAAACGGACAGACAGACAAACATTTCTAAAAATCATAGCAATGTGTTTCTTTTAAAACTTCTTTTACTAAGTATAGAACGTTATTGAATACAACGCCATCTACTTTCAAGAATGTTGCCACTCAGCATCTCAAGCACCTATACCCTAATAAATGTTTTCACAAATAAGGAATTATTTGATCACGGTGAACAATTTGATTTCATAGATGGCGCTACATGTTTTTTTTACGTGTGTAATGTCTTTTTTTTAGACGAACACATCATTTCTGGAAAATGTCGAATACTTTTTAATTATAATGTAATATTGCTTTTCATTTCTACTACGATTAATTAATTACTCTCAGCAGTGCATGCAATACCTATAATTAACTTACCTGCGTGCATAATTTACTTGATTTTTAATATAAAAAAATAATAACCAAAGTAAATAAGTTACTTACGGTCGAAAAAATAATTAAAATATTGAGAAAAATATTAAAAAAGGATAAAGACAATTTAAAAAAATAAAAAAAGAACATAATCAGACATCGGATTCGAGCCCGGGACTTCGTCGCCAAAGTCCGCTAGCATAGCTTCGAGGCTATACTGTTCGCTACTTGCCACGTCAAAATAACTGTTCTTATGAAACTTAACAATGTTGTGTTTAGCTCCTTTTAGTTTTAGCGTGAAGTTATGTATTCCATGGGTTACAATTATAGATAATGTCTAATTGTGGAAAATTTTGTGATAAACCATTATGGTGCGACAAAAAATACGTTGCTACTCGTTCCCCATAGACGTTAGCGTAATGATTCATAGTGTAAATAATGTCCTATAGTATTTACTATAAAACTGCAAATTTTCATAAAGATCCGTCTAGTAGTTACTGTTTTATAACGAAAAATAACTACAGACATTATCCCTTACTGCTTAGCTCCTATGGGAAAAAGCGTGATAATTTATAGCCTAAATGTTAATCTGCATGTATTAGATTGCACGTGCAAAATTTCAACCGAATCTGTACGGTAGTTTTTGCGTGATGCGTGTTCAAACAAACAGACAGACAGACAGACAGACAGACAGACAGACAGACAGACAGACATTTCTAAAAATGCAGCAAAGTGTTTGAATACTCTTTTCGAACATTTCCTAATATTTTTTTTCACTAAGTTCGGCCATGTACAGACACGTGAAATTTACAGTTTTATTATATGTATAGATATAGATTGACCTTAAATCATGTTTTAATTTTTCTGAAATCTTACTATACGCTGATGATATGAAAATATTAAAGTCAGTGCGTAATCAATCCGATGTCATAAATCTTCAATCGGACCTTGATAATTTTGTATTATACTGCGCTACTAACAAACTTGAGTTGAATGTATCAAAATGTTTCCATATGACTTATTCTAGGCAAAACCGTTTGCTTCAGTCTGAGTACTCACTACATGGACAAAAAATTGTTACAGTGAATAGCATAAGAGATTTAGGTGTAATCCATGACAATAAGCTCTTATTTGATAATCACGTGGATAGCATTATAAAAAAAGCGACCAATGCCCTTGGTTTTATTATCAGGACCTGCTCTGAATTTCGTTCTCTAAAACCAATAAAAGTTCTCTACTGTTCATACGTACGGAGTCATCTGGAGTACGCTAGTCAAGTTTGGAACCCGCAGTATGAGGTTTATAAATCTCGTATTGAGGTTGTCCAAAAAAAATTTCTGCGCTATTTGGACTATAAAGCATACCAACGTTCATATGACTATGATCATCGTTGTAAGAAATACCACTTTATGGCCTTAGAAAACAGGCGTAATCTAAATGACATTAGCTTGCTAGTCAAAATTGCTCAGGGCTTGGCTGATTGTCCAGCACTGCTTAGCAAAATACATCTTAGGACAAATCAGATCGGACTTAGAAAGCGTCCTTTACTGGAGGTACCCTTTGCAACAACCAATTACAGAAAAAATACCTTCTGTTTACGAAGTGCTTCAGAGTTTAATAAAATATCATCGAAATATGACATCGACTTATTTTGTACAATAAACCAAAAAATTAGGCAAATTCTTGCAAACGATTATTTTGGCAATGTAAGGCAACTAACGGAAAGAAACTAACTACCTGATAAATGTATGGCAATATTTTCTTTATAACAGCACCAATCTATTAATTATTGATTATGTATCATTTTATCTTTTCTTTTTCACTGGATCAACGAAAAAAAAAATATCTTATTATATTTGTAAACCTTTGTTTATCTACATGCGGAAGCTTGTAAATAGCAACAGTAATATCTAAAAAAAAAAATGTATATGTAACAATTAGTCTGTAAGCTTTCTGTAACAATAAATAAATATATAAATAAATAAATAAATAAATAAATAAATAAATAAATAAATAAATAAATAAATAAATAAATAAATAAATAAATAAATAAATAAATAAATAAATAAATAAATAAATAAATAAATAAATAAATAAATAAATAAATAAATAAATAAATAAATAAATAAATAAATAAATAAATAAATAAATAAATAAATAAATAAATAAATAAATAAATAAATAAATAAATAAATAAATAAATAAATAAATAAATAAATAAATAAATAAATAAATAAATAAATAAATAAATAAATAAATAAATAAATAAATAAATAAATAAATAAATAAATAAATAAATAAATAAATAAATAAATAAATAAATAAATAAATAAATAAATAAATAAATAAATAAATAAATAAATAAATAAATAAATAAATAAATAAATAAATAAATAAATAAATAAATAAATAAATAAATAAATAAATAAATAAATAAATAAATAAATAAATAAATAAATAAATAAATAAATAAATAAATAAATAAATAAATAAATAAATAAATAAATAAATAAATAAATAAATAAATAAATAAATAAATAAATAAATAAATAAATAAATAAATAAATAAATAAATAAATAAATTACGAGCCATGCCTGCACTCTCAACTAGCAACGACCTACATACGACGGAGCTGCAGACTCGGCGCCTCGTGTCGTCCCCGATCACGCCACGCCGAGATGACATAGATTCTAGATCTTACATACCACGGAGTTGCTGACTCGGCGCCTCGTGTCGTTGCCGAACACACCACGCCGAGATGACATAGATTCTAGATCTTTTAGCATAGGGCACTTCGGTACCACCATCGTCCGAGTCTAGACATACCTTTTAAATAATTGTAATTTCTAATATCGAAATTAATTAAATCTAGTATTACTTATACTCTGGTTTCTTTTATCTCCCGGCTGGCGTACTTACCCATAATTGGCGCAGTCGGTACTTCTTCGGGACAAATTCGCGGCGCGTATATTCCTAGAAATCGGATTTGGCTTGACTTCGCATAGTCGCCACCCGCGTTCGCTCCGAAGACAAGAATCTATCAACCTACGAATCTACACCGGCCGAGGGCGTATTCGAAAATCAATACGAGAACCAGACATGCAGATTTTTTATATGTAAGTACTTTGAAAGTTTTTCTTAGTGTTGCTTCCTTGTCCCTCCTTCAAAATTTTCCACCTACGGAAAACCGGAGAGACACCTGTCTCGAACCGGCAGGAACTTAGAAATAGGGATTTAGACAAACATAGACACTTAGATTTTAGTGATTTAGAGTTAGACGTATTCTTCAGTGAACAAAAAATGTCATTCACCGTAGATGAAATTTATAAGGCTGTTAGAGCGGTGCCAGAATTTGACGGCAACCCTAACGTCTTAACTAGATTTATTGCAATATGTGAGACCTTGATAGAGGCTTACATAAAAGATGACCCAAATTTTAGGTTAACTAATATTTGCTTAATTAATAGTATTTTAAATAAAATTACTGGCCCAGCCGCCGCGACGATAAACTCGAACGGCATTCCTAGTAGTTGGGCAGAGATACGTAAATTACTCGTAAATAATTTTGCCGATCAGAGGGATGAAACTGCCCTCTATAACGATATTGCTATGTCATTCCAAGGTAACAGCACACCGCAGGAATTTTACGACAGATGCCAGAACCTTTTTAGCATGGTAATGACGTATGTTACGTTACACGATAACGTGGCTACCACCGTACAAGCTAAACGCGAGTTGTATAAAAAATTAACATTAAAATCTTATATAAGAGGTCTAAGAGAACCTTTGGGCTCTCGTATTAGATGTATGAGACCCGATTCAATAGAAAAGGCTCTGGAATTTGTCAACGACGAACAAAATGTAATTTACCTACAGCGAAGAGGTGACCCAGTAAACGATAGGCACACCGCATACAGCGCGAATTACACGCCGCAATTAAATGGTGCAAAGTTTGCAGGTGAGGTTGCATCTACTTCACTTAGAGGTAATTTACCATATTTAGGTTCAAACGGGCATACGCCCACGCATATACATATCCCCCCGCAAACCTCGCAGTGGAAACCCGCGTTCAGGTTTGACCAGAAACAAGCTCACCAGCAGGGGCACTCGCAACCGCAGCTTGCCCCAGTTTCTGGGCCTAGCCGTACCCAACAGATGTTTCGCGCACCGCCACCGAACTATAACCCGCGTAGTAAGGTATTTAAGATACCACCTAGGAATGATCAACCATTCTCCTCAGGGCATAAGCCAATGAGCGGTGTCAGTCACTTTGTACCCAAATCCCTTCCACCGACAATGACAGGACATGATTGGCAAAGATCAGGGAACCCGCCATCTAACAATTATTTTAAATCGCGACAGGTAAACTTCAACGTGACAGCTGACCCTAATGACTCATATTACTATTGTGACTACGATAACGAGCACGGGGCCGAATGCACTGCGTATGACGTTAACTATACCGACCATTATAATGACTATAATTGCAATGAAGGCCAGCAGGAGTTTACTTATGAGACCGAAAACGATGACTCAAATTTTCGCGAGGCTATCCCGAATACCGAACCAAAATAGAATTAAATTTACAATCAAAAAGGGAACTTCGTTATGTACAGATAGCTAACCCTCCATTAAAATTACTTGTCGATACTGGGGCAAATCAATCCTTTATAAGCCCCGAAGCCGTCGAGAATTATTTTTCACATATACCTTTGAACTTTGACCCCTTCGAAGTAACTAATTCTCGTATGAGTAGTATACATAATTATTCTATTACGTTACAGAACTTTCCAGAGTTTTACAAAAGCAAATTAATTAAACTATTCATCTATAGATTCCATAATGATTTCGATGGGCTATTAGGGTTGGATATCTTGAATAATTGTCAAATAGATCTTAAGCATAACCTTTTAATTACGGAAAATGCTAGTATACCCATGCTACCTTACACTTGTAGAAACTTAAACTCTCAAGAAACAATACCCGCGCGCTCTAGTAAACTAGTAAAAATACAGATGTATAACTATGACGGCGACGTATACGTAACCGAACAGATCTTGTGCAATTGCATCGTGCACGAATGTATTACAAACGTTAGCGACGAAATAGCCATATTAGAGTTAGAGAACCCAACCGACACCGATATAATTATCCCGAACGAACGCTTAAACCATCCTTTCGAAGCGTATGCATTCAATACCGAGTGCAATAGCACTGAACAAGATCCTCAACGCGTAAGCCGAGTGTTGTCGCGCTTACGTACCGGTCATTTAAACGCCGAAGAAAAAACTAATTTAGAAACTTTATGCAGTCGTTATGCAGACATATTTTATTTAGATGACGAACCTCTTAGTTTTACTAATAAAATAAAACACCGCATTAGAACTATAGACGAAATACCGATTTATACCAAAAGTTATCGTTACCCCTTTGTGCACCGGAAAGAAGTTAAGGAACAAATCGCTAAAATGCTACGTCAAGGCATCATAAGACCCTCAGACTCCGCATGGAGCTCCCCTATATGGGTAGTGCCGAAGAAAATCGACGCGACTGGGGAACAAAAATGGAGACTCGTTGTGGACTACCGAAAATTAAATGACAAGACTATTAATGACAAATATCCTATCCCTAACATTACTGACGTCCTTGACAAGCTAGGAAGGTGTCAATACTTCACGACCTTGGACCTATTTTCGGGCTTCTACCAAATACAGACACATCCAGACGATATTTCTAAAACAGCGTTCTCTGTAGAGCACGGGCACTACGAATTCTTGCGTATGCCGATGGGACTCAAAAATTCCCCATCAACGTTTCAAAGGGTGATGGACGAGGTACTCCGCGGACTCCAAAACGAGATCTGCCTGGTCTCGACGATATTGTCGTATTCGGGACCAGTCTTCAAGAAATGATGGTAAATCTAGAGAAAGTATTTAATAGATTGCGTGACTCCAACTTTAAAATACAGTTGGACAAGTCTGAATTTTTGAGGTTGGAAACACCATATTTAGGTCATATCATTAGTGGGGAAGGTATAAAACCTAACCCCGATAAAGTTTTAGCTATTCAAAAATATCCACTTCCAAAGACCCCCAAAGAAATTAAACAATTTCTAGGACTCATGGGATATTATCGTAAATTCATACCCGACTTTGCTCGTATTACAAAACCTATGACGAAATGCTTAAAAAAATCAAAGAAAATAGTTTTAGATTCCGACTACATCGAATGTTTTGAAAAATGTAAATCCCTACTGACTAACGACCCCATACTACAATACCCTGACTTCTCAAAAGACTTTATACTGACGACGGATGCATCAAACGTCGCAATTGGTGCAGTCCTATCTCAAGGGACTGTAGGAGCGGACAAACCTATCTGCTACGCATCTAGGACTCTAAATGATAGTGAAGTTAATTACAGTACTATAGAGAAGGAGCTTTTGGCTATAGTATGGGCAACTCAATACTTCAGGCCCTATCTTTTCGGTCGTAAGTTCAAAATAATTACCGATCATCAACCACTTCAGTGGATAATGAACGTCAAGGAACCTAATTCAAGACTGACTAGGTGGCGCCTTAAACTTAGTGAATACGACTATACAATAGTATATAAAAAAGGCAAATCTAATACCAACGCAGACGCTCTATCACGAATTCAAATTAATAATCAGGAAACAGAGTCCTTGATAGTTCATCACACTGAAAAACCTTCATCTATATCGGACTCTACTACAGCTACCGCCCACACAAGTAATGAAAACCCCATCCTTGAGGTTCCCATAACCGAAGAACCCTTGAATAAATTTCACAAACAGATAAGTTTTACTATAGTAGGCAATATTAAAAGACGTCCAATCACTACAAGACCTTTTGACACGCATACGCACACCTCTATACAAGTGTCCGAATCGAACCTCGAGCAGGATGTAGTCAATGCAATTAAAGAACATGTCAATCCAAAAATTAGAACCGGCCTTAAAATTACACCACCACTAGGAATGTACTCTATAGTCCCTATTATACAGAATAATTTTAAAAATTCAAGCATGAACCTATCCCTTACTAAACACGAATTAGAGAATGTAAAAGAGTATTTAAGGCAGCAAGGAATTATTAGAAATTATCACGAGGGTAAAACTAATCATCGCGGCATAACCGAATGTTACCTAGCACTATCTCGCGTTTATTTTTGGCCTAAAATGAAAGAAGAGATAACTAAATATATTAATGCTTGCGCTATATGCGGACAATCGAAGTATGACCGTAACCCGATTAGGCCCCAATTGAATATCGTCCCGCCAGCAACTAAACCCTTAGAAAGAGTACACCTAGATATTTTTACGGTACAGAATGAAAAATATTTAACATTCATGGACGTTTTTTCCAAGTACGGGCAAGCTTACCACTTGAGAGATGGAACAGCCCTAAGTGTTTTACAAGCTGTAATAACTTATTGTACCCACCACGGATTGCCTCTAACTATTGTCACAGATAACGGGACAGAGTTTACGAACCAACTCTTTGCTGAGTTCGTAAGACTTCACGGAATAATACACCATAAAACGTTAGCACACTCACCAAATGATAATGGAATAATTGAAAGATATCATTCAACATTGTTAGAGCATTTGCGCATACTACAATTACAACACAAAACTGAAACTATCGCTAATCTAATTCCCTATGCGTTATTAGCATATAACAGCTCAATACATAGCTTTACAAAATGTAGGCCCCATGATATAATTCGAGGTCATTTTGACCCACGCGATCCCCTAAATATAAACGTATCAGAGCACTTCATGCAACAATATATATTAAATCACCGGGAGCGAATGAAAATAGCATATAATCTAATTAATGAATCGTCGTTAGAAAATCGTACCAGCCTAATAGAAAATTGTAATAAGTCTCGTGAACCGGAAGTAAACTATGAACTAAATCAACAAGTTTTTGTTACTAACCCCCAAGCGAGTCGGCAAAAGACCGCAGCTCGTTATACGGAGGATATCGTACTAGCCAACCTACCAATACACATCTATACATCAAAAAAGAAAGGTCCCATTGCCAAAAATCGTCTGAAGCGTGTTCCTAAATCATCAAAATTGTTACAGATTACTGCTAACAACGACCACCCACCTGACAATGACGCTCGAGATAAGACTTGATTACTTGGGTGACGGCCCCGGGTTGCTTCCCTTTGACCTTGGTCCAACTAAATTTATAACCCATTACCATCCATTTTTACATTACCTAAACCTGACTGACATCGAAAGTAGACTTAGTGCAGTAGAATCGCAACTAAACTTATTTGAGTCTAAACTGGATAGCGAAAAATTTCCATTGTATGAAGCTCAAATTAATTATATTTCTAATAAATTGGTAAAAATTCACGAGCAGATAGACAGTCTGGAATCACATCGCACCAAAAGAAGTCTCTTCGATGGCTTGGGTACAGTAATAAAAGAAATCACTGGAAATTTGGACTACAAAGACGCTCAAAAATATAATTCCGCCATTAAAATATTAGAAAATAATGAAAATACACTTTCTTCCGAACTAAAACAACATATAAGTCTCAATAAGGAATGGATGACACAAAACGATGTACTACTGTCGCAAATAACCGATAACCAACAAAAAATCAATAGTACTTTGGAGTCTGTCATCCACAGTAAAACTTATGACCAAAACTTATTAAAGTTTGTTAGGTTTAATCAACTTTTAACTATAATAAGCGAAAATGTGCAAGATTTAACGTCAGCATTAGTTAGAATAGAGGATAGTTTAGCTTTTATCCGTGCTTCCAGCACACATCATAGTATGATTAAATATGATATTTTAAAAGGTATGGTCAACCAATTAAAATCTTTATATAATGAAGAGCAGGTACTAAATATAGATTTAAGGGAATACTATAGAATTATAAAGCCAAGTTACTTCTACGCAGATAACAGAATAGTTTTTGTCTTTAAAGTCCCGGTCATTTCTCCTGGCACATCCAAATTGTATAAATTAGCAATCGTCCCTAATAAGTATTCTCAAAGTCCTATTCCACCATATCCTTATATAGCAACCGATGGGAAAGCATTCATGTACATAGAGGCTGAATGCCCGAAGTTCAATGAATTTCACATCTGTGAGGAAACTATCAACAATCGACCGAGAGAACAACGAGACTGCATGCAGAGCCTGATTGTGGACCAAGTCATCGACAAGACCTGTTCACCAACTAGGATAACCCTGAGCAAACAAGCCCTAGAACAACTGGACGACCAACATTATACTGTAGTGTTCCCGAAACCGGCAAAAGTAGAGCTACAATGTGACCGGCACGAGTATGTAATTCTCAATGGAAGCTATTTGGCAACTATACCAAAAACATGTCACCTTAGAACGGAGGAACTTACAATCGTCAACACGAATGACGTAGTAAAAGGACAGCCGCTCAAGATAACTGAAATACCCTACGCAACCTACGGCGACAACCAGTCTATAGCAATCCCGCACTTCAAGTTGAACACCATCAATCTGAAAAATCTGCACAGTATCGAGGATAAGATACTACTCCAGCATCCAATAGAGTTGCAACCTGTCGAGCAAACAGAAACATTGTACCATACGACCATACCTTTCTATGGAATATTAGTCGGTGCAGTCATACTCGTAACCGTCGTCGCAATCCGTCGCCATGTACTACGCACTAAGGTAGTAACAGTGCAATCACCACCCGAGGAGGTACTACGCACTAACGTAGTAACAGTGCAACCATCACCTGAAGATGCCAGATACTCTACACCAACGGCACTCAAACCAGAGAAGGATCCGGCAGCAACATTCTCGCTCAAAGTTCTCAAATAGTTGCTGTTCTAAGAGGGGAGGAATTACGAGCCATGCCTGCACTCTCAACTAGCAACGACCTACATACGACGGAGCTGCAGACTCGGCGCCTCGTGTCGTCCCCGATCACGCCACGCCGAGATGACATAGATTCTAGATCTTACATACCACGGAGTTGCTGACTCGGCGCCTCGTGTCGTTGCCGAACACACCACGCCGAGATGACATAGATTCTAGATCTTTTAGCATAGGGCACTTCGGTACCACCATCGTCCGAGTCTAGACATACCTTTTAAATAATTGTAATTTCTAATATCGAAATTAATTAAATCTAGTATTACTTATACTCTGGTTTCTTTTATCTCCCGGCTGGCGTACTTACCCATAATTAATAAATAAATAAATAAATAAATAAATAAATAAATAAATAAATAAATAAATAAATAAATAAATAAATAAATAAATAAATAAATAAATAAATAAATAAATAAATAAATAAATAAATAAATAAATAAATAAATAAATAAATAAATAAATAAATAAATAAATAAATAAATAAATAAATAAATAAATAAATAAATAAATAAATAAATAAATAAATAAATAAATAAATAAATAAATAAATAAATAAATAAATAAATAAATAAATAAATAAATAAATAAATAAATAAATAAATAAATAAATAAATAAATAAATAAATAAATAAATAAATAAATAAATAAATAAATAAATAAATAAATTATTTAAATGTTTTCAATAAATCAAAACTATTATAATACTAGCTGACCCGCGCAACTTCGTCTGCGTAAATTTTCCCTTTTTTCTTTTTTCTTCCTTTTTTTTTACAACATTTTTCATTGCTGCTGCGCTCCTATTGGTCGTAGCGTGATGTCATGAAAGTTATAACTGTAAAATTTAATATCTGGCTTTTTGGTTTAAAATACTAAAACACGTGTTTATACGATTTTGAAAAATCAACTGGTTTCAAGTTTTTTTTAAACTCTGTAATTTTAAAGTTAGATCTGCGAAATATCGTATTTGTATTTGGCTTTGTGTCACAGATGTTTTAGCAATCAGCAGATTGAAAGTGAAAATCAACCCTTAACAGGGTAAGGTCATCAACGCGGACGGTGCCGCGGGCAACAGCTATTACATGTTAGAGATGTGAAAGTAGGTAATAATTCGAAGTCTGTCTGTTACGTTTACACGCTTAAACTACTCAATCGATTTAAATGAAAATTTGATTTAGAGATAGTTTGAGTCTCGGCGAATGACATACAATAGCTTTTATTTATTTATTGATAACCGACATCACGCGGGCGGAGCTGCAGGCGAAAGCTAGCAAGAAATAGAATGAGAAAGGCCAAGCAGTACAAAAAGCTTCAAAAGTGAAGGAACGCCGCAAATATTCATATCGGCAACACACAAAAATCTTCTAACGCATTATCACGAAAATTTAGATTACAACGAGATAGACACTCTGTCTTTGAAAATATTTTTAGACATGCGACAAAATCATACATTTTAGAACCTTTACGGTTTTAAAAATTACATAAATACCTATACAGTATAAAAACAATAGGCTGTAGCCTAATGGCTAAGGCATTGGTCAATCGTGAGGTCGCGGTTTCGATGCCTACCCATTATACTACCGACGTGAACCCAATCCTAACACAAGTCATTGAGCTTAGCTGGATGGGTTCAGGATTGCTAGTAATGTGGGACTCATCCCACATTGCTAGTTATCTTTAAAAAAAAATTGTAAACATTGGCAATTTGAAAAGTGTGACCGCGTGTTTGTATTGCCGTGTCCCTTTCTCCGGCTTTATCTATTGCTCGTGAACAGGCATTAAATGTACATGTAAAATAACTTTTAACAGGTGTAGTATTTTGTTTCCAAAATGATAAAAGAATTTTTCAATTTATATTAATCTTGTTAAGCAACTTTTGTAGATACAGTATCGAGTTTTAAGCATAAAATAGTAAATAAATGTACATGGTCCTAAGTAGCAAGAGAGGAGATAAAGTGCGTATTACGGAAACCACATAACATACGAGTACATTCAAACACGTAATAGCATATCTGAGGTAGGTAATATTAACCGCAGTAAAGGCATTAGTGGCTTGTAATATGTCTTTCTTGCCAATAAAAAAAATAAAGAAGGTTATTGAGAACGGTATCAGTAGTTAAATATCAAAAGCAGTCGACTCACACCCCTACTCAAAAATGAACTATGAACGACGCCAAATTTTAAAATAAGTTAAATATTCATGTTCCTGTTAGTCGGGTAATTTTTCTTTTTTTGTTTCTACTCTACATAAAAAAATAAGAATTTAATAATATCCCCAATTAAAACCAACATATCAACCCATAAGATGGCCCACTGCTGGGCACGGGTCTCCCCAGTAGAACCTACTAGTATGTAGATCCTGGGGGTAATTGCCATAATCGCAACGCTTGGCGAGCGGGTTGGCGATCGCAGTAAGGCTTTAAGTACGCAGAGGACGCTGCTGCCCGTCCTCCGGGGTAAAATCCCTTAGTCGCCTTGACGTCACCCACGGGTAGAGATGGGGTGGTACTATTCTTAAGCCGGCACCACACCAAACCAGTAATTAATTATTAACCTACATAACTCACTTATTTAAACTCACATAACACACTAAAAACTGCTAAGTAGGGATAAAAAATGAGAAACCGTCGACTATATATACGCATAGGTACATACGCTTTTCACATCTCGGCGGCAAGCAACTCGATTAGGGAGAATCGAGAAGCAATCTATTCTCGTTAATAGAACTAATGCCTAATTAGGTGTAACATAAACTGAACCAGAATGTCAACAAGGATATCATATTAATAATTTGTTTTGGTGATTATGACGACCACTCATTAGGAGAAAAGAAAATAAAAACACCAGTAAAAACAAAGATTGTTTTTTGTTTTGGATATCATATTAATAAATTGTTTTGGTAATTAAGACGACCACTCATTAGGAGAAATATCAGTAAAAATGAAGATTGTTTTTTGTTTTGGATAACCTGATATTGTTTTGTTTTGGTTAATTGTTTACATAGTGTATCTTGGTAACGCCTGCGGGCAAGATATCGTTTTCATACAGTAATATCCTCCGAAAGAAAATGTATACTCGTGGAAACCCACGCTTGATACTATAAGTGGAATTTTCCTATGGCGATAGATTTCCTTCATAATTAAATTAACTGGTGGTAGGCCATAGACCCTCTAGGTCGGTATCACAATAGTGTCAGTTATCCTTCCGTGAAATACTGTACTGCAAGTGTAATTACTAGGAAAATTAAATCGTATCAAATTAGGAGCGAGGTACGGTGCAGACAAACAAGGATTTGAGTGACACAGATGATGTTATGGGCTAGCGTAACGTTTACTATTTCGCGCATATCTATACTAATATTATAAAGCGGAAGAGTTTGTTTGTTTGTTTGTTTAAACGCGCTAATCTCAGGATCTAATGGTCCGATTTAAAAAAAACTTTTTTTGTTGGATAGCCCATTTATCGAGGAAGGCTATAGGCTATATAACATCGCGCTACGACTAATAGGAGCGGAGAAGCGACGAGAAATGTTTCAAAAACGGGGAGAAATTACGCATACGAAGTTGCGCGGGACAGCTAGTCTAATATATAAATTCTTGTGTCACAATGTTCGTTCCCATACTCCTCCGAAACGGCTTGACCGATTTTTATGAAATTTTTTATGCATATTCAGTAGGTCTGAAAATCAGCTACTATCTATTTTTCTTACCCCTAAGAGTTTGTTTGTTTGTTTGAACGCGATAAACTCAGGAACTACTGAGCCGCATTGAAAAAATATTTTATTGTTGGATAGCCCATTTATCGAGGAAGGCTATGGTTTCTTTCATATCCCGGTGTATCCTTAAATATGTGTTAATCAAAGTCAAGCACGTCCGCGACGACCAATGAGGATAAAGTATGTTGTCCAAGATGGTTGCCATTTCCATGTTTTATCGGGAGTGAAGCAGGTTGCCGTTGTTGTTTTTATTGAATATAATTGGAAACAGATCAAATGTATGTGTGACCCTGCGAAAGCACGAAAGAAAACCGAGTCAAAAACGAATACAAAAAAGACACAGTAGAGACCGTTTCAAATAGTTCGGAAGAACATGCCATGGAGGCAGTGCTGGATTTTGTTTAATTTTACAGCAGTGTTAATATTTTTTACTTTCGTTTGTTATTCATATTTTTGTGACGCATTATGAATTATAAATTATTGCTCTTCTAATATTTGTTTAATTTTTTGATTTCATAAATTATCCATATGTAAGTAGCTACCCTAAGTACATCCCTATTACTGGGATTTGGAAAACCAGATAAGTCCATTCACTACTTTTTAAAACCTGGCAAGTCCTCAATGTTTTTTTTCAAACTCCGGTATATTTCGCTAGTGTACATCAAAGACCGCTAGACCATATTTTTAATTAATTTTCTAGCTTCACCCTTTATTTATATGCCTTTAATTCTATTCTAATATACCTAAAAACTTCTACGTGAGTGGTCGTTGCATATAAAAACTCATAGCTTAAAAGAGTATAGCCAAAAATATATTTCTTTCATTTCACATTTTTCACTAAAGGCAAATACATACTACTGTGGCGCAACGCGTCAGAAACCTATCGGTTCCAAATATTTTTTTATGGCTAGAGACACATAAAGCAGAGTGGTGTGCCGCAGGCGATCGCGCCAGAACGGTGATGGGGGTTCTGGCGCGCCACGACACGCTAGATTAGTGTATTTATAGCATTGGGAGTCGTGATTAGGTAGCGAGCAGCCTCTCGTGGTGCGTGCGGACTACATGTGCGAGTACTTAACTACCTATTTTGTTTATTTAAAATGTCGGATGAATTATTTGAGCTCGTGCGTCAATGTATATATTGTTTAACGACCGGTCTCAATAATAAATCTATCGATGGATTTAGCTACTAGAGCTATATAATTGACATACGCTCTATACAAAATAGTTCAAAATTCTACTTCTAGTAGCCAAATCCATCGATAGGTAGATTAATGAAACCGGCCGTAAATGGTACCTACCAAAAGTAAAATTACAAGAACCAATTAATAAGAAATGCAGCTTGTTATATTAAATATAATTTGTGTAGACATTTTTTTTTAATTTTGAGCGTATGTAGGTAGGTAGGGACAATGCAAAATTTATAAACAAACAACAAATAATATTATTTTCTATTTACGCAACGTACGTGTAAGCGCTTTGTAATAAATATAAAAAACCTTTTAAAGTAGGTAAAGCTAAAAATAATAAAAAAGTGTCATTAACATTAAAAAATTGAAGGAATAGAAACGTGCAATCGGTGCATTATTTCAATTGATACTGTACAGAAAAAACGTCAGAACGAGTGGTACTACGCGTTAACACGCGTTATTAGTGTGCACACTCACGTCGCAACGCGTTAAAGCGTATGGGCATACGCTTGAACGCGTTGCGACACTCCACAACACAATAGTTTATTTCCGCCTTTAGAGTGGACGTACCGGGTTTTGATATTCAACTACTTATGTGATTAAGTGATCTGTTCCCAACACCCAGCGTTGAAAATACAACGTGATAAAATACGTCGCGTTGCCGTGTGAAGTACTTGGGTATGCATTTGTTCTATTAGAACGATTTTGAAAAATACGCTCGTGCGAATGAGGCCTTACGCCCGTTCTGGGATTTAAAAAAAAATATATTTGTTTAACGGAACTAATATATAATCCGTTTTAATAAAAAAAAGATGAACTTTAACGTTTTGGAGAACAAACTCGTATACTGTAGAGCCCCCTGGCGGTCTGTAACATTAAAACCAGAACCCTAAAAGGATCACTTTGTTGTCCGTCCGTCTGTCTGTCAAAACCCTTAATCTCGGGAACGCGTAGAGGTATCGAGTTGAAATTAAAACCATATACTCAGGTCCCTTGAAGCTGTGAAAAAACGAAGCTAACATCAAAAAACCGAATATTTTGTTATATATTTATAATTTGAGACATTAATATTTTGAGACTCGATACCTGAATTATTTATAACTAGCTTTGCTCCGCGGTGTCACTCACGGTTTATTAGCCTATGCATTAATCCAGGGTGTCAGCTAACTCCATACCAAATTTTATTAAAATCGCTCCAGCTGTTTAGACGTGAAGAAGTAACAAACATACACACTCACACTCTCACAAACTTTCACTTTTATAATATTAGTATGATATGTGCCTACAAATTTGTACGGAACCCTCGGTGGGCGAGTATGAATCGCACTTGTCCGGTTTTTACGTGGGATACTCAGAATGTATTGAGAAACTAAAAAAAGTAACTTCTTTATATAAAATATTTTTAATTAAATCTTTTCAAATCATTCAGCCTCCATACAAAGTTTCATCTGAGCCAATTTTCGAAACATTTTTTCCAGTCCGCCGCAGACCCCTGTTCCACGGCCTTCCCGAACGCTGCTAGCGCGTCTTCCGGCGATGAAAGCTGTAAGTATACCTTTCAGCAGATTTTTATTTTAGGGAATAAAAAGAAGACACACGGTGCCAGATCAGGACTGTAAGAAGGGTGACCTAAGACTCTGACCGGTGTGGTGTCCAGGAAGTCACTCGTTTTGAGCGCTGAGGGCGCGGGCGCCTTGTCATGGTGAAGCAGTACCCCGCGGAGCCCAGTGTTCGGTCGCTTGTTACACATTGCAGACAAAACTTATGGCAGGCATTTTGTGGTATACCATTCGGCGTTGATGCTGCTTTGGTCTCGCAATGGAATTGAAACTAGATACCTCGTCAAAGTGAAGAAACTAGCGATCAAAATTTTCCTATCGCTTCTCGATCGCTTCACTTTCGTAGTAGTTGGTTCGTTTTGAAACCGCCTAACTGTCTACTGACGCTTTGTTTCTGAATCGTATATAAATTCAGGTTTTGTCACCTTCACCGTTATCACAACGTCGTAAACGCGCCGAGACGAAACTGCTTTAAATTTTTGAATCATATATCACGGCACGGGCTGCTTCTGAGCTTCGGTGAGGTTTTGCGGCATCCAGCGCGAAACTATCCTCCTCACGCGAAGGTGCTCGTGTAGAATCTTGTTTAAATGTTTTCTTGAATAAAATTTTGTACTGCCAGCACACGTTCTTCCGTCACAGCCGTCTTAGGACGACCACTCTATTGTATATCCCCCAAAGTAAAGGTTCATTTCCGTGCATCGCGGCCGATCGCGAGCCGCGAGCGGCTTACGACATGCGTTTGACGCGCGCGGCCGATGCGACAATATTCACAGTGCGCGCGCAGCTTACGACAGTCGTCGGCCGCGCGCGTCTGTCGCTTACCTCGGAAACGGTGCCGTACATTCTCATACTCTGAGTATTGTCGCATCGGCCTATAAAAACTTTTTTTCGCAAAACTTTCTCAGTGGCCGGGTACCTATTTTAATCCCGCTTATACTAATAAGCTAATTTTTTAACAAAAAATAATTTATTAGGGTTCCATAGCCATAATGGCAAAAACGGAACCCTTATAGTTTCATCATGTCCGTCTGTCGGTCTGTCTGTCTGTCTGTCCGTATGTCACGGGCGTTTTACTCAATAAATATTAAATAAATTTGATTAAAAGGTGTCTTGTAGTAGCCGGTACTTAGTTTGATAGCTAAAAACAGAAGCGGTTTTTTTTTCAGCGAACATCAACATTTGGCACCTCATTCGACTGGTATTTCAAGAACATTTTAAGGTTTCTAATAATCTTTTTTGATTGAATGAATATTATACCTATTTATTATACGGGAATTAACGCGCATTGTTTACCTTAAAATTGCTTGACATTTCGACCAGGTTGCACCGGCCGTGATCGTGTGTCGCAGCGATGTTAAGACTCCGTAAGGCCGATGAATCTACATCTACTCTCACTTTTTTGTTTCTCGAAAAATTTGGGTCACCTAAGCGCTTAAGTGCTATGAACATACTCTTTTCTGCTGATGCAATTATTCAAGGCTGCGGAACCCTACACTGAGGTCCGACATGCTCTTGCCCGGTTAATTATAAAACGTATGAATCTTTGTATAATAGTTAGGTAATCTTGTAAGTACTCGTATGCTTGCATACATCTCTTTGACTTAGCACACACCCCTTGGTACTTGGCACAAGACACTATCAGATTTTGTATATAAAAATATCCTTATCAATGAAATGGGACAAACTTATTAAATTATTGCAATGTCATCTTTCCTTGATAAGTGTACAAAGTTACAATTTAATCTGACGTCTTGAAGTAGGTGACATCACATTCAAAGATTACGTCACATCTATTATACCTATATAAGTAGGTATTAATACTAGCTGACCCGCGCAACTTCGTCTGCGTAAATTTCCCCGTTTTTGCAACATTTATCATTGCTGCTCCGCTCCTGTCGGTCGTAGCGTGATGTATATAGCCTATAGCCTTCCTCGATAAATGGGCTATCCAACAGTAAAAGAATTTTTCAATTCGGACCAGTAGTTACAAACAAACTCTTCAGCTTTATAATATTAGTATAGATTATGAAACTGAAGAGTTTGTTTGTTTGTTTGTCGGAATCGGAACTACTGATTGGATTTTTTTTTGTTTTGTACAGCCCATTTATAAGGCTATATAACATCACGCTATGATAAATAGGAGCGGAGCAGCAAAGTACGCCACACAAATACCTATGTAATATGATTATATGCCTACATTTTATTTTTAAAAGACCACAGTATCGTATCGTAGCCACCCAGCGTTTCTCTATTATTTCTGTTTTACTCTTACCGATCATAACATGGTGTACCCTAATATAGCCTATGTTATACTCGAAACGTTAATACTTAATAAAAAAATATGACCCATTACACACAATGTTTTTGCAATGCATTGTAGGTACCAAACTTTAACAAATTTTGTTCAATTGTTCTCAAGTGGTTCGTGGATAAAACAAAGAAAGTTTCAGCTCCTTTAGGGTTATATTGTAGGTGCCTACTCTCTCTAACACACTCTCATGACGCGGACGAAGTTACGAGGATCAGCTATCTGTGTATTTAAGAGGCATAAGAAGAAACTGTGATTGACTGATATATCAACTCACAGCTCACACGTCTGAATGAATTTAAATTTGGTACACAGATAGTTGTTATGATGCAGGCATGCACTCATCCACTACATAGCCTAAAGTGAATCTTTGAAGGGGTGAAATGGCAGTTCAAACTTAACGCGGGCGAAGACGCGGCAAATACATACATACACACAGGAGGGGCTTAAAATGTCATGTTGTTTTTTTTTTTTATTTTACCATTTTTTATTTTAGCAATAAAATGAGAAATAGTACTCAGTTATGATACCGTCGCCGTCGTTAGAAAATATACCATTGCCAATAGAACCAGAGTCAGCTTCAAATGTGTTAACTGTTTGTTAATACAGTTAACTCTAGTAACAAACCTTACAAAGTGGTAAGCGTACCACTTCAATGATGATCAGCAAGACTGACATCCATAAATGCGGTTAGATTTATATATGTATGAATCAAACTGCATTTGAACAATGACTGAAAGTTGGGGGGGGGGGCACAATTTATGCAACTTTCGGAGCGATTATTTTCAAAATATTCACTTAATCAAAATATTAGAAATCTGTTGAAAAAGATGTTTTTGAAAGACCTGTCGAATGATGTGCCACACGTTGATGTTTGCTGAAAAGAAAAATATCAGCTTCTGTTACAGGTATGGCTGCCCCCCCTGTAAATATTTATTATTATTATTCAGGTATTAAACTAATTAGCGGCTACTACAAGAGGCCTTTTCACCAAATTTCATCAACACACAAAGCCTACTCAATGATGAGTAGGCTTTGAGTAAAATGCCTGTGACATACGGACAGACAGACAGACAGAAGGACATGACGAAACCATAAAGGGTTCCATTTTTGCCATTTTGGCTACGGAACCCTAAAAAACAAAACCTTTGCTCTATTTTCTGTAAATGTCACGCTACATTTATTATGGTATCACATACTTACCACTAAACTGTCCACTTGGATTTATCATAATACCTACTTGTGAAAAACCGATAGCCTTAAACCTTGATCAAGGTAGAAAGTCCACAATCAGTGCAAAACGGACGCCCTTGAATTTATCAGAACCGATCGCTCCAACACATGAAGTTAATCAACCATATAATGAAGTGTCATCTTGACGTTCGTTGTTTAAAACAGTTGATAACTCTAGCAACAAATATACAGATAAGTACGCGAGATACTCGACTGATAACATTCATTCTAGGTTATCAGACCAGTTCGGTCCTCGGCGTAGTGTAGCCAATACAACTCAATAGAAACTATTCAAATAACAAAAATAAAAGATGCCTTGTTTAAAAATCTTTACCAGTCTATCAAAAGACAAAATCCCGGCGAGTTTTGTTACTAAAATGATTCCAATATTGTCACAAACTGTTAAGAAACCAGAAAATGTAAGTGTTTTTATTTTGTTAAAATAAATATAATCCAAAAATGTTTATTTTGTGTTTTATACTTAAAGTTAGAAATGACGCCTGGTGTGCTGGAGGTATTAGCCATTTAGTATTATAATCTGAAAAAATCTGTAAATTGAAGCGGCGGTAGCCTAATGGCTAAGGCATCGGTCTCGCAATCGTAAGGTCGCGGGTTCGAATCCTACCCATTAAACTACCGACGTGAAGTCACTCCTAACACAAGTCTTTGAGCTTAGTTGGAGTGGATAACATGATTGCTAGTAATGTAAGACCCAATCCCATATTGCTAGTTAAGTAAAAAAAAATGAGATATTGAATGCAGCGCGCGACAATACTGTGAATAAAAAAAGCACTGTCATTTTTTTTTTTTTAGCTTATCAAGAAGGAATAACCAGATGACGATGCTATTCACATAGCTAGGAATCATTATTTTTGCATAGGTATATTTTTCAGAACTTCGTTGTCGTGGTATCAACTGACTGCACAGTGACATACGGAGACGTACCGGCGGGCACACCGGGTGCTGTGGCCAGTCTAGAGTCTATTGGTCACCTTGGTCTGGAGGAGAACAAGCTCATCACTAAGAGTGTCACTGAGATAGTTCAGAAAGAACTTGGAATTGCTCCAGAACAGTACGTGTTTAATATTTAATTTTATCCTAGCTTTTCCTTTGTAGACTCGGTTGGTTAAGCGACGAGCCCTGACGAGCCCACAAATATCTAACACAGATCACAGTTACCTATCTAACTGTATTACAATCTGTCGTATATATACCTACCTATTAGCACATAACTAGACATCGTTCGGAATATGGAATCAAGAAGTCATTTCAAAGAAAAACATAATTCGTTTAGCAAATTTCGTTTTCTTCATTTCTTAATACTATTGATGTTGCTAGTGCTTCATTTATATTACCATTAATATTATGTAATTAATTATGAAATTATAAATTAAACATCAATTCAATTCAAGGTCAAAACTAAGGGTTTATTGTTGCTTTCTTTTTTATATCTTTTCTTATTTTTTGGGGTTCCATATATCAAAAGGAAAAAATGCAACCCTTAAAGGATCACTTTGTTGTACGTCTGTCCGTCCGTCCGTCTGTCTGTCAAGACCGTTTATATCGGAGACGCGTGGAGGTTTCGAAATTAAAACCGTATACTCAGGTGTACAATCCCTTGAAGATGTGAAAAAATCAAACTTCAAAGTTAAAGTGAAAAAAGATACGGCCGTTTATGCCGCAAAAAACATATATTTCTACACTCGCTAGGGAATCAACATTTGTAGGGTACTTTTCCTGACCTAGAACTGTGATGTTTATCAAGTAATACCGTCTTATACTACAAGTTTGGGGAAAAGTCTGAAAACTATACATTTGTAATAAAGTCATAAAAAATATAGGCTTCAAAAGAAGAGAAGAAAAGTTGGGAATAAGAGGAACACCACTTCGTCTTCTTCGAGACTACCTCTCTAATAGGAAGCAGAGTGTTAGGTTGGGTTGTTATGTAAGTGATGATGCGGAGGTAGTTTACGGCGTCCCCCAGGGAAGCGTACTGGGTCCCACACTCTTCTTAGCTTACATCAATGACCTAAGTAACATACAAATCAATAATGCTCAAGTTTTTTCATATGCCGATGACACTGCAGTTGTCTTTACGGGTGATTCATGGAATGACGTTAGGAAGAGTGCTTCATCTGGCATGGCTCGAATCGCTAATTGGCTAAATGGCAATTTACTGACGTTAAATATTTCAAAAACGAATTATATATGTTTTAGTATTACTAGCCGCACACAACCATCTCGTGATTTTACAATCAAAGTCCATTCATGTGGAGACACTGAAGACGATGACTGCCTGTGCCCTACTATTAATAAGGTCACACATACCAAGTACCTGGGTATAACTATTGATCAGAAACTTACTTGGTATCCACATTTAGAACAGGTTGCCAACAGAGTTAGAAAGCTAATCTGGATATTTAAAACTCTTAGACATATTGTTCCCAATAATAAATCCAGTACTGGAGAAACCAACTCTAACAGAAACTTACTTAAGGAGCTGTACATTGCTTTAGTACAATCCATCTTAGTATACTGTATACCCGTTTGGGGAGGAGCGGCAAAAACTCAATTTATACATTTAGAACGATCGCAGCGATCTTTAATAAAAGTTATGCATTTCAAAAGGACTAGATTCCCTACCGTAGCTTTGTATCAGTTAAGCGACCTACTCTCAGTGAGAAAACTTTATGTTGTCCAAAGTGTTTTAAAAAAACACAAAGAGTTGCCATATGATCCAGTTAGTACTAAAGAAAAACGAAGGAGATTTAAAATAGCTCAGATTCCACAAACAAAAACTAGGTTTTGTTGTAGGCAATATAATAAAAGTTCATCGCGGCTATACAATTTATTAAATAAAAAAATTAACATTCACAATAAACGACACTATGAATGTAAAGAAGTAATAACTAAATGGATTAAACCCCTCACTTATGAAGATACGGAGGCCCTACTTGAATACATATCATGACCGATACACATCCACACCCACAGAAACAGAAACACAAACACACACACACACACTCACACACACACACACACACACACACACACACACACACACACACACACACACACACACACACACACACACACACACACACACACACACCTCAACACGCACACACCACATACACACTCATCATTTGCATGTTTTTGCTTATATAAAATCTAGTACCTAAGTAAAAAGTATTTAAGTTCATATTGTGAAGTACATTATTATATTACATTAATTTATGGAAGAGCGAAATGTCCTAACACAGGCAATTTTTGCCCAAATGGACATTTCAAAACTAATTGTATTGTACAAACATTGTTAAAACTAAATAAACTATTAAACTATTAAAACTATAAAAGACTTCCAGGCTTTGTTCGATTTCTACAATACTCAGCGATTCGATTCAGGGGTTCGTCCTGGCTTCACACGGGTGGACATAGGGGTTCCTAATTTTTATAGTAATAAATATAGTCTATGTTACTCAGGGATAATGTATTATTCTAATGGTGCAAGAGTTTTTTGGAATCGGTCCAGCTCTTTTTGTGTTCAATCGTTACAAACATACAAAAATACAAATCTTTCCAACCTACAAATATGTTCGGACCCCGCGGTGGGCGATTCCAACTCGTACTTGTCCTTTACAAACATACTGGATACGCGCGAAAAACATAATCCTTCTCTGCATTCGAGTAAAAAAACACCCGATTGCAAGGAAGGGATACGTTTTTGCGCGTATCTTATATGTTTGGATGTATGTATGCATGTAATATTCTTTATTACCTCTCTATCCAACCACAAGATGGATTTAAACAATTAAGACGTCATAGTCCGCCCCGTCCGTCCGACCGCCCAGGTCCTGGGCCTGACCTGGGCGGTCAAGACAAATCTAGTGTCCTTAAATCAGAGACGTTTGAAAAAAAACAAAAATGGAGGCTGTGAAATGTCAAAAACAAATTTTAAAATACCGCAATATGGGTATCAAATTAAAGGGTTTATTGTAAGCATTTCAAAAAGGTATGACAAGATCATGACTGTAATATTAAAAAAGGACAATAAATAAAAAAATGAAAAACCCACCTGCGCAAAAAAGATGTAAACAAGATCCTCTACATATGTACCAAGATCCTTTACATATGTTCACCGACATTCATTAATGACTCCGATAGCATGATATTAGGTACATACGAGTATGTAGGAACTTGTTTGCATCTTTTTTGAGCAGACGGGGTTTTTTATTTTTTTATTTAAAGATACGTGTGTTACAACGTCAGTAAGAGATGGTAAGGGAGGTTTTTTAAATTTTACATATCTTGCTGTAGAATCCTAGCACACAAAAAAAGTTGAATGAATAATTATATATTTTATTCTTTTCCAGTTTTATGTTAACCTTCTATGATCTTCGGGCTCAAGACGTTGCTAAGTTCGGGATAACTATGGCTTAAGAGAGCCTTTGGATCCTCTACCAAATGTTTATTACACCCGCCGACTTTATATGACATAACAATAAAAAACAAGAACAGAATGAAAGATCTAGTATTTTTTATCACATTACTAGCAACCTGCCCCTCGGCTAGATTTACGAGAAATGGATCCGGGTCCAAAACCCAAATAAGCCACCCCACACTTGTGTTCCCACTTCTGGCTCCCGGTCCTTAATCACAATCTTTTTTTCGTATCCACGGCAAGCCCATAGGAACTGTCAAACTCTTGTCATAATGGTAAATAGAGAGGTATGCTTAGAAATGCAAATCCTCCTCTCTAAAAGAGGTAATCCGCCAGACAAGCACCCAGAGGACATGACGTATAATTGTGTTCTGTAAATTGACTAGTAAACAAAAATAACGAACTAGATATACTTAAACCTTAAAAACTGGGAAGTGGGAGAGTAAATAGATCATCAGGAAATCACGGGTAACAACTTAGCATTATAAAACAAGATCTATAAATTATATGCCCCCATTTCGCACTATAGACACTTTCTTTAAACAAACATGTATGGAAACACACACACCTACACTATACATACACATTAAACCTTCCGGATGAAATTGTCTGGTGAAAAGCATATCATAATCCATTGCGTAATTTAGATGCATTGACGCGGAAAGTGACTATACTATACACAGGTATGTAATCATAATAATAATGCTTTTCCTCATTTTTGCCTGTCTGACGAGTTAATAGTACTTTCTCGAGATACTGAATGAGCTCTTCTCTTGCTTATATTACAAATGATGGTCCGGGGTAAATCGACATGGAAACGGAGTATTTATTAAGCTATTGCATAGCTTTTATCGCGAGCTTTGAGCGCGGCAACCGAATCAAGAAATTCCGTAACGAAATGAAAACCCAACACCCAGCACTCCGCCTACCACGTAGCTCGGCCGAGCGTTCGCTTAACGTATATGTATATGGTACGACTGTACGAAGCTCACACGGATCGAGACGAGCTGCTTCGAAATGTAATGAAAAGAAAAAAAATAATTGCATAAGTTGATAAAAAATGGTATGCAATAGCTTTACCGCGGCAGTCCCCGAGCGCCACACACTTTTTTTGTAATACGTTATGAACAGACGAGCCGGCCGAGCGTCTGATGGTAGGTAAGCATCACGGTAACTCATTAAAGTATCAGTGTTACCCAAATCATTGTGTGGCAAAGATCTGAATGTCCCCGTACTGCGCTTCTTATTTGAGGCACTATACAAATGTGTGTGTGTCTGTTTGTTTTGTCAAAATAAGTTTTTACTAAATGCATAGGTACGTTACAATTTCTAATATTGACTGGTTTGTTTGTCTAGCGGTTAGTGACCCAGACTGCTAAGCCGGAGGTCGTGGGTTCGATCCCCACCCAGGATAAAACTTTGTGTGATGAGCACGATGAAATATTCTGTCTGGGTGTTATTTATCTATAATATGTATATATTTAGAAATATTTGAGTATGTTTATCAGTTGTCTAGTTTCCATAGTACAAGCTCTGCTTAGTTTAGGATCAGATAACGTTGTTTGAGTTGTCCCAAGATATTGTATTATTATTTTTTAATATTACGTGTTGCTGAACAATAATGTAGATAATCCGCCTGTGCGGGAATGTGTCCATTTTTATGTACAAAATAACTATTTACGCGGTATAGGACGGTGTCTGCATACACTGTTAGCCCGTCCGGCAACTTGGCTCTTTGCTCAAGCTCGCAATAGTAGCATTATTTATTTAAATACTTTCCTGCGCAATAATCCAGATACAGACATATTTTTTGACAAAGTTGCTGTCTTTGTATATATTACAGTAAGTTTGAACTGAATAATATGAATAAATAAATGAATTTTATGAAAGTATACATGGTAGCTACTTATAACAAAAACACAATTTTAATTCTGTCTGTTTTTTCCGGCTAACATCCAAAACGGCTGAACGGATTTTGACGAGACTTTCTCTGATTTGCTAGGTATGTAAGGAGTAACTTAGACTGACGCTAACGTTTATAGGGAGACGCGGATGAAGCCGCGGGCACAGCTAGTTAGTTCTTAAGTCTCATTTGCCTAGTAATGACACTTGCTACAGTGCCCTTTAACGGAAACACAGTGATGTGTTAACATCACTATTTCACAGAAGAATATCTGACACTATCTGACATGGTGGTAGATCTAAGCCATTGGCCGTCTTGGTGGACGGTAAGTTTTTAGCTGACCGTTCAGGTCATAAATAATAGATTGAGGCCGTACCCTGACCAAATAACCTTGAGCATTCGTGGAGCAGGAATAAAATCTTTATAAAATAAAATTTTTTGGTCGTTTGAAAAAAATGCTTCTAGCATTTTTTATTAAATTGCCTATTAGTAAATCAACGAAAATGGTACTTTAAGAGGAGATGCATTTTATCAATAATTATATCTCATTTCTGTGGTTGCTTTGTAAGGAGATTAAATAAACATTATACTCCTTTAACAAAAACAAAATCTACCATTTTAGAGTCAAAATTATGTAGAAATTTAATGTATATTTATTAGTTGATATTTTGGATAAAGAGCAGATAGCTCCACAAAAGTGCACAAAAAACGGCGAGTGCTGGGTTTTGCAACGGGCTAGTAGCGTCTTAACATATAAAGTAATAATATAAGTTGTATTGTGATGTAGGTACTTGGTGTTCTTTGAGCAATAAATATTGTGGTCATACTGGGAAAATATCTTTTATTTTAACGCCCAATACAAGTTTCTGAGCTGCGTCAATGTGACAGTGGTTGGTACTATAGTATGACCATTAGTGCTGTGCACTCCCTGAGGTATGCGCGCGGTGAGACGGGGGGGTTAGAATCGGCTGCTGCGCTGTCAGTGCGCCGTCAACGCTTGTGACGGCAGGTAGTGTTATTTGTATCGGACTGTCTATGTCAGACGCACACGAGATAAATATTCAAAGATGGGTCGTGCGTTATCTCGTGATATGAAGACTGTCATTTTTAAGGTGGCTGAATATTTTAAGAAAAGAAAAGCAGACAAAGAAAGCTTTGAATTTAAAAATGACGTGAATATTGCTAAAATCGTTGCGGAGGCTACGGGATACAGCAAAAGAACCGTACATAATGTGATTTCTGCGGGCTATTTATCAATTGAAAATTCAAGCCAATTAAAATTTCAATCGCCAAAAAAACCAAAAGTTCTAAAGAAAAAACACGTTGTGGATGATTTTGACCTTGGAGTTATCAGAAGAAAAATTCATCAGTTTTACGAAGTTGAAAAAAAAATACCAAGTGTCCGTAAGTTACTATCAAGTTTGAGACAGGATGGCATATTGAATTGTGGACGGGAATATTTAAGACAGCTTTTACACAAAATGGGCTACCGTTACAAAAAATGCAAATCAAAGAGACATCTCCTTATAGAGCAGCCTAATATTACAGTGTGGCGGAAAAAATATCTTACACAAATCAGAAATTACAGAACGGAAAACCGAAACATATATTTTCTTGATGAAACATACATCAACGCCAGTCACCATGCCAGCAAATGTTGGCAATCATCGTCAGAACCCGGTATTCATGCTGATATTGGGAAAGGACGGCGACTAGTAATACTCCACGCTGGGTGTCGAAATGGCTTAGTGGATGATACATTGACTATATTCAAATCCGATGCTAGAACCGGTGACTATCATGGAGATATGAGCGGACCTACTTTTTATAAGTGGGTAGATGAAAAGTTAAAAGATAAGTTGCTGCCGAATTCTGTGGTTGTAATGGACAACGCGTCTTACCACAGCGTTCAGATTGAGAAGAAACCAACTATATCAAGCCTCAAAAGTGAAATGCAGAACTGGTTGCTACGCCATAATGTAGAATTTTCAGGAACCATGTCAAAGGCTCAACTGCTACTTCTTATCAAAAATACACAAAAAGAACCCGTGTATAGAATTGACGAACTCCTGAAAGCCAGTGGACACACTGTTCTGCGTTTACCTCCGTACCATCCAGATTTAAATCCAATCGAGTTGGTCTGGGCTGATATTAAAAACAACATAGCCCAAAACTATATTAATTCTTCTCTAGACGAAAAGATAATCTTATTGGATAAATTGTTTTCGGAATTCACGGCGGAAAAATGGCAGAAATGCGACGATCATGTCCAGAAAAATGAAAATGATTACTGGAGTCGCGATAGTAGGTTCGATAATGTTATCGATTCATTCATAATAAATTTGCAAGACTCTGATTCAAGTTCCGGTGGCGAAGAGGAAGATGAAGATAATGACGAAATGGAAGATGAAGTTGAAACAGAATCTATGTCAGAATAACTTTCGTTAGAATATATAATTGTTTGTAAATATAAAAAATGTTTAATAAAACAAGTCCTGTTGTGAATTATAACTTTCAATTCTTATTTATCACCTGCATATTTTTAATAAAATATGAGTATATTTGGGTTACATTTTAATCAACAAAGTAAGTATATATTACAGATAGATAGCCTCCGACCAACGCAACGTCCCGCCACAAGTCTTGCCTTAGAAATGCAAACTGATATCGTAAGATCTGTCCGACATGTATCGACCTCATGTGAACTCATGCACTTTTTTCTTCGCCCCCCACCTCGCCGTGCATACCTCAGGGAGTGCACAGCACTAATGGCCACACTATAGTCAATGGCTACAAGTAAAAGAGAGAAAACAAACAAATACACATTGTAACCTGTTTTGAATGACAGGGCATCCCAAGTCGACTTGCTTCTACTGATCTCTAACAGAATTTGTGTTTATTTATGCTAATTGTGATTATTTTACAAACATATCACATCTCAAACCATGGTTATATGCTCTGTTATTCCCAATCTAAATAATCCAGGGAAACATTGATTTCACAGGTAAGTTGTCATTGGCTTAATAGATCTTATTTATGTTTATTTCGAAGAAATTTATATGAAAACCGTCACAGTAAATACATTTAATGAAATCATAAACTTTACCTTTTTTACGTACGAAGTTGGAATTGCCATGGTAACTTTGTTTTAATGAGATGCCTAAAATTAAGTCTACGACAAATTTATAAAGTGGTCGTTTAGTGGAGAAAACATATTATGTCGAATGGGTGAAGGTAGGTACTAAGTTTCATTTCAAAATGCACTTAAAAAAATTGTCATCCTACAAAAATAATTATTTAACGAGGGTTTTAAATGAAAATCTCGTGTCACGGTTTTTGCGATCGAGCTCCTCCCAAATTTGTGTTGGCATAGTTTTGGGACCCGTATTTTGTAAGTATCCAAAAATTCAACTTCTATATTTACCCATTCGACATGTCATCATGACATAACATCTATTTTCTCCACTGACGTACCAATATACTCGTATAAACTTAGTTGTATGCCTACATCAAGTTAGACGTCTTGTCAAAACGAAGCTACTAAGATAATTCTAGCTAATTTTGAAATTTGCTATAAGGATGCTCTACTATAATAATTTAATAAATTTTTAGTTACAAGTACAATTGAAACATGAGAGGTTTGCAACGTCGCCGTCGTGCGTAAATCAAGACATTACTCCGCCGCTGTCATCATCTTTAGGCCAAAAAGATGAGGTTCAAGTTACAGATTAAAGCAGAAGATAAAAGTAAAACGCAGCCAAAAGTAACAGACTGGTTCACAAGTAACCTAAAACGTTTCTGAAGCTTCGCCAGCCGCTATCGCAATATAATTACGATGGAATCCTAACTGCCAAAACACAGATTTCACCTAACTTTGGAATCGGAGGACCAACATTACCACTAAATAAACATAAAACGTTACTTTAAAAATTTAGGATGTAGGTACACTAGGCATATTTTCTAATAGTACTTATCGACATTTCTCGACTTTAAGACATCTCGTTACTAGCTCACGCATACACTGATAAATCAAAAATCGTCACACGTCAATGAGCTCTTTGTTCGTCTACTAGTATATCCTAAGTCTATGATTTTACCTATTCCATACTGACTGTATGTAATTTGCACATGTAAAACCTAAATTTGAAATATGATATGTTTTAAAACTTCTAGAGATTTCTTAATCGGGAAAAAGGTTAGTGAAGCGAAAGTTCTCCTATAGAAAACATCAAGAAGTACATTCCCGTAACCCATCTTGCACCGCTACAGCAGCTGCATTCTTATTGACGCTGCATTCTTAGGTTGCACCTCTACAGCAGCTGCATACCTATCTGCATTCCCACTTAATAAGTTTTTAACATTCTCCTCTCTTTTATTAGCAACTGTAAATTCTTGTTTTAAGTTCGATTGTAATTATTTTTAATATATATATAGCCTTAAGCTCTTACCCCTGTGTTTTTTATCTCTTGACTGTAATTCCAACTAGTTTTCAATTTATCAAAACTATCCTACCCTTTATTCATTTTATAATAGCTTTCTAACCTATCTAATCTTTTATTTTATTACAAATTATTGACGTACCAGTCTGCAGTCACTGTCGTTTAATATTCAAGCGATACTGTAGTGTAATGTCCTGATTTGCCGATAAAAAAAAACAGATTTTTTTTACCAGTGCTTCGACTTTTCTTTCCAACTTTTGTTGGCAAATCTTCAAAAGGAAAGAACCACTTTGCCGACTGGCTATTTCTTTCGGGTACAAAGTAGATACAACCAGGTTTCGTCACCTGGCACGATATTATAGACAGCCAATGACTGTCATCCTATAAACTTATTAAGCTACTAGCTGTGCCCGCGACTTCGTTCGCGTGGAAGTTGGGTTTATATTAAGGTAGTTTATGTTACAATTTAACTTCTGTGTAAAACATATTGGAAACATGCTCCACAATGCTCTGTGGCATCTATGGATATTAGGGCCTAGCTCTAATCAGGGCCCGACCTATGGTAAGGCAAGCCAAGCAAATGCCCAGTGCAGCAAAATGAAGGGCGACAAAGTTTATGGCGCCAGACGGTTAGAAAACAAATTTTAATAGTATTTTACCAAAATGATTTGCATCACATCAAATATTACTATTATCGGTTTCGGGTTAAATGAAGCTCGAAACCGCCCAAGTACTCGCGCGAAATAGGGCTAGTGTGAGATAAGTTTTTAAAAAAATATCCTGTTTTTAAAACATTGCATTCCCGCGGTACTGTGATGCGTGTTCAAACAAACAGACAACATTCAAACGTTTCTAAAAGATATACTGAATTAGTATATCTTTTAGAAACGTTTAGTTTAAATACTAAACTTATTTCTTTATAATGTCTACATTGGTGAATTAAAAAATAGGTGTGTCAATCTGTCGTAGCCGAGGATAGAACAAAGTGGCGTGCAATTAGAGAGGCCTATGTCCAGCAGTGGACTGCGATAGGCTGATGATGATGATGATGAACCTGTCGTTAATTAAGATCATCATAAATTCATATGCCTCTACGTAGAATTTCAGATTTATTTTTTGAATCAATTTACCTGATTCTGTTTAATTTGTATTTAAACGCCATCTATTTTCAAAAATGGATAAGTTTATTTTAATACTTGATGACTTTAAATTAAATTATACTTAAACTATCATGCATATTAAACGTGGGTAAGCAAGGTATTTAACCTAAAATTATTCATATTCATAATAGCTGTGCCCGCGACTTCGTTCGCGTGAAAGTCGGGTTTAAATTAAGGTAGTTTAGGTAACGAAATAACTTCTGTGTAAATATGTTGGAAACAGTCCTGTTGACTAAATACTTACTAAATAAAAATGGATCTGTTCTATTCTTTTAGATAGTTAGTTTGGTGTGCGGTTTAAGAAGTGGGTTTTCTGTTGTTTTTGTTTCATTCTTTCAACGTTATACCTACTTATTACCTAATAATTTTTAATAGAATTTGTGCGAAAATGTTGTTACTTCTCATGTGATCGTAAACTTGTAAAGCCTAAGTACTTAACTGTGATAGTTTTCCTTATAATTTTAGTGTTTATACTACTACCCTGAATTTTTTCACATACCCAACATCAACCATTTAGCTGGCAGGGGGACACTTGACTCTAACAAAAATGTTCACTATAAAGCCTAATATTATACACAAAGGAATCCTTAAATCTAAAAATAGTCTTCACAAACCCTAAACGCTTTTTAAAAGACCTATCTAATGATACCTACCACACACGATGGGGTAGGTAAGTGAGAAAAAAATCACATCCCCACTTTACATATAAGAGAGGTACCCTTAAAAAAATAATGATTTTCAAGATTTTGTTCTTTCACTTTATCGGCGTTAGTAATTTATTCATGCAAAAGTTGCAATCTTCTAGCACTAACAGTCTCTGAGCTAAGCTGCGGACGGACGGACATAAGGGAACTACAAGTGTTCTGTTTTGCCATTTTGGCTAAAAATGGGGTGTATTTCATATAGTGTTATAACGCAATACTAATAATAAAACTGCTGTAACACTTTAGTAAGCAAACACAGAGCCTGTCATGTGTGGCATGCCCGCGAAAATGTCAGATATCCCTAAAGGTACCTACGGTTGACAAACAACGACCCGCCTCCTCCTCCCGTCACCCGAACTACTCACACTTGACCGATGTTGAGCCATTCATTATCGTTGAATTGATGAACACGTAATCTCCAACCATAACCCCAAAACATGATCCTCGATGCACCTGTGTGATGCGTGGTCAAACAAACGGACAGACAAACATTTCTAAAAATCATAGCAATGTGTTTCTTTTAAAACTTCTTTTACTAAGTATAGAACGTTATTGAATACAACGCCATCTACTTTCAAGAATGTTGCCACTCAGCATCTCAAACACCTATACCCTAATAAATGTTTTCACAAATAAGGAATTATTTGATCACGATGAACAATTTGATTTCATAGATGGCGCTACATGTTTTTTTTTTAACGTGTGTAATGTATTTTTTTTAGACGAACACATCATTTCTGGAAAATGTCGAATACTTTTTAATTATAAAGTAATATTGTTTTTCATTTCTACTACGATTAATTAATTACTCTCAGCAGTGCATGCAATACCTATAATTAACTTACCTACGTGCATAATTTACTTGATTTTTAATATAAAAAAATAATAACCAAAGTAAATAAGTTACTTACGGTCGAAAAAATAACTAAAACATTGAGAAAAATATTAAAAAAGGATAAAGACAATTTAAAAAAATACAAAAAGAACATAATCAGAGATTGGATTCGAGCCCGGGACTTCGTCGTCAAAGTCCGCTAGCATAGCTTCGAGGCTATACTGTTCGCTTCTTGCCACGTCAAAATAACTGTTCTTATGAAACTTAACAATGTTGTGTTTAGCTCCTTTTAGTTTTAGCGTGAAGTTATGTATTCCATGGGTTACAATTATAGATAATGTCTAATTGTGGAAAATTTTGTGATAAACCATTATGGTGCGACAAAAAATACATTGCTACTCGTTCCCCATAGACGTTAGCGTAATGATTCATAGTGTAAATAATGTCCTATAGTATTTACTATAAAACTGCAAATTTTCATAAAGATCCGTCTAGTAGTTACTGTTTTATAACGAAAAATAGCTACAGACATTATCCCTTACTGCTTAGCTCCTATGGGAAAAAGCGTGATAATTTATAGCCTAAATGTTAATCTGCATCTATTAGATTGCACGTGCAAAATTTCAACCGAATCTGTCCGGTACTTTTTGCGTGATGCGTGTTCAAACAAACAGACAGACAGACAGACAGACAGACAGACAGACAGACAGACAGACATTTCTAAAAATGCAGCAAAGTGTTTGAATACTCTTTTCGAACATTTCCTAATATTTTTTTTCACTAAGTTCGGCCATGTACAGACACGTGAAATTTACAGTTTTATTATATGTATAGATTGCATAGCTTTTATCGCGGGCTTTGAGTGCGGCGACCGAATCTAGAAATTCCGTAACGATAGTAAAACCCAACACCCCCCCCCCAGTCCGCCTACCATGTAGCTCGACCGAGCGTTCGCTTAACGTATATGTATATAATACGAAAGTACGAAGCTCACACGGATCGAGACGAGCTGTTTCGAAATGTAAAAAAAAGAAAAAAAATTTTATTTAACATAAGCAATTAAAAAAAAAAATTTTTTTTTGTTTTTTTAGTTGATAAAAAATGCTATGCAATAGCTTTACCGCGGCAGTCCCCGAGTGCCACACATTTTTTTATCATTTTACGGCATCACTGGATACGCAGTCGTTAAGTCATGTGGTATCCATCGAGTGCAAAGCTTCGGAACCTTCAGATGCGCATGTATGAATGTTTTGCATTTAGCTCATTCCAATACCTAACAAAGCATGAATTTGTTGGCAAGTATTTGTTTGTCAGTTTTAATAGGTTGTCGTATGGTGTCAATATTAGATTCTGTAACCGCAGTCGTCGGCTGACCTTAACGTACCTCGTCATAAAAACGATAAACGAATACCCACGAATACACGACATGCAGAGCTGCGACATGGTGTTTCATCACCACAAATGCCTATTGAAGTCTTTGGCAACTCTCTGGTTGACTTCAGCCACAACGAAAATGTTCACGAGTTAAGTTTAAAGTAGCAGGTTCCCAAAGAGTTCCATTTTCAAATATCATAATTGCTTTTTCATGCTTTTATTGTAGTGACTAGGTTCAGAAACTCTCAGTATGCCCCATATAACAAAGTCGCTAAGCAAACATTGACAAAAGAATTACAGCTTGAATGGTTGCTAAGCAAATTTGTTTTTAAACATTTAACATCGTGCGTGGCTTTTAAGTATACACCTAAGGGTATACTAATGCTACGGAAAGTATACACCCAAACTCGCCACCCAGCTTGTCCTCTGTGGAACTCGAAACAAAACTATGGTCGTAGTCAAATTAAAGCATCTTTATAACCAGTCTATCTCGAAAAAATAACAAATTAACTAAATACATCATTAAGCTACAAAAATAAGGCTTCAGTTAGAAGATAAAACAAGTTGTTTATGTTAATGTCAGCCTTTGATTACGACAAATTGGTTGCTATTATGTTCTCAATCGGTTCATTTGGATTACTTATATTCATAATCATAAAAGGCCAAATCACAAACAACTCATTTTACTTACTTACCTACGCTTATTTTGTTATTTATTGATCAAATGAAACTACGGATTTGCTATGAGGTTTATTTGCCATCTACATTTATACTTAAAAGAATTGGGTAGATGACTATAATAACAATAAATTATTTTACACTATAGGAAATAGCATTTGCAAAAATATTCTTCAAAACAATGTTTCTCTTCAATTATACGTAGTCATGAATTTATAAACATCAAAACAAACATTGAAACTACATAAATTGACCATACAAAAGAATGACGTCATTGTTTTGTATTTCATATAAATTAGTATGAGGCGCATCGTTTTGACGTTTCATAAAAAGATACTGATTTGACTTGACAGTCATCTACCCTATTAAACACAATAATCGTATAGGTACTAGAAAGACATGAAGTGAAAGATTCTACCTATATGTTTTGTTCCTGTTTAGTAAACGATACTCAGCCATCATGTTGAGGCGCATAAATAAGGGGGATCAGGAATTCGTCATACGTTGCCGCGTTGATAACCCCCCCTTCTTACCCAAACTCGATTTTGATTACGTCGCGCGAGCAACTCACACTTCTCCAATTTGACCGGTTTTGAGTCAAATGTACCCTTCCGTGATACCCCCCACCCAAAAAAGTGATCGTTGATCCGCGCCTATGCATACTTGGCTCTATGGTAGGGTTACACACACAACGCACACGCACGTGGGATCGGGGTAAGCAGTGGCCTTCATGGTCATTTCATGTTCGAGTGAAGTAGTACGTATGAAGATTGCCTTCTGTACTCTCAGTATTTTAATAAAATCAAATAACGATCTCCTGTCTCTATAGGTAATAGACAAGACCCATTAACCTCTATTATCTAAATGTCCACATAATGAATGCCCACCTGAAGTCAATATCTTTCACGTAGATGATATATTATCTCCTTCGTCTAGACGAATGTCTAGACATAACAGAAATAGATAGTTGGACCTTCTGAACTAAATCAGGGTCAAATATATTTCCATTAAATAAGTAGCCATGGCGTGACAAGTTGTATAGAATATAGAGTTACTACTTGTAACAGAAAGGTGTGGTCAAATTGCGAAACGAATTTGTTTCTGCTATTTGGCCGTACCTATTTATTGACGATTGGGTAGTTGACTACAATAAAAGGAAATTATTTTATACTAATCAGGTAATAGTAGATCTTATAATGCTCTGAAAATAAGTGTTAATTTACATTTTAACATGTTTTTGAATTTAAAAGCATGAAAACGAATACTAAAAGTAATAATTTCATTGTCATGGGTTGTTATTCTATACACATTTCTATAGTGCTAGTCGCTTTGACATTTCATAAAAAGAGACTGATTTGACTTGACAGTCAACATCCCTATTGTCTATTGCTTATGTATTGCACCGCATTATTATGATTTATGTTATATACATTTTTTTTTTTAATTTCAGCAGCGTACAGTATGCCTATGGCACAAGAACTGCACCCCTGCAGTACACACTCAAGTACTATGGACCTTTTAATGAATATTATATTATCTTACCTTTTAATGAATAGTATTTTGGTGACAAATTTTATTAGACCAACTCAGCGAATAACTCCATTACATTACTGTTTAGTCAGTCTGTCAGTTAACTACGAAAAACATCACGAAAAGATTGCTTTAAATAATGATCCCATTTTGTCACCTTGAACAACGAAATTACGAATTGTTATTATACCTTCATATTATATAAATGCATGCTTCGATACTCGAATATTAGTGTACTTACGGATTAATATTTATCTCATCTATGTAAACTATTTAAATTGTTCGAAATAAAGATTCTTTAAACCTAATTTTGAAATGATAAACTTTTTATTTATAAACATGCGATGCGAGTGATTAAAAATATCGCAAATAATACATGCTCAGATTTTAATGAGTAACAATAAAATTCTTAAACTTGACCACAACTTTCTGTTACACGTTGTATAGATATTACTTTCATGTTATTGGAAAGGTTTAGTCATATTCGACTGTAGCCTGACTGTAGTAAAGTTTAATGTTAACTGTAATTTACTTATGTTCGCCATATTTTAACGCAGCACGTTTGACTTAAAATAAAAGTTCTTCGTAGCTTTGAAACGATTTGGGTAATTTTAATATTTATTGTTTGGTGAACTAAATAATAATAATTCGATTAACGAATTCCATTAAACTGAGTGCAATGACAAGTACATTACCTAATCTTAACTTAATATCTATTAAGGCTAAGTAATTTTTAAGACATGGTAAAATCTCCCGCCGTCAACGTTACTTTAGAGGGGAATATTAGCGACAGAAATAGTTTTGAGCGCGACACAAACTATCGTTGGAGTATTTGCCTTTAGTATGGGATTATTTATTCCTCTAATTTTCATAGCTATCCTTAAGAACATGATGTTCTTACGTTATTTTCATTTGAATCCAAAATTATTTGTTAAATTGTTTTTTTATTTTTTCAGTAAAATTTTTATGCATGATAGTACATTCTAGCTTGTATTCTGGTACATTGTACTCAATATTTCCTAATGTCCACTTTTATTATATTCTATTCTTTAGTCATATCACCACAATCCTTAGTGACAATTGATTTTAAAGCTTTTTTATTAACAACTACGCCTTCTTCATCAATCCAAGTGACTCCATCAATGTTCTTCCAAATACCACTTTTTGTAATCACATCTTCTGAACAAATCTCGTCTTCTTCCCAGGGAATAGGATCAAGGGTTACCTCTGGTACGAAACTACCATCTTCATTTACTTCTACTCTTGGTACCACTTGTTTCTCAATACCTGTCTCTGTTTCCTCGACTTCTGTTTTGCCCGCTTTATCCAGTTTTCTCTGTATCTCGTCAGCCCTTGCCTTCCATCTTTCCAGGTTCTTCAATGCCATAGCGTACATAGGTCTTGTGTTTGGTAAGATTCGGTACAGTATGCTATAGCACGGGATACAGATCTGACTGAGGAACCCCACCTAAAATTAAATTAAGTTATAATGGGATAAATTTGGTCATAGGAGTAATGATTGCCGTCTTTGCAATATTCTATAAGACAACTTTAGAGAAGCATTTGGTAATAATACACTTAGGGAGTTACATTCTTCTACAGTTTTGTCGTAAATATCTAGTAGTTTTTCGTATTTTTACACATGTACGTGTGACTACCTGATGTATACATGCACCAGTTATAGAATTTCATTTATTCTATTGTAGTAAACTCTTGCCAATGCATTTACTTCTACCTCGCTAAAGCGTGGGACATGACAACGTTTACATCAAATTCTCAAGAGCATTGCCTTTTTGACGCATAAACTTGTACTACACACGTCCCGCCTCGATTCCTAGACACATCATGTCAGACACCAGGGAACGTGTAGACTAGCGTTAGTTTCATGTCTTACCTGGCTAGCAGGTTGCTCGTCAGGTTTATTCCTATCCATCATCGGTATCGGTTCTCTACCAGCAGCTCTTTCTTTGTCTCCTTGGTCATAGAACTCTTCAATAATGACCTTTACAGTTTTTATCTGAATGTCCCAAGGTTTGGCGGCTGCTGATAAATCTGCTGCTGTCATGGATATTGCCATTGCCAGATCTCTGTAAAAGAATTAATCATTGGTTTTGTCATTAGCATCACGCTACAGTTAGTGCGTAATGTTCCGTTTGGTGAGTTAAGAGCACTTCGCAGCCATTGCAAATTGAATTGCAGATAATTTTAGAAATAAGACAATCGCATCTGCTACTCTGTATTTCATACGTTCGCTTTGCATTACAAACCAAAATAATTTCGCTTATTATACCAACAATCAGTATCTTACTACCTTAGAATCATAATTAGAATTGTTATACCTGTGAGCATTCAAGGACCAGTTAAATCGAGGTGAATCGTCGGCATAAAGTTGGTTTAACTTTTCCAGGTTGGGGAAGAACTTGGCTAGGTCAGTTGCCAAGATGCAGTGTCTGATATAGCCAAGGATCTCCTTGTAGTCTTCGCTGCTTATGTGAGAGAATATATTGTGGCCGTCCTTGGAAATAGAAAACCAAGTTATTAATAAGTTATTATACAGTTTTATAGAATTATTAGGTATTATACAGTTTTATAGCATATCAGTCGTTAACAAATTGGATTTTCGTAACCTTTTGCTATTAAAACTTTTCGTATTAGAACGACTTTATGACATTTCTAGTCGAAAGCCCGATTGCTAACAAACACAAAAAAGACCTCAACTGATAGCTTGTTTTATAACCTAAACCACTTTTGATAGCAACTCGTGGTTATGTCACTGCAACTTCACATATATTGGTCGAAAGAGGCTTCCCGTTTTCTATTTTTTTTTACTTACTATTATGTACTTTATTAACTGACCTGCTGTAAAATAGTGACGGTAATATTAAAATGATGGTGTTCCAAAGTTGAGGTGGTGTACATGGCGGCCAAAGGAGAAGCGCTTTCGCTCATGTATTTGTTGGTATAGCCGCGGTGATCCAAGTCGTGGCATAAGCAGGCCACGAAGAGTGCAAGACGCTGGAAAATAATAATTAGTATATAAATAAATTTCTATTAGTGATGTCTAAGATCATTGTAGAAATTGATAAAAGTTTAATTACTGGTTATACGCAAAAGCATAATAATTTCTGGGTCTATCTTTTCTTATACCTACTAGTTCATATAAATCAACAGCGTAAGTAGGTATATTCTTAATTAAAAACCGGGTAAAAGCTTGTCAGTGTAGGGTTCCGCAGCCTTAAATAATTGCATCAGCGGAAGAGCGTATCTTCATGGCACTTACGCCCTTTTGTTGCGAAAAGTAGTATTTCGGCAATAACTCAATGATGATAATTTTGATCACACGGTTTAAAACATAAGGGGGCGGGGACACAATTTATGCAACTTTCAGAGCGATTAATTCTAAAACATGCACGTAATCAAAAAAGTTCATTAGAAACCATTAAACGCTTTTAATAAACATGTCGAATACCATACGTTGACATTTGATAAAAAAAATCGACTTCTACTACATGTATGCCGCTCTCAAAAATGTTTATAATTGTTTTTTATCTATAAAAATAAGTAGCGGCTTCTAAAAGACAGCTATGCACCAAGTTCGTCAATATTCCTTATGCAAACTTTGAGTAAAATAAAATGCCTGTGACATACGTATGGACAGACAGACGGACATGACGAACCTATACTACTAGGGTTCCGTTTTTGCCATTTTGGTCTACGGAACCCTAAAAAATAAATACCGGCATTGACTTATAAATGTGTTCCAAATTATGTATTTCAATATTTTTAACGATGTCGGTATCAATACGGGCAATCATCCTACGATCAAAGTCGAGGATTATATACTTTCCTTATTTCATATTTCAAATTAATTTATGGATAAAAAGGAGTCCTTAAAAGACGAGTTACTGTCCTTATTGACTTTAAAGGACGAAATTGAATATAAATGTTGATAAACTTTCGCGATTTGTACACATTATTAAAATATATATATTACGGGTCTTAATCGCGTGAATAATTTAAGGTAAAATACCTTGTTTATTGCCCGACGTTTCGACCGTATTGCAACGGCCGTGGTCACGGGAAGACTGGTTTTAACAAGGTATTTTACCTTAAATTATTCACGCGATTAAGACCCGTAATATATAGAAATTGAATATTTACCATCTTATAATTGAACCGCCTCCTGTAATCATTCTTTAGCATAACATACATAGAGTGAGCCACTGTCCACCCATGATCAAAATTATGATAAGGCACCGTTCGATAGTTTTTCTTTACCGTCAAAACGAACCTGGTCAAAGTGCTTAGGTCAAATTTGGCCAAAACAAAAAGGTCGCTGAACATTTTGATCACGCATTTGCACTTTTCCCATTCGTCAAATTTGAACGGGTCAAGGTAGAAGTTGTTAAGGTCTTCGACGATGGTATTCTGATCGCTTAGCATAGTTGCTACTTCAGTTTCTCTGCAAGTATTGTGGTAGCTGAGAACTTCTAAAGCTACTCTGTACTTCTGTTCTTTCCTCATGATTCTATCATACAATCTGGCGTGGTGAAGAGCGAGGCCAAAGAATGTTGAGAAGATTTCAAAGGCCACTTCGTCTTCGTGTCCAAAGTGGTCATCCTCGCGTTTGTTGACCATCTGTACCACACCAATGACGCTTCCTTCCACTTTAATGGGCATGCAGAGGATGCTTACGGTTTTATAACCAGTGGCTTCATCAACTTCCCTGCGAAAATTTAATGGTTTTAATTACGCTGTTAAATGAGTGGTGGAGTACACCAACGTGTGTACGCGGAAGTGCGTGTATTTCAATTTAAAATATTCCATGTCACACCCTATTTCGAGCCCCCTTAATAACTCAAACTTAAATATCTTTATTTCGTAAAACCAGGTTGCAATTCTAGAAGAATAATAGAGAAGAATAATCTGCTCATGACTCAGGAGAAGAAGCTGCCAAGAAACTCATAGTTCACTCTTTTAAAATTTAAAAATCATCAAGTTTGTCTATACAAAAATAAATTTTACTGAACAAACCAGTGTGTAATCGTTTATAAATTAAGGCTAACTAAATAATAATACTCTAAGTGACTCTAATTTAAGTAAATATAATCTTCAATTCACTTCTTACTAAGTATCTCAATATATCTATATCTATACATATAATAAAACTGTAAATTTCACGTGTCTGTACATGGCCGAACTTAGTGAAAAAAAATATTAGGAAATGTTCGAAAAGAGTATTTAAACACTTTGCTGCATTTTTAGAAATGTCTGTCTGTCTGTCTGTCTGTCTGTCTGTCTGTCTGTCTGTCTGTCTGTTTGTTTGAACACGCATCACGCAAAAAGTACCGGACAGATTCGGTTGAAATTTTGCACGTGCAGTCTAATAGATGCAGATTAACATTTAGGCTATAAATTATCACGCTTTTTCCCATTGGAGCTAAGCAGTAAGGGATAATGTCTGTAGCTATTTTTCGTTATAAAACAGTAACTACTTGACGGATCTTTATGAAAATTTGCAGCTTTATAGTAAATACTATAGGACATTATTTACACTATGAATCATTACGCTAACGTCTATGGGGAACGAGTAGCAACGTATTTTTTGTCGCACCATAATGGTTTATCACAAAATTTTCCATTATTAGACATTATCTATAATTGTAACCCATGGAATACATAACTTCACGCTAAAACTATAAGGAGCTAAACACAACATTTTTAAGTTTCATAAGAACAGTTATTTTGACGTGGTAAGTAGCGAACAGTATAGCCTCGAAGCTGTGCTACCGGACTTCGACGATGAAGTCCCAGGCTCGAATCTGATGTCTGATTATGTTCTTTTTGTGTTTTTTTAAATTGTCTTTATCCTTTTTTAATATTTTTCTGAATGTTTTAGTTATTTTTTTGACCGTAAGTAACTTATTTACTTTGGTTATTATTTTTTTATATTAAAAATCAAGTGAAATATCAGTCCGTCAAATCTAAGAAGTACCGTTTGACAGTTCTGACAATTGAATGATAGGGATGGGATGAAAAAATCGATTACTATAATATCCGAACTTTAAGAGATCGATTACTATAATATCCGAATTTTAAGAAATCAATTGTTATAATTAAATAAAAGAAATGTTTAGGATATTTTTTTATTCACTACTAGTACTAGTATCGTCGTCTTCGTCATCATCGTCATTTAAATTAATGACCAGTTGATTGTCCATTACATTATCAAAGTGTACGTCTCTTTCGAAGTCGTCCATTATTATTTTCTTTGTTTTTTGTACTACTTTACTCCAATCTTCCTGTGTAACTTGGGCACATGCTTCCTTTAATAAACCTTCCATTTTCTTGACACTGAAGGGTGGTTTGTGTTGTGTCTTGCTGCATAAATGCGAAAACCATTGTTTAAATTATAAATGTTAGAAGTACTCGTGTTATTATTATAATATTATAAAATATTACCTTTAACTTGGGCCCAAATCAGTTCAATGGCATTATATTGGCAATGGTACGGAGGAAGTCGTATGACTTTGTGCCCGTGCTCTTCGGCCAATTGGTCAATTACATATGTCGGTTTTGGTGGTTTATGCAATTTCACTAACTGTAATAATTCAGCTTTTAATAGTGACATGTCGGCATCCACTCCTTTTCTTTGCAGCCATGCCACCAAATCTGCTTTCTTATTGGCTGACGTAGGTGCTTTATCAATTTGCACAGAGTGGTATGGGGCATTATCCATTATAATTGTGCTGTTAGGAGGGATATTCTGTAATAAATTTAAGAACCACTCTCGGAACCTTAATGCGTCCATTTCTTCATGATACTCTTTAGTGCTTTTGGATTGGAAAGCTAATAAAGAGTTTTCCACGAAGCCTGTAGACGCTGACCCAGCATGGCATATTATGAGGCGTCCACCTTTTCCTATCGGCACCTTCGAGCACGAAGCTTCAGAATCATCAGTCCATGTTTTCGGCACAGAATGGTTGGAATTTAGCCAGGTTTCGTCCAAAAATATTACATTATCCCAGTTTATAATTTGTTTAACTTCGCGCAGGAATGTTAGTCGCTGCATAATTATGTCATGTCGCTCCATAACAATTTTTCGTTTGTCAACTTTTTTGTATCTGAAGCCAATTCCTGTTATTACCGTTCTCAACGACTCTATGCTTCCCTTATACAGCCCGGCATCTTTTAAAGTTGCACATAACTTTGCCAATGTTGGAAATTCGCCTCTTGTAAAATACCCGTATATATGGTTTCTAATAGCATGACTATCGAATTCATCGATGCCTGTCACAGGTTTATTTCTTTTTCGTTTTTTCGGTGTGTGAAGTACGTTACTGTCACTCCCCGAAGGCCCATATTTTTCACTTAATATTTTGCCAACGGTGCGGCTACCAATACCGAGAGCTTCACCGACGCGATCCCGAACTTGTGTAACTGGCAGTAGAAGTCCACCATTTTGAGATTCACGCTCAAAATACTCGTGTAATTTCACCACCAATTCACGAGCCTGGCTGTTCAAAGTACGTCCTCTTTTCGACATTATTAATAAACACTTGCTTAGTTCGGAGTCCAGTATAAATATTGCCAAGGTAAACGGATAAAGAATGGTCAGTCCAGAAAAGTAATAGCCAAGTCACAAATTGTAAAACACAAACGAGAAAGCAAGTACGCGCACAGTCAGCTTCCAAGATGGCGAGAGACTGCTGACGCCGAACCGACCGAGCGGACCGCGTGCGCTTGTAGTTGGCAGTGTTGCCAGAAAAAAAAAATTGTAGAGACTTGGACACCTGCGATTTTGCCTATTGACCTAAAAATAATTAAATTAATTTATTTTAGGGTATCTGTGTATTCAGTGCATTATGCGGTCGCGCAGTAACGTCGTTAATTTATAACATCAGGCAACAACATTTTTGTGAATGGGTTCTACATACCTTATTTTTATTAGTTTTAGACGTAGAAATAAGACTTAGAAGAAAAAATTGTAATTGTAAAATCAATGGATGTGCTTGTTAAAAATTTGTTTATTTCTCTGTAATATGCAAACCCATACTATCATACACAAAAATAAATGTAAAAAACACTATCCCTGACTCCATTTACTATTTCGACAGCGTTAGCGCGAGAAACCCCGACTTATTTGGGCGCGAAAATCAAAAATCGACAAATCGCTTTCGACAACTTTTTAAAGAAGCAAATAAATATATTTGATTTATAAATACGTATTTTTGGTGAATGGGTTTTATCTCATATTTTACGATTACATAACTATTTAGTTATGTAATCGTAATATGTGAGATAAATCCCATTCACATGAAAAAATATTTGTTTGGTTGTCAAGTGTAATTTGTAAATAATACATTCGATTTTTCGTATATGTAAACGATTTTTTTGCATACAAGTGTATCCGAAGAGTCGCAACACTACGTGCAGTGACCTAACTACATACGTAACTTTGTAATGAGGTCAAGAATATAACTATTAGAAATTATTTACTGTGTAAATATGTGTTATTTTGCTTTGTTTGAAAGTTTTCAATTACATTTAGATATTAAGAATTGTACATTTTTAGATACAATAATGAAATCTTTCTAAATTCATGGTTTTATGAAAAAGGTTATCGAAACTGAATAATGTACGTATGAACAAAGTTGTTTCGGTTTGAAAAATATGAAACGTCAAACGGTACCTCTTAGATTTGATGGACTGTAGGTAAGTTAATTATAGGTATTGCATGCACTGCTGAGAGTAATTAATTAATCGTAGTAGAAATGAAAAACAATATTACATTATAATTAAAAAGCATTCGACATTTTCCAGAAATGATGTGTTCGTCTAAAAAAAGACATTACACACGTAAAAAAAACATGTAGCGCCATCTATGAAATCAAATTGTTCACCGTGATCAAATAATTCCTTATTTGTGAAAACATTTATTAGGGTATTGGTGCTTGAGATGAAAGATTTGTTTCTTGCAATTTAATTAAATAAATAGGAGAATGTTGCCACTCAGGCAACATTCTCCTATTTATTTAATTAAATTGCATAAATTAATAAAAAGAATATAGTATTAGAACTACTGTTAAAGAAACTTCACTGGTTTTGAAAGTAGATGGCGTTGTATTAAATAATGTTCTATACTTAGTAAAAGTTTTAAAAAGAAACACATTGCTATGATTTTTAGAAATGTTCGTCTGTCTGTCCGTTTGTTTGACCACGCATCACACAGGGGCATCGAGGATCATGTTTTGGGGTTATGGTTGGAGATAACGTGTTGATCAATTCAACGATAATGAATGACTCAACATCGGTCAAGTGTGAGTAGTTCGGGTGACGGGAGGAGGGGGGTGGGGGGTCGTTGTCTGTCAACCGTACCCTTAGAAATATCTGACATTTTCGCGGGCATGACACACATGACACGCTCTGTGTTTGTTTACTAAAGTGTTACAGCAGTTTTATATGCATTTCAGTTGTATATCTTTGCAGACAAAGGAAAATCCTGAAAAACCATTTTATTAGTATTGCGTTGTAACACTTTATGAAATACACACAATTTTTAGCCAAAATGGCAAAACAGAACCCATAAAGTTCCCTTATGTCCGTCCGTCCGCAGCTTAGCTCAGAGACTATTAGTGCTAGAAGGTTGCAACTTTGCATGATGAAATTACTAACGCCGATAAAGTGAAAGAATAAAATCTTGAAAATTTTTTAAGGGTACCTTCTCTTATATGTAAAATGGGGATGTGTTTTTTTTCTCACCTACCCCATCGTGTGGGGTATCATTAGATAGGTCTTTTAAAAAGCGTTTAGGGTTTGTGAAGACTATTTTTAGATTTAAGGATTCCTTTGTGTATAATATTAGGCTTTATAGTGAACATTTTTGTTAGAGTCAAGTATCCCCCTGCCAGCTAAATGGTTGATGTTGGGTATGTGAAAAAAATCACGGTAGTAGTATAAAAACTAAAATTATAAGGAAAACTATCACAGTTAAGTACTTAGGCTTTACAAGTTTACGATCACGTGGGAAGTAACAACATTTTCGTACAAATTCTATTGAAAATTATTAGGTAATAAGTAGGTATAACGTTGAAAGATTGAAACAAAAACAACAGAAAACCCACTTCTTAAGCCGCACACCAAACTAACTATCTAAAAGAATAGAACAGAACGATTTTTATTTAGTACACAGAAGACACATGTATAGACAATAATATAATTTATCAGGAAAAGTCATGCAGAAGATAAAAATAAACAATAAATAAAACAGTAAAATAATAAAAAAACAGTAGACAAAAAGAAAATAAACACAAATTAATAACAAAAAACACAATTAACGAATAGAAGAAGAAGAAGTCTGTATTTGGTACTTATTTATTTTCACAAAGCTTTTGGGCTATCAAGCTATCAATAGATGAGTATATGACGATTCTCCGCTGCTGAGTCATATCGCGGTTCACCCGACAGGATTGTTTTCAACATATTTACACAGAAGTTATTTCGTAACATAAACTACCTTAATTTAAACCCGACTTTCACGCGAACGAAGTCGCGGGCACAGCTAGTTTAATATATAAATCTTCAAGTACACATTGAATAGACTGTGAGGGAAAGCACTTCAATTCCAAGCATTTTTGTTTTCCATATAATCAATTATAGTAGTAACTTTTTATATACATTTTTTTTAATACCGGTACCATTAAAATTTGGATGTGTGAGTTGTAGTTTAATTTGTTCCGGACGAGGCAAGGCCTTGCGAGTCATAATTTTCACTTTATTATCTAGTTATATAGTCTAATAAATGAATGCCAATAAAGGTGAGACCAAATAATAGGAGGATATGGCATTTGGCATAAAAACAGAACTTAAAATATTTGCTTAAACTGTTTCTATCGCAAATAAAACATGTACTTATATATACAGTACCTTGTAAGAGAAAATAATATTACACAAATAATCCTCAATAAAACTTGGCCGGTGTACAACCGTCACTTCTCAAGATAAAACTTTTAATTTTGTTTGTACAATTATAAACCTTATAAACTTTTGTACGCTAACTTGAAGTGTGAAATTGGCATAACAAATAAGATCACTATTAAATTTTCAATACATTCAAATAATTTATTCGGAACAAATTTAGGGTTCGGGGGTTGCGACAGGAAAAAAACAAAACAATAACAAATTTGAAAATCGTTTCATGGGTTCAGCCTTGAAAAGCAAACAGATGCAGTAACTTTGTATTTCAAGCCAAAGCTTGACCTGCTTACCTATTAAACCTGTAGTCAGAATACGCATCAGGTATGTTCATGGTTTCACCAGAAAGAGCCACGTGACCAGCTATTCCTCGATTTATTGGCATTCTGATTTCTTTTTTCTCCATATCCCTATCATGTCCTGGTTCAAACTTCAAATCGAAGACTGTAGAAACCAATTCGAAGTTCCTGTAGTCTACCAGAAAAAGTGAAGCGCGATCAGCGTTGACAAGCCGCTGAGCGAATTCAAGAATCCTTTTGATCAGCTGATCCAAAGACACCATCTCCTCGAAAATTGCTCTGTGAAGTAAAATTTACGTAGATATTTTCATGAATAGCGTTGGTGTTTCCTCACCAAAATATTAATTAACTGCTCTCATAATCCCTTAGAGCCAATATTGTTTGACGTTCCAATCTCGATTCTAGCTAATAATCATTTTCATTTGCTACTTAGGCTTAGTTGAAAATTAGTTTAAACAAACCAACATACCTATATGCATGTTTTCCTTTAGATTCTGACGTAATAAATATTAAACAAGGGAGGGATATTCGGGTCGGGCTATTGGTATTTATTGTTACATAGGGGAGAGAGGTTTTTAAAAACTTGAAAATTCGTACACTGTTATAAACGTTCGTAAGCTTTCGCGATTTGTACACATTATAGAATTTTATAAGCTCTGGGTCTTAATCGCGTAAATATTTATTTTTTAGGCTAAATACCTTTGTTTTATTGCCCGACGTTTAATAAAGCATGTTCCAGACGGTTGGAAACAAGACTTCCCGCCAAGGTATCTATGTTATGTATTTAAGTATATGTATATTTGTATGTATGTTATGTATTTAAGTATACGTATGTGTGTTTATTGCATTTTTTTTATAATCGATTGTATTTATCATTTAAAACCAGCATTGACTGTAAACAATCCGCACCTATACAATTGTAGGTATATTACTTCACCCAAAGGTTGGCTGGTAGAGAATGCTTTTAGCATTACATCCGCCTTTGTACATTATTTTTGTGCATAAACTCATTAAATGAAATGAAATGAAAAACTGGCCAAAATCGTCTTACGTAATAAATGAATGCCGTATTTTAAACCTAACTCCAGAAAGATGTTGTCAAATTCAAATATAGGATCAAACTATCAAAAATATTAATAATGTTTAAGTTTTCATTATTTTGCGAAACTAAGCCCGACTTCGCCAACCAAGCCAAGCTAAGTCTCCTCTCCACGTCCCAAGCCACCCATCTCACCATCGCCACATTACCAAGGACCCTGAGAATTTGCTACAGAACCCTCAATTGAATTTAATTAGGTACAATAGTATTTTTTTTTTTTCTTTTTCTTTTATGGTTCACTAAACTGGATATAACACTAGGCAATGCATGTTAATTCTTGCTAAATAACATATTTTTGTGTATACCATTCTCGAAGTGAACACCGCATTCTATATAAAAAAAATCCAAAAGTAGTTAATTTTGTATTAACGTAACAAACTTCTTTAATTTATCTTTTATAAACTACTAGCTGCCTGCCCCGGCTTCGCACGGGTGTCATATTGTAGTTTTTTATACCTTTAGTTAGATACATTATTGCAGTTGTCGTAGGGATCTCTAATTTTTTTGACAGTAAAATATAGCCTATGTTACTCTAAACTGTCAATGGTGAAATAATTTTCAATTAGGTCCAGTAGTTTCTGAGCATATTCAATGCAAACAAACAATCAAATGTTTCCTCTCTCTTTTTTTTTTATAAAAGATAACTAGCAATATGGGATTGTGGTTCCACATTACTAGCAATCCTGTTAACTCCTCCAGCTAAGCTCAATGGCTTGTGTTAGGAGTGGGTTCACGTCGATAGTATAATGGGTAGGATTCGAAACCGCGACCTCATGATTGCGAGACCGATGCCTTATCCATTAGGCTACCGCCGTAAATATAATATTAGTATAGATAACGCGTATAAACGTTATAGTACCTACCTGTTTATGAATTAATTGTATAATAATTAACTCCGTAATTGGAATAGAGTATAATTTTAAGCAAAAGGTGTGCTTAATAGTAAAATTTCCACTCACTTCACTACGTCAAGTAGGAAATCCGACATATTCCTCTCTCTCTTCTTATCCAAATACAAATTGCAGTAGTGTAGAGCGAGACTACCCAACACCAGGAAATTGGAGCTGATCTCTTCATCCAAATCTCTGAATCTGTCCTGAATTCTCCACATTTCTATGACATAAGTTGTCTTGCCATTTTTTCCAATTACAGGTTGGTACATCACGTGGTTAGCTTTATTCTGCTAAAAAAAACAATTGAAAACAGATTCTGTAATCTATGGAAGGAAAGCATTTGTGTACTCTCTGGCGCACTGTGTGGTTAGCCGCCCCTGCGGTTTAGCGGCTAGCTGCTTTGTCATTTTAGATTAGGTTTCATCACGGTTGGCCACCCAACGCGATTAGGGACTGCCTTAATCGCGCTAAGTTAGTGAAGGCTAAGAATCCGTAGAAAGAGATGTTTTTTTCTAACTTTAACTAAGAGTACCTAAGTTAGCGCCGGCCTATATTGGATGAAACTGAAGAACGGTAGTATAATAGCCCGTATTTAACAGGAATAGATCTCAACGTCCGTCGTGACAATGTGACACTTCGTAATCGGACCTGGATCCTTATTCACGTTCTTTTATTCCGTTTTCGCGGCAATCCCGCGCGAACTGGTGCATGCGCGGTGCGCTCAAAGATATCCGCGCGCATGCGCGATATACTTCTAAGCGCAGTTCTCTATATACCATCATGACAAGATTTTGACAGTTAAAAGCGCGGTTTGACGCGAAAATGAAAAAAAAGATTGTCAATAAGGACCCAGATCGGTCACGCAGAACACAGCACTACTTCGATGATAATATAAATGTTGTCACTAAATCTCGGGTCTGCGATATTAGGCCCGTATTGATTAAACATGTTTTATTTTTAATCGTCTATCTACATCCTATTCCAAATGACACCTCGTTCATATTTTTCGGAAACGACTACTGATAAAATTTGACTTAAAAACCACTTGTTGACTAGACATCAAGTAGGTTGTGTTTTAAATACCTACCACATTTTTCTTAAAAGCTCTAAATAGTGATACTGGTGTGTCAGGAAACCGCAGTGGATCATCAGCTCTAGACATACGGTGGCACGCTCCACTCTTTGCTACTTCAAGCACTAGAACGACTTGATCAGGTTCAGCTCGTACTAAGGTCTTTGAAGCCGCGCTTATAGATGACTGCAATTAGATGAGATTACATTATTAGGTATGAGGGTTTTTTTTTATTTTTAACGATGCCCTTTGAAATTGTACAGATAATGGACACAAAGCACATCATCCAAATCCAGAACAATTTATGGATCATACAAATTAGTGAGACACCACACTGTGCAGGTATGTGGATCATACGTGACACATAAGATTTAAGCACACACACACTTCAATACACACAAATCATAAGCACCACAATTAGTTAAATAAGAAGCAGAATTAAAGTGTGGTATCTACCCCTACAAACGAGACTGAACACCCATTACAAGTGGCTCATGCGGGAAAGGACTGTACTCCTAAGCACAGGCTTATTATTTAGCCTAGTTAGGAAATACAGAAACTCAATTTATATGTATGTAAAATCCTGTTGTTTCTAAAACTGATGTGCTACACGCTGTATTTACTTGAGATTAATAAACATTATTGTGTTACACGTCTCGGATTTTTGGTAAATTGCTGTACAGTGAAATTTCTTAGTTAATTAACTAAACTCACCAATACACCATTTTACCTAATAGCTTTTAGCAAAATGGTATGTCAATGGAACGTAAAAATTAGTAGTAGAGTTTAAAAAAACCAATATGGTGGCCCTAATTTAAAAAAGTATTCCAGAAAATATCATACAAAGTACTGCACGAAGCTGGGATGGTCAGGGTATAACTTATAGATTCTGTAGGCGTCAACTCCAACTGAGGCGCTGATGTAACTCGAGAGCTCCCACAGCAAGGTGTGTTCTGTAGGGTCGTCTTTTAGGGCCTTTAGAAGTTCCTGCAATAGAAGCTAATTCTAATAACAATGTAATAACTGATTTCAGAGTTCAGGTTGCCAATCGCAACTGATAATATGACAGATAAAGCAAGTTCTCCTTGCCGATTTTAGCACAAGAGCACTGTCTCATCAAAACTGACCCGACCGCAGGGAGATTTGGCATTCATTTGTTAACGGGCTCTCCGAGGTACGCAAGGGTGTGACATTTTTCAAAAACGGACATGCACTGAAAGTGATACGTTGCAGACCGACCCCTCCATTAGCATCAACACAAGTAGGTACTGTAACGACCAGTACCAACGGCTATCGCTCTGCTAGTAATGTCGTGAACTGCTTTGCTGGAAGTAGGTCGCAGTACCGGGCTGTTCCACGTCGAGAAATAATAATAGTAATAAATCTTTATTGACACCAAAGAAAAAAAAATCAAACAAGCATTATGAAAATATATATATTACGAGTCATAATCGCGTGAATAATTTACCTTGTTTATTGCCCGACGTTTCGATCGTATTGCAACGGCCGTGGTATATATATTTTTAATATATATATTTTCATAATGTGTACAAATCGCGAAAGTTTATCAACATTTATATCAAACAAGCATGTCCCACTGAGACTTACTTTACATTTATTTCATTATATTTAATAATTATCATAATTAAATTTAAATCTTAAAAATAGTTTACAAATATAAATGAGGTTTCATGTGTGATGATCGTATCCTCGATCCACTTGCCACAGTACATATCCTCCTTCACTTTATCGCGTATGGGACGAAAAACTGACTCTACAGTAAAGAGATTGATTGATTTTTATAAACCCCCCGCATTCTCCTCTCAATCACACAATAATAACGCTGCTTAATCTCACATATTTTTCAACTTTGTGTCAGGAAAATGTCATAGATTACATACCATAAAAACTTGTTTCTTGCAAACCTTTTCTTTGGGTTTACTCGCAAAGTCTGTACTTGATATCGACAAAGATAAAGCCTGCAAAAAATAATGGTTAAAGTTATTATTATAAAGATACAAACAGACGGAAAATGCAATCACGCTGGTGAAGTAATAAAAAAGAAGACATCTTGTTATTTTTCTACTCAGTTAAATACTCTAACTGAGGAGGATAAAAATATTAATAGTTTTGTTTTTAATATATTTTTGGCCTTGCATGTCAGACACAGGTACATTAAATAACATATTCATCACACATTATAAAGCAAAACAGTAGAGAAGACCAAAACAGAACGAGATTTACATTTTGTTTCATTTTATTCGTCAGCCATTTTTCGACCACCTCCGTAGGCACTTTCTTTGTGACGTATTGTTCCAAAAATCCTTTGTTACTATCCAAATACTCCACAATTTCCTGTTCTTCCATATCTGTAATATAAAGTTAAAACGTAAACATTAAATAGACATTGTTGAATACTGCGTCGAGGCTGCAGTTAGCACTTCATCAAAGCTTAAGATATTATTTTTCTTTTTTTTAAATACAATTTCCACACTAGGGAACGAGTCCTGTGTCGGCTTAACAATACACACAAATAACGGACACAAAGTACCTACACCTAGATTCGTAACAATAACACACAAAGTGGTGTCCCGTGTGGGAATCGAACCCACGACCACTGGCTTAGCAATAAGTGTCACTGATCACTAGATCAACAGGTTAGTCAAAATATTGTTACTTACGTTTCAAATGAGTTGATAACTGTCATAATGACATTTTGATTCGCATTACGACTGCAAATTCATTGTATGACAACGTAAGGTCAGCAATAAAATGATTCGTAAAAGGATATATTGTATTTGTATTTGTAAAAACGGCTAAACGGATTGTCATCAAGCAAAGCTATGAACCAATTATCATTTAACTAACATTCTAATTAAAATACATCTGAATTCGTTCATCGGTATAGGCGCTACGATGCCACAGACGGACGCACTCGTTAAATTTATAACACCTCTAATTTCGCTTCGGGTTATAAAAGATTCAGTAACAGCGTTATATTTCCGCGGCCACGTAGTCAACCAGAGGTGGCCCGGCAACACGCTTGACCGCTCCAGCCGCCATAGGTCAGGCCGCGCCAAAAGTGTCCTACGGCGTTCAATGCTGCTAAATGCTATGAAGGGGCAATTTGATCTCACTCGAACCTAAATGTGGGGGCTTAGACAAGATACGAGGCTTCAGGCCTGCACTGTAGACTACGCATCAGTATGCCGCAGTAGTGCTTCAGGGTTCTAACGTGTATCATCAGTTGCGTAACGCCAGAGCGGACAAGTAAGTAGCAAAATGTCCAACCTTAACGGGATCTTCATCTAGATTGAACGTGTAAATGCTGCATTTACACGTTCAATCTAGATGAAGATCCCGTTACCGCGATCAGTAATTTTAATTAAGATTAACTTGAGTTTCTTGGCAGCTTCTTCTCATGAGCTTTACACTTGGAACTGCAGCCTAACAAACTTTTTTCAAACAATCATAATTTTATATTTTTTTAGTATAAATTAATTTGGCGTTTTCAAATAGTCATTAACCTGATTTAAGAAATAAAAATGTTTGAGTTTGAGTTTGACTGTGTAACGTATTGGATTGACGAATCACGACATGTTACAAATATCTTAATTAAGATGTATAAATCTATTGCGATCCGCAACCTTGATCAAATCACGATCTGGATTGGGCGTGTAAGGTTCCTTAAGGTTCATTTCCGTGCATCGCGGCCGATCGCGAGCCGCGCGCGGCTAACGACGAGAAGCTGACGCTCGCGGCCGATATTCCGAGTGCGCGCGCAGCCTACGTCAGTCGTCGGCCGCGCGCAGACCTCGGAACCGGCACCATACATTCTCATACTCTGACTATTGTCGCATCGGCCGCGCGCGGCTTGCGATCGGCCGCGATGCACGGAAATGAACCTTAAGACACTCAACCGATGATGACTTCGACCATACCTTCGACCTTCGGACGCATCTTTGGTCATATGTGCTAGAAAGAACGCTCAAATTCAAACGGACAATTACCTTATTATACCAGTAAAGTATATTTTTTCGGCAGTAAATTCAAAGTCAAATTACTTAATTCACTAAGGTAGCATTTTGAATAGATTGACTAGAGTCAATCTAAATTGCATAAATTTAATAGAGTAGACTCTATATAGTGCCAAATTCGCAAAAGGTGAGCCAGGGAGAAAAAAAAATTACAATACATTTGTGTTTTTCTTTTATTTGTTTGTGTTTAAGTTTTAATTGGCAAGTAAGCTGCTGCGACTTGCAAAATGCGCTGTTGTCGGTGAGCGCCATAAAAACTATCCTATGTCCTTTCCGGGCCTCAAACTATCTTCATACCAAGTTTCATCTAAATCGGTTCAGCGGTTTCAGCATTAAAGCATAACAGACCAACAAACAGTCAGAGTTTCTTTCACATTAATAATATTAGTTTGGATTAACCTTTAATCGACGTCATGGAGACAGCTTTCTCGCGCTTCGGAACTCTTCCTGAAAATACAGAATTACCTATAAGTAGCTATTTACCACAGAACATAGTATATAAAGGCTTTACACACTTTACACACACGCATTTATTTGTTTAACGTAGCATCTATTTAGTTGCATTCATTTTCAAATAGATTTGTTTTTCTCTTGTTATATTTGAACATATTTTTTTTTTTGAAAGATAACTAGCAATGTGGGATTTAGGTGTCACATTACTAGCAATCCTGTTAACCCATCCAGCTAAGCTCAATGGCTTGTGTTAGGAGTGGGTTCACGTCGGTAGTTAAATGGCTAGGATTGGAACCCGCGACCTCGCGATTGCGACACCGATGCCTATAGCCATTAGGCTACCGCCGCTTCAGAATATGTTAATATATTTTAAAATAGACTGCTAATTCTACACACGTTGTGGCAAATAAATATACATTGGTCTTTTAATATTATTTAATATTGGTTGCAGTCATAGAATTATGGTTTTTAGTGCTCCTCCCCATGAAGTAAATATTGCATGATTTGTAAAATTAGTTTTGAGTCCGCGGAGTACGAAGTTTTTTAAAAACACACATTAGTTTTCTGACTCTAGTCCCTAAATTTTTGATGTGATACTTATATGAATGTGTGTCATCGATATAGATATATTTTATGTTGCTAGTGTTGTGAATAATAGGATAGTTTCATGTGTTCTAAGGGGTTGTTGCAATAGTGTGCAAATAAATCTGTGTCAGCGTCGCTGTGGTATGAGTGGCGTAAGAAAAGGGGATGGATATATTTCATCTTATCAGCGTTTAATATATTATAATTCTAATGTTAGTAAATTATGACAAAGCCAATTATTTATAAAATTAAAACCTTGCTGTGCGTTTTTAAACAAATCTGTCTTGGTTTTAGCTGTAAATATAATAGCTGTGTCATCAGCATATGCTATTATCTTGCCATGGCCTATATTTAAGTTGCAAAGGTCATTTATGTTGACTGCTTCTGTGGCGCGGTGGGAGTGTGTCCGACTGCTACGCAAGATATGTCGGTCGTGGGTTTGATTTCCACCCAGGATAAAATTTTGTGTGATGAGCACGATGGTTTATTCTGTGCCTGGGTGTTATTTATCTATAATATGTATGTATTTAGAAATACATAAGTTTGTTTATCGGTTGTCTGGTTTCCATAGTACAAGCTCTGCTTAGTTTGGGACAGATAGCTTTGTGTGAGTTGTCCCAAGATATTATTATTATGTAAATTAAAAATAAAGTAGGACCCAAAATACTGCCCTGAGGTATAACAACCAGAACTTCACTCTAATGTCGTCTATTTTGATACGCAGGTATCTTTCATCTAGATAGTCTGCCAAGAGTTTAAGCTGTGGCCCTCTTATACCTAGAGACTATTATTTGGTTAGGAGAATGACAATTGAAATAGTATCAAAAGTTTTGGCAAAGTCGAGGAATATTCCCAGGGCCTGAATCCTTTTGCCAAGCTCTTGAGAAACATAATCTGTCAAGCTATGAATCGTGTCGACTGTGGACAGTTTAGCTCTAAAACGAAGGGAATAGGAGCTGGTTGTTTGCTAGGTAATTAAATAATCTAAAATTTATGTTTTTTTTTTCAATATTTGTGATATTGAGGTAAGTAGGGATATCGGACGGTAATTGGTTACAAAATTAAAATTCAAAATTCTTTATTCACTTAGGATGCAAAATAACACTTGTGATACGTCGGGATTCTACATGTTCATGTAATGCCAAGTTCACAAGAAAAGGACCTGGCAATAAAAATTCGCGGCCACTCTATTCAAATTGCCAATTTTACAATGTTTGAATGTTTATAAACTTGATATGGGGGTAAGGTGCTTCAACTAATATACTATACACCATGTTAAAGAATTGATGCAAATTATATTATTAAAAAGTTGAAACATAAGATAAAGTCAAATCAGCCTTAGTGGGTACAACATAGTAGGAGCATCTACTTACAACAAAAGGTAAAAACTTTGAGTATATATGCTTAAATATTGCGCAAAGTACTTGTAACGAATGATCACTACATAGTATAAAACAAAGTCGCTTTCTCTGTCCCTATATCCCTATGTATGCTTAAATCTTTAAAACTACGCAACGGATTTTGATGCGGTTTTTTTAATAGGTAGAGTGATTGAAGAGGGAGGTTTGTATGTATAATAACATCCATATATTTTATACCCGTGCGAATCCGGCGCGGGCCGCTAGTTAAATATAAAATAAAATAGTTAATCATTCGTTACAACAACAAAATCTTAGTTTCCGTATTTAAAGATTGAATTAACTACAGCCTTCTTTTGACATCGAGGAATAATCACTTTAGATAGGCACAGCATAAAATATACAGACTCCGTGCAGATGATGACGCCTTCGTTTCTTGTGTTTCGGACACCACGAACTTTCAGTTGCGTCATCGGCGGAAATCGTACATATTTTGCCAAGGTACTATTGGACAGACTTCCGGTGTTGAAATAACTTCCATTTTCTCACTTTTGGGCGGCGGCAGTGCAGGGGATAACGTTGATGGTGCTTCGCGTTGGACTACCATCCATTTTTGAGGAAAATAACACTATCAATTGTTCATAATTAAACTAATTTCGCATAACAAACAGTTGGTAAACTAGGTTACTATTTATACGATTGTTGATTTATTAATTATGTGCACGTCTATATGAGTCGGGAGACTAATAAAGATTAATAAAAATAAAGGTATTTAGCCTAAAAATTCTATGAATATAAAATTATATGTGTACAAATTGCGAAAGTTTACAAACATACGAGTACTTAAATATTGTAAATACAACTTTTTAACTTTTTTAACTAGACGGGTATTTTAACGAATGTCAACGTCTTTCGTGGTCCTAAACGCTTAGCCTAGAACCGGTATCGGTCAAGAGTTCGGGCCTGCTGGCTACTTTTCTCTATTTTTTTTGTTTCATTTATCTATTTTTTTGCTATTTTTATATTTTGTTTTATTTATTAATTTATTTATTTATTTTGTAGTTCTGAATATATGTTCCCGCTATATTTATTTATTCTTTCAATTATGAATGAACTATTTTTGTAAGAAACATGAGTTCAAGTTACTCTTGCCCTACTATTCTGAATTATTACCAGGACATTTAAGATATTTATTTTGATGATCGAACAAAATTGCGACATGTGTTTTACAAAATGTTAGACTGGTTAATGTTAACGTTTCTTCAACGTGGTCAAAATTAACTAAAACCCATAAATATATGTAGGAGCTAAAATTTCCAACCGTAGAGTGGCATATATTTACTAATGCAAAATAAGAAATGACTATTATTTATAGAATTACAACCTTAACTTACAGCAAGTTCAAAACATAGTCTGCCTTCACATAGTTAGGGCAGTGAAATGATAATCCTACTTCTAAAAATACAAAGCTCTGGCGATCATTTTCGTTACATACAAAGTAAATGGAGAAGGAACGCGTTTGTATGAGGCTTTCCTTCTGTAGTCTCGGTGTTTTCTCTTAATAGAGTTAATAAAAATCCCGATTCTAAAAATACCTTAATCATTCAAATCGGTCTAGGCGTTTACAAGTTATGGTGCATTAAAGAGACTCACAACATAATCTGAAAACATTATACACCTTTTTTGGTCATATGGGTGACTCAAATAAGTACCTGGGCTCTTCTTTTCTGTTTTTACAGCTGTCCAGTCCAGGTATATAGAGTATGTGTCCCGACAACCGCTGTGGAACCGCGACCAGGACTTGTCTCTGGGTGACCTTAGCGTCGGCGTGTGTTGCCCTGGATAATTTAAGAAATAATAATATTATCTTGTGACAACTCACACAAAGCTATCTGATCTCAAACTAAGTAGAGCTGGTACTATAGAAACCAGACAACCGATAAACGTACTTATATATTTCTAAATACATACATATTATAGATAAATAACCCAGACACAGAATAAATCGTGCTCATCACACAAAGTTTTATCTTGAGTGGGGATCGAACCCACGACATCTTGCGTACAAGTCGGTTACACTCCCACCGCACCACAGATGCAGTCAAAGAAATAGTTAATCAAAGCAATATTATTTGTACCACGTCACAATACGAGGTATCTGTGGGCTCCTCTTTTACTCTAAAACAAAATTCATAAATTTAGTAGTCTTTCTGTTAAGTTTAAGGGGACTATTCTAATTAATTTTAGCATAGGCACAAAAACCACAAGAAACCATAGGTTGACGATATTCATGAACGAGTGGATATTACAACTCATTTTTGAACGAAACTTCATGTTCTTAGATCAAACTTGCGCGATTTGTACACATCATAACATTTTTTAAACTACGGTGGAATAAGGAGGAGAAAGCTCCAGATAGGCAGATTTGAAAGCGTATTGGAGAGACCATTGCCCAGCTGTGGGACAGCACAGGATAAATAAAAATGAAGAAAAAATAGACAACGTGTCCGTCAAAATATTAATTGTTTTGCTATCCGTACTTCTTTCAGTAATATTTGCCACAGGTAGAGCGTTCCTTAGGTACTCTACCTGTGGCAAATATTAATACCGAAACGCGTATTTCGGTTGAATAAAGAAACTTTATTCAAATAATTTAATCGGACCAGTTAGGAGTTATAGTTTCGGATGAGTCTTTACTCATCCTAAATTAAAACTCCTAACTGGTCCGATTAAATTATTAAACGCGTGTAAAGCGGTCGTCATTGGGGGGTGTTCCGTGTTCAACCTATGACATCTCAATCTGTTTCTTTAAATAGATTGAAAATGGAACACCTATAACTTCTCGATCTATTTAGAAATAGATTGAGATGTCATAGGTTGAATACGGAACCCCCCCCCCCCCAGATGACGCTATGCTAACGGATGTTTACAATTTTATACTTATAAGTACAATGTGAACGCCTTGCATACAGAATACTGAAAATACAGAAGGCAACTTTCATACGTATAGGTACTCGAGCGATGCACACACAGACGTCGATCGCGAACAAGAATCGTAGACCACATTGGTGCATTTTGTTTGAAGGGCATGCAATGATTCCGCCGTTGTATTAAGGTTACCCACCTCTATACTTACCTAGTCTGTATCGTGACCTAAGCTAGCATTGATAACTAAACGAATATACTCAGAAAGAGGTACCTATAATAATATGGTTGCAATCTCACCGGAGCAGACAGCTTCTCCGTTGCGGATGTGTGGCAGCAGGCGCGGCGAGCGGCCGTCCGGTGTCCGCGACATTGCGCGGGAACACCTTACCGCTGACGTCTGCCACATAACATACAAACAAATATTATAATAATAAAAACCATTTATTTCAGGCTACTAAGGCCTTTAATATACAAATACATAAAAAGAAAACTTAATAGACTAATACAAAATTCATTAAAATGACAATAAAAGTAAATACAAAGTTGAGCACGAGACGGCGGCGACGGCCTCGTATTTCGCTGTAAGTTGTCGTGTAATCTGCCACGAAATCGTCAAAGGTCGCCAAAGGTCTTCCTTCATGAATACGTATTTAAAAAAATGCTTTTAATTATTTAAAATATTACTTATACTTTATACCAATGAAGTACGCCCGAAACAATACATATCCTTAATTTATTACAGAAATAAATCATTATTTAATATCTCTCAACCAATCCGAAATGTTTTACAATTAGGTACTTTACAAATACGATCAACACTTGTTTTTTAATAATTTTTTGACTTTCCTTGCATCTTCATCATTATTATTTGTGTTTAATTCACACTTGGAACTCCGCTTCGCCCTTTCGGGAATTGTTTTTTTACAGGAATCATCCCGTCCCCAATATACCCCACCAAAGATTCATCATAATATATTTGCTGTAACGACACTTTTTGCTATAGTAAGCTAAACTTATTATATATTTATATATTTATATATATATATATATATATATATATATATATATATATATATATATATATCTATAAAATGTATGTATTTAGAAATATAAAAGTATGTTTATCAGTTGTCTGGTTTCCATAGTACAAGCTCTGCTTAGTTTGGGATCGGATTAGGAAGTATATATATGTATATATATATATATATATATATATATATATATATATATATATATATATATATATATATATATATATATATATTACAATTCCATCACTAATTAATCGAAAGGACTTTTCGTTCCATCCGGGTGTCCCTTGACACCTCTCAAGTTTTTTTTTAATTTATATATCTACTTAAACTTAGATCGATCTCGATTCGATCTATTTTGTACCAGTTCTAATACAGTAAGAAATGTTTATAACGACAGTTTTTTTACCAATGTTTTATGAACGGCATCAAATCTAATACTTATTATATATATTATCTGTGTAATAATCACTGTGCATAACATATTAACCATTATTTTACTATAGGAAATGGTTGATTCTTCTTTTATTTTTGTGTTATTTTGCCATGTATGTTTTGTTTCTTTATTTTTTTTAAAAGGTTTTTGTTTTATTATGTTTTTGTTTTAATTGGTGTTAACATAGTTGCTAAATGTGGAAGCTTGTTATTAGCAACATTTTAACTACCTTCCCAGTAGCATAGTTTGTTATTAGTCTGTAATCTTTCCTAAAAGTAAATAAATTATAGAAAGTGTAAAAAAACTTTCAATTTTCATTTATTTCATGTTACCTACGTAAAAATTGTAAACTTTGCTATCAGCCATTTACGTTATGAAATGGCTGTTACAAAATTATTGAAAGATCAACAAAGAATTATAATTACTTCGCATTAACAAACACATTGACCTGGCCAATATTTGGCTTAAGGTTTGGTTCCGATAGCAATGATGTATTTAAATACAATGACAATAAAAAAAGTACACTTTCTTTAAATGTGTTATTAATTTAAAAATAAATGGCATTAATCGAATGGTAACATGATGCCTAACAACATTAACGGATGCCATAAAACATTAACATTAACGGATCGGACAGGGATAAAATATACGTACTGTATATCTAATAGTAATCATCAAAATTAATCCAAAAAGTAAATATTTTGACGCCATAAAAATATAAAGTTAAAAATTTAAATTTTACACGAATCTTTATTCGGAGACGAAGATAAAACCAATATGAACCAAGAAGAATATTTGCAATTTTTGGAGTTACAAAAAAACAGCAACAACAGTTATTGGTACCAGTGTTCCCGACGACAACGACAAACAATAACGAAACGGAGCCTGTACCGTCAACAAGTAGACATTAGAAAATACCAGGGCTGTCGGATCAATATTACACCGTGATAATTATATGTAAAATAATGAAATCTACACTAATATTATAAAGAGGAAAGATTTGTATTTTTGTATGTAACGAATAAACTCAAAAAGTACTGGACCGATTTTAATAATTCTTTTTTTATTGGATAGCCCATTTATCGAGGAAGGCTATAGGCTATACAACATCGCGCTAAGACTAATAGAAGCGGAGCAGCGACGAGAAATGTTGCAAAAACGGGAAACGCATACGAAGTTGCGCGACAGCTAGTGTTGTATAAATGAAATTATACAAAATCGAAGTTAAACTGGTCGCAAAATTTACTTTAGATTTGAATTATATATTTTGTATAGTATTGAATTATACAAGGCAATCCTACCTACCTGCAGGATACACAAGATAACTAAATCGTACAAATTTAGTATCTATGATTTGGAAGCCCTGCCACAGGCTTAGAATCGCACCTTAAATTCCATTTAATTACCAGCTCTATCATAGAATACCAACACGCGCCAGTAAGGATACAAACAACCATTGTTTTGAACCATAATCATTATTGCTGACCAAATTGGTGAAGCATTTTGTGGAAGTAATTAACTCGACAGTGTCGTTGGGAATATTGTGGCAATCAATATACTCGTAATATAAGGTCAAGTATTTTGGTGCTTCATACAACACATAACGTACGTAGTGCAACGAAATCCAGCTTCTATACGATTTGAATTACAAATTTAACATTGTAAAATTAAATGAACGAATCGACTACTAATAAAGTTTGTAAACTATGTTCTCTTGTGAGTGACGTCTTGTCTTTTTTGAGAATAAATGTATTTAGAACCTAAATCCTTTTCAACATAAATTGAACATGGCGCGATAATACACCGAGGGTACAGAAGCCTTAATAGAAACACGCTAAAGTATGCGCACTTATCGGACCACTTGTTCTGCAAGACAGCAGTCGTACCATAAACTCTTATAACCGGTCAATAGACGAAAATTAATTGTCCACAAGTCACGGACACAAAGTACACCCAGACTCGGAACAACTATTTGTGGATTACACAAAGTGGTGTCCCGTGTGGGAATCGAACCCACGACCTCTTGCCTAGCAGTCGGACACACTCCCACCGCGCCACAGAGGCCCCCCAGTTCCGAGGCTGGGTGTACTTTGTTTCCGTGAATTGTGTGTTTGCAAAGTCCCCTGCCATACAGGGCTTGTACCATACTGCGGGAGTTGTCTTTTACATGGTTATTGTATTGTTAAGTTAGTAAGTTTCAGACGAATAATTAGTTTGTACCATAATCCTGTCAAAAAGCAGGTGAGTCATTGACGAAGTCATCAAACCGGCGAGCGACCTATTGTCTATTTGTCAATTCATTGCGCTTGACAGTAGTTCAGCTAGCATGGGTCAGGTTTATACATGAAGTTAAACTGCCCTGCACATACCAAATAATTTAAATATTCATGGTACGGCCCCACAAGCTTTGATATTCGCACGAGTAACGCACTTATAGACATCACGGACCACTTTGTTTCGAAGGTATCTGAGATTCCATGTTCGTTATCGATGTCTATTATGTGCATTTCTTGAGCGAACTAAGTCAGTATAAAAGGATAGCTTTATACATAGCTATCCTTTTATACTGTCGATGTTTCCGGCTGCGGCTCGGCGTTTGTCGTCGCACATTAGTTTCGGTGTGTAGAGTCTCTTTATAAATTTGAGCTATAGCTAGCAGAGGATCGAGTTTCTAATTATTATTAGTGCTTTCGATTAATTAAGGAGACGGGGTGGACGGTGTTTTGCACCACGTAGGTATAGTTGTTCAAGGTAACAATTTCATTAGTAGGTAATCCATCATCCATCAGAATCCATCTGAAAGAAGCAAGTTTCTGCAAATTTTGAAATATGTGACGTAACGTAAGTGTTGCAGACATTGCGATACGTCATATATTTATATATCTATGCTATTATAATATAATACCTTTAAGCGAGCAATTATTGTATATAATACAATAATATTGTTTTATTGTATTATTTACATTAATAATATTGTTTAAGCCAAATAAAGTGACTGTATTAGGAGAGACCGCTCTTCCAAATCTGGCTTATATTAATAACACAATAATGTACTTGACATACATTTAAAAAAATATAATTAAATTTGAATATTTATGTGTTTATGTGTGTTTTTGTATGCGTGTGTGCGTATGTGTATGGTATCATAATTATCTTAATTGATGCTTTGCAAGAGTCTTTCTGTATCCTCGTTCGTTAATGGTTTAATCCATTTTATTATTTATATTTTACATTCTTTAAACTGTTTAGGAATACATAAATATTTTTGTTTATTTTATTATAAATTTCTGCTGATCTTTTATTATAATATACTATACTAGCAAAGTGTGTTTTTGTTTTTGGTACTTGTGCTATATTATGTTTCTCTCTTTTAGAATTAATGGAGGCGTCTTAACGCAAACTTTTATGTGTTTTAATATGATTTGAGTATGGTATAATTTTCTGACGGTTAGTAAATCACTAAATTTATACTGACTAGAGGTTGGATACCGATTTTTTTTTAAATACATTAGCTATATTACCGCACGTTGAGCTCATTCTAAATTAATAAATTTTGTAATTGCCACCACCCTAGACTGGAATACAATACGTCAGGACCGATTGTACTAGAGCCATATATTCGATTTAAAATGTTACGGGAACCATCTTCATTATGATTTACAGTTGCGCTTCTTGGAACCACATGTCTAAGAGTTTTGAAGATCTATCTTAATTTGCAAACCTTATTTGTAGCTTGCTCTTAATGAGGATACCAAGAAAGCCTCTGGTCGATTACAACGCCTAAGTACTTTGTTTCTGCGACGTTACTGATTAATGGACACAAGCATTTTCCAGGTTTAACATCATTGCATGTGTGTATTTTATTTTCCAAGTCAGCTTTTGGTATTGAACGGTTATCTATACAGAAACATAGGTATATAATTAGTTTAAGCAAGGTTGAGGGTCAGTAGGCTATATTTTAACCTATCAGCTATTTGAGATATACCTGCTTCAGTCGAATCTTAAACCACCTGCCAAGAGCGTCCATGGAAGACAACAACTGTATCATCGACGTACAAGAATACAATTTTAGAAAAAAAAAATGTTATTCATATTGAACTTGCAGAGGTCGTTGATATACAATAAGAATAGTGTTGGACCTAATACGCTTCCCTGCGGTACACCAAATGATACATCTGCGTCATCACTAGTATATTGACCTACTTGAACCCGCTATTTCGTGTGTATTTTGCACAAGGATAGAGGTAAAGACGGTATCAAATCCATTTTAGGTCTAAGAATGCCATTTTATCCCGTTTTCAAGTTTTTCAGCTATTAACGAGCTAAGAGCAGTGACTGCATCCTCGGTAGATATGCCTGGTCTAAATCTAAATTGTGAGTCTGATAATATTGTAATTGTACTAACATTATTTTATTATTTTAGATATCATAATCATAAAGCGGCGGTAGCCTAATGGCTAAGGCATCGATCTCGCAATCGTGAGTTCTCGGGTTTAAATCCTGACGTGAACCCACTCCTAACACAAGCTATTAAGCTTAGGTGGAGGGGTCAACAGGATTGCCAGTAATGTGGGACGACAATCTCACACTGCTAGTTACCTTTATAAATGAAAAATAAAATTGTTATAACATTTTTGATGATACGTACAAAATTGTATATATTTTGTTTTTGTCATATTTACTTGTAAATTATTTATGTCGAGCCAGCTGATTATTCATTCAACAGTTTTGTTGATGTCAATAGTGTAATTAGAAATATCATATTTAGAAGAAATTATTACTGACAGGTCATCTGCAAATAGCGTACAAGGATTCTGAGTAATGTCTAGTAGGTCGTTTATATACAAAATAAATAATAGCGGCCCTTGGATGCTTCTCTGAGGTACACCACAAGAATTTTGCCTATAGCCAGATCTATTACACACTAGCTCCTTACTTTTATTTATGTTTATCATTTTAACACATTGTTTTCGGTCACTGAGGTATGTTTTGATCCCATTAAGTGCCGGGCCTCTATGCCATTATCTAGTCAATATTTTTTCTACTAAATTGAATAAAGCTAAAGATGTAGACTTACCCTTTTAAAAACCGTATTGTTCATTTTTAAGTATATTATGTTTGTCGATGAAGGCAGTAAGTTGTTTATGCTTTGCTATTCCAAAAACTTTTGAGATAACTGTCTTATAGCCTATCTTGTCACTGAACTCCTCCTAGACGGCTAGACCGATTTTGATAAAATTGTGTGAGTTCAAGGGAATTCGAGGATGGTTTAGATTCACAATTGAACCCGATTTACAAAAAAAAAAGAGTCGAGACGAAGTTCGCCAGGACAGATATAATTTTCTGTTTCTACAAAATCATTATTCTTGTGCAATGTCAATGTCTTGTCAATACCGATATTGGCCTATAATTATTGATATTGTCTCTATCCCACCCTTATGTGTTGGTGTAATTATTGACAAGGTGCCGGAAAGATTTCTTTCCTAAAGCAAAGATAAGATGGGTTATATCAGAAACGACTTCATGACTTACGTATTTGATTTAAAGCTCATTAAAATCCAGTTTACCTCATCAACGTCTGTGGAAAGTGTGTTAAGTAGTACGAAAGAATTTACTTGAGTTAATGTTTTATAAAAATGATTTGGATCAAAGTTAGAACTGGGTTAAATTTGAAGCGCTAATTCTTTACCTAAATCGGCAAAGTATTTATTTATAAATTTCACTGATTCAATAGGAGAACACCGTGTTTTTAGTAATTCAGTTTTTATACATTTGGTGTTTTTTGTGTAAGTTATTGTTTTTATGTTTTTCCATAGTATTTTTTTATTGAATATTATTAAACATACATCCTATAAATTTGTTTTCAAGTGATTTAGTTATTAATTCCCTTTCGTATTTCCTTCTAAGGGTTCCGTAGCCAAAATGGCAAAAGCGGATCTATTATAGTTTTGTCATGTCCGTCTGTCTGTCTGTCCGTCCGTATGTCACAGGGCATTTTTTTTCAAAAACTACTCTTTGAATATAGATGAAATCTGTTGGAAAGGTGTCTTGTAGTAGCCGCTACTTAGTTTGATAGCTAAATAATAAAAATGAATACTTTTGGGGGCACTCCATACATGTGACAGAAGCTGATTTTTTTTTTCCAGCAAACATCAACATGTGGCATCATTCGAGAGGTCTTTTAAAAACATTTTAAGGTTTTAATAAACTTTTTGATTAAATAAATATATTTAGAAATAATCGCTCCGAAAGTTGCATAAATTGTGTCTCCTCCCCCCTTATCTTTTGAACCGTGTGACCAAAAAATATGAAAAAAATCGCAAAGGTAGCGCTTAACAAATACTTTAAACTAACGGTACGGTGACGGTTTATCCGATCATGTCTAAAATTATTTAAGACATTATCGGATATACCGTCATTGAGTTATTGCCGAAAAACTGCTTTTCTCAACAAAAGGGCGTAAGAGCCATGAACATACGCTTTTCTCCTGATGCAATTATTCAAGGCTGCGAAATCCTACACTGAGCATGGTCTGACATACTCTTGCCCGGTTTTTAGTGTATTTATCAGATTATTACAGTGAATTCTGTACCTACCTACCTATTTTTTATACAACGTCAGCCTTCGGTGATCCAAGGTTTAATAATGCGTTGGCTGCAAGGGATTTTTACTATGGGTGTGTTAGTTTTAACAGAGTCAATAAGTTCCTGCAGTAAGAGATCACATAGCAAATATGGATCATCTCAAAATAGTAGATTGCTAATATTTTTCTCTTCAATATGCCTAAGAGCCTGTTCAATGTCTATGGTAGTACTACTATTTTTATATTTAGACTAGTTGACCCGCGCAACTTCATCTGCGTTTATTTTCCCCGTTTTTGCAACATTTTTTATTGCTGCTCCGCTCCTATTGGTCGTAACTTAATGTTATATAGCCTTCCTAGATAAATTGGCTATCTAACAGTAAAATATTTTTTAATTCGGACCAGTAGTTTCAGAGATTATGGAGTTCAAACAAACAAACAAACTTTCAAAGTTGCGCAGCGGGCTATGGAGCTAGGTATTCGCCACGCGGTCACCCGTCAAAGAACCAAAGTTATATATATAATATATAGTAAAGTTATATATATATATAATAGCACGCTGAAGTGGCAATGGGCTGGCCATATTTGCCAAAGGACCGATGACCGATGGAGAAAACGAATCGTAGAGTGGAGACCGCGACTCGGTGAACGTAAGGAAGAACAGCCTCTAGCCAGATGGATTGAAGACCTAAAGAAGGACGCTGGAATGAATTGGAGGTGGTAGGTTTAAATCTATTTAGATATAAATCAATGTTTGTCTGTATGTCCTCTAAGCGTTCTGAAACCATTGATCAAAATGTGATGAAACTTTAGCAGAATGTTCTGGAAAGACCGGCAAGTGTTCCTGGTTTCCAAATCCACACCGAAGCGTGGCCGGGTTTAGCTTATATAAAATAAAAATGAATTGCCAAAATATATGTACGCGCTTAAAATCAGGACATCTACACCAAAATGAATAATTCTAGTTAATTCTTATAAAATTACAAAATTACAATGTTTACAGCAATAATGTAGCAATCATTTAAAAACATGTTAATTGTAATTATTTTGGAGTGGACAGGAGCCTAAACAAGAAAGATTCTGTATTACAGGGCTTCAGAATATTTTAAAAATCAAAAATTATTTATTCATTTACATGAGAAATCGTATTAAGTAGTAGTATCACAAACAGATGTAAACTTATAGGCAAACGGTATAGATTAAATTAAAGCATACGATTTTTTAGCAGTTTGTAGGTAATAATAAGCACATAATTCATAATAACGTTTCCAAATGTGCCAAGATAAACAACCAGACTATTTGTAACACACAAGTGAGCACGTAAGTAGGTAAATCATGAACATTGGCATCCTTCCCTCACTCACATATTCAGAAGATATGACAAACCAATATGAGGTTAAATACCTACCAACTTTCCAAATATAATGAAAAAGCAAGCAAATTTAAAGTCGGTGTCCGCGTTTAACTGCATCATGAACTACTCGTTGTAAAGAAACTGAATTAAAAAAATATCCTACATCTAATAACGTTACTTATTAAAAATATTGTGATATTACGAAACATTTCATCTTGCATATTAAAAATCCCATAATTCAAACCGTTTGTTTATGAAGATTACTGATTTAAAAAAATACACTTAAATCTGTCCATTCATTTGTAATCTACGTTATGGCACAATCAAATTGAAAACCCAACTTACAAGAGTCCTTTATGATCGAGACTTGATTTGATCCGCACAAGTTCACCTACACAAACACTATAGGTATCTACAGTTAATATAAAGTTTAGATTAGATTGATAGATTATTAGAATAAATGCGTAGTACGTAATTGAGCCTACCTTCAAAACAATTTGATCCGTTTTGTCAACTGCGCTCATAATTAAAACTGTTGATATCGCGGGCACGTGGCGCTATGGGCGCGTCACTCGGACTTAATGATTGTCCAACAGAAACCAGCCTTCTGTTCATTATGTCGTAGCAAGAAACGAAAACAATATAATTCGCAAAGTCACTAGAAAATAAATTGCAGTCGCAAAAACAACATGATTTGAATCATTATTAATGTCAGTTGGCCAGAAAAAGTAACTTTTAATAAGTAGGTAAAAAACTGTAGGTACCTACAATGTCTTACAGAAATGGTCAAATTTCAGCAGCGGGTAGCATGTGCCATGGGAACCCTATCGGATTTAATTATGTTAACGTTAAGTAATACATAATTGAGACGAGTGTTTGTTAAATTTCAACAGCGGAAAGTGTATGGCATGGATATTTATGCTTCTTTCTGATTTTGTTAAAATTAGGACTTTGCACTCAGTATCTTGAATGAATAACGAGTTTGTCTAAAAACTTGGTTATCATTTTACCTGTTAAAATAACTAAAACTCATTTTTTTTTACTATGATTTGCGACTCAACACTTTTTTAAATATAAAGATTATATATATTTTCAAAATCACCCGGTAATTTAATACCCCACTATTTTTATTTTCAGCCCGCGCAATAAATATAACGTAACTCTCCTCCATAGTCGATAAAAAAAACACTCATAAAATTGTAATAAATGTATTAAATAGACTCGCGTATATTTAATACATTTATTACAACGTCATTGCAAGTACACATTGTTGATCAATGCCTAAAGATATAGGTATAGTCACTTGAGTGAATTGCGTCTTTCGGGCAATAGTTATAACTATCTAAGAGCCGTCTTTATGGGCAAGAGAATCGCGGCAATATTATCGTCGTGAGAGATTGCATAATAGGTTTTCTATGCAATCTCTTAGAACGTGTCTCCACGATGGCGACGTGGCGATGCTATCGCGGCGATTCGACGAGTGGTAAGAGCGTCGCGATTCTCTCGCCCGACGAGTTGTAGTATTTAGAGAAGATTTAAACTAAATCTAATACAAATACAAAAATTAATAATTTTGTACCTACCATCCAATTTAGTTTTAGTCTAGTTTTAGTTAAATAAACACTAAGTATTGCCACAAACATGCAATTTATAAGTTTTGAGCAGTTCACCTGATATTAAACTATCAGTTTCATTATATGATTTAATGGAGGCCAAGTATCAGGTATCGAACACGGTACTCAAATCGGAACCCGCAGTATTTAATAATATTTCGCTGGTCATCTGTGGTCTCATCTCATTGAGTGAAATGGATCATCATCCATTTCACTCAATGGTGCTTTTTACGAGTAACTGCATGAATTACAACAAAATATATCCAAATTACTACAGGTGTGCCTTTAATATTTCAAGAGTTCTCTCGATTTCTCCAATCGAACCGACCAATCTGGAAATATACTCTTTCAAATACAAAAAAATATTTTTTCAAATCGGTCCAGCCGTCTGCGAGGAATTAGGTAACAAACATAAAAAAAACAGTCGAATTGAGAACCTCCTCCTTTTTGAAGTCGGCTTAAAAATGAGTATGTAGGTAGTTAGAAACTTGCGGAACTTTAAAGGCTACTTTTTATTTACGGGGCAGGCGAAGCCGTAGGCATAAACTACTTTTGAGTGGTCTGTTAATCTATTGGTTAGTGACCCTGACTGCTAAGCCAGAGGTCATGAATACGATGCCCACCAGGTTAAATCTTTGAATGATAAGCACGATTGTTTATTGTGTGTCTGGGTGTAATTTATCTAAGTACTTACAAAATGAATGTACCTATACAGAAATATTTAAGTATTTATCAGTTGTCTGGCTATCAGTGGCTCTGCCTAGTTTGGGATCACATGGCCGCATACGAGTTGTCTCATGATATATTCATTATTATTATTACGTAATAGAATTTAGCGCTATGTATTATAACAATTACCACACGATCGTTAACTGGTATGATTTAATAATGGTCCATGATTCAGTGGCGACCGCGTAGCGCGAGTAATCAGTGATGTTAAGCTTCGTCACCAACACAGAACATTAATACCTACCAGATGTCAACATTGTCAAACCTACAGATGGATCACCAATTTCTAAAAGTTACAATCCTCAAAACACAGAGAGCGCATTAAATCGCCGGCGTTGCGACGAGATTACAATCCTGTCAAATGAAAGTGGGGATATAGAGAACACAGTTGCGTTCTCGCACACACACTTGTTCACTTGTTTACTAGTATTATGTACTGCGTAGTTGGTTTGTTTTATTTGAGATTGGCCAACGTGACTTTTAAAAAAATGTGCCGAAATATACCGATAAACTAGATTTCATACAATGTTGAAATTCATTATTTTTGTTTATCTTGAGACAATCATTCGTAACGACTTTTTGCACATGTTTTTACCAACAAAAGGAAATCTGCATAGAAACGCGATCGAACATCGCACTCATAGACATGGCTGACAGACATAGAATCTCGGAACAAAGTGTCTACGTGCGCGTTGCTCGAGCGAAGTAGACATGAAGTTACTGTACTCTCGTTGTGTTGTGCTTAATGGCAATCAAAATCATACTTATGAAGCGGTCGGACCGATTCTTGACTCGCTCGTTGGCTCATTGGGAGTGTGTACGACTGCTGCGCAAGAGGTTGTGGGTTCTATTCCCGACTTTGTCTGATCCACAAATTGTAGTTCTGTGAAATCACATAACAATAATTTGTGGAGCACGGATATGTTTGGAAAGCCCCGAGACACGAGGCTTGTACCTTCGTAGCATTTCTACTGTCACCTTATCTTCAAAAAAACAGGCACTCTTCGCTCACCACGCCGTCCCGTTGTCGTCCCATTCTTACCTCTCCAGGCGTTGTAAGAGTGAGGCTTATACATAAGGAAAGATTTACAGACCCCTTCAAAACAAAATGTTCAACAACAAATTCCATATCCTTAAGCGATATCTCTTTGCGCTACTCGTGCGCGCTTTTTAAGAAGCTGTGTCTTGTAGTTAACCAGTTGTACTGCATTTTCCTTACCATAAGGACGCTTGATTGATCGTACCTGAGGATTCGGTTCGTCAGTACGTGCTGAACCGAAAAAAGCCGGCCCGAAGGAACTAATTCATTTTTAAATTCATTAATTAATACAGACAAAAGAGGATTGTTTTCTTGCACTAAGTATTGTTTTTTAGATATAGTCATGACGTACTGAATGTAAATGCACACAATACTTAGATACAAATTAGGAGAGTGAAAGTGCCGTCATTTTGCGAAAAACCGTTTCGGCCTATATCTCCGTAACTAAACCGCATTTGAGATTAAAAATGGTTATGATTTTACAGTAGATAATTTTCTTATATCTTATTATAATTAGGTAATTTATTATTTTTGGTATGACTTACGGTTTTAGACTTATTATAGCCTAAGCAAGTAGTAAACTATTACTACTTGCTTAGGCTATACAGGATTTCTTTCTGGTCCGTAATGCACTAATTGCACGAGTTATTTTTTGTCATATATTATAATATATAACATAGATAGGTTCAGTACTGAATGCACAAAATGAAGGAATGCGGAAGTGCCGCCATTTTTCAAGAATCCGTTTTGGCCTATATATCAGTAACCGTTTGCTTAAAGCCAAAATTGGTAATAACCTTTATTAAAGATAATTATTTTTTTTATTAATCAATTTTTTTTTAAATTATAGCGTTGAAAAATATTATTTTTAGAAAAAAAAATTCAAGTAAAATTTGTAGAAAAATTGCCAATTTAAAAGTGTAGTTCTATTAGCATTATATTGTTTATATAAACATGTTATTGTTATTATAAAGCTAAAGAGTTTGTTTGAACGCGGTAATATCAGGAACTACTGGTCTGATGAAAAATGATTTTACTGTTGGATAGCCTATTTATCGAGGAAGGCTATAGGCTATATAACATCACGCTACGACGAAAATTTACGCAGACCAAGTTGCGCGGGTCAGCTAGGAAGACATATAAGTCAAAAAGTCGTTAATGGTAAGTGATACAAAAGAAACATTCTACAAAAAAAAAAAAGAAATTTAATTAACTACGATAAAGGTTGTTACCATTTTTACCCTCAAGTGCTCGGTTACGGAGTTATAGGCCAAAACGGTTTTTTGCAAAATGGGGGCACCTCCCCATCCCTAATTTTTAAGTATTTCGTGTATTTACATTCAGTCCGCCATACTGAACCAATTAAAAAAAAAATAACTCCTGCAATTTAGAGCATTATGGAGGAGAAAAGAATCCTCTATTGTATGTACCTACCTACAAGCGCCAATCGGATAGTTCAAAAAAGCCGTTCGGTAAAGCCGAGCCGCCTCAACGTTCATCCCGAATGATGCAGGAGGTATAAAATAACTTTCCAGCTTGCAAAGGTAGACTGACTGATAATAAGTAGGGAAACTGTTATCGATCTATGAAAATTTGTTCGTGATAGCGTTATCACAGCTCCGAACGGCTCATCGACCGCTCACCGCATTGACATTATTATGAACCAGACAATATTTCAAACGCCCAATTAAGAAGAAGTTTTACCAAAAACTTTATACTCGTACCTGACTAGTTTGTAGCGGTCTTAAAACTTTAGCCCGTACAAAGCTCAAACAATCTAAGACGAGAGATCTTGACACAGGTTGTGAGTCCTTTTGCATCAGTAACTTATATGGTGTATAATATAATGGCGGCAGCACCTTACCTGCATATACAGTTTATAAATAAATAAACATTGTAAACATTGGCAATTTAAAAAGAGTGGCCGCGAGTTATTATTGCCTGTCCTTTTCTCCGGCTTTACCTACTGTTTGCGAACAGGCATTACATGTAAATGTAGAATCGACTTTTCACAAGTGAAGTATTTTGTTTCCTAAGTACCTAACTAAAGAATTTTTATTATTATTTTCGTTTCTATATCACGGGACTATGGAGTCCCGGTCATTTGGGAGGCGTGCATGGAGCCGAAGCCCGTTAGACACTTTAATCTAAAGGCTATGTGACACAAACCGGCGATTATCACTGTATACACTATAGAAATGTACCCAACGACATTCCCCGGTTAGTGTAAAAACTATTGTCAAAAAGTGGCAATCAAGAAACTGGGTTATGGAGATGATGTGTTAATGGAATGGTTAACTGGTACTATTGAAGAACTATGGCGCCTGCCCCGTAACACACGGTAAAAACACACGAACAAATGGGCAAGCGGTGACTCGCCACTCACTAGATGGGCCCCCTTATGGCCGCCACAAGCATACAGCCAAACAGGCGACAGGGAACAACATGGATGTGAGCAGGTTGGGGTGTCACCATCACGAATAAGGCCCGTGAGCGAGTTTCCCTGTAGTTATGCCTTTGAAAATGACACATCCACCCCCGAGCATACAAGCTCTGGCGACCTCTTGCTGGCTGGTTATGACAAGACAGAGTTGAGAGTCCTTCGGGCGTTCTTGGTATTACACTCCCGCCGGCCAGTCTTCACTGGCCGGCGGGAGTCTCCCGCTTGCCTTCTAAAAAAAACTACATATGAATTATATTAATAAAAATTGAACGGTGCGTATAACTAGATTTTATTTTTATTATCAAATCTAAAAAAAGTACATAATGTGTAACATTAAAACTAATTCGCTAAACTGCTTAGCATAGTTTGTTGGCGAAAGAGACGCTCGGCACGTTACATATTAAGCTTATACTAATCTTAACTACTTATTGATACCTATACATATAATATTTCTCCATTAAAATAAAGGAACTTTGGTACTTATAATAATTAAAACTTATAATTATGTCGTAACTCTTTAGAGCATGCAGTTTTTCAAAAGGTGTTTCAGGCTAGTGACACTTGTGGTATCCGGCTTCCTTTTCCTTAAACTATCTATGTTATTATAAATTACAGGTGTAAGGAACTGACTGGTTCTTTGTTCATAGTAATTGTTAACTCGAGGTATTACAAACTTTCCTTGCTTACTTGTTTTGTATAGTATTTGTGCGGTTTACTTTCTTCGTATTTTGTAATATGAAATTGCTCTATTCCTATAAGATACTGTACCTTTTTATGTACGGGTAATATTTTACATATTTCAAGTAATTTTTCGTAGAAAGGTTTACATTTTTCCTTACTTTTCTATTAACTAGGTATTTCATTAGTCTTATTTGCAGTTGTTTAATACAAGTGGCGTCTTAAATGTGAGACCGTAACAACAAAAGCCGTAACTAATTAGCGAGTCATCTAGTGCATAGTACAGTACAAATAACAACTTTTTATTCAAGAAACTAGCCGAAAGTATGATCATGTCTCTCACCTTCGCAAAGAACTCAAGTGGCTCCCAATCCGACTTCGCAGGAACACTCGCATTCTCTGTCTCCTTTTCAACATCCTACATAACCCATCTTATCCTCCTTACTTGCGAGAGCGGTTTTCTTACGCTCGTACTAACGATGCACCATGCAGGTCGCATCTTAGATCCCTCCTTAAATTCCTTCCTCATAAAACCGACTATTATTCTTATTCCTTCTCTATTCATGCTGTAAGATTGTGGAACTCACTTCCGCCTAGCATACGCGACTTAAAAACTATTTCTCTCTTTAAGAAACGTGTAAAAGAGCATTACCTTTCCTCTTAATGGGTACATTTTAAATATTTATGTATTAATATGTATTTAATTATAAGCATAAGCATTATGTATTTATATAAGTATATATTTAGATATTTGTATGTATATATAGTTATATTTCTTAGTTTCAGACGCTAGCATATTTATTACCTTCTTTTAACTCTCGCACACTATTAGTCTACATTATTCTTCTACACTTTTCCTTTCGCAGGTCTGCTGGCAGAAATTTGTTTAGAAATAAGCAGTACATTTGTACTCAATTGTATTATGTCATTTATAATTGTTTTTACAGTGTGTACATAAATTATTATTAAATAAATAAGATAAAGATGCAGCGTCGGTGCGTCGAGATGCAACGTCGGTATGTAGAGATGCAGCGTTGGTGCGTATAACTAGAATAACAACAAAACCTACAATTTAATTTAATTTCCAAAAATAATTATTTAAATAGAATTTCCTTTGTAATAGTTATGAAATTTTAAAGGTATAGCGTGCTGCTAAATATTACATATGTAAAAAAAACATAGGTACGGCGACTTGAATCAATTTTACATTTTCACTTCGAGGATAAATTATTATTAGTTATTAAGATATTTTTGTACATTTAGAATAAAGGAGATAATGACACTTGTACACTCCAAAAAAAATCCTAAAAAATGTTTATCTTCAAAAAGCGATGAAATCCATCAATCAATTAAACCATTGCGATGCCACACTGCAATCACATTTACAATCTTATAAATACCTCTCCTTTGCATCGGAGGTTAAAAAACACACACAAATCTTCAAGAAAATCCTCAGTAGAAACTCAAAGAAACAAATAAAGGTTATAAAATCCAGCCAATTTAATTAATGACGTTGGCGGTGGCAGACGTTCTAAGGCCGCTTCAGACGATTTAATTGATCTCATCAGACTACAGCTTCAGAAGGGCTTCGGAGCATCCGGCCTTTTGATATTGAAGGCTATAATTATATCCTATCAAATTAAAATATTATTTTGTAACTGTAGTTAATTTTATTAAAGATCTGTATAACATTTTGAAACCGCGGTTTTTACAGAATATATTTTTGTGAAGTAATGCTACGTATTTTATTAGTCTTTTAGGGTTCCGTAGCCAAAATGGAAAAACGGAACCCTTACAGTTTTACCATCTCCGTCCGTCCGTTCGTTCGCAGCTTAAAGTGCAGTGCAGAGTCAAGTGTTCCCCCCGCCCCACCCCACTCTGCCAGCTAAATGGTTGATGTTGGGTTTGTGATAAAAATCACGGTAGTAGTAAAAAAAATAATAGGAAAACTATCACAGCCAAATAGGTGTTTGGTTGTGACAGTAAATACGCCTCAAACATGTATATTATACATTTAGTTTAATTAATTAATTATCGTGTAGCTAAAGTTATACTTGTTTACTTTAGCATTTATTAGTAATTTTTAAGGCTTTTAATTCTTTCTTTCTTACTTCCGTCTTGCTTATCGAAATTTCACCACGCTATAAGTAGCGTCTAAATTACATTACAAAAAATAATCACTAATAACTAGAATATAATATTATCTGCATAGACAGTAGGCTTTACAAGTTTGCGAGTAACAGCTGATCAAATGAGAAGTACTTACGAAAATTTTCGTACAAATTTCATTGCAAATGATTATTAATTAGGTAGAACGTTGTAATTATGATCAAAAACAATGCATTAACCGAATGACGGGACTACGGAACCCCACATTGTGCGTGGCCCGACATGCACTTGCCCGGTTTTTTACTAGAAGAGGTCAATTGACTGATAGGGATTACAATAGAACTAAGTTTGAAACTTCCTTACCTCCTTACGGGCAGTTGTACTAGGATATTGTAAAATAGCAGTAATTAATTTTAGCCGAATCTGTAAGTAAACCATGAGCATCAACGATGAAACTAAGATATTTTAAATCATTTCTGAAAAACTGACTCTTTTACAAAATTAATCAGGGGGCACTACCGTCTGGTATTGAGGAACCAGTCCTTAAATCTTGCTTTTATAACACTTTTGCTACGGATAGACATCATCTTCTTGCCATTGAGAAACTAGAACTCAACCTTGTTTTAATTAGGGATTGCAATCCGGTGGTATTTTCAATACGGCCGGATCCGGCCGGATTGATCAAATTAGTACATGATATCGTATTTTGCGTTATTAACTAACATATTTAAAAGAGTGATTGTGGTTTATAACAGTCTTATAAACTTGGTACCTTTTTGGGGTTCTGTACCTCGAAAGGAAAAACCGGAACCCTTATAGGATCACTCCGCCCATCTGTCTGAAAGGACCTTTGATCTCGGGAACGCGTGGAGGTATCGAGTTGAAATTAAAACCATATACTCATGTCTTCAAAAAAATCAAACTTGAAGTTAAAGTAAAAATGATACGGCCGTTTATGCCGCAAAAAACGTTTATTTCGACACCCGCTAGGGAATCAAAATTTATAGGGTACTTTCAAATTAGGTGGTAGCGCTACACACAAAAAAAACATTCACGCGCGCTTTTTCGCTGCCATGCACCTTGCAGCGTAGAGCGGGGCGATGTGCGAAGTGTTTTAATGTTAAAAAAACAAGCTTTTTAGGGTTTCGTAGGCAAAATGGCAAAAACGGAACCCTTATAGTTTCGTCATGTCCATCCGTATGTCACCGGCATTTTACTTAAAGACTACTAAATAAATATGCATGAAATTTTGTGAAAAGGTGTCTTGTAGTAGCCGCTACTTAGTTTATTAGCTAAATAATAATAAATATTATTTTTTTTTAATCACAAAGGTTATAAGTACTTAAAGTATTTATTAACCTTTACGATTAAAAAAAATAATATATAGCGCTTATTATGTACCTACTTTAAACTAAAATTATTTTGGACATGATCGAATAAACCGTCATTGAGTTATTGGTGAAAAATAGCGTTTCTCAACAAACGGGCGTAAGTGCCATGAACATACGCTCTTCTGCTGATGCAAATATTCAAGGCTGCGGAACCCTACACTGAGCATGGTCCGACTTGCTCTTGGCCGGTTTTTGAGATAAGAGAAAGGTCTATCGAGTTTTTCTTCTATGAGAAGCCATTGAATATCGAGTGATAAGTAAAATTAGACAGCGTCCACTTGGTTATTACAGTAGTTTAAACAATACAAAAACGAAAAATCTTTTAAATAAATACAGAGAAAAAATAGTAGAAGGAGAGAAGGTTATGTTTTAATTTATGAAAAGCGAGGTAAAGGTTTCATATAAAAAAACCCATCTGCACAAAAATGATGGAAACAAGATCCTAGCTTTAATAAATTTCGATGAACTTAGTAAAGTGCCTCCGACTGCATGAAATTATATAATTCTGTAGGGGATTTTTTATTTTTTAATCGTCAAGTATTGAAAATTGAAAAAAGAATATTTGCTAACTAACATTTTTAGAATCACAGTCATAATCATGATATACTTTTTTGAAATGCTTAAGAGGAGCCCTTTAACTCAATACCCATATTGCAGTATTCAAAACAACTTTTTTTTCACACCTCTTTAATTTGACATCTCACAGCCGCCATGTTGGAGCTGACTGAGCCACAATGCTGAAGTCTAGTTTCTTAATATTATATATACAAGGTTATTTTTTGTATAGTGCAAAGCTCAGACACCCCAACAAGATTTTTACTTCAAGAAATTATATTAAAAAAAAGAAAATGAAAATATTGAAAATTTGCTTAGTTATAAGCCATTATAGTTGTCGTGTGCTCTTCACGCTGTCGTGCTCATTACGTCGCGTAGTACGTAATTCATAGATACATTGTGAACAGGATTTGAACTGTTAGAATGATTAATGAATAAATTAATGATTGAATAATTAATAAATCGAAAAATTTAACATGGTCCAAAAACCAACTCAATGGATTGTTACTGATTCTGAGCAAACTACTTACTTTCAGGTTTGCACTATACCAGGAATACCTTTGTACATATAGGTATTTACCTATACAAAGTTATTCTTGGTATAGTGCAAATTGTAACTACATAGTAAGTGTAATAAGACCTAAGTTACATTTATCGCATCTCGCCATCAAACTTTAATTTTCGCGATTATACTTTTTTCCCAAAAAAATAAAATATGTTTAATAGGTAAATATTAAAAAAAACCACCAGTTACATAAGATAAGTTGACTGCGTCTGTGGCGCGGTGGGAGTGTATCCGACTGCTACGCAAGAGGTCGTGGGTTCGATCCCCACCCAGGATAAAACTTTGTGTGATGAGCACGATGGTTTATTCTGTGTCTGGGTGTTATTTATCAATAATATGTATGTATTTAGAAATATATTATTATGTTTATCAGTTGTCTGGTTTCCATAGTACAAGCTCTGCTTAGTTTGGGATCAGATAGCGATGTGTGAGTTGTCCGAAGATATTATTGTTATTATTATATTGAAATATAGAGCAACATGCTTACCTACGTGATACGGTTGTTCGTTTTGTGCATGCGTGTAAGTGTAGGTTTTACACACGGAAGAGATAAATATTTATCTCTTCCGTGGTTTTACACCGGCTCCACACTTGTCCCAAACATTGGTGCAAACGCCACTCGTCCAACACGTGGTTCTAGAAAATAGCATTGGCGCCAACGTTGGGACGAGCGTTATTCTAAGATCCACACGTTGGACTAGTGGCGTTAGGACCGCCGTTGGGAACAAAAGTCGCGATACATACATGAGCGTTCATTCTGTACTCCCTTTAATTTGTGCGTCTTGAGCCTATCCCTTACCTACATGTAAAGTGCCTATACCATTGTATGTATGTGCGTGTAATAGTGCCTATCCCAACGTGAGTATGTACTCACGTTGGAATAGGCACTTTACATGTAAGTAGGTTAGTTAGGTAGTCAGTTGTAGTTTTACCTGGCCGAACAAGAAAAACCGCACTTGACTTCCTGATTGAATGTGCATTGTGCGTGATGTACTTATTTTATCTGTCACTCCCGTTGACTTCGGATATACGCTAGTATATCCGGTATAATTATCCTAAATCTAAGGTCACTTCCAGAATTATATCTTATACCTTTAAACGATAAACCTTTAAACATATTGAGAAACGGTGGTATAACAACTATTGCCGAATAGGACCACTACTCTTAGTGTTGTTTATGGTCAAACGTGAAATTGATTTACTCTCGAATTATAAGTGGCTTCTTATTCTGGAAATAATTTGTTTGGTCGAACCACCCCTAAACTGTTATTATTTAACTCTACGCACGCAAGGAATTATTATTATCCAAAATATTAAAATGCAACGTCTAAATGATTTGATTGAAGAAAGTAAAAGTGATGAAGAAGTTATACCTAAACGAAGGTGGACAAAAAAAGAAAGGATTTATTTGAATACTACGATGATCGTGATTTCGCAATCATGTTTCGCATTTTCGTTTATTAAAATGAGTTAATTTAAAACTTATTTATTTAACCAGAAAACCTGAAAATCACACGAAAATTATAACTGCCTCTGTGGCGCGGTGGGAGTGTATCCGACTGCTACGCAAGAGGTCGTGGGTTCGATCCCCACCCAGGATAAAACTTTGTGTGATGAGCACGATGGTTTATTCTGTGTCTGGGTGTTATTTATCTATAATAAGTATGTATTTAGAAAAATATAAGTATGTTTATCAGTTGTCTGGTTTCCATAGTACAAGCTCTGCTTAGTTTGGGATCAGATAGCGTTGTGTGAGTTGTCCCAAAATATTATTATAAAATATTATTATTATTATTATTAAATAGGTAAAACAACAGACATTGACAGGTCCGGTCCCACGCTATAATGCGACAAAAGTGCGTTGATATGACGTACGCTTTAACACCATTTCTTTGAAGAACATACTTAAATGCCGGCTATTAAGTTCGTTCATCATACTTTTTGCTATTCGCGCATAGATAATCTAAGTATAGCTATACTGTAGATAGCATGTAAAAACGTTTTTTGATTTACTCGGGAATAAGATCTTGGAATAGATTATTTCGGGTATAGTTACTCGTATATAAATTTCGGTTTGGTCGACCACCCTAAATAGGTAATAGGTACGGAAAAAAGGAAGTAGCCAAAATATTTTTTTACTAAAAATAACAAATTTCAGCGAGACTGTCTTTCTTTTTCGTGACTATGGTAACCATGATTAGACACTATGCTACGAAAGAGAAGATGGGTCACTTTTAAAGCGAGACGAAATGATGAACCCAAGGCACAGTTACGTATTTTGAGTTCGGTATCCAGTCTTCACTTTAAGCTTCTTGGTATAAATGAATTAAGTGCACTAACCTCTACACTACAAGTACGCTGGATAAAGTGACAGCAATTTCTTGAGGCAATGACAACTAGGAGTTGTAAAAATGGCGGCAAACTAACCGGCCATTATTTTTACAGCTCCGAGTTTAACTTGTAAAAAATGATTTCAATACGTGATAATTGACTTAGAACGAGACTTTGTGCATGTATTAAGCGCATAAATACTTGACACTGGCAAAAATTAGCCTTTAAAACGGCTAGATTACCATAAACTCAAAGAAGAAGAAGAAGAACTACCGACCGCAAGCTTTTTGACACAAATGACAAATGTCCGTTATTTGTAAACACCGATTGAATAAAATGTAATAAGCTTTTTAGATCAATTTTAAATAGCATAAGTTAATTAATATTCAATTTTATCATAAAGTTATATTAGTTATTGTATTAATTGTTTTTCGAACGATGGGAAAGTGTATGTACCTATTGTAAAACTGCATACGACAAATGCAGTGACATCAATTTCCATCAGTGAGTGAAAAATAAATAGAAAAAACTTTTAAACCATACACGAATTGTAATCTTACATCATTATAAACTTATATTAAACATAATCAACGTGTTATTAAGGGAATTTAAATAATGTGTGATATTCGCTAGGGATGCCCAATATCATATCGATAAAAAAATCTAGTGAGATGATAATAATAATATATATTTCTTTCCAATACAGGTTTCCGTTCAATTATACGTCTAAATTGTGGCTCCAACATATGAACCTTTCTAATTAGAATCCGAAAACAACATTACAATCTTTGCTCCAAACATTTCACCGAAGACTGCTTTATTAGAAACCCATTGCGGGCTTTCTTGAAAATTAACAGTGTACCCACTTTTTTGGTGTTGATAGAAACTAAAATATATATATTTTTAAATAAGTACATTATTTAAATTAAAAAATATATTCTTTTTCCTTTTTTTTAGATGTTGCAGCTTCAACTAGCAACCTACCTGCAACTGCACTTAGTCTGGCAGAAACCTGTGAAATTTGACCATTGTTAGAAAGATCTCCGAAATCAATGATTATGGAGTGTTAGAAAGTGTCCAAAAATCTTTGAAAACCACGCAGCACCATGTCAAAATTTCATCTCAAAAAGTAAAAGATTAAAAACTAGTCTCAAGATTTATACCAATAATTACACATTTATTTATTAAGAGATTTGTGTCCGAGGATTGCATAAACATGTTAAATCAATATAATGATTTTAAAACCCTAACTTTTAAAAATAATGGTGAAATATACAACATGTACTAAGTACGCCCCAGAGTTAAGATCGTTTGCCATCACGTTGCATTTTTACTTACCAAAGGTATATGCATATGTGCGAAATAAATTTAATTTAACTTTGCCGCATCCTCGTGTAATTTTCTGTCATTTTATTTTATTTATTACATAATATTTATATCATGATTTGACTAGAATCTGTAAGTAAAGATTTTGCGTTTTACAACAGACGTGATGTAATTAGTCAGTCAACCAGTGTAATTGTTGTAAATATATAATTATTTAACAATAAATGTTGTTGTGCAATTCTTTTGTTTTATTTTTCAAGCGAATTAGTAGCGGATAACTATATATGTATAGCACTATAGAGGTCAGTGTGTAAAACGTGTGCGTAGTTTGAATTAAATACAACGCTAAATCCGATTATGATATTGATGGTAAAATATTTCCCTTATTCGGTGAATGGCAGATTCTGGAAATGGCAGATTCTTTAAACGGCAGATTCTGGTAATGGCAGATTCTTGAAATGGCAGATGTACAGTCATAGTCCTTGCTCGTGTACTTGGGTACTATTTTTTTTACATTTTTATGGTTCAGGAAAAAAACTTCAATACCAGTTAAATAGTTAGCGAAATACATTTATTGCACGACATAATCTTCTTAAGCACTCTGTTGTCGAAATATCACCTTGTAATGTACATTGTATAATTTTCTCAATCATGTGATCTTTTTCCAGGTTTTTTTTATTACGTTTTTTTCCTTTCTTAAAAATATCATTTTTCTTCAACTTTAGATCTTGAGTGCGTGCTTCCTTTTTTAACAATTGAATAAAAAAATATAGACTTGGCTTTTTAGGTATTATACCATTAATTCGGCGGTGCCAGCCTTCAATAGCATTATTTGTGCGAAAGGTTTGATCATAGCAGGAAAATACGTCGTACGTTACTAATTCCATCCACTGTTTAATAAAGTAACTTTTAAAATTAAGAAATACATCTGTATTTGGTGCCTCCTCGCAGATACCAAGGAATGCTTCTGGTATCAGAATTTTAGGCAAGAGGGCTAAATTTGCAAAGAGTTTTGTGATGTGAATTCCGTCTGGAGTGCTATTCAGTCCTAATTTTCTGCTCATTTTCCAAACTGCGTTACTGTAGTGGTAAAAGCAGCCTTTTACATGCACTCCTGGGTATATTAATTTTACAGCGTTGATGGTGGAGATTTCATAATCGCAATGATATGATTTTATAAGCACATGGAATTGATTTTTTAATATTGTAAACATACGTACGTAAGTGGCTTGATTTTTGTTTGGTAAAAGGATATATAAAACAGGAACAAAATTAACACTATCACAATCGTTAGATAGATCAATATGTAAAGAATAGAGTTGGTAAAAGGGGCTTGGCACAATTCGAAATGTACCATCTCCATAAAATGTATCAACTGTTTTAATTTTTATTTTAGCCTCTGGAGTGCAAAATATTATAATTTTGTCATCGACACCGTCATCATAACCAAAAAAATCTCCAACAAGGTGATCGGGTATCAACAAATCTTTGAATGTAGTACAGGTAGTTCGGCTTCTTTTTAGATATTTGCAACGTGCAAAATATAATGCATCCTTTTTCATTTTAAATGTTGGTATATTGTCCACAGGTATTTTATGGGCAAAATCATTGATCTTATTTTCAAATATTTTTTGAACTGGACCAAGGTTGGAACATACCTCTTTCTTGCACTCGTCCATCACTTGGTCTATAATATTTTGTGTCAAGTTAGGCATGCAGGCGTGGGTGGCTTCTTTAATAATATTGTTTTTAGCGTCTAAAGTAATAGGCACTGCATTCGTTTTTTTTATTGCAACGATAATTATATGTACCACACATGTTTTTTTTAACGAAATTATATCGATAGCCAGCATGTAAAATAACTGCTTTCCCTTTTTGGCTCTTGATTAATTTTATTGAAGATACCTCACTACTGGGTCCAGCTCTTGGTGAATCCATATTGCAACACTTAAACATAAACAGAATGAGTGCGAACTAGACAAATTTAGCGAAAATGTTGACAATGACATGTGACAAAGTAATTGTATTTCAAGTGGCCAGTACCCATTAACGTGGTTGTAAAGAGGTTGATAAAACGTATTAAATTAGTTTTAGTGCAACTTGTTGATTATTTACATTTCAAACAGCCTGACTGTACAATATCTGCCATTTCAAGAATCTGCCATTACCAGAATCTGCCGTTTAAAGAATCTGCCATTTCCAGAATCTGCCATTCACCGAATAAGGGAAATATTTATAGCCGCGGGTAGGGTAGTTGGAATTGTGTGCGTCAGAATAACGGATGTATTTTATATTAGGCTAGCTGACCCGTGCAACTTCGTCTGCGTAAATTTTCCCCGTTTTTGGAACATAAGTAGTTCTTGAGATTATCACTTTCAAACAAACAAACCCTTCAGCTTTATAATATTAGTATAGTTAAGATTCTGTGAATGAGCAGGTATATTTATTTCAGATTAATAGAAAGTATGTTCGCCTTAAATATTTTTATTTAAATCGGTGGTCTTTGTTCACTTCGCCTAACTTGTCACCTATAAGTAAGTATTTGAATCATGTGACCAATCACTAACAATCAACAACAGTTTTAACTAGATTCTCAGAATTAATTGTGAGAGAAGAAGAATCTATCTAACTACCTATTAAAAACCTGGTAGAAGTGGCACTTAATATTTTTTGTAATGCTAGTCGATATGGTGTTTTGTTTTTTATTTTTATCGATATCAAAAGAAATTTGTTGTAACATCACTAATTTTTGTTTCTTGAGAATATTCCGTCCGTAATGTCAAAATCTAATGGAAGCAGTCGCAGAGTAAGTAATCACTTCGTTTTTCTTGTCGGCGATAGGCTGTCCAACGTACTTATAATTTATAGGTCAGTGATTAAGTGGCTGACACAGCGCAAAAAAATTAGCTGTTGGAGCCTTCGGTAACGTCTCAGATTAATAAAGGGGGGTTTACACGGGTTGATTTTCACCGCGCGGCTAGTCGCTTCATAAATCGCCTCACCAAGCCGCATCGCTAGCTCATTTACACAGGCATGCAACTCAGTAATTTCATTTTTATTCAAGAATTGCTTGAAGAACAAAGAGAAAAGAAGGCACCAAAGTAAGATGAAAACGTAAATTTAGGGTACGTGGATGGATTTCTCGACGTAAGGTCTGTGGCGCTTCGAATACTTTAGTGTTTAAAAGATCCTGATTATTATATTAAACGATCAAGAATGACTACAGGTCAATTTGATACTTTAACTACATAAGGTTACTCCGCTTATACAAAAATACTTGACTTCCAACTTTCTATACCTGCACTCCAATCACAGAAGAGATATTGAAGCAGAAGAATAAATAAATCAGTATATGCGCTACATGAGTTAAAACAGATCTTAATCTACACTAATATTATAAAGCGGAAGAGTTTGTTTGTTTGTTTGTTTAAACGCGCTAATCTCAGGAACTACTGGTCCGATTAAAACATTTTTTTTTTGTTGGATAGCCCATTTATCGAGTAAGGCTATAGGCTATATTACATCACGCTACGACTAAGAGGAGCGGAGTAGCGACGAGAAATGTTGCAAAAACGGGGAAAATTTACGCATACGAAGTTGCGCGGGACAGCTAGTAAGTATATATAATATCTTGTTGACCGCTTATCGTGGTTTAGTTGCTTCACTCCTGAGGTATGGTGTTATTTTTCGGGGGAATTCCACTGATATTGATCTTATTTTTAAAGCACAAAAACTGTGCATAAGGGCTATGTTTGGTCTTCAAATAATCGAAACCTGCGAACCGTTTTTTTCAGGAATATAAGATACTAACGCTCTCAAGCCTATATATTTACGAGGTCTCAATATTCGTTAAGGTCCATCCAAACTTGTTCACATTGGCTTCAGAGGTCAAAAATAGAAGACAACGTGACGTATTTCGTCTCTGTATGCGTCGAACCCATACCGCTTTAATGCACAAAAGCGTTTTACATGGCTCCTGTAATTTTTAATAAACTACCTAAAGCAATAACGGCAATGAATACTCCTCTTTTTATGAAAAACTTAAAGAGCCTCTTAAATAATAAACGCTACTATAGCTTGAATGAATATCTTAACGATACCTTTTCCTAGCAGGACCTCACATTGACGTCAAATAATAGGACAATTTATGAGTTTATGACATGTATCTTTTAAATAAAATTAATTTTAAATGAATGAACTGTAATTCTAGGAATGACATTGAAGTAATTTAAGTACCTACTATCATTAATCTATACTAATATTATAAAGCTGAAGAGTTTTTTTGTTTGAAAGCGATAATCTCAGGAACAGCAGGTCCGAATTGAAAAATTATTTCACTGTTGGATAGCCCATTTATCGCGAAAGGCTATATAGCATCACGCTACGACCAATAGGAGCAGAGCAGCAACGAGAAATGTTACAAAAACGGGGAAAATTTACGCATACGAAGTTGCGCGGGACAGCTAGTAAATAAATAATTCTTCTTGACTATTTATTTTTACAATGACATTACATTAATTTTATCATAAATACTTTTATTTCATTATTTATAATACATACTCGTATTATTTCAATGTTAATCTCTCACTGACGCACTACGCAGATGCACAAAAATATCCTCTTTACCGATGAAAAAATTCTCACGATTGAAGGGCACTACAATAAGCAAAATGATAAAGTGTATGCTCACAGTTCTAAAGAAGCTGCTCAAGTGGTCGGAAAGGTACAGCGTGGTCATCATCCTGCGTCAGTGATGGTTTGGTGAGGCGTGTCTTATCACGGCGTCACAAAGCTACATTTTTGTGAAAAAGGAGCGAAACTTCAGCCAAAGTGTATCAAGAAGTCTCGGATCGTGCTGTGAAACCTCTTAGCAATACACTTTTTAAAAATGTACCGTGGACTTTCCAGCAGGACTCTGAACCTGGTCACAAGGCACGAACTACCCAAGCCTGGCTTGAAACAAACGTTCCGGACTTTATAAGAGCTGAAGACCTCTAACTCAACCTTTTAGACTACAATTATGATGGCTATGACATGGCTTGCTCTAAACGACACGGCGACATTGAGTCTCTTACCAAAACTCTCTGGAGCAAGCAATGTCCAAATTTCCCATGGAAACAGTGCTTGAATCCATAGATTCGTGGCCAGAAAAATTAAAGGCCTATAAAAGCCAAAGGTGGACATTTTGAATAGAATTTTGTTTTTATTTTTTGCTGAGACTTTAGTAAAAATGTACATATAAGTTTTAGTAATATTACATTACTTCATTAAAAAATTGCATTTTCGGTAACAGAACTTATGGCCTGACTGATGTCGGAACTAATGGACGTATGAATGAATCGCATATTTGCAAAAAACGACGTTCTACAATGCTCGTTCTAAAGTAATAATTTGGAAGTACCTAATAAAGCAGTTTTCGTTGGTGATGACGCTTTCTCTTTGGCAGCTAACCCAATGAAACCCTATTCGAGACATGAAGGTTTGGAACACAAATAAAAAGTCTTTAATTAAAGACTATCAAGAGCACGTCAAATCGTAGAAAATGCCTTTGGCATAATGGCTTCCTGAAAACTATAAATTTATTAGGTTAATAGGTACCATTACAATAATAGAATAAAGATAGAAAAATTTGAAATCCAGACTCATGAATCGAACCCGAGACTTCCGTAGCCAAACCGGGGCCAGAAGCGAACCACCTATCTGGACAATGTTACTAGTCTCAAATTTTTCTATCTTTTAAAAAATGCAATTATTGTATTTGTAAAGTAATTGGCGAGAAATGCTATAAAAATTACTTTAATAGGTACCATGTTTATTAGAACACACAATAAAATAAATAAATGCATTATTATAGAACAATTTTGATTATCATAAAAAGGGTAATAGTGAGTCAACCTTAAAATATACGTGTTTGCTGTCGCGGCTTTTTTTAAGAACTTATCAAGAGAAACAAATCCGTCATACATTATTGTTGTGTAACTTTATCCGCTCACGCAGCGCACTAATGGAAGCTCTCAAAAGTAATATTTTTTTCCCGTTTTTGCAACATTTTTCATTGCTACTCCGCTCCTATTGATCGTAGCGTGATATTATATAGCCTATAGCCTTCCTCGATAATTGGTCTATCTAACGCAAAAATATTTTTTCAATTCGAACCAGTAGTTCCTGAGATCATTGCGTTCAAACAAACTCTTCAGCTTTGTAATATAAGTATTGAAGTATAGATAACGTAAGCAAAACACTCCTTCATGCGGCGGGCAATCGCCTGCAACTGATCGTTTACACAGTTGCTATGCTACCCAACTTTGGGGTTTGCGACTTTAGTCACTTGCAACGTTGTCGAATCGCCATTTAGACGGTCGATAATCGCCGCGCGGCAAAAATCGTGCGGCTTTAGTCACCGGTGTAAACCCCTTGAAACTGAGACTGAGGGTAACGTAATAACCATAGATATAAATATATCTATATCTCTATATTTATGGTTAATAGTAAATAGATACTTACCTTATTCATCGAAATCGTGTGAGTGATTTAGCCTGGCCGCAGACGTTTCGTTTCCTGATTAGGATTCCTGATCGGGAATTCAGATTCGGAATTGCGCCATACATCCGGTTTAGGTAAGCTTAGTTTTTTTCTGAACGAACAAATAAATGTATAAAAACAAAAACATTATGTATGTAAGCAGATCATTCAGGTTTTCTGAACCTAATCAGGAAACCGGACGTCTGCGGCCATAATATATGTATCTACTAGCTACATACTAACATAACCTGCAAACACATAAATCTTCCCGTTCCAAAGCGCACATTCATTTTAAAAATGTTAAATTATATTTTGTCTATAAAAACCTTTTTTGAAAAAACCTCTATTGCAAAAATAATGTAAATAAGTTTAAGTACTTGTCAAGTTAAACGTCAATTTATGATAAAAAAATTGTAAAGTACAATGTTAAATACCTAGGTGTTTGTGTGTGTATTATTTGGATACAAATATCTTCCGCTTCTCGCGGTTAAGTCGCTAAAACGTTTATCAGAGCATTTATATTTATAAGTGAAAAAGAAAAAAGTGAAATTCATAAGTTAAGTGGCGTAAAAGACATGCCAATGTATTGATCACCATGTAACTGAGCAGCAACATGGTTGGATACACCAAGCATGATCCAATAACCACCAATCAGAAACTAATCGCGGGTGTACTGTCTGGCGTGGTGACAAGATTTATAACACAACCAGTGGATGTAGTGAAATTAAGATTACAATTAATAAAGAGAGCGCAGAGAAGGAGTCCAATTCTAAGGATAACAAAAAAGATTCTTACTGAAGAAGGTATTCGGGCGTTTTGGCAAGGTCATAATTTGGGGCAGGTATGGAACATTGATTAATAATCACTACTGTCATAAGTGTACTATGCTACTACGTGGTATTCTCTCGTTTGCCATAAATTAATTTGCACTAATATTGTTTGCCATAATCGTCCCCGATCATAATATTTACTTGCACTATTATCATTTATACTAATAACGTTTGCCTTAACAACTCAACAGTAATAACTTTTATTTGCCATAAAATGACTTTCCATAGCAACATATATTATATCATAATAATTAGTTTCCATAAGTAACACGTCTCATAATCGACTCTTGACATAATCAAAATTTGATATAATTATGAAAATAATACATAATATTGTTAGGTCGAAATTAATTATCTTTAACACCCCGACTCAGAGCAATCCGACTCGGATAGGTTAGGTTAGAAGACTAAGGCGGGAGCGAAGCGAAGCGGAGCTCCCGCCTTAGTCTTCGTGTTAGGTTTTTTTTTAAACCACCCAAAAGTAGGAGCCCCGCGAAGCGGGGCTCCGTCGAGTTTAGTAAGTAGGCGCCATATGAGGTTTAGTTTCAGGTTTAATTGTAAATAAAAAATCTGTGTCGTATAATCATTTATTAATCAACATAATTCAAGTATAGATAAGTAATAAAAAAAAAAATCTGAAAGTAACATTATTTTAAATTTAAGTTGGAGGCCAAAGCTCTCAAAATTAACTTACTCATTAACATAAAAATTGCAGGCGCTTATACTATATTATCTTTATTTATATTATGGTAAATAAAAGTTATGGAAAATGGTATTATTGAAAACGAAAATTATAGCAAATACATTTATGGATTTAAATTATTATGACACTTGATCGATTATGACCAATGGAATTAGTGAAAGTCATTTTATGTCATTTCACGATTATGGCAACTGAAGCGTTATTTCTAATGAAATTATGGCAAATACCGGTATGGCATGTGAAATTATGGCATTTTAAATTATGACAAACATTAGTAAACCGCTACTACGTAGGTGTTGAGGAGACACCGCGAAGGATTTTCACTGTGCCAATTGTATAAAGTCCCCCAGGTGACATTTGAATTGTGTCTTTGGGACAATAGTGTTTATTGAAAATAAACTGAAATCTACTTTAATCCCAACAACTACTTACCACCCAGGGTTATTAATTTTCTCTAAACACATTATCCATGTTGTGATTTAGGTGTTTTTGCCAAGTTGAGATCGTCGTAACAACATCCTTGATTTTCCATTTTGATCTTTATATTAGCTAGTAAAAGAAATAAGTTTGCCTATTTATAATATGTATTGTAGTTTTATTGGATTGTTATATCTATTTGAGTTAAATTCATCCAACGTTTCGGGAATAATGCGTCTGTGGCATGCAATTAACTCAAAATCAGAAATCATCAACCTTTTTGCTGGAAGTGCTTAAAACGTTTTAGTACGTGTGGTTTTGGTACTTAAACGTAGTGGTAAAAACATTATAAATACCATTAATTAATTAATACAGAAATTTAAATTTAGCATCCTACACGAGGAGGGTAATCTTTTTTGATTTATTTTATTGTCGTTAATTTTTAAGGTTCATTTCCGTGCATCGCGGCCGATCGCGAGTCGCGCGCGGCTTACGACAAGCGTCTGAAGCGCGCGGCCGATGCGACAATAGTCAGAGTATGAGAATGTATGGTGCCGAGTAAGCGACAGACGCGCGCGGCCGACCACTGTCGTAGGCTGCGCGCGCACTCAGAATATTGTCGCATCGGCCGCGCGCGTACTCAGAATATTGTCGCATCGGCCGCGCGCGTCAGTCGCTTGTCGTAAGCCGCGCGCGACTCGCGATAGGCCGCGATGCACGTAAATGAACCTTTAGTACGTGGGTTCAGTTACAGTATTTTGTTTTATTAAATTTTGTGATTTTGTGAGAACATATGGATTTGTCAATGGGTAAATGCGTCTGTGCAAAAGTCGACCTATTTTCCCCGATTTTACCTAATTTGTGATAAATTCCCATCGTACAATCTTTTAAGTAGAAATGGTTACATATATTTTAGCTCAGAAAAGTAGCCCATTTAATTTTGATTTGATAATGACGCCTTTGCCCCGACGGGAGAAAATGCGTCTAAAATTCTCCTATTTATAAAACCGATGATAACTCTTTTTCATGCTTCCTTTTAAAGGAAAAAATAAATTAATAATATACACTAATAAAAAAGTACTTTGCTCAGAATGAGTAACGCAATCCAATGGGGTAGTTTTTGGACCACGTTAAATTTTTCCATCAATTAATTAATCAGTAGTAATTAAATTCACTCAATTTTATAAAACCAAGTTATTTTCAGAATTTTGCAAACTTGATAATTTAATTAATAAAATAATACTATACGTTTAATTTTATTTTTAATTATAGGTTATGAAATTCTTACATATTTTGTAAGAATTTCATAACCTATAATTTATTAATCAACAAAATACGGAATATCCCTACACTTTCTTGATGTGTGTATATAAAAATAATTGTACTAATGACTTCATGAATTTTGAACATCGAAAGTGTGCGAGTCATAAATACAAAGCATTTCCCCCGGTTGACCATAATACGTGTTTACTGTTTATCTGCCTTGTAACAAAACAAATAAACGGCTCTGATTACATGGCGACTTGGACATTTTAGACGGAAGACATTAGACTGGATTCAACACCGGCCAAGTGTGAGTGCTCACAAGTGGGGGGGGGGGGTGTTGCAGGTCCTCACGTGGAATTACGAAGTACGTAGTGACTGACTTTTTTGACATAATGTTGGCCTAAGTACCTCGATCCGACATTCTCTGTATGATTATTGCAGAAGCCAGGGCGCCTTTTCCCCTTGGCTCGGTGTTGTAGGAATAGAGACCAAGGAGGCAAAGTAATGCGCCCATTACTTTGCCTCCTTGGTCCATGGCGCCCCTCGGCGCCTGGGGCGAAAGCCCAGACGTAAGTTCCCCTAAGGCTGGTACTGCATATTATCTCGATAATAGGTATAGTACCTACAAAATCCTTAGAGATGTTTGCAACCGACTTCAAAAAAGAGGAGGTTCTTAATTCAACTGTATTTTTTTTTAATGTTTGTTATCCTATTACTCGCAGACGGCTGGACCGATTTGAATTTTTTTTTTTTAATATAACTAGCAATGTGGTGTTGTGGTCCCACATTACTAGCAATCCTGTCAACCCCTCCAGCTAAGCTCTATGGCTTGTGTTAGGAGTAGGTTCACGTCGGTAGTATAATGGTCAGGATTCGAACCCACGACCTCACGATTGCGAGACCGATGCCTTAGCCATTAGGCTACCGCCGCTTCCACCGCCGTTGGTTGAAAGGGTATGTACTTTCAGATTGGTCCCATTGTCATCAAAGTTAGGATCTGATGATGAGATATTGGAAACGAGGGAAGTCTTCAAATATGAAAGGCACACCTATAGTAATTTGGGTATATACTGTTGTAATTCGTGCATTTGCAACACCATTGAGTGAAATGAAACTGATGATGAAGACCATAGATGACCAGCGGAACTATTCAATCTATACTAATATTATAAACCTGTAGAGTTTATTTGATTGAACGCGATAATCTCAGTAACTACTGGTCTGAATTGAAAAAATATATTTCTGTTGTATAGCCCATTTATCGAGAAAGGCTATAGTCTATATAACATCACGCTACGATCAATAGGAGCGGAGCAGCAATGAGAAATGTTGCAAAAACGGAAAAATTTACGCAGACGAAGTTGCGCGGGTCAGCTAGTAATAAATATTGCGGGTTGCGATCTGAGTACCGTGTTCGATACCTGTTCCTTGTCTAGTATCAGGTGAACTTCTCAAAAATCAACGGCCTTGTATCGCAAAACGCAACATTTTGTAAAAACATAAAAACTACATTTCCTTGCACCAACTTCAAATTGTTTAATTATTTTTTGTTATTGTACCTATATTATTTTTTGCTTTTTAGTTACCTCATATTTATTTTGGAAGTCGGCTTTTTTTTTTAATAAAGTTTTTACAACAATTTCTCTACCTCGCACTGTCTATTTTGCCCTACTAGAATTTAAACTTAACGTATAAAATGCTGGGGAAATTGTTATAAATATAATGTGAATGCTGCCTTCATTGTGCAAAAAAGAGCCCTGAGAACTATGCTTCAATTAGACTACATTTATATCACTAAATATATATTATAACTAGCTGACCCGCGCAACTTCGTCTGCGTAAATTTTCCCTTTTTTTTTTTTTTTCTTCTTTTACAACATTTTTCATTGCTGCTCCGCTCCTATTGGTCGTAGCGTGATATTATAACCTATAGCCTTCCTCGATAAATGGGCTATAAACAATAAAATATTTTTTCAGTGCAGCCCAGTAGTTCCTGAGATTATCGCATTCAAACAAACAAACAAACTCTTAGGGGTATGAAAAATAGATGTTGGCCGATTCTCATAGATACCGATTTTGATGAAATTTTATGTGCTTATCCGCACAAAAAATTTCATCAAAATCGGTCAAGCCGTTACGGAGTAGTATGGCAACGAAAACTGTGACACGAGAATTTTATATATTAGATCTGTACCATGTCTCTATATCTTTGTTCTTCTTTCTCATTTACATGAACCTGAACAAATTTGAGACTGAAAGAGAACAAAGACTGAAAACTAGGAGAAAAGATCTACCTAACGTCTAGCGAGTAGGTAAAGAAACGTAACTTACCATGCGTGCAGTCGGTCAATCTTTTTATTAAATTACCACCAAAGAATGTTCAGAATAAAAATATACTTATTTTATATTATTAATTTAAAAAAGTTATTATTCTACTGGTGAATTTTATGACATGTATTTTATGAGATATTTTTGACATTCACGTATTTGTATTTAGTAGGTACGTAACCTGACCTATTGAGTTGGTATTTAGTGTAATTGAATTTAATATGTACCTGACTTTTTATGTGATTTTGTAATTTGTATTTAATAAGTACCTCTACCTGACTTTTAATGTATTTTTTTATATTTAAATATATTGTTGTCCAAATTTTATCAACCTAAAATTTCTTTTATCTTTTACTAGCTGTGCCCCGCGGTGTTACCCGCGGTTTATTAGCCAATGTGTTAATCCAGGGTGTCAGCTAACTCCATATCAAATTTTATTAAAATCGCTCCAGCCGTTTAGACGTGAAGAAGTAACAAACATACACACTCACATACTCACAAACTTTCGCCTTTATAATATTAGTGTGATAAATAACAAATAGGTAAATTGTTGTCAATTAAAAAAGTATGAATAAAAAAGTTATATGCCGTAATCATACAATCGCATTTTACACTAGCGGAGGTAGATACCTCAATACCTTCAGTAGATAAGCTATAATCCGTTCGCTATTGAACTCTCTATCATGGGTACGTAACAACCCTTAAAATTGACCTTTCTGTTACATGTTGCATAGGCAGATGCATTGGAATGGCGGGCATTGGGGCACGTGAAACCCCACCCATACAGTTATTTTATGTACCTATTGAACATCATGTATTTATCTAATATATAAAATTCTCGTGTCACAGTTTTCGTTGCCATACTCCTCCGAAACGGCTTGACCGATTTTGATGAAATTTTTTGTGCTTATCCGGTATCTATGAGAATCGGCCAACATCTATTTTTCATACCCCTAAGAGTTTGTTTGTTTGTTTGAATGCGATAATCTCAGGAACTACTGGGCTGCACTGAAAAAATATTAGCCCATTTATCGAGGAAGGCTATAGGTTATAACATCACGCTACGACCAATAGGAGCGGAGCAGCAATGAAAAATGTTATAAAAAAAAGGAAGAAAAAGGGAAAATTACAATCTATTATTCATGCCCCTAAGTGATAAGGGTTATCCACCCCTAACATTTATAACTATACTATAATATTAGAAGAGAGAGAAGAGTTTGTTTGTTTGTTTGAATCTCAGAAACTACGGGTCCAAATTGAAAAAAATATTTTACTTTTAGATAGCCCATTTATCGAGGAATGCTATAGATAGGCTATAAAACATCGTGCTACAACTAATGGGAGCGGAGCAGCAAGTAAAAATGTTTACAAAAATGGGGAAAATTTACGCAGACGAAGTTGCGCGGGTCAGCTAGTTTTTTATAAATTTTAAAATTCCTGTCAATAATAGATTATTGTTTTTTCAGATCCACTCAATATTATCAGTGAGCTCACAATTCTACGCATATGAGTTGACAACGGAGTTATTGACACCTACACATCAAAGATTGTCACCGACTGCCAAGTAAATGCCTGCTTTTTCCAAAACAGCAAAAGTTAAAAGCAACAGTTGCAAGCTGTTGTGGTGAAGGCGCTAGTTTTAGATAACGAATTTAATCTTGTCAGTTCACAGTATATTAAGAGTACCAACGTTATGTAAAGCTACGACCTGCTTCTTTCTAAAAAGTGACTCGCTTACAGTAGTAAGCGAGTCACTTTTTAGAAAACTTAGTTGCTAGCTGACAAGGAATTGTAGAATGTTGAACCTCTCCCACACAAGATTGGTACGCGTTAATCTACAGCAGATTATGAAGTGTTGTTTCACACCACTGACAACTAGGCTCACTCAAGCCTTTACTTTCAAAAGTATCTGAAACCTCCTGTGGATTGTTTAAAGTATTTTGCTCCTTATGCCTCTCCACAAAATAGCCCTACTGATGCCAATAATAATATCTTGGAACAATGGCAACCATGCAACTGATGAATGAACATATTTATATACTTCTAAATACATACATGTACCTATTAGATAAATTAATTCCAGATACAAGATAAACTATCGTGCTCATCACACAAAGTTTTATCCTGGGTGTAAATCGAACCCACGACCTCCGGATTAGCAATCAGGGTCACTAACCACTAGACCAACAGGCCAGTCAAATACAAAAGATATTTACTAAGCCTCTGAATATTCTTTTCTTTTTCAGAACCATGATAAGTTTACTCTGTGGCGCAATAGCTGGATGCATCAGCACAACGCTGGTCATTCCACTGGAGGTGATCAGGGTACGCCAGGTCATGCTTCACGGCCAGTACCATGGCCTATTTAGAGGCGCAAAGAAAGTATATGCATCAGGCGGAATTTTTGCCTTTTATGAAGGCTTAAGCGCTTCCTTGATGCAGGTTAGTTTACAATAACATTTCCCCACTCTTTTTGACACATATTTAGAAGCCATCATAAAGTCCATAAATTTTAAATTATTACAAAGCAAAATATTCTAGTTGCTTTAAATTTATAGCAGAAATATTTTGATATCAATAATCAGCCGTTTTAGTTATGTACCCAGTGTCACTCTCACAACTGTGACGAATCTGACGATACCCCTCAAGCTAAAATCCATCAAGCCATTTAGGTCTAGAGCGTGCCAAACAAATACATACCTGCAAAACATACATACCTGCAAATATACATACATACATACAATAATACTTAAATTCTCCGTCTAAAACGAACAGTACTTCTTTAAATCTTAGCAAAGAGTTTTTATGTCAGAAAAGTGGTCAACATTTTATGAATAAAATTACCTTTGGGATACTAAATATATTAAAAATAAACATTTAATTCTTTAATTTAAATAATTTTGACCATAAATTGCAATAAAAATTGAATTACATTAATCTGTAACAAAACACCAAAATATTAATTTACTTTATTAGTAATACTGGCTGTTTTTGTGCCTTTGCCTTTAAAAAAAAAGCGCTGATGCGCGCGCATCGCTAATTTGTAAACAAGTAAAAATTATTCCGCGCACTTTTTTGATTGGCTGTATTGTTTTTTTATTTATTTCCTCGCAATTATGTTATAAAACGTAGTTTTATGTAAAACATAGTTAAATGTTATAAAGCAATATCGCCTCGGCTGTAATTTTCAACTTACCGCACATAGATCATAATGTACTATTAAGATTACAATAATTAGCCGTTACGTCCAATAAAATATAATAAAAATGTTATCGGATGTTGTGGGAGATAAAAATATAGAGTTTCTATCTTTTTGCCAGACAATAATCTCCCATGTTGAAATCACCCACCACTAAAAACAGAGGTTCATTGGCACAATTGGTCTTATCTTGCTATTTCACTTGGGTGATGTTTAAAAGAAAGGTATCAACATAGTCTTGATTTATAGGGGAAGAAATATATACTGCACAGATATTTATTAAAGTCTTACCAATTTTTACACTCAGCTAAAGATCCTCACACTGTGTCTTCCAAGTATTTTTACGCACGTCGTTAAACGATTTTAAAATTGCATTAGGACACCCCCTTTGTTATCTTTAAGAACAGGTAAAAGATCTGTCTCTGCGAAATATGTTGTAGCACTGATCAAATAATTCGAATACGCTGTCACTTAGCCAGGACTCTGTTATTATGATAATATCGTAATCATTTTTCAAGACTGATAAGCAAAAACTTTCAGTTTTCGTTCTTATACCTCTCACATTTTTCTAGAATATCTTAACATTGAATTTTAATGATATATTAATAAACTTAGGAAACTAGACAGAAAAGTAACTATAATTTCTGTTAACTATCTACACTTTTGATAATAATGTGGTCTGCAGACTCGTCTTTGTGAACGAAAATGCGGCCATTGCGAATCCATACGAATATGTAACCTTTTTTTTGGCGGCCGGTCTGGTTGCAGCATGGAGTTTCTTGTTTTCCGGAGACTAGTGATCTTTTGCGTAGACTGGCTGTTTAAGGCCTAGTAATCCTGTATGATGTGTGTTTAGTTAATCACCTTTAGTTTTATTAAACATTTTTACTGAAGCCAAGAAGTTGTCGCAAGTTCGCTGGCTATTCAGTTTGACTACAATGTTCTTCGGACGATTTGATTCAGGCCTAAGCTTAGCCACCCGGTGGAAGGACATGATCCCGTTACTTAGTAAATTCTAGAACACTGTTTTGCCAATTTATTGAACTATAGTGAGCAGGTTTTCGTTTTTGCGTTTAGGTACACCTTGAATTTCAAAATTTCCATTTCTTGCATACTGCTCTAATTGAGCTATCTTATTATTTAGTTCGAACATCTTAGACTTAGGCATTATATTAATTTGCTTAACTAATTCTGACATATGGTTTTTAAGTTCGTCATTCAGTTTTTGTTGATCGTCATGAGATCCAGACAAGAGAACCCCTTCGAGATCTTCATGCATTCGGCAGTACTTCGAACCTAGCTGGCTAATATCTGACTGGGGTTTAGATAGCACAGTGCTGAAATTTTCGAACAACGATATTTCTAATCGAAAGTTACGGACTTCCGTTAAAAGCAATTCTTGGTTGATTACAGGCGACTCAACCGAATCCAAATTACCGGTATTCATATCTCTATTCTCTATCGGCCTAGGCGTGCTCACATCACTCTGGTACTCAACAGTGCTTACAGTACATATCCATTTCAATCGAGCGGTGGTTGTCTCGTTATACTTTACACAATCCTGGTGGTATTGTTGATGACATTTAGGCTTGAACCATTTAATACGTTTACGGGCTGAAATTTGTACTGAATTTTGTAATTTACATTTAAAGTACTGTACCATTTTGCGTCTGGTATTATATTCAGGCAAAGTTATATAAACCAAAGTAAAATAATTTAGTAATATATGATTTAAGTAGCGCAATAATAAAGGCCCACGTATAAAGTTATACTTTTTGTGATTAACCAAATCGCACGCTAATAAAGGCCCCTGTTAAAATAAGGAGGGTAAAACATACATACACTCAAAAAACAACCGTCCTTCTTGCACAGTCGAGTAAAGATAATACAAGACGGTGACCCAATTTCATGAAGCTTTATTCAATGAGATAACGCCCAATACCAATTAAAAAAATAAATGGTAGGTTCTACCATATATTTTATATTATTATCTTCTAGCCTTCTCCCAATCACAAAACTTATATGATAAAAAATAATGAACTTATCTAGTACTGTCTGTAAAACTAATTTTTTCTAGTTTTGACTGCCTCAGTAGCCCATAGGGAGTGCTGGATTGTTGTTCAATAGATTGTGGATTCGATTCGCACACAGGACACCATTTTATATTCATTTTTCACTTTGTGTCCATAATATTTTGTGATTATAAAATCCCAGTGACACAGGGATTTTTACTTACTACAGGAAAGAAAGATTGCTCAACGTTCAGCTACATTAAAGATAAACAAATCGTTATCGCAAATGACAATGTTTTTATTATCCACGCATTTTAATATAATTTATCTATACTATTCAACAGATGGGCCCGCAAGTTGCTATCAACTTCACCGTGTTCAGAGTCATGCAGAGATTAATATTAAATATGCTAAGTAACAAATGTACCCCTGATATGATAATATCTGGCAAATGTCAACTTTTTGGACACCCGGACATGTTGCATAAGCCGGAACACTTAGCACTAGCAAGTGCCATCGCTGGAAGCATTTCTGGATTCTTAGCCAAAACTCTTACCTACCCGTTAGATTTGTTTAAAAGAAGACTACAGCTTAGTGTAAGATATATTTTTTTATACTACTTAATATTAAGACTGCAGGGAGGATTTGGGGATTAAATCCCTTGTAAATGTAAAATATAATGTTGATACGTAGTACCATCTCATTTGGCCGGGGTTTAGATAATTGTACCTCGAAACAATAATTTCGAATACATCGCATCGAAAAGTAAATGAAAATCCATTATTTAATATCGAATTTATCTTCCATGATTTATTAAACTCTAATTGAAACTAATTGTACCAACAGCATTCGAATATTTTCCCCGATCCGTCAATCAATTAAGTGGAACAACTTAATCGAATTATGATTATCCGATCGGATTGTGTGCAGTGAAATGGAACCTTTAATTTGATAACGAGATGCATCTCCAATCAATATTAATGAACAACTTTTCCCTCGCTACTTGAAATAAATATTGCATTTTTCAACTTCATTCAATTAAAGATGGAAAATATTGTTTTGAAATGTTTATTCGGTCCGTGATTTTATGATAAGTAATGACTCAAACACAAATGCGTTCGAGCAACGCTAATGTAAACTTCGTTGACCGACACGGAATCTTTTACAATTGGGGAGGCTACCCATATAAGCGGGTCGGCACATTCTGTTCACACGTTCGGCTTCGGTTTATTCGGGAATTGGGGATTGATGCTGGCCCGCTGTCGCCCGGTCTAGTGTACCTACGTGTCCGGCAAAGCAGATTGGCCTTTTTCCACACGTTCATTCACATCTAAACTAATATTATGAAGTTGAAGAGTTTGTTTATTTGAACGCGATAATCTTAGGATCTACTGATCCGAATTAAAAAAAAATTTCACTGTTAGATAGCCCATTTATAGAGGAAGGCTATAGGCTATATAACATCACGCTACGACCAATAGGAGCGGAGTAGCAATGAGAAATGTTGCAAAAACGGGGAAATTTTGCCGCCCGGCTTGTGATGAATAATGGCGGTCTGTTATGTGTGTAGCAACACCGCGGATCCCGAGAGGTATTCTACGGTTGCGAAGGTGTTCAAATATTCCGTGTCTATGTAAGCGTTGCTCGATCGAAGCACATTATAGTTAGACATTCAGACTTAATGTCCCATACGCCGTATATAGCTCTCCCTCTGTAGGTACTTACTCTTGGTGTTTTGTAGTATCTAATGATCTGGGCCACTGCCTAGGACAATATTATTAGCATTGTCAATCATTCAGTCACTGTTTAAACTACAAACATTTGCCCCCAATGGCGATGATGATGATATTTTTTTATAGATGTGAGATATGTGTACCACATTACTAGCAATGCTATAAACCACTACAGCAAAGCTAAATTCGTTGTGTTAGGAGTGGGTTCACCTGACATCGGTAGTATAGTTTCGACTACAAATCCGATGCCTTAACTCAGGACTTCCCAAAGTTATTTTTACTATGACGCCCTTGGGAGTATGTGATTTTTTTGCGATGACCCCGCCCCGCTTTTAGTGTGACAAGTTCCCAAAAAAAAACTCCAAATAACATAATTTTTTTACACAGTACGAGCAAAAACAGAAAAAATTGCTGAGCATAGCTTCTCAAAACGGCTAATATTTGGATGGTCAAAATGCACGCGGCGCTTATACAACTTGGTCACGTTGGTAGTTTGATACATACAGGCAATCTTTTAGTTTTTTTCTTTCGACGCACAGTTTGGGAAACTCTGCCTTAACCAGCACAGTTTAGGAAACTTCTGCCTTAACCTAGTGGTTAAGGCAGAGTTTCCCAAACTGTGCGTCCTAACTGACATAAGTCTCTCCCGAATTATGACGACAGCCTATTGGCTTGATCTCGCCAGGCGCGGTACCAGAACTTAGTTCAGGGGGAAGGGGGAGGCAAGGTGTGACACAACCGGTAAAGTGTAAATCGCTCATATGACGGGGGGGGATGCATTTGATTCAATCCTCTTTGTAGGTGTTATCAAGGAAAAATACACATTAGTAAGGAGAACATAGATATCTTGGGGATATTGTTATTGGGCTTGAGCTCCGCCTTCTTGACCCACTAAACTCCTCCAAGGATTTGGGCCGAGCGTCGATGAATGGAAAAATTATTCAGGGCCAACTCTTATTTGTAAATTTGTGACTAATTTCACATCACGCATATTTTGTCTATAGGTATTAGGTATATGTGCAGGTTCATAGGTTCATATTCCTACTAGTTTATGGCATATTAGAAATACATATGACATATTACTAGAAGATCCTGCCTCAGCAGCAACCGAGCAGATAGAGATACATGCGAGGTTAAGCAACGTTACCACTGTCGGTTCATAGATGGGTGACCGTTTTCGAATAATGTCACACGTCTCCGTGCCTCGCAGAGCACGTTATGCCGTATGTGTGGGATTTCCATCCGACCGGGATATGAGAGTAAGAGAAAAGAGAGTGCATTTTTGACCCCCCCCCCCCCCCCCAAACAGTTGTTTCGTGTTCCGAATTTCTTATATTGTATTGAATTCCCCCGTCCCCCTACTCCTCCGTCATGCCGCACGAAGGACGGGGACCTCACACTTTACCGATGGCGGGCGAAACGAAATGCACTCCTCCCCGTCGTCGTAAGCATGTTAGATTGGGCACTGCCATTTACGTCTCGTGCCCCCCAGAAAGAAACCTTGGATTCATCCAGGATAATATATCCTGCGTAGTTAACTCACCTCTGATGAAATTGGTCGCCGTAACTGACATCGGTTAGGTGACCATTGTTACAAAATGTTAATTTACTTTAGCACTTAATACACAGGGTCCTGACGCGTATGTCTTAATTATACGCCAACATGGCTTAGGCACAATAAACTGAGCGTACAGAAGGCTAACTTTACGCACGTTGTCTAATGAAGTATCTATGTACACACAAAATCTTTCAAACAAGAGATTCCGTGTCAGTAAAAGATGTCTACGTATCGATTGCTCGTTGCACAGTGTTATATACCTAGATCCCATTTTTCGTATAATGTAACTTTTGTAATAATGTAATGTAATAATGGAACTATTGGGAGAAATGAACCTGTTTCTGAATTCCGGTATAAATCTATACTTATATTATAAAGCTGAAGAGTTTGTTTATTTGTTTGAACGCGGTAATCTTAGTAACTACTGATCTTAATTGAAAATTTAGTGTTTTTGTTGGTTAGCCCATTTATCGAGGAAGACCATAGGCTATATAATATCACGCTACGACCAATAAGAGCTGAGCAGCAATGAGAAATGTTGCGAAAACGGGGATAATTTACGCAGACGAAGTTGCGGGAGACAGCAAGTGCTAGACAAATGGGGTAAAAACAAACTTGCATCTAAATGATTTTAAGATCTATCCAATTTTCCAATAAACTGGCTTTATAACATTGTGCGTTATATGAAAATTACTCGTACCTTCTGTACTCTCGGTTTTAAGTGACGACCTAGTACCTAGTGTGCATCGCTAGAGCACAGAGTGAGCTAATGCTAAATTAATAACGTTACGTGAATGGGGAGCTGCACAAAGGCCGTCCACTCGTATAGGATAATTAATTTTGGTTTATATGTGCATAAAGACTCGGATTTTCCATCAGCCTGCATGTATACTGATAACATGAAATCTCTACGAAAGGAGATTAAATGCAATTGCCTATTATCACTTCATAGTTCGTTAATATTGTGGTATACATACTAGCTGAGCCGCGCAACTCTCTGTGCTTCAATTTTTCCGTTTTTGCAACATTTCTCCGCTCCTATTGGTCGTAGCGTGATGTTATACCTGTATCCTATAGCATTCCTCGATAAATGGGCTATCTTAAAATATTTCAATTGGAACCACTAATCCTACCCATTATACTACCGACGTGAACCCACTCCTAACACAAGCCTTTGAGCTTAGCTGAAGGGGTTAACAAGATTGCTAGTAATGTGGGACTCAATCCCACATTGCTAGTTATCTTTTTAAAAACAAAAAATCTCGAGATTATCGCGTTCAATCAAACAAAACTCTTCTGCTTTATATTTTAGTATATTTAAAATGTACCTACTTATGGAGGAAAAAATCGATCGTGGGGACTTGAACCCTCGAATTTTTATGACTAAATTAATAAAGCGGATTTTTGTTCATGTACGGCATCAATCAATCTGTAAGTAAATGGTTACTAACTATTACTACGTAAAGAAACGACAGTCACCTCCCCCTGTCAATTTAATGTCACCTCACCTGTGACTTGGTGCTATTATCACAATACAAATATGTAGTATTAGCTGCATGCCCCGGCTTCGCATTGGTGCATTATTGCAATTTTTGAAGGGATCTCTATTTTTTTTACTACAAAATATAGCCTATGCTACGCTGTGATAATGTAGCTTTCAAAAAGTGAAATAATTATTCAAATCGGTCCAGTAGTTTCGGAGCCCATTCAATGCAAACAAACAATCAAATCTTCCCTCTATATAATACTTATTATTAGATAATACTAGCTGACCCGCGCAACTTCGTCTGCGTAAATTTTCCCTCTATAAATGGGCTATCCAACAATAAAATATTTTTTCAATGCGGCCCAGTAAGTAGTTCCTGAGATTATCGCGTTCAAACAAACAAACAAACTCTAAGGGGTATGAAAAATAGATGTTGGCCGATTCTCATAGATACCGGATAAGCACAAAAAAAAATCATCAAAATCGGTCAAGCCGTTTCGGAGGAGTATGGCAACGAAAACTGCGACACGAGAATTTTATGTATTAGACTAGCTGACCCGCGCAACTTCGTCTGCGTAAATTTTCCCCATTTTTGCAAACATTTTTACTTGCTGCTCCGCTCCCATTAGTTGTAGCGCGATGTTTTATAGCCTATAGCATTCCTCGATAAATGGGCTATCTAAAAGGAAATATTTTTTTCAATTTGGACCCGTAGTTTCTGAGATTATCGCGTTCAAACAAACAAACAAACTCTTCTCTCTCTTCTAATATTATAGTATAGTTATAAATGTTAAGGGTGGATAACCCTTATCACTTAGGGGCATGAATAATAGATTGTAATTTTCCCTTTTTTCTTCCTTTTTTTATAACATTTTTCATTGCTGCTCCGCTCCTATTGGTCGTAGCGTGATGTTATAACCTATAGCCTTCCTCGATAAATGGGCTATCCAACAATAAAATATTTTTTTCAGTGCGGCCCAGTAGTTCCTGAGATTATCGCATTCAAACAAACAAACAAACTCTTAGGGGTATGAAAAATAGATGTTGGCCGATTCTCATAGATACCGGATAAGCACAAAAAATTTCATCAAAATCGGTCAAGCCGTTTCGGAGGAGTATGGCAACGAAAACTGTGACACGAGAATTTTATATATTAGATATATATTGATGCAAAGATACAAAAAAAAGAACGTCAAGAAGTAGTACTAATTTGGCTCCCAAGATTCGACCCACACAAACTAACAGACAAACAGGGCAAGTTAAATAAAAACTTGTAAAAAACCGGGCAAGAGCATGTAGGACCATGCTCAATGTAAGGTTCCGCGTTCCTCCTATTATTACAAATAAATGCACTGCATTTGAAAAAATACGATGTGAAAAATTGCACCAGCAGAAGTGCAATATTCAGTGCGTTCTGAAGAAGTATTGGTTACTTCTTTCAAGGAAAATTATTTGAGCTGCTAATTTTCTTGCAACAGTTGCCCAACCTGTTGATGATAAATTTTCAGTTGCTCTTGCAATTCTTATTTCAGTTCTTCTTTAGCGGATTTTTCTTGCTGGTTCATTTCAGATTTGACCGTTACACTACCCTTAGCAGGGGATTTACAACTAGCCATTTTGATTGTTTTTTTTTATAATTAACCTATCATAATATAAATTAAAACATCTAACTAATAACACCGTGATACGCGGAAGTAGGTCATCGCGACGCGCACAACCGACCGTGGGCATACGGCAGCGATCGCGGACGGCGCTGAGTTTGCACTTTACTTTATCTGAAGCACGAGAGCGTTGGGATCGACACTGGAATCAAAACACAACTTGCTGACGTTCGATTAAGGCTCTCGTGCTCCAGATAAAGTGCATACGGCAGCGATCGCGGACGGCGCTGATTATGCACTTTATCTGGAGCACGAGAGCGTTGGGATCGACACAGCAATCAAAACACAACTTCCTGACGTTTGATTAAACTCAAAAAAGGTACACTAGTGTATCTTTGATAACAATGCAAATTATGGTACCATTGACCTGATCTCATGATGGAGTCGCAAGATGGCCAGAGGAATTTCTAAACTAAAAAAAGGAACCGTATAATGTAACAAATTGGTAGGTTTGTTTTAATTTAAAATATATTGTCTGCCTTTAGAGCATCTGAATAAAATGTAGTTTTTAAAAATGTTATTTTAAAACTATCTATACTAATATTATAAAGAGGAAAGATTTGATTGTTTATTTTATTGTTTGTTTGTATTGAATAGGCTCCGAAACTACTGGACGGACGTATTTGAAAAATTCTTTCATCGTTGTGAAGCTACACTAACCCCGGGTGACATAGGCTTTTTTTATCTCTGTATTTCCACGGAAACGGGAACTACGCGGGTGAAACCGCGAAGCGTCCGCTAGTTTATTTATAAATATTTAACATGGGGTATGCTGATTTTTATTTTTTCTTACATAGGGGAGAGTGGGTGTCAAAAACTGGCTATAATCGACTTACGTATTAAATGAATAGCGACTCTTATGTGAAATCTATTTTTAAAGTGAGTTAAAAAACGGGAACTGCGTTGGCGTGTCACTGACAACTGTATTTTTTTAAAAAAAACCCCTTGCCCAATCAATCCTACCCATTATACTACCGACGTGAACCCACTCCTAACACAAGCCTTTGAGCTTAGCTGGAGGGGTTAACCAGACTGCTAGTAAAGTGGGATTCAATCTAACATTGCTAGTTATCTTTTTAAAAAATAAAAAATAAAGATTAATGTAATGAATTTGGTTTTTATTTTAAAAACTCTTTTTAAAAGCATCTGCCGCTGAAACTTTTTTCCAAGTGGGCCATGATGATAGAATCTGGACTCTGGGCCATCTTCGGAAAAGTACACGACAAGTCACTAGCTATATGCGGGGGGTTGTTTGGAGTGTCGGGGGCCTTGTTTCGGCAACGAAACTCACAGACTCGAACAAAATTTTTCCAGTAGATGGCACGACGATTGCCTTGAATTAGGGATGTTATAGATATGACACTTCGGATCTGGATACGGATACGGTTATAAGAATAATATTATATCGGTTTCGGTTACGGATATAAAATAATTTCAGATTATCCGTTAGTTTGGGATATTCTCGGTTACGGATATTGGACTTTTGAGGGATCTAAGTAAAATTCTAATAAGTAAATACATTCAGTCGTTTACATAAGTAATTATTAAAGCTATCTACACATTTCTTAAGTCATCTACTTAGAAAACATTGTAAGAAAGTTATTACTATATCTACCTAGTTGTTTTCTATTATATTCTTCAATATCTCTTTGTAAAGTATACATTTTATACTCCGCCCATATCGGATTCGGTTACGGATAGTTTTTATTTCGAATATCCGAAAGATTCGGTTTCGGAGCTCCATAAGATCCCTGCCTTAAATACCAGTAGCATAATTATAATAGGCGGTCGCCTAATAGCTAAGGCATCGGTCGCGCAATCGTGAGGTCGTGGTTTCGAATTCTACCTATTATACTACCAACGCGGACCCACTCCCCAATTTCCACAAACACACATTCCAGGCAAATTTTTCTTTCAAAAAATAAATTTTGTTAAGTTTTAATCATTTATTATGTATTATGAGATGTTATTAAATGTATCGTTTATATTTCAGAGTCATGTAACAGACATGAAGTACTCGATTCCAAAACAAGTGGCCCACTTGGCTCAGTGTAAAACCCTGACGGACTGTATCATTAAAGCGTACCAGAAAGAAGGCATTAAAGGGTTTTTCAGAGGTTGGTCAGTGACCATCTACAAAGCGCAGCTGACTAGCGTTGTTGCTTTTACTGCCTATGAAATGTTTTGTTTCGGTTTTAGGCAACTATAAACGTATTACGTTCAGTTAGGTAAATGACTACCATTTAGTTAGCTCGTTGTTTTACTGACGGGTCATAATCTGATGTGGACTATGGCTTGAAAATAATGAGTAATTTATCACCAATGATGTCTAAACAAAGACTTGTATTTATGCAAGCGCTCGTCTAAGAATACAGCGCTCCGCTCGCCTTGGATATTTCGGCTCCTTCGAAATCTATTTCATACTAAAATAACTTTATTTAATAAAAATGACAATTCTGCTTTGAAAGCGTCAGTTTGAAGAAAAAGTTTATTCAGCAATCCCAAGTCTAAACCTTAAGAGAGTTTCATGAGTTCGGTATCTATCTATATACATAAAGAGTGTAATCGTTAAGTGCTTACAGGCAATTCTTCCGTAAATATATAAAATATAAAAATCAAATAAACTGATATGGAAAGTACGTCACCCAATGAGTAAAACGACATCAAGAACTTTTTTAAATTTATACAAAAAAAATCTTACTAAAATTTTACTTTTAACACACTAGAAACCACTTCAAACGATACTATAAAGTTCCTCTATGAATAGCAACTAACAATAAGATAATAAAAAACCGTATCTACTTAAATGTTGGCATTCATTCGAAACTCAAAACTTGCGGGTATTATGAATTTTACAAACTTCAAAAAGAAAGTTTCAATTCGTCATTTTTTTATGTAAGTTTTCCTGCCTGCTTAGACAAATGCCACACGCTTCTTTTTTTAGGCACACGCTACTGTTGTTTTTGGTCCACCAATCCAGCAGCAGTCGTATTGTCAACTACGCAGACGTGACGTATTGTCAACTACGCAGACGTGACGTATTGTCAACTATATGTCAAATGCATACATTTTCCCGCGTTAGCGTGTGCGGAAAAAGTATCGCGTGGTATTTGTCTAAGCCTCCAGGTCCTCCAGCTGAGAGATAACACAGCCTAGAAGAATTACAGAATCGCGTACCTACGTCATGCTGCTCTACAACTGTTATGTAAAGTTCATTTAGAATCTGTTTTGAGGGGCAATCGCTTAATCGGCGTCAATGTATCGTACATAATGTATAGGAGCGTTTAAAGTCAAAATTTTATAAATTTTTCGTATTTATTTTATAAAGATATTGATGTCGTTTTACTCATGCGGCTACCTCGCGTTCAGCCGGATTTCAATTCGGCTGAAATAAAGTACGCCGCATTGAATGGGCACTTTGTGTCTGTCAAAGCTACTTAGTAACGTTAAGCCCACGTACAATTCTCAACCTAATTTTTAAAATTGTATTCGAATGTTGTTTCGCGCTGGGTCATTTCCTTAAATTTGAGTTGTGCGCAGGTTACGCGCGAACATCAGACACGCAAATTTAGCTGACGACACGTGTACAAACGGGCGCACCGTTGATACGCCGCTTGGAATCTTAAAGTTGTAGTTGTAAAAGTAAATTTCGTTTGATGTAAGTTTATTATTTACATTGTTACCATGTTATTTTGATTAGTATCATTGTACTTAGATACTTTATTAACTGAAGAATACGATGGTTTTTTTTTAATACAATAAGAGTTTACACTCATTATTTAAAGACAGATATGTTATAATCATCAAATAATTTCCAATTCACACTTCACCCTTTTTCTTTTGTTTGTTGGTTTTTTAAGGATTATACTTACCAAATTTGATTAAATTAAGTTATATATATATATAGTCGTTTTATTCTAAAAACTTACCTATTTTGATTCACAGGTTCCATGGTGATAACGGCAATGGAACTTATGGAATCAAAATATTGTCACCACTTGTCCCATGGGGGTACTGATGCGAAATAGTGTCAGTTGTCCAGTCATGTGACAGCACCATGGGGTTTAGTAAGAAGACAGACACGTTATAGCTTGAAATATGTATATAAATATTGCAGATTAAGAGTATAATTTTGCTATTATTTTTATTTAGGAGTGAATTTTTATAATATCAATGATCTTAGTTAATCCCATTAACTCAATGCCCAAAATACACAACGACTACACCACGAACAACACTGCTAGGTACTTTAAACAGCTCGTACCCTACGACCTAGACTCCATACTCACCAAAGAAACAGCCAACAACACCTTCATGACACACATAATACACATAGTAAATACATTAAAAGGACTCAATAACACATAACCACATTCATACACACACAGAAACAATTTGTAATTAAGATCTAAAAGTCTGTATCAAATAGCAGAGCGAATTGCATTTACACTTATTTAATTATAAAAATACACTAATTGGTTTTAGATATATTTCGGTACTTAATCGCGTGTATTATTTAAAGATACGAATTTTTTATTTACCCGACGTTTCGATCGAAATGCACCGATCGTGGTCAGGAATCGACCCGTGACCACGATCGGTGCAATTCGATCGAAACGTCGTGTAAATAAAAGGTTCGTACCTTTAAATAATTCACGCGATTAAGTCCCGAAATACTCGTATATCTAATATATATAAAAATCGCGAAAGTATAAAATCAATAATTGGTTTTTGTTTAAGGCATCATTTAAGTATTACGTAAGCATTATAGTCATTTTCAACACCCCTCCCTCCCCCCTCCCACTTGCTCCCACACCCCATGCAACGTAAACATTAAAACAAAAATGTGCTAACTAAAAAAAATATATTTTACACAAATATTTCAGTCGTAATCACCATCCAACCCCCCTTGTCATCATGGCCTCTAAAAGTAGGTACAGCCAACAAGTGGTGAATGATGCTTTTGATGCCCATTGATACTGTTCTTTGACTATGGCTCTGCACCTGACATTTCAAGTAGGTACCTAAACCTCTTGACTGATAAAGGAAACAGGATTTTAAAAAATAACTATTCTAAGTGTAGACATTCAGGTAAGTACATGTTCGGGGACAACGGCGAACTTGGAATGGTTCTTGTAAATAGACTTAACAGACTGAGTGGACGTTCAAGGAATAAGACCTAAGGAACTTGTCCCACCAACGGCGAGAAAGCGTGCAACTATAAGCGATTTCCTCGCTCAAGTAACGTACAATAGATGTAGATCTCGTGTAAACAAAAGAGATACGTTATTAATAGTACTCCCTTATATTTATTTAAATTTAAATATCATTTAACTTATGTATTAGTTTATTAACGTCTGGTTTCAATAATCGAAATATCGATGAATTTGGCTACTAGAGGAATATATTTGACATAAGCTGACAAAATATGTCAAAATTCTACCTCTAGTAGCCAAATCCATCGATAGGTAGATTATTGAGAATTTTTTATGGGTGTATTTGTATGTTATGGGCCTTAGTAGCCTGAAATAAATGGTTATTATTATTATACTGTATCTCTTATATACACGGGATCAACATCTGTTGTGTGTTTCTTGACGTTTATTAAGCGAGAAAATAGTTGATAGTTGCTCGTAACTCGCCGGCGGTGAGACAAGTGCCTAATGGGCCTCAGGGGTTATTTCTTCCTCATAGGTTCTTAAGTCAAATGAAACAAAATATTCAATAGAAAACTATAAACACATCTGTATTTCTCTTTGGTCCTTACAAATAATATGGTTTACAAACTATGGTAACTAAATTATTTATACACCTGCATTTGATATGCAGCTTTTACAAACAAATACTGTTTTGTTCACATTGTTTATGATATAAATTTGTTTTATATGAATTTGTAACTTTGTTAATAAACCCACTACCGATTTTCTAGCGGAATAAACTGTTTGATTAAAACCACGCTTCATGACTTCGCCTCATTGAAAATTCGCATCCAAATCGCTAGTTGAATTTTTACAATTGGTTAAAGCTTTGCAAATGGCATATATTTAAATTACGTTGTTGCTTCTAATTTGATTTAATACAGTTTATGATTTAAATAAAACCTGCCATTTAGTAGGTAGGTATTTCATCTGGCGTATGTTTGGTCTCCCTATATTCTATTTTGAAGATAAAATGAAAAACAAAGACAAAACATTCGCTAGATATATTAACGTAAACTAAATACACGTCATTACAAAGATTATCCACAAATAATTATCTGATCTAATACTGAGTACGTTTATAACCCGGTTATAAATATGTATAAGCTATAGATTGTCTTATCCCACGAATTTTAAATCGACAATGCGTGTACATTCATATAATTTTATTCTATATCGGTAGGTCTTTTCGCAGTGCGTCCTAGATCGCAAGGCAAATTTCAGATAACGAAAGTAAGAAATGTTTTTCGACTTCAAACTAGTTGAATAGTAGTAACACGGTAACTGTATCTTCAAGGTAACTATGGTGATGTGTATCCTTAACACTAAAACCTGTAAACAAAAAAACATCTTGTTATTATTCTAATGTCTGTCCGCTGAGGTGGCGAGCCCTGGAAAGATTATTCCATCAGTAGTAATAAGGATTTTGCGGGGTAATTGCTTGTAATACAAATTACAACACAAAGTACCCCGCCGCGTTTATCTGTCTGTCACAAAGCAATAATTTTTTTACCAATGCATGAAGAGTTCCACGAGGAAATAGGTGTATACTTAATTCAGTAAGGTTTTGTGTAAATTGACTGAAATATGACTGTTTCGAAGCGGGCGGTAGCCTAATGGCGAAAGCCTCTGACTCGCAATCGTGAGGTCATTATACTATCGACGTGAACCCACTCCTAACACAAACCTTTGAGCTAAGCTGAAGGGGTTAACCAGATTGCTAGTAACGTGATCTCAAACTCACATTGCTAGTTATCTTTAAAAAAAAATCTTTACCTTAAACCTAGTTCAGTTGAGCCGATCAGTGCCAGCCATGTCCATGAGACAGCGCCTCGCTCTCCCATCCGTGGTGGACCTCCTCATGCACGGGAACGTAGACCTTCTTCTCCACCGGTATGTGCTTGTAGACAGGTACGGGAACGTGCTGGATAACCGGCACTTCCTTGATAACCTGCACTTCTTTGACTACGGGCACATGAACCGGGACGTGGACTTTGGAGACGTGGTGATGGTGGATGGTATGCACCTTGTACGGTACGTGGATCGTCACGTGCTTGCTGAAAAGAGAGAGAAATATCTTTAGTACAATGTGTGATAAGGAAAGACAATGAATAGATGTAAATTTAATTAGGTTGTCAGTCTTTTGCTAATTGAACTCAAAATCATTGACATCAACTTGTTTCATTAAAATCAGATTAATTTTCAGTGGAACAAAAAACAGTTTAGATGCTATCTAAATCTTAATCTTTCATCTAACTTTGAGATCCAATTGGCTTAAAACCACAGTAAACCCATTCGTCCGAACAAATTGCACCGATTGGTCTTCGATTCATGTCTTTGAACGCTGTCTGTCTGCGTCGCTCGAGTGAAGTTACGTATGAAGGTTGCCTTTCGTACTCTCGGTATTCTGTGATGCGTTACCGATTACTGATTACACATGTAATAGTTAGCAGGTATAAAGAAATGCAAAGCACGTGTTGCCAGTGCGATGTACATATCAGTTAACAAATTAATTCACAAAGCGTCTCTTAGACACAAGTCTGCCTACAAATGTTCACTTTCCCTAGGCACAGTGGATAATTTTAATGAAACCCGCCAATTTGATGATGTAACCGCGTAATGTAATGATCTCAGTGCTATAGCCAACGTATGCATCCTAAAGACATGCTTAACGTGGTGATTACGTATTTACCTCATAATAAACATAGGTACTGTATTTTGAACAATTTTCGCGTCAAGTTTGTTTATTATTATCTAAATTTGGAACCCCTATTTCACCCCTTAGATGTTGAATATTCAACAATCTGTTTTTAGCGGGATGCCTACGTCATAATAATGTGTGTGACAAATTTCAAACCAACGCTTTCAGTAGTTTTAGCTGCGCGTTGATATAATAGTTAATAACTGTTTCCATAACGACAAATACTTACTAGAAATCTTCAAAAAACAAAAAAGTTTTGTTTTCTTAATGAATCAACAAGTATTTCTTAAGCATTGATAGTTTTTAATGTGAAAGTGTGTATACGCTTTGTTTTGTATGACTAATGTGAGGAATGGAATATACTAATGATCGATCATTTACCGGCTTTACACGAGAAGTAACACTTTTAGGCCAAAACGTAAAGCATCAAATAATATGTACTTAGGAACATTATTTTCATACTAAGTATTAGTGTAATTAATCTTGATGAACAATGGCGGCTTGGATTAGAGACACACAACGCTATCTGATCCCAAACTAAGCAGAGCTTGTACTATGGAAACCAGACAACTGATAAACATACTTATATATTTCTAAATACATACATATTATAGATAAATTACACCCAGACACAGAATAAACCATCATGCTCATCACACAAAGATTTATCCTGGGTGGGGATCGAACCCACGACCTCTTGCGTAGCAGTCGGATATACACCCACCGCGCCACAGAGGCAGTCAAAAATTAAATTATTGACTTTGAACTCTATTATAAGGCTAATGTTATTAATTAGGTTGGCCTCTAAAGGTAGTAGGTAACACCGGAGACTGATCAGTCATCAATTTATCATTAGAACAAACAACAGTAATAGTTGATTATGTAAAAAAAAAGTCACTCCGTTTCAACAGCTGATATAACCGTCAGTTTCTTATTTAAATTCTGTTCGCCATGCTTTGTACGTTTTACGATACAATCATTCCACGTCATACCTACGTTGAAATGATTCACTTTCATGCATACATCTTAGTGATATCGCGTCACGGTGCGGGATCAGACTAATTGCATACAACACATAATCATTTTACCATTGTTTTTATATAAACAGTAGCGTGTAATTTTATACCAAAAATTGCTTATCCGATGCCGGTTTTGTCAACCATTTAAATTGGGCTCTCTGATGTATGGTGCGACCAGTGAAACGGAGATCAAGCTTCTAGCTATCGTAATTTGAAGATTTTGAGATCATTCGAATGTGAAATCCAATTACCTACCTACCTACTATAAAATCGTCATTAAGAAAACAAAAAAGATATGGCACAATGAATCATTATTCATTCATTGACCGACTGTTGAAACCTTAACAGATTATCGTTGTTTCTGAAAAAAGTTGAGTTGAAATAGTCTTGCCTTTAAAGTGATATGTAGTTATGATTTTTGATCATTTGTATCATAATCTTCTATTTTGTTATTTATGTTTATATTATATGTTATTTATGAAAATAGAACGCTGCTCTATCGAGATCTTTATTGCTAAGTTACTTTCATTGTCAATTTCGCTTTTTCGACATTATGAAATGGAAATTGTTTATTGTGAAGACTTAAACCATTATACTTTCGGGATGCCATAAAATATCCATAAGAAATGGATGTAGGTAATTACCGTAGTACTATTACTTATTCTGTGGTGTAATTATAAATGTAAATAAATATTATGTAACAGAACATCTGCTTATGTATACGACATTAACTTTACCTAGTATAAACACAATTCTTTACCTAGTAAGTATAAACTTAGATATTTTCTTACAGACACATACAGATCATTTCTTACGGATTGTCTTTATGTATAATATATCTATATTATGTGTATAGATGGTAGATAAAGCGAAGTCTCAAAACACAGTGAGTACCTTTTACCAAGTTGCTCGAGTAACGCATACATACACATCATTCATAGACATGAAAACTCGGAACATAGTGGTCCGAGATTCCGTAAGCGTCAACGATGTATGTGTGCGTGTTGTCTTTTTCACAGGTTGTTACGGTTGCTGGGTAGCCGCCGTCGAATTTATACCTAGCTATTTCGCCGGGACGTGTGGCAGCTAACCACCGCTAGGTACCTGGCAACCGGTGAATGTGAAAACAACCTTACCCGAGCCCGTTTGTTTAAAGCTTTACTTCTTATACTTTGTGTTTTTGGTGATAACGGATGTCTCTATTTAGCCACTGTTTACAAAACTAAGACAATTCAAACCAACCAGTATAAAAATAATAGTTTATTGAAAGTAATTTCGTTTCATAACAGTTTGTTAGCCCACTTTACTTTTACTTATTAAAACTCAATGTGAACGGTGTATGCACAACATATTATTAAGTGTATGTGGGTTCTTATATCTCCATATTGATTATGCAATTACATGCCCGGTTATAACTTAAAAACAGCTGATACGATTACGAGATATAAGGATCTGTCATAAAACAACACTTCACATCAAGACACCCCGTTTAGCTATATTTGACGGGCAGCAGAAAGGTAGTTGTTTATCTGACCTGTAATTTTCGCGATTCTCTCAAAATCTAGGTGCCTACCGATCCGATTTAGATGAGATTTTGCATATTTTTTCTGGAAAGATTAGGAGGGAACTTATAAAACGCCAGAGCTATACCTAGACTAAATTACACAAAGTCAGTGAAATTTCCATTAATCGATAATGTGCATGATTTATTTTTTCTTTGACTTTGCACTTAGCTTAGGGCAAAGCACCGATATTGATTAAAAGTTCATCAGTGGTACGCAATATGTAGTATGTGTTAACTCTATGAATAAATAATCTTTCAATTTTAAAGAATGAAGAAATTACAATGCTGTAGAATTTCGCCAGGCGTAATACTTGTGCCTTGCAATTACCTATCGCAAAATCGACAAATACAATCTATATTAACATTGAAAAACGTGTTTGTTTGTTAGTTTTATTTGTTTGTTTGTTTGAACGCGGTAATCTCAGGATCTTTTGATCCGAATTGAAAAATTATTTCACTGTTGGTTCGTCCATTTATCGAGCTATAGGCTATATAACATCAAGCTACGACCAATAGGAACAGAGCAGCGACTCACTCATGCAACTTCGTCCGCGTCAAATGTCGTAAGAACGGGTAAAATCCCCGTTCTTGCTACATTATTAATTGATACTCTGCTCCTATTGGTCGTACCGTGATGTTATAAAGCCTTTAACCTTCCACGATATATGGGTTATTTAACACTAAAAGATACTATTCAATTCGAATCAGTAGTTCCTGAAATTAGCGCGTTTAACCAAACAAACAAAACATGGGCTTCAATTTTATAATACTACATAGAGCGATAGATTCAAATGTCAAAAGGTGAGGTATCTAGTGAAGGGGTATAAATACCAGCCAGTTAATTCATGCCATTCTCCTTTAAGTACACTAGTCTGCACGAAATAAACATTCCACCTTCGGAACAAGGCGGTCTGAGAATTCCGAGATGTATATGTGTGCGTTGTACGAGAATCTTCCCTTCTCCTCTATAGACCAACAAGCGGCGGTAGCCTAGTAGCTAAGGCATCGGTCTCGCAATCGTGAGGTCGCGGGTTCGAATCCTACCCATTATACTACCGACGTGAACCCACTCCTAACACAAGCCTTTGAGCTTAGCTGGAGGGGTTAACAAGATTGCTAGTAATCTGGCACTCAATCCCACAATGCTAGTTACCTTTTTTTTTTTAATAAAAAAAAACAGTGGATTATTGTTCGTTGGACTTTAGAACGACTTTGGAACTTTGTTGAATCTTTACAATAATGTTTATAGCATTGTTCGTCAGAATAGTACCTACTTTATGTTTATGTTTCAGAGAACCGGATTTTTTGAAGGCGGTTAAAAATGCTTAGGTTGGTACTCACATAAAAAAAGTATAAACGATTAAAACATGATTACATAAATAGATGACAATGTCAAATCTGTACATAATAACTAGGTATGTAGGTACATAACAGTTTATTGATCGAAAAAGTCCTTAGGTACCTACTTATTTCTTAAAGAAAGACAAGTATTGTAGGGTCAAAAGTAATTATGATATTTATTTTAACAAACATTATCAGTTCGAATAATGAGAATGGACTCTTTTGTGTGTGATTAAACGGATACGATACAGTCCGAAACAGGAGCAGTGTTAAAAAATGACGTCTAGTTTTGTCCACTTAACTAAGTCATCATTCCCCACATGCTAATGCACAGATTAAAAAAAAATACATTCCAAATTCAAAAATACCAATAAAATAAATTTAAAAAACACAACGTTCTAAAATCGAATTCCAAATCTTGTAGCCATCCTCCTTTAAACCCTACCATAATAAATCATAATATTCGCAACTCACGCAAACATAAAAATACCAAAGTAATAGTTATGATAGATTTGACCTCGAATTAAATGCAGACAGCTAGATTTTTTTATTACGGTCACATAACGTTACAATATTTACGAAACACTATAATAAATCGCATAGGTAATACTTAGGAAATGCATACAAAATGTATATTTCAATCATTGCATTTTAAAAAAAAATGAATGGCTTTCATTTTGTTTCTTGAGACTAATGTAACTAAGCTGCGGACGGTCGGACGGACACGGTGAAACTATAAGGGTTCCGTTTTGCCATTAGCTAGAAGACTATCATATCAAATCAATGGCTTTTTAAGAAACTTCAAAATAATACAAATTTGTATGGAATACACAACTAAAATGCCTTAACTGAGGTAAGTACACACATCAAATTTTTACTTTTATGTAGTTGTTCTTTGATAGCTTACTTATAAATGGTTAAACACTTTAAATTGTAGCCGAACATATTTATTCAGAGCTATTTGAAACGTTCTATTGAGTAATTATATAGTGAAAAATAATTTATTTCATAATTAGTACTCATCTATCCAATTATGTTGCATTTTGCGTTTGGGTATTGGGCCAGCTACTTCATTAAAATCATTCAGAGTTTTTTTAAGTGAAAACTTAACCAACAGAGCGAGAGAAACAGAATAAGTAATAAGCATTTATAATCTATACTAATATTATAAAGCTGAAGAGTTTGTTTGTTTGAACGCGGTAATCTCAGGAACTACTGATCCGAATTGAAAAATTATTTTACTTTTGGATAGCCCATTTCCGAGTAAGACTATAGGCTATATTACATCACACTACGACCAATAGGAGCGGAGCAGCAATGAGAAATGTTGCAAAAACGGGGAAAATTTACGCAGTCGAAGTTGCGCGGGACAGCTACTATTATTATACGCGCGTTGATAGTCAACTAAATACGAACAAGTCCTAAGCTCGTACAGAAAGAAAAGTTTCAACAGACAGACAAGGAGTAATTTTAGGCTTTTATCTAAGACAGTGTAATAGTAAATAATTTGCATGGACTGTCTTGTTTCCGGGTAGTTTAAAATGGTGGATTACTGGTGGATTTATGTATAACAGTCATGTGAACGTCTTCCGGCTTCCCACGAGAGGAAATCTACGTGATAGGACATTGTTACGTAAGCTTCTAACTGTCTCACTTACTACTCGTATATTACTGTGAGAAAGAGGAAGATTTTATGCGAAACAGAATCCCTTTTTATACGTAATGAGGCTACTGATTATATATACTTCTATACTAATATTATAAAGAGGAAAGATTTGATTGTTTGTTTGTATTGAATAGGCTCCGAAACTACTGGACAGGCTCCTGTACTGAAAGGTCGTTGTGAAGACTAACCCCGGGTGACGTAGGCTATTTTTTATTCCTGTATTCCCACGGGAACGGGGACTACGCGGGTGAAACCTCGAAGCGTCTGCTAGTTTTGTAATAAAATTACATAATTCAGTATATTTATGACTAGCTGACCCTCGCAACTTCGTCTGCGTATCTGGGAACAACTTCAGAACCCATTGGTGCGAGTTCGAAGCGACTTCTATGTCAGACACACCAAGTTCCCCTAAAAGAACTATATGAAGATCCTTTGTATATTTTTATTCATGTTGAGCAAAAATATTCAAGATAGGTACATAAGTACATGTTTAAATAATATAATCACGTTTAAATAAATGAAATAAGTAGGTATTTCACGCGATATTCCATGGGTTATATACTGTTACATAACTGCGATCATCGCAGCAAGTAGAAGCTATTAATGCTATGGAGAACATTAAATCTTCAGCCCTTACATAACAGAGAATGTTGATCCGTTACAAATACGCACTTGTTGCAAAAAGAAGGCGACTTGTGCCGTTTTATTTAAAAAAAAAAAGTCTATACGCCATGTTTGATACCGGTTGAAGAAAGCCGTTTTGTTTTTTGCCGGCAAATCTTACGTTTCCTTGTTTTGTTATTTATCGATGAATCGCCGAACTTCAGGCTGATTAAACTACAAAGAAAGCTTACGAAATACCTACTCAAAGATCTAATAAATTTGAAGTTCATTGATAGTGAAACAGTTTAGCAATGTTACACTTTTTAAGAGCAAGGTTGATTGTTGCAGCATTACATTATTGCGGCATTATGTGGACGATCAGCTGCATCCATCTGTGTCCGCGTGGCCAGCCAAACGTGAGCTTACATGCGTTGCTGACCCAAATATGTAATGACAGCATGTTGTCATTATAATGTCACTAGCACAATATACAGCGGAATGGAGATCGAGATTCCGAGAATCGAGAACATTCCAGTTATTATCGCGGTGCGATTTATAGGATGAATGCTTGTGATAAGAATAGACTGATTGATGGTTGATTTATGTTATTCAGCAGAATCAAAAAAAAAAAATGTATAGTAGTAGTATTGTAGCCTTTTTTTAACCGGGATTAATATTCAAAAATTGCTTCTATATTTAAACAAATTGATTAATTAATGTGTGCGCAGACATCTAGGTATTTTAACGATTGCTTCAGATTTACGAAATAAAAAATATATTATATACCTACTTTTTAGAACGTCGTTTCTTTTCACACGTTTTTTTTTTGTAGGCTGAGAGGCTAGGCGAAAAAAAACGTGTTATAGTTTGTCATCGATCAAAAATATATTATTTATGATCATGCGAAGCTAGAATGAGGAAGTTGTGCTAAATAGGTTATTTTTATTTTTGTAAAAGGTTATAACGTTTATTTTACCATTGTATAATCTTAACTAGAAACGGGATATTTTTTAAATGTTATGTTCTTTTAGAATTTTTAGATAGGTGTAGTAAAAGGAATTACGTTCCAACCGGTGTCCATAAAAAAAGAGAGAGGTGTCCTCTCTCTTTTTTTTTAACCACTCTTAATTAACTTTTGCAATAAAAAAGCTAAAGTCCTAAATGATCCAGTCTACTTTTCTAACACCACGCGTACAATGTTATTGCAAATAAACCGTTATACGTTAAAAGTTACATTTTCTCTAGGTAGGTACCTAATATTGTACATACATTGTAACTGAAAGTTTCAAATTATATGTCACTCATCACACATGCTATTTAGTTATAAATTATTATCATTGGTGTTTCAAGGAACAAGTCAGGTGCAGAGATATTGGTAATTATAAACACTTTCCTTATTACCTGACTAATGACGTAACGGTATGGTGTGGACGATTTATCAACATCGATGAGTCATGAGTTACTGTTTGGGTTCCGTATTGTGCAATCTTTTAGTAATAAAGTACTTATTTTGTTACAGGCGATAGCCGTATGGAGCGGTTTATTCACAGCAGGTAAACTGCATCTATTGCTTAGTATTTAATTTGTTTTGAGGTCTATAAAGAAAGAGCCGCACAGACTATCGTTCGTCTGACACCAGAAAAAAATGCAGACATCATATACTGCTTTAACTACTAATATAGATATTCATTTAAATAATGAGCAATACTTCCTTTACAAAAAGTAACAAACAACATACTTTTAAATATTTTGTTCGTTACTTTTTGTCCTATCCATACACGGTTATAATTTTGCCGTCTCGTATATTTTACCAAGAAACGGAAGCAGTATTATTATTTTGCAATTATCTACACTCTTCAGATTGATATAACAACAACGTCAAAAAGAATATGTTCATATGGTTCTTCACAATTAAAATAAGACAGATTGTTTACAGCAATCTCGAAAATCGCTCAACCGATACCTACCAAAAAGACTTTCCTATTTTAGAATAACTCTCTACTATAATGTGACATGTGCAAATGGTGGAATAATGACAAAACTGTGGATATTTTTTTATAATTTTTTGACTCATGTTACTGGCCGTGTAGGAGTGAATATTATTTTTTTATGTTTATATTTAAGAAAGAGTCAACTTAAAAGTTTTTTTTTTTTAAAGCATTGGCTCATGACATTTTAACTTACTAAGATATAAATTAGACACCAGGCTTTTCTGTTAGTTCTTATTTTGATTTTAACTAAGGTATTTTAAAAAGGCGTTTCGTTTTTTACTGACTGTAAGACTAAAAGAACTTTTGTATGTTTTTTTACACAAACAGTAGGGGAGAGCCCCACAGACCCTCGTTCGTCTACGGCCAGTCTACTTACAGGTTTAACTCGAGGTTTTAATGCTCTGTCTAGTCTAAATAGAAACATGGAATATTTGTTTATGGTTCCGGCAATAGTAAAGTTCTTTAACCTCGCTGAACTATCGATCTTCCTTCACTATTGCATTATTGATCCGTATCATGCATGCATGTAACAGTGTCAAAATTATTACACAATACTGCAATACTAAAATATTTTGATTTACAACAACAACAACCGAAACCAGACAGTTTTGTTGCAAAATGATTATAACTTAATATCGTTAGCAATATTTATTATGGTATAAAGTATTAAGTGTGAACTATGAAGTAACGTATGATTGCGTTGTGAATGATCTAAATAATACTCTTCCGTCCGTCATGCGATTTATACTCTTGTGTAATTTGTTTTTTTAGACATCTGATAATTTTAACTCGGGTCCATTAATGTGAAACAAATTTTATTGTATGTAACTAGATTATATAACAGAAAAATAATGACTAGGCTAAATCGGCTATACTATAAATTACTATAAAAAATAAACTACTTATCTCTGGTCTTACAAACTCATTCCTTTTTTACTGTGTTCGAAACATTCGTTTTATAAAAAGAACAATAAGATTTGAAATTGTTTTATTTCTTAGCCGTTGAACTTGAGACATAGTGACTTTGTTATGAATGAGTGTTGTCTTTTTTATTTTTTGTTCGATATTCATGAATTAGCACATCAGTTTAGATATTTCGTTTTTATTGTGTGCCATTGACCCTGAATTACCTACATATAAACTAATTAGTTATTAAGATATTTCTCTTTGAAATGTTGCGGATCTAAGGAGGTCGATTTCATGATAAATGGCTGCTAGAAATGTAAGAGAAAACTGAATGATAATATAAATCACTGTTTGCTTTGCTTCCTAGAAACCTATAGTATCGATTTCCCGAACAAGTTGTGTTTAAGTTATGTGTTCGATTTCGATTATTTTTATTAGTAAAAGTAACTTAAAGTAAAACTTACTGATGGCCACCACCGGGGGTTGGTGCGGCAACGACTACGGCGACGAGGAGGGAGATAAGCTGTGAAACACAAATAATATTAAGTATTTATTTATTTATTTTCAAATTACCAAAATAAGTAATTAAAATTCGTTAAAAATAGATCGCACTTTAAAAAAAATACACTGACAATTACATCGCGGCTTTTAATTTTTTTTATTTTTATTTAATTAATTTGAATTTAAAAATATTTTATTTTTTTTATTACACTCACAGCGAGTTTCGCGTACATCTTGCTTATTTAGCTGGACTGATTCCGTGTTACACTTAGCCTGTTGTGACTGGCTTACTTTCTACTCCTCTGAACGCACCACAACCTTATATACTCGTTTCGTTTGCGGGTCCAAGAATTGCATAATCTAGCCCCTTGGTCCATCCCTACTAGCCCGATTTACCCGACAAATTTAGAAAGGTGGACTACATCTTTAATTTGAATGTAGTATGGTACCTTCTCTATTTGGTGGGGTTAGACCGAGCGACGGTGGAGGTAGATCGAGTGACTGTAGGCATTTCTTTTATTTAGTTCCGATGTTTTTTGAAGTGACAAAAGTGGTCTTAGTGCAGTGCCATAGAAGAACTTTAAGTATATTTAAGATGCGTAATTTTGCTAATTATTTGAAAGTTACTAAGTAAACAGTAAAAACTAATTAATTAAAGTATTCTACTATGTTTATTACACCAATAAAAGTACTGTTACTTGCCTTCTACTTGCGTAATTTTATAATCAATTTCATTATGAAGATTATAGATACCTAGTTAAATGGTGGTATCCTCAATATATGGTTATAGTGTTGTAATATAATGCTATAAATAACGAAGTATCAATTTATCCAGTAGAGTACTAACCGCAGCGGTTTGTAAATGTAAATTTATTAATAGTGTGGATATAATGTCAATTATAAATAATATAAAGTTGTTTTAGCAATATTTTCTTGTAGTTATGTATTAAATTAAATTATTAAGCATTGGTATAATAATTGTTCTTATTTTTAATAAGACCATTTTGCGTCGGGAATTAAAAATAAGACTATTTTCTGTGATAATTTAAACGTCTGTAGGATCAAGATGGATGGATGGATTTGGATGCAATTTTTTATTAGAAAGGTAGTTTTTTTTGTTTAATTGACATGTTTTTAAAAAAAAAAAAAAACAAAATACATGTCAATTAAACAAAAAAATCTGTTGAGAAACGCGGGGTTTAAATGTGCACATTGTTTTTGTTAGTGAAATCATTGATGAAATCATAAAAGGTTTGTTTTTATGAGTTATGCTTGTATGCAATGCGAATTATATAATTATGAGCATTAAGCGAATGTTTTTTTTATTTAATACCTGTACTTGTACTGTGGAGATAACAACGACGGGCTTATAAAAGGTCCAAAATATTATACCTTTACATTACACCAAATAACTTTGTAGGTAATAAAAATGTGTAGGTGGTTTACGTCATAACTCAAAAAATAGGTGGTTAGGGATTCATTTATTAAACATAATAATAATAACATCTTGGGACAACTCACGCAACGTTATCTGATCCCAAACTAAGCAAAGCTTGTACTATGGAAATCAGACAACTGGATGAACATACTTATACATTTTCTAAATACATACATATATTATAGATAAATTACTCCCAGACACAGCATAAACCATCGTTCTCATCACACAAAGTTTTATTCTGGATGGGGATCGAAACCCACCACCTCCGGCTTAGCAGTCAGGGGCACTAACCACTAGACCAACAGGCTAGTCTTTTCAAAAAAATTCAATACTGATATTATAGAGTTATTTAGTGTAATGTAAGGAAGCAACGAGCGGAAGGTTTTTAGTATTATACAAATCAACCTTATTAATATTTGTGAAATCTGCCTTCGTTTTAATTTTAATTATTTTTTAAGCAAAGATATAAATTTATTTATTTTCTACTACCATGTTTTCACAGTAGATAGTGCCTATCAACGTTGAAATTAAAGCAGTTATACTTACAATTAAACATGTTTTTATTTATTATTTTAATTAATGCTTTTGAAGAATGGGAAGATTTTTTGTGTGTGGTGAAAAACATTTTACTAAGAAATTCTATTTTCAGTATGTTGTCAACAAAATAATCTTACTCATTAGGTACGTAGTTGGTTTCGAATAAACATTTTATCAAAATATTTTCGAAGCCTTTTATGAGCCCCAACGTAATTGGGAAAAGCCCGTAAATTAGTTGATTTTTAACAAGCGACAGAGAAATCAATGATGCTTTAAGTAAAAAGGTGTGAATAGGTTACAAGCGCTCAGCGGGCGGTCCCTTAAATCTAGACAATTGACCAAGTTTTTATATTATTGTTTTTAAACTTTCGCGATTTTTATACATATTAGTTATATTTCGGGACTTAATCGCGTGAATTATTTAAAGGTACGAACCTTTTATTTACCCGACGTTACGATCGAATTGCACCGATCGTGGTCACGGGTCGAGTTCGATCGAAACGTCGGGTAAATAAAAGGTTCGTACCTTTAAATAATTCACGCGATTAAGTCCCGAAATATAACTAATAAGTTTTTATATGTCAGTGTCGCAGCACCGACATCTACAGATGAAAGCAGAGGATTACATTTTACTCTTTTTAAATCATGCTTTCCTACTTTTACGAATTTTTATAATAGTCTGATATTGCAATACCTATATAGGTTAAAAATCGAATGTAAGTAAAAGTAAAAGTAGATAGTTTACAAATAAACTATTTACTTTTTTTTACTTAAAACTGAAGAGTTTGTTTGTAATCTCAGGAACTACTTATCCGAATTGAAAAATTATTTTACTGTTGGATAGCCCATTTATCGAGGAAGGCTATAGTCTATATAACATCACGCTACGATCAATAGGAGCGGAGCAGCAATGAGAAATGTTGCAAAAAGGGAAAAATTTACGCAGACGAAGTTGCGCAGGACAGCTATTTGTTGATAAATCGTTAGGTAAGTTTGATAATGACAGTTTGAATAACAGTTTTTTACCTGAAAATTATATCGGTGATGTTACTGATGAAGACATCGAGGATGAAAATTTATTATGCTACAAAATCTCCCAACAAATAGAGTACCTACCTATTTTTTCTCAACAGACGAGCGTATCCAGGATTTTGTTATGAGGGGGAAGATATGACTCAACACGGGTCAAATGTAAGTCACTTGGGGTAGCAATTACTACCCCAAGTGACTTACGTACGTACGTCAACATCGGTCAAGTAAATGGGAGGTGGCAATTTACCGTCTAATAGCAAATTTATTGATGTTTATATAAATTATTTTATTACGAAGAGTTAAAAACAACATATTGAAGCTCCCAGTATCATATTATTTGTAATTTTTTACGCAGCTTGATTTATATGTGATCTATATCCTATAGGTATGTACAGGGTGTCCCAAAAGTATGCCCCACGGAGGGATACTTGAAATAAGAGATCATTTTTATATTTAAAATAAATCGAACTGCATTCAAAGATTTTTAAATAATCGCCTGTCTGAACCGGGAATCGAACCAGCCTTATGTGAAAAAGCACCAATCCAAAGGTTCAGTCATAGGGATTATTTTTTTCTAAATAAAATAATCTACACTACTATTATAAAGCTAAAGAGTTGGTTTGTTTGTTTGAACGCGTCAATCTCAAGAACTACAGATCCGAATTGAAAAAATATTTTAATGTGGGATAGCCCATTTATCGAGGAAGGCTATAGGCTATACCTATAACATCACGCTACGGCCAATAGGAACAGAGCAATGAAAAATGTTGCAAAAACGGGGAAAATTTACGCAGGTCATCTAGTGTCCTAAATAAAGGGAAAATTTGTAGTGCTGAATATTTGTATTTGTACCTACAGTTATTAACGAAGTTAGGCCTAACTATTGCATCAGAAACATGCAATATATGGGCCTAGCGTCGTCTTTGTTTTATGTTGATTTCAAGTTACAAACTGAGCTTAAACGTTATAGAATTTTATAAGCTACGGATCTTAATTGCGTAAATATTTTATTTTAAGGCTAAATACCTTTGTTTATTGCCCAAGGTTTGACCGTATTGCAGCGGCCGTGGTCACAGAGTGGTCAGAGTCTACCCGTGACCACAGCCGTTGCAATACGGTCGAAACGTCGAGCAATAAACAGCGATTAAGACCTGTAGCTTATAAAATTCTATAATGCGTACAAATCGCGAAAGTTTACGAACATATATATGAGCATAAACGTTTTAATAAGTGGGCTAATTTGCGTACCTACTTGTTGCAGAAGAAACTCCGTCAGTTTTGAAGTTAGATCTGTGTATTTCCTGTAGTCCGTATAGTTCTACCGTTCAGTTCTACTAGTAGGAATAAAAGGAGAAATAAATCCGTTTATTTCTACTAGTAGGACTAAACGGAGAAATAAATCCGTTTATTTCTACTAGTAGAACTGAACGGAGAAATAAATCATGAAGTTCGTGTAGTTCTATTACGAGACGGACTGTAAATAAATGTATAATCCTTTTTGTTCTACGATTACATACTTCCTCTTTGGTCCTTCATTTTATTAACTCATCATAATCAATATTATAAGGAAAATAATGAGTACGACATGTCATTGACAATTCAGTTGTTGTCATTTAGAACGTGTATCTAAAAATAATTTGGTTTTAAATTATTCCCAAATCGACACTGATCAAGGGAATAAAATATGGATAACGATGATAGTGATATAGTATATTTAAAAAAGACTCGTGGTACTGTGCTCTTACATTCTGGGTACAAGTATTACAAAAATCGTGTCTATAAAGGTGGAGATATTGTGTGGCGATGTAGTAGTAAAAATAAAGAAAGCGGGTTGTTCGTCTGTTGTGGATCATTGACGATTAAGGTAAATCATACTTTAAACACTTATTTGTAGCTGCACCTTCATAAGTAAGCATCATGAATACCAGACGATTAATTCCATTAATTTTCACCCACACTTATAATAAATGCGAAAGTAACTAGGTATGTATTTCTATGCATCCGTTCGTTAATGTCCATATTGTACCTACCGTATTTCTTTAAATTGTATTTATCTTCATTTATTTATAGGACGGAGTGATCACTAAGAGAAAATTACATGACAGGGACTGCTTTGCTGATTTCGCACGAAATGTGATTGAGCAGAAAATGGAAGAGTGCAAAGAAAAAATTGTGAAGTCTAACTTTCAAGAATCGGTCCCTAAATTATTTAACGAAACCGTAAGCTCTTTCAAAGACTCCGGTATAGATTTAATTAAAAAAATACCAAATTATTCAAAAGTTAAAACGGCGTTATATAATGCAAGAAATAGAGCTGCTGGAATTCCAAAAGTATTGTACCGTAACGTTTCAGATGTTCAAGTTCCTCCGCAATATAAAACTTTTCTTATGGGTGATTATGATTGCAATAGAGAGAGGATATTAATATTTTGCCATCCTCAAATAAAAACGCTTTTGGCATCAATTACACATTATTATGCAGACGGAACTTATAAAAGTTGCCCGGAACCGTTTAAACAACTTTACTCTATCCATGGGGATTACCACAGTAATGAAAATGAATCAAACGTACTGCCTTTGATTTATGTCTTAATGACAAATAAATCTAAACAATCGTATCAAAATGTATTTAATATCATCAAGTCTCAAGTGCCACAATGGCAACCTTTAAAGTTTTCTTTCGACTTCGAAGAGGCCGCAATGAAAGCAATCGCGGAGGTGTTCCCAAATGTGATTATCAAAGGATGCTTCTACCATTTCACTAATGCAATCTGGAGAAAGGCTAAACAATTACAATTAACAAAAATGAAACGAACAAAAAGAATTTTTCAACTAAGCGGTATTCTTCCATTGTTACCGATTCACAATATTCAAGAAGGTTGGTCGTATATAAAGGAACAGATGAATATATTAATTACCAATGGTATTAACATGCAGCCGTTTATTAAATATGTCGAGTCATTTTGGATGAAAAGTGAGAAATTCATCAGTATTTGGAGTGTATTTGAGGAACGTTTAAGAACAACAAATTACGTGGAAGGATGGCATTTGAGGCTTAATAATAATTGTAAAACAAGAGGTCATGTTAATGTGATGCAATTATTACACGTCTTATATAAAGATACCTCGTTAAATATAACAAAGAGCATACAAATAGAAAATAACAATATGCAGATCAAAAGGAGGAAAATCGAAAGTATCATAAATGATGAGTATATTTTGAAACAGCAAATGATGCTGGTTAATGGCCAAATATCTACTTCCCTTTTTTTAGAATCTTTGAGATAAAATGTTTCTCATAACAATGTTTATTTTAGTTTAGCTAAGTTATGAAACTTAAACTTAAGAGTTAGCAATTTAATTTTTCGTGCATTTCTCATTTAGTCCTAATAAACGTACTCTGCACCCAATTTACGCCACAACTCTTTTTTTAATTTTTGTCCGTCTATTCCTACAATTCGTAGTACTAAAAGAACTTTTTGTTCGTTTAGTCCAACTAAAATTCCTACGGTGAATAGTAGAAATAAACGGATTTATTTCTCCTTTTATTCCTACTAGTAGAACTGAACGGTAGAACTATACGGACTAGAGGGTGTATTTGGCTTTGGGCTTATAAACAAATAAACACTTATTTCAGCGTTTTGATTAAAAGCAAAAATAAACTCTTATCGGTTAAAAGTCATACACGCGGACGAAGCTGATGATCTATTTCTGTTGTCGTTATAACAACAAACACTAAAAACAAAATAAAATAAATGTTGATAAGCTTTCGCAATTTCTACACATTAAGAAAATATATATATTACGGGTCTTAATCGCGTGAATAATTGAAGGTAAAATACCTTGTTTATTGATTCTAGTCATAGAGTCTACCCGTGACCACGGCCGTTGCAATACGGTCGAAACGTCGGGCAATGAACAAGGTATTTTACCTTAAATTATTCACGCTTTTCATAAAGACTCCCATACAACAAATGTGTTTTTTTTGCCGTTTTTTGCTCTATATTATAATATAGTGTCTCGTTAGACACTATATTATCACGGACTCGCGCATGTAGGGTTCCGTACCATTATCAATAGAACATGTTGTATAGATTATGGTACAGAACCCCTCGTGCGCGAGTCCGACTCGCACTTGGTCGTTTTTGTATCTTTTTAGGGTTCAGTACCTCAAAAGGAAAAATCGGAACCCATACAGGATCACTCGTGCTTCTGTCTGTGCGTAGCGTATTTCCCCTTGTAGCTTATGAATTAATTTAGAATTGTTTATGTATGTTTACGAGTATCAGTTGTTGCCATAGAAGAGGATCTCCTCAGTACAGGATCAGATGGTCTTGTGTGACTTGTCTGATATAAGTAAACTCTTTCAATATTGTTTCGTTACAGAGATTCCTTTAAAAACAAAAATATTAAAATATACCATGATTTCGCTAATAACAGAAGTGAAATCTAACTGGAAATAAAATTCTTTTGAAATTAGATCCTATCAAACATGACGTCTTTTTTTTAATAATTTCTTATTTACATCTCAATAGAGCCATTTAGCAACTAAGTTTTTTAAATAGGAGCAATGTGAGTCACACATTACCGTGCCCTGAAATGCTTCGTATGACCACAGTCGGTGAGTCGCCATTTTGCAACTTGGTTGATAGATTCCCGTGTTGATCGAACTATTTACATACTAATAAGTTAGTACAGAACCCTCAGTGCGCGAGTCCCACTCGCACTTGTCCGGTTTTTTACATATAGCAGAGTTCAGAGCTCGAGGCCGGTGAATCGCTGACCTAATCTATAGCGACTATCTACACATCATGTAATAAAATCGTAAGTGGTTATCTACACTAATTATTATTAAAAGATTTGATTGTTTGTTAGAATTGAATAGGCACCGAAACTACTGCACCGATTTTTAAAATTCTCTCACTATTAGAAAGTTACATTATCGGGGAGTAACATAGGCTATATTTTGTTGTCAAAAAATTAGAGATCCTTACGAAAATTACAATAATGTAACTCAAGGTATAAAAAGCTACTATAATATGACACCCGTGCGAAGCCGGGGCAGGCAGATTTCTTTAAAGTAATAGATCAACTAGTTTAGGTTTCTTAATCGAAAGTATACGTTGTTTCTTTAATGTCTATTTGTGTTTATTTTAATGTCTATTAATGTATTTTTAGAAGGTTTTCTGTAGCCTCAATTTAAAAAAAATAAGCTCTTAATAGGTGAGTCTATTCACATTTTATATATTACTACCTGTAGTCCGCGACTTCGTTCACGTGGATAATTTTGAAAAACAAATCCATTCCACGGGAATCAATCATTTTTCCAGGATAAAAGCTGCGTATGGCACTTGTGTCCCCGCCGCGCGGCGAGTAGCGAACAACTATCAACACAGGATCTACATTTATTTATTTATTTAAAACTTCCTGCAATTATATTGCAAAAGTCTTAAATTATAATAATTGATATAAATATAAATTATTATAATAAATATAATTTAATACTATCTAATTATATAATTACTTAGTACCTGGATGACCGAGCTTTACTCGGTTAACCTAACTATATCGATTTATAGCCCCCGAAACCCCCTGCATACTAAATTTCATGAAAATCTATGGAGCCGTTGCCGAGATTCAGATTAAATATATATACTTATATATAAATTCAAAAATTGCTCATTTAAAGGTATAAGATACATGATTACTCTGCTGAATACACCAGGTAACTTCTGTATAATTGACGTACTTTATTTTTAAATCCGAAACGGCTAGTGGACAATCTAATTCCTTAGGGATCGCATTCCAAAGACGAGAGGCCTGAACCGAGAAAGAAGAATGAATTACGGCTGAGCTATAAGACGGAATGAGAAGTAGAAGGGTTCTAAAAGATCGAAGATTTTTGTCATGATACATAAATATTGAAAGTGAGGAGATAGATAAGTAGGAGCATTCGGAGAATTAACAATAGAATAAAGCAATGTCAGCGTCATTAGACTACAGCGCTGCCGAATAGGAAACCATGTCAGTGGGGGCATGTAATTCAACACATCTAGGTATTGAACGTTTCTTGAGTGAGAAAATAGTCGATAGTTGAAAAAGAAAACGTTTATTTTGTTGCGATTTGGGCACAGACTACATGACTACAATGACATTGATAAAGAACAGTAGGCAAAAATACAAATAAGTTGGCGCGCGCGCTTCCGCGCTTCTCGGTGAATGTCTATAGGTCTTGCCGTTTTTATGGCTTAGGGCTGCGCCGTGCGACCGATCATACATGCAAGCGAGACGCGCTGAGAGGCGCGCTGCCAGGCGGCAATGCGGGGCGCGGGCGGCGGATCGCTCCCGTAGTTGCTGACTTTCTTGCCGTTTCCTAAGTCCTATTTCAGACTATAATCTTTCTATATATGCCAAATTTCATCTACTTAGATCCAAAATTAATTAACAACCATCCAAATTTTTGTAATAACTCAAATTATAATTAAAATATTCCATGGTTAGGTACACAAATATCTACTGAAGTTAAAAACAAAACTCGAAATGCCTGAAACAAAAAAAAAACATTTATCAATCATATCAATTAGTCTGACTCTGCATTGGTTTATTTACTCTTTTGTTGTATCTGGCCTGATCTGGCAAACAACACTGTAGCCTTTGGCGAAGTGATACCCTAGAGTACAGGTTTCACCTAGCAATTTCGCATAGTGAAATTTCAAAGAGGAAAATAGATTGCAAATAGGACTTGCGTTAAACCCTTAGGAGCCTCCGGCTATTTATCTTTTTAGGGTTCTGTACGTCAAAAAGTAAAATTTATCACTTATGTATTTAAAATAAATACAATTCCAGAAAAAAATCTTAGTAGGTACCTAATCAATTTCGTTCCTTTCCATACGTTAGTTCACCACATTTCACTCTACCTACTCCGATCACTAGTCATACATTTAACGTGTGTATGACTATCAGTGGCGCCTAAATGGATGGAAGTATTTATGGATGGATATTTTTCAAGATGCGCGAGGAGTTCCTTTATTTTTGAGTTCCTATGGATTCCTTGGATGTGTAAAAAAGCCTTCAGGCTACTCCCATGCCAGATTTCAACAAAATCAAGCCAGTATTTAGTAGGTACCTACTTGCAGATATGATGCCAAAAAATAATGCCAGTTATAAGCTTACAAAAATAAAAAAAAATGTGTGGCACTCGGGGACTGCCGCAGTAAAGCTATTGCATACCATTTTTTATCAACTTATGCATTTTCATTACATTTCGGAGCAGCTCGTCTCGATCCGTGCGAGCTTCGTACAGTCGTACCATATACATATACGTTAAGCGGCCGAGCTACATGGTAGGCGGAGTGGGGGGTGTTTGGTTTTATTTTCGTTACGGAATTTCTTGATTCGGTCGCCGCGCTCAAAGCCCACGATACAATCTATGCAATAGCTTAAAATTATATTAAACAAAAAACTCTGTTATTTCTTGAAAATAGGCAGTAGAGTATAGTAGAAAAGAAAAATAAGAAAAGAAAAGCGTGTGTGTTATGACAGTACCATTTCTATAACTAGCAAACCCGTGCAACTTCGTCTGCGTAAATTTTCCCCGATTTTGCAACATTTTTCATTGCTGCTCCGCTTCTATTGGTCAGAGCGTGATATTATTTAGCCTTCCTCGATAAATAGACTATCCAACACAAAAAGATTCTTTTCAATTCTAACCAGTAGTTCCTGAGATGATCGCTTCAAACAAACAAACTCTTCAGCTTTATAATTTAAGTAAAGATTTTACTGGAGTAGGCTAAATGTGACAGGAGCCATTATGTTTTAATAACAATATAATAAAATTGTTATTAAAACACTTGACTGCCTCTGTGGCGCGGTGGTAGTGTATCCGACTGCTACGCAAGAGGTCGTGGGTTCGATCCCCACCCAGGATAAAACTTTGTGTGATGAGCGCGATGGTTTATTCTGTGTCTGGGTGTTATTTATCTATAATATGTATGTATTTAGAAATATATAAGTATGTCTATCAGTTGTCTGGTTTCCATAGTAAGTACAAGCTCTGCTTAGTTTGGGATCAGATAGCGTTGTGTGAGTTGTCCCAACAACATATATTGTAATAGATGAAAAAACACAAAAAGCCAAAGTGCTATCACGTAGATCGGAATCAGTTTTACGCTAACTATCCAGAAATATCTAAGCACAATAAAAATTCCTCCTATTGACCTCTTTTTTTTTGCATCAGTCCCCTAATATGGTGTATAATATAATGGTGGCAGCACTTTACCTGCATATACAGTTTATAAACAGAGAAACATTGTAAACATTGGCAATTTGAAAAGAGTGGCCACGAGTTTTTATTGCCTGTTCTTTTCTCGGGGTTTACCTATTGTTTGCGAACGGGCATTACAAGTAAATGTAGAATCGACTTTTCACAAGTGTAGTATTTTGCTTCCTAAGTGAATAAATCATTTTTATTATTATTCAATTCTTTTCCACGATACGGAACCCAGTAAGTGTGCGTCCGCGATCAGTTTTTCCGTCATCGATGTGATTGTAAAGTAGTGCGCTCTTTTGTTTTTTCCATCCTTCCTCCTCCCACCTCCCCCAGCCTCATAATACCGAGAGACAACCTACATACGGACTTAACTCGAGTGACGCACACTTAGACATCGTTCACGGACATGATTCGAACACCAATATTGTTGTCACAGTTTGATAATGTTACATAAGTACTAAGTACTAATGCTCCTACTATGTTGTGCCCATTGAGGCTGATGTATCCGATCTCGTGTAGGTACTCTTCTAATATTATTGACTTCTTTTTTTGCATCAGTCCTCTAATATGGTGAATAATATAATGGTGGCAGCACCTTACCTGCATATACAGTTTATAAACAGAGAAACATTGTAAACATTGGCAGTTTGAAAAAAAGAGTTTTTATTGCCTGTTCTTTTCTCGGGCTTTACCTATTGTTTGCGAACAGGCATTACCAGTAAATGTAGAATCGACTTTTCACAAGTGTAGTATTTTGTTTCCAAAGTGAATAAATCATTTTTATTATTATTAATCGGTTTATAGTATAGTATACTATACACCGATTGGTATGAAGGTTGTCTAAGCCATAAGCCGTCTTGGTCCGTACCAGAACACCAACAGAGTAATTTATTCTTCCTTAAAATAGTAATATTATCGCATTACTGTATTCGGTTGCAGGCACTGTAGCAAGTGTAATTGGGCCAATGAGACTTGCATCTCGAATGAGGAGAGCGGTGCGTTAACATTTAGATCCTTGCCAGACAAGGATTTGGGTGGCACTGATACTGTTATGCCAGAAGTACCAAACTCACAAACTTTCACCTTTATAATATTAGTGTGATTTTCATGAGAAAACATTGATTCACATTGCTTAGCAACCAATCAATAACGTTACTTCCATTTATATCGCATGTTATGTCGCTGCAATCGCCATTCGCTGTTGCTTTGCAACCAATCACTAACGAGACTGCTTAGCAACCAATCAATAACGTGACACTTTTTCCTCCCAGCACCTGGTCATCGATTTAAAAGACGTTATGACATCAAAAAAACTTTGTTCGAAAGGCGTGCTCTGATTCCGCGTCCGTGTGCGATGTTTTTGTGTCCATTGCTGTTGAGCGCGTTGTATGAAGATAGCCTTCTGCACTCCCAGTGTTTTATTCCCAGCTTATAATGTGACACCGTGCCGAAGGAGGGCATTCATCCACTACCGCCCTCGCTACTTTCCTCCCCTAGAACTAATTAGCACAAATCTTTTTATATTATCTAAATAAATTCCTTTTAATATTAAAACAGGCATTCAGGTATTAAATACCTACTGTAACCCTCAAACGTAGTCGTGGTTCTAATGGATGACATCTATACTAATATTATAAAGCTGAAGAGTTTGCTTGTTTGAACGCGGTAACCTAAGGAACTACTGATCCGAAGTGAAAAATTCTTTCACTGTTGGATAGCTCATTAAACGAGGAAGGCTATCCGCTCCTATTGGTCGTTGTGTGATGCTATATATATATAACATCACACAACGACCAACAGAAGCGGAGCAGCAATGAGAAATGTTGCAAAATCGGGGAAAATTTATGCAGACGAAGTTGCGCGGGATAGCTAGTATTAGATAAACGTTTGACTTTAAACACACATTTAACATTTTAAGTTCTACACAAAAACACGCTATCATTTTCCAATCTGACTAAATGACAAATCAGAGTGAATCTGTACATAGAACATACAAGAGGGATCATTAACTATTAGACCAGGTCAGACAGGGTCTAGTGGTTAATACCCTGACTGCTACGCTAGAGGTCGCGGGCTCGATTACCATTCACTATAAATTTGTGTGACAAGCATGATTGTTTAATCCTGTTTATTCTGTGTCTGGGTGTTATTTATCTATAACTAGGTGACCCACGCAACGTACAACAGTAAAATAAAAGACGGTACGTTCTACTATTTTAAATGTGGTCTATAATCTGATGAGTCATTCGATCGACTTTTATGGATGAAGGACCTTCAAAAGCAAGTAGATATCTACCGTTGTCATAGCGAGTTCAAGCGCGGTCGCCTTACTTTGGGGGAAGAAAGTGTGCTGGCAGTAAAAGTTTAATTCAAGAAATCAGGCAAATTACATACGAAGACATTTAGTATCCACTGCAGGTTGGTTCGGGCGTTCACAAGATTCTACACGAGCACCTTCGCGTTAGGGGGATAGTTTCGCGCTGAATGCCGCAGAACCTCACCGAAGTGATGCCGTGACATGATTAAAAAATTTGAAGCAGGTTCGTCTCGGCGCGTTTACGACATTGTGACAGGTGACGAATCCTGGATTTATCAATATGACCCAGAAACAACGCGTCAGTCGACAGTTTCACTGTTTCAAAACGAACCAACGCCTACGAAAGTGAAGCGATCTAGTTTCTTCACTTTGATGGGGTATCTGGTTTCAATTCCACCACGAGACTAAAGCAGCATTAACGCCGAAAGGTATGTTGCCTGCCAGAAGTTTTTTGTCTGCAATAAGCAACAAGCGACCGAACACCAGGCTCCGCCGGGTACTGCTTCACCATGACAACGAGGGACTTCCTGGACACCACACCAGTCAGAGTCTTGGGTCACCCTCCTTACAGTCCTTATCTGGCCTCTAAAATTAAAAAATCAACTGAAAGGGACATAGTTTTTATCGCGGATGAGAAGCGTTCTAGGCCATGGAAGAGGTGTCTGCGGCGGACTGGAAAAAATAAATTTATTTTTTAGTTTTTCATAACTTTCTGAGTGGCATGTGGGTATTTAGCAATGTCTTACTATTGTAAAAAAAAAATGGTAGTCGGTTTTTATCGCGGAAGACGCGCTAGCAGCGTTCTAGAAGGCCATGGAAGAGGTGTCTGCGGCGGACTGGAAAAAATATTTTATTTTTTAGTTTTTCATAACTTTCTGAGTGGCATGTGGGTATTTAGCAATGTACTATTGTAAAAAAATGGTAGTCGGTTTTTATCGCGGAAGACGCGCTAGCAGCGTTCTAGAAGGCCATGGAAGAGGTGTCTGCGGCGGACTGGAAAAAATATTTTATTTTTTAGTTTCTCTTATCTTTCTGAGTGCCATGTGGGTATTTAGCAATGTTATACTATTGTAAAAAAAATGGTAGTCGGTAAATGATAACGCCTTATAAAAAACATTGATGATATTGTAATAAACAACCATGCTTAAGAGAGCAATTGTTTTTAATTTTATTTTTAAGATTTTTTTTAAATATTTCATTGATTTTTTATTTTTCAATTGCATGTCGCTGCAATCGCCAAATCATTGATGACATTGTAATAAACACTCTTGCCTGTGACAGATTTAGTGAATCTGAGCGCATATGCGCGCGTGCGCGCGTCGGCCACTATACTTCAGCCTGACAGCAGGCGGAACGTGACGGACCGTCACGTACCGTGGCACTTGTTCGTGCGTCCCAGGTCTCGCCAAAAAGTCAAAAAAGTAGGAAAGCGTAATTTAATTATCACGAGTGAAAAAGAGAATAACGCTGTTAACACCAGCGATGCGACACTGACATATATAAACTAAGTCAATCGTATAGATTTTAAAGTACCGCTTCCCGACCGCTTGTAATCTATCTACACCTTTTTACTTAAAACATCATTGGACTTAAACATCAGAATTCGTAAAATATTGCTACGACCCCAGATAGAAAACTGGGAACATGGCAGGATGATTAATACGAATACTTAGGTATCAGAGGCGAAGGGGCTACATTTTTTCTGAAGTAATCTTGTTGGATATAGTTCTTTGTACCTAAGTATAATACTAAGTAAGTACAATCCAAAAGTAAACCGAAAATAATGGTGTTCCAAGTCCCCTCCGAGAGTGTTAGCTACATACCCGTGTTACGAATTTCATGTGTTTTTCGTTGCTAGATGTAGGTACCTAGTTAAACACATGAGGGAATTGCAATGCTACTCCTAAATATCTTCTCTTAATATAATAACCCAAAGCTTGCGCAATTTGGTAAATAAGTTGGGGCGCTAGCTTTATGTGTTTCAACTCCCAAATCTCCACCCCTCCACCACCGGGTACGTCCCTGACAAAGCTTGACCTCTCGACTACAAGCAAGGAATCAGTAGGTTTCGGACGAAGTCCCAGGCATAAGTTACCTCTTACCGTCAAACATGTCACCGATAGTTAAGGAAAAGGTAAACAAGTAAATAACAGCTTATTATGATGCAAGACGCGAGTAGGCCGGTCCGTATGTGCATTACAAGTATGTAGTTACTTTTATTATGGAGTAAGCAGACTTCCGTGTTTCTTGGACACATGAGAAGTAGGTACGTAACATGGTACATCAAACATGTCATGGTGTACCTACTATAATGTTATGCATGGGAGGGTGCATTTGGTCAAATAGGGTACCACCCAATAGGGTATTTAACTGAAGTCAAATCAGCATTTTTTTATGAAACGTCAAAACAACTCGGTCAGGGAGTCAATTCACGTATTTAAAGCAGTGCAGTTGCAGTTAAGTTTCGATTAAAACGGCCATTTTTGTTTTCTTGTAACTTTGGGATCGATCTCAAATACGCTTGCGTCAAGTATGCGTCTCGAGAGCGCAATAACGACATTCTAGTAGAGTGCGCAAGCGTTTATGAGATCGATCCCAAAGTTACAAGAATACGAAAATGGCCGTTTTAATCGAAACTTAACTGCAACTGCACTGCAACTGTACTGCATAAATACGTGAATTGGCCTCCTGTCCAAGTTTGTATGAAACGAAAGCATGTGACGTCATGTTTTCTATGGTCAAAATATTTACTTTTATATTATTTCTTATTATTATTAATGGGAACTCCCTACTTCTCGTTCTAACTTCGCGTTCGCAACGTAAACGCCTCTCCCCGAGACAAGCTCACGGCGACGAGACGGTACGAGGCCGATCCCTTTCCGAGTTAATCCTTTAGTCGCTCGTGCAACGGTAGGCGAGTCGAAGCGAAGTCCGCGAAAATCATGTGTCGGGGGCAAGTCCCCCGAGTTGCCCCCCGGTTCCGTGCCTGCGTCAACTCGGGAAAGAAATACCCCTGTTGTGTAAGGACGTGAATGACGTCATGTATGGAAACAAATCCAATGAAAATATTTATCATGAAGTGAGAAATTGAGAAAAGTGAGGCTTGAGGCCTCATTTACGAACACGCAGGGCATCGCGTGTGGCGTTGGGCGGCGCAGCACGTAATATTGTGATATTATGATATGGAATGCAATTATATAATTCACTTTTAAACATAGAATTTCCTTTAAAAAACAAGTCAAGTCTAGGTTATGCAATTTCCAAATAAGACTCGGGCATTATTCCTCGAGAATTGCCGCTGCGTGTGCCGCCGCGGTAAAAGTCGAGGGCTTAGCCGCAAAAACGCTCCATTTCAAACAAACGCGTGTAAAATCGCTTCTCCGTGAACACACTCATACGACGCCATATGTATGCCATATGAGTGCGCGCCGCGTATCCGTAAAAGAGGCCTAAAGTCGCGTCAGACGCTTGTCGTAAGCCGCGCGCGGCTCGCGATCGGCACGGAAATTAACCTTAAAGCTAAGATCTATGTATAGTGTGCAAAAGTGAAAAATATTTTTAGTGGAAGGTAAAATCTTATTGACATTCAGAGGCTACTCTGAAAGCGATGCAACATGGTGTCAGGTAGATACCTAGGTAACGAAAAAATACTCTCAATTTGAAAATTGTGACAATAAAAATACAATTTGCTGACTGCCTCTGTGACTGCTACGCAAAAGGTCGTAAGTTCGATTCCCACACGGAACACCACAAAATGTTGTTCCGAGTCTGGGAGAACTTTGTGTCCGGGACTTGTATGTTTGTATGTCCCCCACCACATTGTGAGAATAAAAATACAATCTGCTGACTGCCTCTGTGACTGCTATGCAAGAGGTCGTAGGTTCGATTCCCACACGGGACACTACAAATTGTTGTTCCGAGTCTGGGTGTACTTTGTGTCCGGGATTTGAATGTTTGTAAGTCCCCCACCACACAGTGCTTGTACCCAACTGCGGGTGTCGTCTTTAAAAAACGCCAAGAGTACCTACAGAAGGAAAACATCATACAAACGGGCTATGTGTGCGTTGCTCAAACGAAGTAGGTATGAAGCTTACCTTCTGTACTCCTGGTATTTCATGATACAACTATATATTTATGCTAAATCATTAACATAAAATTACATTAAACATGAAAGAAAAAAAAAATGTACCTACACGTTTAGATTTCACAACATTTTGATAAAAAGAAATCTTTACGAGATCATTATCTTATCATAATGAGGCTGTACGTTACATAAAGTGTATAATTATGAACGTAAGTACATTTTAATGATGATCATTTGTCGTAGTTTTTGGTAGACCACCTGCGAATGTGGCGTAATATATCATAGGCTCGTAAGGTACCGTAAGTTATTGTCATCTTTATAGTTCTTCTGTGTGTGTTTATGTGACTGAACTCCTCCTGAACGGCTGGACCGGTATTGATGATTTTTTGGCGTGTTATTATGTTCAAGCCCCCGCCAAGCCGCCAAGACGAGACAATGAAAGCGCAAAGCACTACTGTTTCATTGTATTTTTGTACGCCTATAGATTTGGTCTGGACAGTTCTAGAAAGTCCAAATACTCAAAATATGATGTCAATGTATATAAATATGTTGACTGCCTCTGTAGCGCGGTGGGAGTGTATCCGACTGCTACGCAAGAGGTCGTGGGTTCGATCCCCACCCAGGATAAAACTTTGTGTGATGAGCGATAAATAACACCCAGACGTGTTATTTATCTATAATATGTATGTATTTAGAAATATATAAGTATGTTTATCAGTTGTCTGGTTTCCATAGTACAAGCTCTGCTTAGTTTGGGATCAGATAGCGTTGTGTGAGTTGTCCCAAGATATTATATTATTATTATATTATGTCATTTGACATCATATTTTGAGTATCTACCACTCGACTTGGTAAGAGTACCTGTCACTAATTTTCTTTGTTGCAAGTCCCTCTTTTTGAGTGCGGTCTGTCAATCTATTTCGTTTGTTGTATTAAGGGCATTTCCTTACTACTTCAATCGTGGTGATTCACAGATCGAGGGTGGGTGGTGGGATCCCTCCCTTATAATCTACTTAAGATTGATTCCCGCCATGTAACGCCTGATTCAATCAGTTATCTTTCTAGAACTGTCCAGACCAAATCTGCTCACAGACAGTAGTGCTCTGCGCTTTCATTGTCTCGTCTTGGCGGCTTAGTGGGGGCACTACCGAGCCCCCTGATATTTGACACAAATACATACCCTACCGACTCGTTATAGTATTGATTTAGCTTAAATAACAACACTATCACAAAGCCAATGCACAATCGTTTTTGTTTATATGTTGACGTTTGTCAGTCTTTATGATTATCTCAATGCATTTCCAACCGGCCCGTACTATAGATAGGGTTGCAGTACCATATGAATTACGGATTATTCACAGCTGAAGACATGCCATAGGTTATAGATCAGTTGCATTACTTGTCGGTAAACCGACTTTATTAAGTTGACACTGCACTAGCAATTCTACTATGACTGCCTCTGTTGCGCGGTGGGAGTGTATCCGACTGCTACACAAGAGGTCGTGGGTTCGATCCCCACCCAGGATAAGACTTTGTGTGATGAGCACGATGGTTTATTCAGTGTCTGGGTGTTATTTATCTAAAATATGTATTTAGAAATATATAAGTATGTTTATCAGTTGTCTAGTTTCCATAGTACAAGCTCTGCTTAGTTTGGGATCAGATAGCGTTGTGTGAGTTGTCCCAAGATACTATTATTATATTATTATTATAATTTACGGTACACATGGTGTGTAATAATCAGTAGTGTGACAAACGAGAAAAAAAATACAGTTTGTCATGCTGGTGTGATAATGTGGTGTGACTACGAGTCGGTAGGGAAATTGGCATGTTTATATCGACGACCATGGCATTAATATCATTCTATTAACCATTTATTATAATGGTCTCCTAACCAATGTCGATTACGGCAGCCAATCTCATTAGAGACTAACCAACTACACAGGAGATAAGTCCACAAGTGTATGCGCAAACACAAGTGCACTCTCTATTCCCTCTCTTATAGTCCGATACGACAGGAGAGAGATTAGGCGTGGGACCGGCGGCATAACGTGCTCTCTGAGGCGCGGAGGGATATGACAATGTTCGAAAACAGTCACCCATCTATGGACCGACAGTGCTAACGTTGCTTAACCACGCAAATACCTCGATCTGCTCGGTCGCAACTGAGTTCTCGTTTTATTAGCAGCGCCTCCTCATTTATAGGTTAAGTGAAACGGACGATTGCGCGTGCAGAACTCCTGAGTTACAGTTGTATCAACGTAACTCGGCCGGACTGAAGTAGGCGACAAGTGGTTGCGCAGATGCATTTTTTGGAAGTAAATGGTGACAGGAAGCGGGGGGCGGGGGCGGTAACTAAACCAAGAGGATTAGAGATGCGATTACGCATTATATTGTCATAATTAGTATTACTAACTCATGTTTTTTTGTGATTATTTTCGTAAAGAAATTGTTTTTCAAAGTTTCTTTAGTATTTACTGTAACTGTTCTAAATGTAAACTTTTATGAACTCATATAAATAGTGTTTTTATATTTTTGAATTAAAATGGTGTTAGTATTTTTAATCGATTAAACAATTAATCGTTTTCGTAAGTAATTTTAGGGTCGCATCTCTATGACATGCGCGAAAGTGATAAGAACCTAACTTCAATCCGGTCAAGTTACGTTGATCGTACTGTAAGCTAGCTTACAGTACGATCGACGATATTAAGTATAATAAGATGATAAACATTATCAGCCTTTTATTATGTCCACAGTCGAGTCTCACATTCTCTCTGAGAGAGGGATGGCACAAAGTTGTAAAAAGGTTTGATTGCACAAAATACAAAAACAAAATTTATTTATTTGAAAAACATGTGTAAGGTAGATACAGAGGTGTTATATTATTATTGGATCAACATGTTTTACCGATATCGGTGTACAAAATTCAGATTACAAAATAATATTAAAATACAATATGAATAAAATAGAACACTTAGGTAATAAAATCTGCAACAATTAATGTAATAATATGAATAAATAGACATAAAAACAAAATACAAAAATACAATTTCAAATTTATACCTCAAAAGGAAAAAACAGAACACTTAATGGATCACTCGTGTTTCTGTCTGTCTTTCTGTCACAGCCCATTTGATTTTAATCTACTCAACCTATTATGTTCAAATCTAGTACACTTATGTACACCTTAGCATAACATAAATAAAAGATGTTTGAATTTGAGAACCACTTTTGGGGGGCAATCTAGTCTTTTTTTAAACTACCCGTAATTTAATAAATCATAGTGTAACATAAAAATCGAAAAGGCTTGTTATGAGCATGTCAATTTATTGTATGTATTTCTAAAATTATTAAGGAAAAGCCATGAAAATAGACCATTCCCCCCACATATGTCCGAAGCTACTGAGCCTAATATTTTGATAAAAATACAAAAGATAGTTTTAACCTACATATTGCACGAAAAATAACAACACGTCTGAATTTTGAACATAGGGGACATTTTATAGGGCAAATTAAGAAATTAAAAACCTTGAAACGGACCTTAACATGAAAACAAATTATAGGGTTTGGTGTAAGGTCTCAAATATATATGTCAATAATAATAATAAACAGCCTTTATTCACTTAGAAAGCAAAATAATGTCGATTATACATTTACATGTAATGCCTGTTCACAAACAATAGGTAAAGCCGTAGAAAAGAACAGGGAATAAAAACGGTCACTCTTTTCAAATTGCCAATGTTCCAATATTTCTTTGTTTATAAACCACTAGCTGTGCCCCGCGGTGTTTCCGGTGTGGGTGGGTGTCAGTTAACTCCATACCAAATTTTATGAAAATCGCTCCAGCCGTTTAGACGTGAAGAAGTAACAAACATACACACTCACATACTCACAAACTTTCACCTTTATAATATTAGTGTGATGTGATATATGCAGGTAAGGTGCTGCCACCATTAAATTATACACCATATTAGAGGACTTATGCAAAAACAAGAGGACAAAAATATTAAAAGAATTGTACACGGTATTGGATATATCAAATTCAATGGGCACGACATAGTAGGAGTGTCCACTGTCTTAAGTTATTTAGAAAAGTTTATGAATATCGACCCCCTCTTGGAAATTAAGGAGCCTACATTTTGAAATAAAGTAGTGCGAAGATAATACGGTAGATCGCCTAGCCTGTTGGTTGTTGGTCTAGATAAAGGTTAGTGTCGTACCCCCTTATTCATAATAAATAATAATAATGATTATATATTTATCACAACAAACATTGTAGTGCAATTTGATTACAATCATAAATACAGTTTAACCCCCTTATTCATAGTAAACAAATAAATTAGCAGACGTTTTAAGAGCATTTTATTACATTCCATTTTCAAAATTGAATAGAAGCTCGATAGTTTAAATGCTCTTAAAAAGTGTGCTAATTTATTTGTTTACTAGCTGTGCCCCGCGACGTTACCCGCGGTATATTAGCCTATGTGTTAATCCAGGGTGTCAGCTAACTCTATACCAAATTGTATTAAAATCGCTTCAGCCGTTTAGACGTGAAGAAGTAACAAACATACACACTCACATGCTCACAAACTTACAACTTTATAATATTAGTGTGATTATGAATAAGAGGGAGGATGTACAAAGACTACATTAACATGTTGGGTGAGGTGTTGTATACCTAGCTAGGTTATTTAATTAACCTGTATGTATCTGTACCTGTAGTACAAAGGCAATATCCATTGAAGGTTGATTTTATAAAAAGTACACAGTATAAAGTTATGCACTAGTGTCGTACTAAATAATTTAAAATGAAAAATAAATAAATTAGCATTCGTATTTAGAGCATTTTAACTAATATGCTTGATCTTTGTTTTGCAATTAATTTTCAAAACAGAATAGAAAAAGACATTTGTTAGTTAAAATGCTCTTAAAACGTCTGCTAATTTATTTACTAATTATGAATAAGGGAGCCTGACAGCTAAGCTAGACGTCGTGGGTTCGATTCTCATTAAGCATAAATATTTCTGATGATTACGGTTGTTTATAAATGGTGTAACTATCGCGACTTTGTTTTATATTTATTGATATCAATTTATTTATTTAGAATTATATAAGTATGTTGTTTTGTTTTTCTGGTTGATATAGTATAGGCTATCTCGAGATTGGGCTTTGTGTGAGTTGTCTTTCTGATTTTAAATAAATCGTTCAATATTATTTAGCAACAGAGATCCCGTTAAAAGAATGTGAAAATCTGTCAAGTGGGTTAAAGGTTAACAAAAATTAGATTTAACTCCGCACAGCACATAGCTCCTATGTTCTTATGAAGTATTTCAATTTTTTTAATGAAATGTACTAGCAATGTGGGTCGTACATTACCGTGGCCTGAAATACACCACTTTGCAACCTTGTTGACACAGTGCGGTGTACTTATTTATATAGATTCCCGAACTATTTACACATCAATAAGTTTGTACGGAACCCTCAGGGCGCGAGTCCCACTCGCACTTGACCGATTTTTTAATCTACAATGAATAATGGTCTAGATTCATGGTTGTACTCTGGACGGGGTTTTGGGGCTTGAAACCCACCCCTGAAATGTCAAACAGGTCAGTGTTCAGTTAATTGTAGGTAACACACAACCCCCTGTTCAAAATTAAATACCCCCCCCCCCCAAAAATGATTCTATGTATGCCCATGTCTAGATTGTATAACCTCAAAAGTAAGAAGAGTTCAAAAATAATGCAACGCGCCTCTTTTGAGGATTAAATGCAACTACTTCATGTTTTTTGGGTGAAAGTGATCATTAAAAAAGTAAAAAATCATAGTTATAATTTTACTATACACCACATAGTTATGATAAATCGTACTTAAAGACCATAAACAACAATTTTAGAATAATGAGCAGTTACGTTATTAACTTGGGTACCTAATAAATATGTATAATGAAACTATTATTTTTTTAAATTTAATTGGACACGTTAACTAAGAATAACTTCGTCTTGAATTTTTGAAATTATACTCGTTTTGAAATATCAGTAGATTTATTAGCTTCAAATTTGTTGTTTATTTTTTATTACAAATGGCAATATAAAGCAAATAAGCGATGGCAGCCTAATGGATGTCAATGTCTCGCAATTATGAGGTCGCGAGTTCGAATCCTACCCATTAATACTACCGACATGCAACATGAACACACTCGTAACACAAGCTTAGCTGGAGGGGTTAACAGGATTGCTAGTAATGTTAGTTACCTTTAAAAAAATTCGAAGTGGTGTTGCCTAAACGTCAAAGCACTGTGCCCGGTGCTGATCCCTTTCTCAGTTAACCTTATGGAGTACGGCAGTAGGAGTGCGGCCAAGAAAGAGCTATTATAATTTTCACATCTCTGCCTTTAACGTGTGAAAATACATGCAAAATTCGTAGGACCGAGGCTTTTTGCAGTTAAAGTGTACAATAAATACCTATTAGACCATTTTATACTAGTATTGTATTTTTTGACTAATATTTTTTCTTTACTGACTTAACTGGCCTGTTGGTCTAGTGGTTAGTGACCGTGACCGCTAAGCCGGAAGTCGTGGGTTCGATCCCCACCCAGGATAAAACTTTGTGTGATGAGCACGATGATTTATTCTATGTCTGGGTGTTATGGGTCGTTCGTCATTCGGGCCGGGACCGCGGTCCCAAAACACGAATTGAATTTAATTATTTATTTTCATTCGACATATGGGACCACAAATAAAAACAACAAGTTCTTGGTTCGGAAACGTACAGTCAACACAAAATATAAAGGGTCACAAAAAAAAAACTTATATAATAAATCAACAAAATATGTATTTCAAAAGTAATCCCTATCACATAAAAATCGGTATTTGATAAAAATAGTACATGATATTAAGGCTAGTAATAGTATATGACTGGCCTATTGGTCTAGTGGTTAGTGACCCTGACTGCTAGGCCGGAGGTCGTGGGTTCGATCCCCACCCAGGATAAAACTTTGTGTGATGAGCATGATGGTTTATTCTGTGTCTGGGTGTTATTTATCTATACTATGTATGTATTTGTGAGTTGTCCCAAGATATTATATTATATTATATTATATTATTATATATTTAGAAATATATAAGTATGTTTATCGGTTGTTTGGTTTCCATAGTACAAGCTCTGCTTAGTTTGGGATCAGATAGCTTTGTGTGAGTTGTCCCAAGATATTATTATATTATTATTTTAAGGTAAACGATGCGCGTTATTTCCTATATAATAAATAGTTATAATTATGCAACGCGAAAGTTTATCTTTTCAGTCCGCTTGTGGTCACGGCCGTTGCAATACGGTCGAAACGTCGGGCAATAATCAAAGTACTTTATGATATTGATTTATAGAAATGTAGCGCTGGACCCTACAAATACGCTGCTATGAATATTTTATTATCTTCATCGATTGATAGGTATATTTCTGATAAGACATATTGTCTTAAATCTGTAGGGGAGGTAAGCCTAAAACGGGTACGCTAAGGGACATGTGAAATAAAAAATACTTAGAAACGTAAAATGTACCAAATAGTTTTACTAAAGGAAATGTTTATTTAATATAGTATATAAAAAAAATAACAAACATAACCATTCTCTTCAACAATCTTAGAAAAACAGAAATTAGGAGACCCTTCCAAATACCCGTTTTGCCCTTATAGGGGGCCTAAATCAGGTACCTCATCAGGGCATAACGGGTAAAGGCTATATAATGAGAACAATCAACTTATTTGTATAGTTTTACAATATTTATTAACATAAAATCACTTATATTTTCATTTAAGCGTCTTAAATTATTAATCAGACTCATATTCAATCTTATCTTGTTTAAACTATAAATCATCTTTGGCAACAAACAGCTACTAAGAAGAATTTAAAAATAAACTAGAGTACCTATTGTTATTTTTATAGTTTTACAAAATACTTTAACATGAGATCACTTATATTTGCTCATTAAAACTTCCTAAATGTTTAATTAGACCCGTATTCAATCTTTAATCTTGTTTAAATTATAAATCATCGGTGGAACAAAACAACTAAATAAAAACTAGTAAATAAGAATTAAATAAAAACTAAATTACTCTTGGCAGGCATCACAGTAATAATTGCCTCTGCCAGAATAAGAAGTGCACGCTTCGTGAGCCCACATGTCACAATCGTCACACCTGATCCAATCTTCTAGAGGTGGTTCAGTATATAGATCAGCACAGACTAAGCAAGCGTATTCAGTTTTGTCATTCTGACTGTTTTTTGGACCACGTTTGGATCTTACCTGTCTCTTGTTGGTATTACTACAACAAGATATTACTTCCTTCTTGTTAGTGCTGGGTTCCTTTAAATTTTTCTTCACTGCCTTAAGTTTAGTGTTAGTAGGTTTCTTTTTTTTGTTTTCTTTTTCCCTTAGTTCCTCTTTTACTGGTGTGCTTGTTAGTATTTCAGCCTTTTGTGCCTTACGTTTTCGTGTAGTTTTATATTTGGTGTGATTTGAGGGAGTGGTCTGATGTCTATTGGAGTTTTATGCTGTTTTATTGGTGGTGACGGCTGCATTTCCGGAGTTGTGGGCCTGTTGACTTCAGTAACCTGTAACTCCAAGTCTGTGTCAGCTACTAGTGGCGGAGAATTGTTGGACTGCATCTCAGATGCTGTTTCTTCAGTTTGTCCTGCTGTCACTTCTGCTGTTTCGCTTAAAATAGTCGGTGTTTCTGTAATATCGGTGTTATCGTTAGTAGGTATCTCGATATTCAACACAGCGGGTTGAATATTTGCCGACTCCTCATTTCCAGTAACTGGCCCCGGCCTGTCTGTCAAAGTAGATGGCATATAATCACTTTCGTCAAATACGTACCGATTGGTTGGCCAAATGCCAGTAGATGAAAACCCTTTTATTGCGTTATGGGCACTGGCCGCTTTCATGTAGGCTTCACCAAACAATCTGGCCACGTCATACTGTGAAATAATGCGCCCGACGTGGGTACACTGAAATACCGAAACAGCTTGTTCGAAATAATTTTTAAGTGGTCCGTAAACACACGTATCCAAAGGCTGTAATCGGTGCGTTGTGTGTGGTGGAAAAGACACAAAAATCACATTGTTCTTTGAAGCATAATCCAGGACTTCTAAATATTTATGTGACACGTGATTGTCCATTACTAAAATTATTTTTTGCTCACTAGTTGGCCTAGTCATATCCACAAAATGTCGAAGCCAGTCTAAGAATGTTGGGCCATTTATCCAGCCGTTGTCTGTGCAGCTTGCGACTGATCCAGGTGGAGCGCCATCTAGAAGTCTTGGCACCATTCGCTTTCTCCCAAAGATTAAAAATGGGGGTATAAACGCACCTGCTGCATTGCAACAGCAAACCACTGTTGTGAGTTTACCACGCTCGACACTAGATATCACACCAACCTGTTTTTTTCCTGATCTACTAAGAACTCTAGGCGGCTTGTTGCTATTAGTCTGAATTCCAGTTTCGTCAACATTGTAAATGCGCGTCGCGTCAATTTTATGTTTATCGATCTCTCCCTCTAGCAAATCGAAAAACCTCTGTACTTGTGGTTTGTTAAAACCCCTAGCGCGTGCTAATGACGTCGGTTCTGGACGGCGTAGACTTAAATCAGGATGTCGTACTTTAAACCCAATGTACCAATCTTCACCTGCCATTCCATTTTTGAATGGGTGTGGAATATTGTTGTTTTCGGCATATTGGTACACGAGTTCTAAGAATTCTTTCTTGGTCAGTCCAAAAAACAAACCTTCCATATGAAACACATATTCAAGAAGCTCGAGTTCCTGAGGATCCGTGAATACTGTTGTGTACCTGCCAAGTTTCTTCTTCGGGCATCCTTTTTTGATGTGCCGCTGCAACGTGGATAAGTTTATACCGTACTTCTTAGCCGCACCCTTCACTGAGGTTTTGCTAGCTTCTTCCATAGCAAGTTTCATAACTGCCTCGTCCCATGATGCATTAGAGGTTTTTCTTTTATATTTGTTAACCATCTAGAATAAAACAAACCAAAAATCTTAATTAAAACCTCATTTCAACCACCCAAACTACTTACATGACCATACTAGGGCAAATCGGGTACATACCCGTTTTACCCCTACCCGTTATGCCCAAACGCATGTTTTTATTTTTAACCGCCATAACCTCAAAACCAAATGCAGGAATGCCACAAGTTTTTTTAATTTAGATGCATAATTCCTTACAAAATCACAACACAAAACTTAAGTAAACATAATCCATACAATATTTGAGTATTCACTGTTACCAAAAGTCTTTTTTTTTAGTAAAACCATCAAAAATATTGTTTTCAATCTTACCTTGCAAGCGCTTGCGTCACAGCGGAGAGCCGACTGCCTGTGATTGGCCGACTGTCACGCCACCTCGCTGCACTCGTACATTCTCACTAATAGACGTAACACGCACACAAACAAGCATACCCGATTTAGGCGGGGTACCCGATTTAGGCTTATCTCCCCTACTAATATTAAAAAGCTGAAAAGTTTGTTTGTTTGAACGCAATAATCTCAGGAGCTACGGGCCCGAATTGATCAAATTGTTTTACTGTTGTATAGCCCATTTATCGATGAAGGCTACATGCTATATAACATCACGCTACGACAAATAGGAGCGGAGCAGCAATGAAAAATGTTGCAAAAACGAGAAAAAATATCATTAATCATACGTTGTTGCGCGGGTCTGCTAGTTATCTTAAAAAATCTTTAATGCACCCAGCCAATCCACTGAACGTTTACATCTTGTTTTTTAAAATTTTCTTTCAAATTTTCGGTTATTCTACAAGACCATTAGTTCCATTTCATTTGAAGAATCAGGTATGGTACACGGTACTCAGATCGCAACCCGCAATACTTATTATTAAACTAGCTGTCCCGCGCAACTTCGTATGCGTAAATTTCCCCCGGTTTTGCAACATTTCTCGTCGCTACTCCGCTCCTATTAGTCGTAGCGTGATGTTATATAGCCTATAGCCTTCCTCGATAAATGGGCTATCCAACAAAAAAATATTTTTTCAAATCGGACCAGTAGTTCCTGAGATTAGCGCGTTTAAACAAACAAACAAACAAACAAACTCTTCCGCTTTATAATATTAGTATAGATAGTTCCGTTGGTCATCTGCAGTCTTCATCAACAGTTCCATTTCACTCAATGGTGTTTTTTAAAAGTTAATGCACGAATTACAATAAAATGGGACCAATCTGGAAGTATCAAATACAAAAAATATTTTTTCAATTCGGTCCAGCCGTCTGCAAGTAATCGAATATATCAACCCATATGATGGCCCACTGCTGGGCACGGGTCTCCCCAGTAGAACCTACTAGTATGTAGATCCTGGGGGTAATTGCCATAATCGCCACGCTTGGCGAGCGGGTTGGCGATCGCAGTAAGGCTTTAAATACGCAGAGGACGCTGCTGCCCGTCCTCCGGGGTGAAATCCCTTAGTCGCCTTGACGACACCCACGGGTAGAGATGGGGTGGTACTATTCTTAAGCCGGCACCACACGGCAAGTAATCGAATAACAAACATAAAAAAACTACAGTCAAATTGAGAACCTTCTCCTTTTTGAAGTCGGTTGAAAATATTCAAAATCCATACGTTAGTTCAATAAGACGATTCTCAGTTTTTTTCATGAAAATCGGCTTAGCGGTTTGGAAGATAATCAACTTTCTATTTCACATGTTTTTAATGACGCACGAAAGTTTCGTGGGTCATTAAAAACCTCTGTGTCAATTTCCCCCGTTTTTTTTTACAATTCATTTACAAATACTACTAATAAAAAAATACTTTATGACCCACGAAGCCAAATATCCAAAAAAATATAATTTAAATCGGTCGAGCCGTTTCGGAGGAGTTTGACCACAAACACCGGGGCACGACATTTTTATATATTAAGAAGATGTTAAACTCTAACCTACGGATGTCATACTTAACAATAATAGGCCACTCAGAAAGTTTTGCTATAAAGGGGTTTTTGTTAAGGCACTGGCCACTTGTAATTATTTTGAAAAATTTGATTTATTTAAAAGTAAAAATTTAAGTAAGAATTTCGAATTTTTTCGAGAGCCAAATTAAATTATCGTGTCATATTTAAAAATGGATCTGCATCGAGAATATTTTTGTACGATGATTTTCTATAATTTTATATGTGGCCTAAAACCTGATGAGTCATTTAATCGACTTCAAATGGCTTTTATGGATGAATCATGATGGTTCGAAGCAACCATCTACCGCTGGCATAGCGAGTTCAAACGTGGTCGCCTTACTTTGGTCAAAGAATACCTACTAACTATTACACTTTGGGGAAGAAAGTGGTAGTGTTCAGGAGGCTTAGACAAATACCTACCACACGATACTTTTTCCCCATACGCTAACGCGGGAAAATATATGCATCTGACATAAAGTTGACAATATGTCATGTGACTGCTGCTGGATTGGTGGACCAAAAACAACAGTAGCGTGTGCCAAAAAAGAAGCGTGTGGCATTTGTCTAAGCCCCCTGGCAGTAAAAAACAAGCGAATGACATACGGAGATATTCAGCATACACTGTAGGTTGTTTAAGGAAGCGTTCACAGGATTCTACACGAGCACCTTCAAGTGAAAAGGATATTTTCACGCTGGGTGCCGCACAACCACGGCTGCCTCTGTGGCGCGGTGGGAGTGTGTCCGACTGCTACGCAAGAGGTCGTGGGTTCGATTCCCACACGGGACACCACTTTGTGTGATCCACAAATTGTTGTTCCCGGTCTAGGTGTACTTTGTGTCCGTGACTTGTGTGTTTGTAAAGTCCCCCATGACACAGGGCTTGTACCCTACTACGGGAGTTGTCTTTTTAAAAACAAAAAGAAAACTTCATCGAAGTTCTGAAGTAGGCCCATGTGGAGTGGTGCCGTGATATGATTCAAAAATTTGAAAGGCTGGCGAAGACTTCTTTGTAGAGATTTAATTAAAATATTTTATCCATAGCAGTTAGTTTTTTAGTTTCTCACAAACTTTTTGAGTGTCCCACATATTGATCGGTGGAACGGGGTTGTGTTGTCAACCTTCATATAACGTGACGTGGGTAATAGGAGAGGTGTTTACAACGGCTATTTATTAAATAACGTTATTAAATCGCTTGTTATTTTTAGCATTGTTACCGTTATTAGTATGAACTAACGAATAACGACATCGCATTTCATTAGCGTTAACTAAAATGTGTTTTGATACTTTAGACGGTGTTGGCCCCGCTCGCCTCTCAGATCTCGTCCCGTCTATTAAAATACCATATTTCATCAACCAGATTTTTATATTTAGTAAAATATTTTGGTGATATTCATCCCTTCTATTATTTTCATTGAAATTTGAACGAAAAAGTACAATCAGATCGTAAATTCAAAGCATCTATTTTCAAAATTATATTCAATATACTTATTACTGGTGGGTACTGTATGTAAAGATATGTTGTTACAAACGGCCTGTTTTAGTGAAACCACTAAAACAGGCCGTCGTCGCCTGAGATAAGTTTATTTTATTTAACTTTCAATATTTTAACTTTGTTTTATTTGTTTGGTATAGCTTTGCATTCTTGGTTGAACCTTTTCCAAGATAAATCATTCTAGTTTATATATTAAAAAAGTTTGTAATTAATTAAACAAAAATTAAGCTGGTCATAGCTTCAACAAGAAGATAATAAAAAAAATGATAATTAAAAACTATAAATACTTTTAATAGACCCATCTAATGATACGCCACACTATGGGTGTGGTGAAGACAAAAATAACATACCCACTTTACATGTAGGGGATTTCCCAAAAAAAAAAAATTCCATATTGGAATATTAGTCGCGTGAAATATTTAAAGGTACGAATCTTTTATTTAATCGAAGCTTCGATCGAATTGCACTAATCGTGGCCAACCCGTCACCACGATCGGTGTTTTTTTTTTATTTCACGTTATGTGTAGGTAAACATCGCGAAAGTTTAAAAACAATTTTATTTTTCCACTTTGTTAGCGTAAGTAATACGCAAGTTTTAAGTACTAACAGTCTCTGAGCTAAGCTGTGGACAGACGGACGGACATGATAAAACTATAAGGGTTCCGTTTTGCCATTTTGGAAACGGAACCCAAAAAACGGTTAAGAGCAAGTCCATAGCTGTTCTGTTTCAAATTTTAGTGACTAATGAAAAAAAAAACGGCCACTGACTTATTAGTATGTAAATAGTACGTTCACACAGGAATCTATCTAGACACACGGCACTGTATTAACCAAGTTGCTAAAGGGCGACTCATCGACCGTGGTTACACGCAGCATTTCGGGCCACGGTAATGTGGGACCCACATTACCGTGACACAAAACTTAGTGGCCGTATTGCTATTAAGTCGCAAATAACAAATTTAAAAAAAAAATACGCCCTGTGTGATAAAACCAATGTACGATTTTTATAATTTCAAAAGAAATTGATTTCCAGTTAGATTTCACTTCTGCTATTAGCGATACCTTGGAATATTTTCATTTTTAACAGGATCTCTGTAATGAAACAATATTTACAGATTTAACTTATATCAGACCACTCACACGAGATCATCTGATCTGAAATTGAGGAGAGGCTCTACTATAGCAACCAAACAACTGATACTCGTAAACATACTTATATAATTCTAAATACATATATCAAAAAAATTAGGAAGCAAAATACTACACTTGTGAAAAGCATAGGTAAAGTCGGCGAAAGGAACAAGGCAACAAAAACTTGCGGTCACTCTTTTCAAATTGCCGATGTTTACAATGTTTGTTTGTTTATAAACAAACATTGTAAAGTATGTGTAAGCCGCCATTATATTATAGGTACACCATTTTAGAGGACTGGTGCAGTGGTAAGATATAAAGTTATATTAAAAAAGGAGACTTGCGATTTAATATATATCTTGGGTCAAATAGTAAGATATACACAACCTCTAGCTTAGCAGTCAGGATCACTAACCAACAGGCCAGTCGATTTAGCACGTTATTTTCACACTATAGACTTTCTTTTAAAATTGTAGGCTAAGTAATTTCAAAGATGGAGGGGTCGATTTTCATGAAGTTACTTATATAACTTAGAAAAATACATATGTGAGACCTCTATACTAAAGCTTTTATTTTTTTTTCATGTTACACTATACCGTTTTCATAATGGTTTTTCAATTTATTGTTTTGCCCCTAAAATGGTCCTAATGTTCAAAAGTCAAACTTCTAATAGGTTTTTCTGTAATCTATGGATAAAGACCATAAAACCTTATCTTTGTATTTTTTTTTTCAAAATATTAGTCTCAGTAGCATGGATTGATGTATTCCATGTTTTTCCTTGAATAATTTCTAAATTAGTTGTTTTAAAATTATAATTAAATAATATTATACATCCTCACAATAAGCCCATTAATTTGATATGAACCATGATACTGTCAGTAAAACTTTTATTTTATTTCTTCATCGCCCCCAGTAATGACCTCTATCTTTAAAACACAGACTTCCTGTAATCTGTATCCATGGTTTTTCCTAAATAAATTATACTTTTAAACAAAATAACGACATTAAAATTATAAAAAGAAACATATTTGTTAACCTTACAAAAAGCACTTTATTATATACAATACAGTTCGCAAAACTTTTTTTAAAATTTCCTAGTGCCCCCAAATTTGGCTCTTAAGTTTCAATTTATTTTATTTAGGTTGTACGTTCGTGTTTGGGTCACAGAAACACATATGTGTATCAAATTTGATCTTAATCGGTGTAGTAGATTTGGTTCAAATTTGCTGTGACAGACGGACAAACAGAAACACGAGTGATAACCCTAAAAACCGATGTGACAAAGTGCGTAACAGCAGTGAGAAGTGACACCACTTACGTCCGCTTACGAAGCGTAGTTTTTCGACCATAACTCAAAGGGGGCGGCACACAATTTAACTTTTGGAGCGGTTATTTGCAAAATTATTTACATAATCAAAAAACCTTCTTATAAACCCTAAAGTGTGCCCCCTGTCGCATGATGTTGATACGTAGATATTTGTGCCCCCCCCCCCCCCCCACGAATATTTATTTTTATTATTTATCTATTAAACTAAGTAGCGGCTATAAAACACTTATTCCTACTTTAAATTTCACCAATATACAACATGTCATTTTTAACCAAAATGCCTGTTACATACGGATGAATCGACAGACCGACGGACATGACGAAACTATAAGAAATTCGTTTTTGCCATTTAGCTACGGAATCTTAAAAACAAATAACTCATACAGAAATATTCGATTTCAGTTAAATATTCGTTATTTTTACTTTCATTGTCGTATTATTGGTGTTAATAAGTATACAGCTGCCATATAATTTAATTAACAATGTGTTATTAATCTATATGTAATTTTTATGCTGAGACGATTTTTGCCTCAATACATTTAAATTTAAATGTGTTATATAGAAATAACGCGTTATTTAATCAGCTATGTAATATAACAATACACCTCTAATATTTTATGCGTGGGATGTCTCGGAGTCGTTGTGAACAGGTAGCAGGAATCAGAGCCTCAGAGGTTTTTTGTATCGCGTCCGGGACGGACTCGATAGAATAAACCTCCACTAAAAACATATAATACATTACTCACAAATAAAAATGTGAGTAGAGTGCTCGAGTACTATTATATACTCTGTTTGTGATAGTTTGAAGCTATTTATACATCGTTTTTCTTTTAATTTAAAGGGGTTAGAATTGTCTTTTAATAATATTATATTATTTACTAATTTCTTGATTTTTTTTTTATTTTAAAGGCAAATAAAATGTAATGTGCTTTTTTCAAATTTACATTTAATTAGTGGGATACAAAGGCTGTTTTGGTCACAGTGCTATTTTTTGTAAATGTTAATGAGATATTTATTAAAATGAAAATTCACAATGTTATTAAATACATTAATTACCCTACGAACTTATTATACACAAACTATTAACGTTAATTATTAATGTTAATTATATTAACAAAAGTAATTTGATTTGTTTTTTTTTTTTCATTCAGTTTTATTGGTCAGGCACAAGCGCACTCTACTCACCTTTTATATTTAATAGAAATATTTGAAATTTGTATAATAATAAGAATTCCATCTTTATGTTAATGTAGGATTTTTTAACGATAAAATATATAGGTATTAAATTAAACTGACACAGTTCTGAACCTACCTGGTTCATTATAATATGGCTTTGTAATTATTCATTATATTCTTGAATAGAAATGTAATATTTACTTAATTATAATTTTATTGCAACATTATTAACATAAAAATGGAATTATAGATACAAAAATCGAATATTCTCTTGAATGAAAATGCTATTTAGTGACGGATCCAGGATTGCCGATTTGGAATGTGGGGGGGGGGGGTTAACCAGGTATATTCCACATAAGTATGTTTTTTAGGTCTCCAATTACACAATTTCGTATGATATTCCTATTCTGAATGAGTATAGGTTTTAGGTTTTAATTTTCAAACAACCCAGATGCTTTTGACAATTGACTGCCTCTGTGGCGCGGTGGGAGTGTATTCGACTGCTACGCAAGAGGTCGTGGGTTCGATCCCCATCCAGGATAAAACTTTGTGTGATGATCACGATGGTTTATTCTGTGTCTGGGTGTTATTTATCTATAATATGTATGTATTTAGAAAAATATAAGTATGTTTATCAGTTGTCTGGTTTCCATAATACAAGCTCTGCTTAGTTTGGGATCAGATAGCGTAGTGTGGTTTGTTCCAAGATATTATTATTATTAATTCTAATTCCTAATAGGTAAGTATTTTTTCCAAAACTCATTTGAATAGTACGTACCTATAACTTTTGATTATTAAAAAATACTAATTAAGGTAATCGCAAATTTCTTGCTAAAATTCTTTACTTTCTTTAAAAATTCTGTGAATACAGTTAATTACTTTTCAGAGCCATGAATAGAATGGCTTCCTTTAATTAGAAACGTAAGTAGGGCTTACTTACTGTCCCGAATAAAATGGTCGTGGCTACGTTGCAGTGTAGCTTCACAAAATTCGGTAACAGTAATTTAATATATTAACTTTGGCCAACTCACACACTATCTGATCCCGAATTATGCAGAGCCTGTGCTATGGCAACCAGACCAGGTGCTCTGCAATTGCTCCTCTCAGACTCGCCTGAAAGACCTTTTTAGGGTTCCGTTTGAAAATGGCAAAACGGAACCCTTGTAGTTTTGCCATGTCTGTCCGTCCGCAACTTTGCTCTTCATAGAAGCCTGTAATTTTGCATGGATACACATATTACTTACGCCGACAAAATAAAATAATAAAATTTTGAAAACCATTTTTTTAGGGTATATGTAAAGTGGGATTTTTTTTTCTCACCTACCCCAGGTCTTTATAAATGTTTAGGGGTTGGGAAGACTATTTTTAGATTTAGCGAGGGTGACGGAAAGGAATGTTACAGGTAAATGTTTACTTGTTTTAATAAAAGTTAGTGCAAATTTTTAGCTTATCTTTCACTAGCTGTCCCGCGCAACTTCGTCTACGTAAATTTTCCCCGTTTTTCAACATTTCTTATTGCTCCTTATTTCTCCACTATTTAATGCATGTTACTACACATATAAACCTTCCTCTTCAAATTCACTCTATCTATTAAAAAGAACTGCATCAAAATCCTATATAGTTTTAAAGATTTAGGCATACATAGGGATATAGGGACAGAGAAAGCGACTTTGTTTTATACTATGTAGTGATTACTAGGTTAAATCCTAAGATGACTGGACTGAAAATACATGACAAAACTTTTCTATTATAGAGTAAATGTATAACTAGCTGTGCCCAGCGGTGTTACCCGCGATTTATTAACCTATGTGTTAATCTAGGGTGTCAATTTTATGAAAATTGCTCCAGCCGTTTAGACGTGAAGAAGTAACAACACACTCACATACTCACAAACTTTCGCCTTTATAATATTAGTGTGATTGTATATTTTAAAATTAATCTCTATTTTTCACTTAAGTAGGGGCCTATATCCATAATCGTATCACGTCACTATTTCTGAACTTAGAGCAGCAGTAGCGACATATGTAACAAAAGAATAAAACCATGTCATCTCATTTCAGTGACAACGTTTTTTTTAATTTAAAAAAAAGTGGTGTTTTCATGTATTATACCCGCGATACTGCAGTGCATCGCAAATGCGCATGTTGACGGCTTTCAAGACATTATGCGCAAGAAATTGGCGTACCAACAGTATTTTGAAAATTATTGCATCCTGTAGCGATTGTCCTATACAGCCGAACGGGGTGGGAGTTGTTATGGAAAATACCTTAGGTACGTGTGTACCTAATTATTACTAACATAGTTATTTAAGAATACTTTGTAGTGGACGGTAGACACAAACAACAATATGCTCCTTTAATTCTACACAAGAGAGTTCTACAGTACGCTCAACAGAACGAGCTACAATATCTTTACGTTCTTTACTATTCACACTATTAGAAACAAAAATCATGGAGCCACCATGTATAGCCTTCTTCCTTAAGAACATGCTTACCATACTGAAATGTTCATTATTAAAAATCAGTTCATGGTTTCTTAACCAGTGTTCTGTGACACAATAAATATCAACATGGTGGGTCTTTAAAAATAATTCTTTCCTGAATCTTGCCAGATAAGCCCTGAATATTTTTAATGTACTATGGTTAGACCATATGTTTGCTTATCTGTTGTCTCATTAACTAGTTTAAACTAGGAGTTACATTAATGATCCTAGAAGAATTGGTAAAACTAACTGATTGCTGTGATACACAAATTGTACCAAGGTCAGCATATATATGGAATGCTAATAATTTAGCAACCTGTCGCTTAAATGTAGTATACAAATACATCTTTTTTGTTAAAATAAAGTTACGAATAAATTTATTCGTGTCGAAAAATAGTACAAACTTAACATACTTATATGTTGCGTTGTAAAGTAACAAGTTCAAACTCTGTATGTGCTTGTTGTGTATATCAGACTAGCTTACGCCCGCGTTGATGTCGGTTATCGCGATAAAAACTATCCTATGTCCTTCCCCGAGACTCAAACTATCTTCATACCAAATTTCATCTAAATTGGCTTAGCTGTTTGACCGTGAAAGCGTAACAGACAGAAAGACAGACAGAGTTACTTTCACATTTATAATATTACCCGCGGTTTATTAGCCTATATGTTAATCCAGGGTGTCTGCTAACTCCATACCTACCAAATTTTATTAAAATCGCTCCAGCCGTTTAGACGTGAAGAAGTAACAAACATACACACTCACATACTCACAAACTTTCGCCTTTATAATATTAGTGCGATTATGGATATGGATACTGACTGTGAGTAAGGTAGACCACAATAATAAATTTACAACCTACCTTTAAATAATAATAATAATAATATCTGTGGACAACTCGCACAAAGCTATCTGATCCCAAACTAAGCAGAGCTTGTACTATGGCAACCAGACAACTGATACATACTTATATATTTTAAAATACATACATATTATAGATAAATAACACCCAGACACAGAATAAACCATCGTGCTCATCACACAAAGATTTATACTGGGTGGGGATCGAACCCACGACCTCTTGCGTAGCAGACGGATACACTCCCACCGCGCCACAGAGGCAGTCAAATTTGATCTCTAAGTACGATTAAGGCACACTGTGCTACGATTTTGAGACATTGACACACACACACTCAAACTCACACACACAAACATACAAGAAAAATTAAAACCACCTTTAGATACACTATGTAATACTAGGCCTAAGTAACAAATATATTTGAAGAGCAGGACCTCCTGCTACTGGCTTTTATAGAGCTTACTAGAAAGATCTCAGTAACCTGTATAATTATATAGTACCTGTATATATAGCTTTTAGAAAATAAAGAATTTATTATTATTTATTTATTTATTGATCTTAAGTCGTACTGTTTTCTTTTTTAAATCTTGCTTTTATGTTCTACTGTTGTTGATTTGTCATTAAATAAGGATTCCTTAAGTAATAGCTATGTCTTTTTTCTTATTTAGATACATTCCCGAATAGTAACGTTTATTCTTAGGTGGTAAGAATTAAGACAGTTTCTCTTACATTTTTAACAATAATAATATAATATCTTGGGACAACTCACACAACGCAATCTGATCCCAAACTAAGCAGAGCTTGTACCTACTATTAAACCAGACAACTGATAAACTTATTTGTATATGTATTTCTAAATACAAACATATTATAGATAAATAACTCCCAGACACAGAATAAACCATCGTGCTCATCACACATAGTTTTGCGTGGGTGGGGATCGAACCCACGACCTCTTGCGTAGCAGTCGGATACAATCCCACCGCGCCACTGAGGAACACAGGCCGTGAACATTCAATTCATTTTTTTTTAAACACTATTCACTACAGTGACTATTGTTTTAAAAAAATGAATTGAATGATAATTTGGAGACCGACTTTTTGCCGAAGTCCGTATGGTTCAAGCAAAGTAAGTAATAATGACTTGTAAATGCTTTAAAACGTTTTGAATATCTGACTTTGAAATGAAGTAAGCAAACAAAAATAGAAAGTCAAAAATGTCGTCAGGAACGCAATCAGTTCTTCGATTGCTCCCTCAATGCAATCACATCAGACACAGGTTATTAACCTGAAAATGGTTTTTCTACTGGCACTCTTGTTCGACAGATTTCCATTTACATTTTGATTGGCATTTGGCATCAACACTATGGGACTCGATCGGTAATACGAATGTCATGAATATGATTGCGCCAAATATCACAAAATATCGAGAGTACAGAAGGCAACCTTCATACGTACTTCACTCGAACGACGCACACATAGACATGGTTCACGAAGATAAATTGAAAACCACATCAGTGCATTTTGTTTGGAAGGCGAGCATTAAGAGCACAGTATAAAAACTTTATAACGTTCGTAATACGCCTAATGAGTAAACCTGTTAAAACTTACACCAAATCTGATGAAGCTTGGCAGTTTTCATATATCAACGGCTCGATAATTTGCATTAAAGTTTATTCCACCAATATTAGTTCATAATATTATAGGTACATTTAAAAATTTAAGAATAGCTACCTGTCAAACCTGGCATCAAATATAGAGAGTAATCCTAGCTCTTAGTACTATTACTTATTCTGTGCTCTAGCTACCATGATTACTAACCACGGTATAGTACACCTCTATAGACACCTAACCAATGGTTAGGTATCTGACCGACGGATTAACATGCCTCCGAGGCACGGAAGCGTGTTTGAAAACGGTGACCCATCTATGGACCGACAGTAGGGACATTGCTTAAACTCGCAGATATCTCGATGATCTGCCCGGTCACCACCGAGTCAGAAACCCCCCCAAAAAGGCATATAACCCAACTATGACAAACAACCTGTTTAGACTGCAATTTTGTGCCGTACTCGTATTGTACTTCACTATGCAGAAGTTTCAGACAAACGCGGCAGCACAAATATTGCTCACGGACACGGCACACGGAATCTTGGAACATCATCGGAACAAAGTGGTTCGAATTCCGTGTCAGTGGCAGTGGTGGATTAAGCACGCGCGGGGCCCATAGCAAATTCTATTACAGTGCCTTTATCTGCTATGGGTAGGTATGCCAAGATCAAAAATTACGCCCAGGTTAAGGAGAGCTTAGATATGCGGGGTCCCTTCCCCTTTTGCATGAGTCCCGTAGAAATTGCTACACCTGCTGTATGGTCAATCTGGCACTGAGGGCGTTGCTCGAGCGTTGTACGAAGCTTACCTTCTGTGTCATAGTTGTTTTGTACCACTGCGGTCACTGACCCCTTTCGACATAAGTTGTTATTATATTATATTTAAATTCTCACAAAATATACTTACAAAATATTTTTGTAATGAATGCATCAAAAATTAAAAATTTCAAGATGTTGAATTGATTTTTGAAAGTATTTCGTGGCGTAATGAATACCGAGACATCGCGACAGTTAATCTGTGAATATCTAGTTGTAGCCTAGATACACACTGATTGAGAAATACAATTGGTGCGAGGTGCAACAGTATCTATTGCTTTATGAGTTCATTAAGGCGCAGTTAAATGCTCTCGGTGTTCCGTGAGTCTCGGTGAGGCTGCGGAACAGAGAAACTGGGAAATAAGCACAATCGCTAAGAGAGAGTCACACACACACATACAGCCACACACACAGTGTAGGATGTAATCGATGTAACAACTAACTTTTACCACAGCTATTGTCAAGTATAGAAAAAAGAAAAAAATTGTTGCTTACTAACTTTTTTAATATTACAGTCATAATCATGTTATACCTTATATTTATTTATAAACAATTTTTTTATTTATAAACTGTATATAACCTTAGGTAAGCCGCCATTATATTATATCTACACCCATATTAGAGAACTGGTGCAGTGGTAAGATTTAAATTATATTAAAATTTTGGGTACCTCCCCTACACGTTTGTTCCATGGGGACACCCCCCTAGGATAAGTCTTTCATTTGATATGCTGGTTTGTAAAAACCATTTTTAGTTTTAGGGGTACGTTTGTGAAAAAGTAAGTACCATATTACATTTTATTTGACAACTAGCTGTCCCGCGCAACTTCGTATGCGTAAATTTTCTCCGTTTTTGCAATATTTCTCGTGGCTACTCCGCTCCTATTAGTCGTAGCGTGATGTTATATAGCCTATAGCCTTCCTCAATAAATGGGCTATCCAACAGTAAAGTAATTTTTAAATCGGACCAGTAGTTCCTGAGATTTGCGCGTTTAAACAAACAAACAAACAAACTCTATAATATTAGTAATCTCCGCTTTATAATATTAGTATAGACTAGCTGTGCCCGCGACTTCGTTCGCGTGGAAGTTGGGTTTATATTAAGGTAGTTTATGGTTACAATTTAACTTCTGTGTGAAACATATTGGATACATGCTCCACAATGCTCTGTGGCAGGTGGCAGGGCCCGACCTATGGCAGGGCAAGCCAAGCAAATGTCTAGTGCAGCATAATGAAGGGCGACAAAGTTCATGGCGCCAGAAGGTTAAAAGACAAATTATAAAAATTACCATGCTTAGCACCTCGACAAAAAAGTATTTTACCAAAATGATTTGCATCACATCTAATATTATTAATATTGAAAAATTCCCCCCCCCCCCCTCCCCCGTAACGCGAGTACTTTGGCGGTTTCGGGTTAAATGAAGCCCGAAACCGCCCAAGTACTCCTACTCGCGCGAAATTTCCTGTTAAGGAGCTTCGATTCTGACTACGAAAAGTCGAAAATTCCTATTGATTTTAAACCTCCGACTCCAACTTCGGCTTCGACACTTTTAAATCGGAGGTACCTAGCCGCTCCTTCAACTTAATTTATACATAGGCAATAAAGGTATGATGGAAAAAACTCTCACCGATTCCCTATGATCGCGGGTTCGAGTCCTGTCCGAGCGATATTTTCCGAGTCTAAAGTACACCCACTGTCCATGTTTGTAAAGTCCCCCGCGAAATAGGGCTAGTGTGAGTTATGTTTTTAAAAAATATCCTGTTTTTAAAACATTATATTCCCGCGGTACTGTGATGCGTGTTCAAACAAACAGACAACATTCAAACGTTTCTGAAAGATATAGGTACTCAGATATCTTTTTTTGTGTTTACGCTCATTTAAATATTTTTTTTCACTCACTTTAGAAGATTTAAATATTATTTTATAATGCCTACATTGGTGAATTAAAAATATCATCAAATTATATTCATATCCCTCTACGTAAGAGTTTCAGATTTTTTTTTAAATCAATTTTCCTGATTCTTTTTAATTTGTATTTAAACGCCATCTATTTTCAAAACTGAATAAGTTTCTTTTAATACTTTATGATTTTTTATTAAATTATACTTATACTATCATGCATATTAAACGTAGGTAAGCAAGGTATTTAACCTTAAATTATTCACGCGATTAAGACCCGTAATATATATATTTTCTTAATGTGTACAAATCGCGAATGTTTATCAACATTTTGTAGGTAAGCAATTTTGGCACTCAGAAGAAATCGAATCACAGATGGCGCCACGTGTTTTATTTTGATATAACACGGACTTAATCTTTCATTTTTTTTAAGCAACTAACATACATAAATTCTAGAAAATATGAAGTAGTTTATTTGTAATGTAATATTGTTTTTCTTTTCTACATTCATAACATAATCACGATTCATGCAAAACAATGAAATGAAAATGAAAATGAAAACAATGATGATGATGCCTATTGAAAGTGATTGATTAATATGAAAATTTGTTAAACAAAGTAAACATGTTAAAGTCGAAAATAAAAGCTTGTTTAATAAGTATACATTTAGAAATATACTTTAAAAAAGAATAAAAAGAAACACAAAAAGAGACTCGCATACTTGAGACTCGATCCTCCGACCTCGCTCGTTGAAGACCGCTACTTGTGCCATTAGACCACTTGAACCGATACGAAAACGGTTAAAATAGCTGACTTTAAGAAAATTAAAAATGTTGTGTTTAGCTCCTTATAGTTTTAGCGTGAAGTTATTATTTCCATGGGTTACAATTGTAAATAATGTCTCATTGTGGAAAAATTTGTGAAAAACCATAATCGTTCGACCAAACATATGTTGCTGCTCGCTCCCCATAGACGATAGCGTAATGATTCATAGTGTAAACAATGACCTATAGTATTTACAATAAAACTGCAAATTTTAATGAAGATCCGTTAAGTAGTTATTGTTTTATAACGATAAATGGCTACAGACATTATCCGTTATTGCTTAGCTCCTATGGGAAATAGCGTGATAAATTATAGCCTATATGTTAATCCAGACTTATTAGAATACACAAACAAAATTTCAACCGAATCTGTCTGGTAGTTTTTGCGTGATGCGTGTTCAAACAAACAGACAGACAGACAGACAGACAGACAGACAGACAGACAGACAGACATTTATAAAAATGTAGGAATGTGTTTAAATACTCTTTTCGAACATTTCCCAATTTTTTTTTCACTATGTTCGGCCATGTACAGACACGTGAAATTTACAATTTTATTATATGTATAGATAGATAAATAATACTCGTAGAAGATATAGAATATATGTAGATAAAATATTTTGAACTTAAATTTACATGTTTAATGTCTGTGCCTTAAACTCTCTCTAGACGTACAAGTTACATCAATTAGAGCAACCGGTGCCTCAAGCGATTTCGAATTAAGTCAAGAAACTAAACTAAAACGACACACTATTTTGCTTTGGTACACTAATCAGGATTACATTACACGCTTTTTAGGGTTCCGCAGCCAAAATGGTAAAACGGAACCCTTATAGTTTCGCCATGTCCGTCCGTGCGTCCGCAGCTTTGCTCAGAGACTGTTAGTGGTAGAATTTGCATGGATACACATACTACTTGCGCCGACAAAGTGAACGAGTAAAATCTTGATAAACATTTTTTATAGTACCTACCAGTGATTTTTTTTTAAAGTGGGAATGTGATATTTTTTCTCACCTACCCCATCGTGTTGGGTATCCTTAGATAGGTCTATAAAAACGTTTAGGGGTTGTAAAGACCATTTTAGATCTGTTTGTGAAATATTAAGATTTAAAGTTGAAATTTTTGTTGAGTCAAGTGTCCCCTCCCCCCTGCCAGCTAAATGGTTAATGTATGAAAAAAAATCACGGTACTACCTTGTATAATTTTTTTTTTTTTTTTTTTTTCTATAAGACACCTCCTGCAGTAGGGTACAAGCCCTGTGTCACGGGGGACTTTACAAACATACAAGTCACGGACACAAATTACACCCAGACCCGGAACAACAATTTGTGGATCACACAAAGTGGTGTCCCGTGTGGGAATCGAACCCACGACCTCTTGCGTAGCAGTCGGATACACTCCCACCGCGCACAGAGGCAGTCATATATAGTGAAAAGCTAAGAAGGCTTAACAAGTTTACGAGTAACAGCTGATCAAATATGAAGTTACAAAGTTATCTATATTATTATTATAAAGCTGAAGAGTTTGTTTGTTTGTTTCTTTGAACACGGTAATTTCAGGAAGTACTGATCCGAATTGAAAAATTCTTTCACTGTTGGGTAGCCCATTTATCGAGGAAGGCCAAAGGCTATATAACATCACGCGACGAATAGGAGCGGAGCAGCAATGAGAAATGTTGCAATAACGGGAAAACATTACGCAGATGAAGTTGCGCGGGACAGCTAGTGTAGGTACCTATAAAGTTGTAAGTATGAAACAAAAACAACAGAAAACCCACTTCATTAGCCGCATTATTCGGATGGAGGTAGGAGGGTGGTGACTATGGAACCCCATATTGTGCGTGGCCCGACATGCTATGCTTATTTACTACTAGCTAACTCCAAACTTAACGCGGGCGAAGCCGCAGGCGGAAGCTAGTAATTGATATGGCTTTTACGGCAGTAGCTACGCCACTGAATGAATATACTTACTCAATAACGATTTTTTTTCTTCATAGCGGACTAACAGGGGGTGCAATCGCCCGCTACGTTTAAGGAGCGCCACATGCCATGCTGTATTTACGGGAATACCCCTCCCCCCTTTTTCTGTCGAAGGGACGCCTCCATGTAGTTTTTGAACCCCGCCTCGTAATCATCGTAGATCCAGCACTGCATACACAGCCAGTCCAATAGTGGTATTATTATCTTTGGCACAGATACAACTGAATTTCCAAACAATGACGATATTTAAAAAACCAACTAATCGAAAATCGAAACTAACCTAGATTATGAGAAAGAAAGTATCTGAATCCAAAACTTTGCTTTATTATTTATTGTTTTTGTTTATTTGTTCCAGGTTAACGCAAAAATCAGTGAATAGATTTTGATTAAGAAGTAGTAAGTTAGTACTCTATTTCAGTTATAAATTTAAATATAAGATAAAGATAATTTTAATAAATTTCTTTTTCCAGTGCTTATATTCTACCATTGCTGGTGTACAGATATTTATTTTCGATTAATTTTAAAATTACTATAAAAATTACTTTCTAAAATTACTATATACTTACTAAGTACTTCAAGTTTCATCAAAATTTGTTTAGTGTATCGGAAGACATAGACGTATATATGCATTCTACGTTTTAGCGGAGCCATACATAAATTAGATGACAATAAATTCATGGCTCACACAAACGTTTGTGCTGGAAGGGTCTCCATCTCGCAGCAGCAGTCGTTCATTTACTACCAAAGTATCAACCACTACGCCACTGCTGGATTTTGATTACTTTTTAATGTAATAATTTATCTCATAATATTGCTTACAGTTGGCTCAACGTAACTCGGCCGAATTGAAGTTAGGTTCATATTACTTTCGCGCATGCGACCCTAAAATTACTTACTAAAACGATTAATTGTGTTTAATCGATTAAAACTACTAACAAAATTTTAATTCAACAATATAAAAACACAATTTATACGAGTTCACAAAAGTTTAAATTTAGAACAGTTATAGTAAATACTAAAGAAAGTTTGAAAAACAATTTCTTTACGAAAATAAATGTAATGTAATGCGTAATCGCATCTCTTATTCTCTTGGTTTAGTTACCGCCCCCGCTCCCCGCTTCCTGTCACCATTTCCTCCAAAAAAAAATGCATCAGAGCAACTACTTGTCGCCTACTTCAGTCCGGCCTAGTTACGTTGATCCAACTGTAAATTAAGAAACACAAAATTAAATAATGTTGTTTAAATTGATATTGCAGTATGCCGAATTTAAAATTTAAATGCTGCAACTTAACATGTGACAACACATTATTTTGCATAAATTATCCTAATATTACAAGTTTGAAACTTTAGGAGGATGATTTGTATATGATTTCTTGACCAGTATGAAGCGGCAGTAACCTAATAGCTAAGGCATCAGACTCGCAATCGTGAGGTCGCGGATTCGAATCTGATGACTGATGTGAACTCACTCCTTACACAATCAATTTAAATTAGCTAGAGACATTATCAAGATTGCTAGTGATGTGCAACCCACTATACAACTTTATTTATCAGTATCAATTATACCCACTATTTAAGTCAAATACCTATAATTAAAATGACATTTAGGAGTAGTAGCATAAGTGTAATAAGTATAACACTATGGTATGATTATATCTGATAAACCAAACAAGCCTTTTAAAACTCTACACCGACAAGCTATTGATAAGCGAAAATCACACACAAGTGCGATAAAACGTTGATTATCTTTGAAACGGCTGAACTGATATTCACCAAGTAAAGCTTAGAACCATCCTGATTAAACTAGTTCTTTAATAAAATAATCCCCATCAAAATTGGTTAATACATTTGTGAGCAACGACGATACAGACAGACACGTATGCACGCGTTAAAGTTATAACACCACATGTTGCGTTTGGGGATTAAAAACAACATCCACGAGAAAGAAAAACACGAAAAAACGTAATAACATAAAGGTAACACCTGACTCGTTGGTCGCCATACTTATATAACAACGAACGTAAGTAAAACCCGCAGATTTCATACAAAACATCTCGTACAAGTGTTCCGTTTTTGCGTAATCAAGGTCGCATTGTGCGTTGATTGATACGGTGCAGCAACGCACGCATCGTGACGAAATGAGTTCTACTTCATTCGCGATAGACGTGTTTTTATTAACAATGCAATATATTTAAATAATGAAGTTTAGCGTTAAATTTAAACTATTCCCCCTTTATCAGTCAAATAAGGTGTGTTTATCTACTCCCTACTAGCGGACCCACGCAACTTTGTCTGCGTAATTTTTTCCCGTTTTTACAATATTATTCATTGCTGCACCGCTCCTATTGGTTGTAGCGTGATGTTATATAGCCTATAGTCTTTCTCGATAAATGGGCTATCCAACAGTAAAAGAATTTTTCAATTCGGACCAGTAGTTTCTGAAATTATTGCGTTCAAACAAACAAACTCTTCAGCTTTATAATATTAGTATAGATTTACCTTGACAGCAATTATGAAATATCGTGTGTTTGTGATAGTGATGTCTAACCAGGAATTTAGCCCGTTTGTACGTAACCAGACAGTAACTAGCCACCAGCCAACTAGGCAAGGTCACTCTCTAAACGACTCACAGCAAAGTCTGCCCACGGAAGTAGGTACTACTTCGGAGATCCAGAGATGGATGGGGACCGTTGACACCCTTTTGAACGAAGTGTGTTCAATAGTCTCCGAGAAAAAGATGGACTCGGACCAGAAGCTTCCGAGTCACTCATCTTTGTCGTTAAGTCACGAGGGGGACATCCCAGATGGCTGTTCTATATCAAGCACTAAAACAAATTACTATACAAGCGCATGCAACTATTCAGCACCTAGAGAAACAGCTCGAAGTAGAAAACTCTCTTCAGCAGATAAAAGAAGTCGTTGAAAACTAGATAATACCAGTACAAAACAATTATATTGCTAACATGGTAAAATAAATTAAAAAGTAAAAAACCCCCCTGCACAAAAAATAATGGACACAAGATAGGGGATGTATGTATGTGATCTTGTTTCCATCATTTTTGTGCAGGCCGGTTTTTTATTGTTTAAATTTATTTTTTTATTTAATACTTTTGAGTAGTTGTAGGATGTAACCACTAACTTTTATCACGCTATTGTCAAGTATTGAAAAATAATGGTTCTTATCTAACTTTTTTAGTATTATAATCATAATGTTATACCTTTTTGAAATGCTTATTAATTTGATACCCATATTGCAGTATTCAAAACAGTTTTTGTTTTAAACCTCTTTATTTAGACATCTCACAGCCACCATATTTGTTTTATTTTAAACGTCATCTATTTAAGAACACTTGGGCGGTCAAGACGAATCTAACGAAGTCTTAATTGTATAAATCCGTTCAGTGGTTTGTAAGATATGAGGTAAAAAAAATATTACATACATCCATACATACATACAAACAAAACATAACCCTTCCTTACAGTCGGGTAAAAAAGGTTCTGATAGCTTTAATCATCCTAAAAATTGGAGCTTCGTGATCCAAACGAGTGATGAAACTAAATCTATTTGATTTTGATTTGATTTGATTGAATTGAATTGATTTTGTAATCATTCGGTATCTGAAACTATACAAATAAATGTAATTGAAGTATCTGTATGTAATGTCAAAATCAAAACTTAGTATTGTCTTTAACGGCCGGTCGCAATAATTTAACTATCAATGGATTTGGCTACTAGAGGTATATATTTCACATAAGCTCCACACAAAATATGTCAAAATTCTACCTATAGTAGCCACATCGATAGATAGATTATTGACACCGGCCATAAGTCAAGGTTATCTGCAAGGTCCCTATTTCCGAAAACCTTTTAAATCAAAGCAGTCGAAATATATATCTCAGTATTACGATCATATATAGCAATCCAGAGAAATATGTACTACCTATAGATAATTTTGATATACCGCGAGAGAATCAAAACCCTAATGACAATGACCAAAATAAAAGCTCTTTAATTGTAGGTGACTACCTCTGTGGCGCGGTGGGAGTGTGTCCGACTGCTACACAAGAGGTCGTGGGTTTGATTCCCACATGGGACACCACTTTGTGTGATCCACAAATTGTTGTTCCGAGTCTGGGTGTACGTTGTGTCCGTGACTTGTATGTTTGTAAAGTCCCCCACGACACAGGGCTTATACCCTACTACCTACTAAAATACTAGGTAGGTATGGCGAAAACTCCTATATGTACTTTGATTTTTCTCCTGCATATGAATTGTTACACGGTACACCTCTGTACACCCTAAAAATAAACAACTTAGTTCCTACTGACGTACGGAACTCTCGATCGGTTCTTCTATATGTTCGTGCTTCTTTTTTGTTTTTTTTTGTTCTTTAGCACTAACTGGCACCATGGTATTAACCTATTTTTTATTGTTTTTGTAAGTGTACCCGTGACCACGATCGGTGCAATTTGATCGAAACGTCGGGTCAACAACAGGTTCCGTTAAATACTCGTAATTCACGCGATTAAGTACCGAAATATATCTAAAACCTATTTTTTGTTAGCCGAAGTAAATTTATTTCAATTCGTTTTTCCTTTAATGATGTTGAAAGCTTTTTTCTTCTATTCTATTTTCGGTAATGAATCGAATATAAACAAATACAAAAAAAATATTTGTAATCCATTAATTAAGGGAAAGTATTTTTGGTTTTTGTTTTTATTCAATTATCGAAAATAAAATAGAAGAAAACAATAACAACATTCAAAACAAAAATATACAATCAATACCAATATAGACGTAGAAAATAATCCTTTTCTTTCCCCATTAATATAGTTCGTAGATCGAAGTCGTACCCCAGGGAAGTGTGCTGGGACCACTGCTTTTTATTATATATATAAATGACATTTCAATTAATATTAATGACAAAATTACATTATTTTCCGATGATTGTACAGTATTATTCTCCGACTCAAAATTGACAACACTACAATCTACTATTAATAACACACTGACATGTATTATCCATTGGTTGACATTAAATAATTTAAAAATTAATTTAGATAAAACTAAACTTATTAATTTCAAGCAAAGGCCAGTAGTAAATAGAAATGACGATAGAATTAATATTAGTTACCAGGGGACACAAATTAAAGAATGTTCAAGCACTAAATTTCTAGGGTTACATTTGGATCAGAAATTGAACTGGAAGACACACGTTGAACATGTATGCAAAAAGATCAGCCAGTTTACGTATGGGTTGTACCGGCTGAAATACATAACGAGTAGAGACGCGCTCATAACTGCCTACCATGGATACATTTCCTCGACATTGCGTTATGGTATCATTTTTTGGGGGAACTCTGCTGACTGGCTCCTTGTGTTTAGAGCGCAGAAACGCTGTATTAGAACAATGTTAAATTTAAAGCCAAGAGACTCGTGCCGACCTTATTTTATTAAACATTGTCTACTAACTTTACCTTGCCTATACATTTACGAAAGCGCAATATTTGTGAAACAGAATATAAACCTATTCAGTAAAAGAGATCGACAATGTCACTTTGGTAAATTGTGTGTGGTACCGTGTAAAACAACGCTGATGCATAATAGCATATTTTGTAAAGCGCCACTAATATATAACAAACTTCCATCGTGCATTAAGAACATAGACAATAAGGTCAAATTTAAAAAGCAGCTTATTAATATGCTTACGGAAAAGTGTTACTACACCCTAAATGATTATTTTAATGATAGTATAGTTGACATGCCTTGATTTCGATAATTATATTGACTGTAAATCTGATTAATAATAATAATATTGTTTTGTAATTAATTTAAATAACTAATTATATACTAATTATTTGTGAACATTTGCACACCAAATAGGTTAAACATAGATTGCACTAATTATTGTAATTACTAACACCTTATTGTACCAGTGTTTTTGCAAAATAAATATATATTGAATATTGAATATATTGAATTGAATATCGAATATCAGTGGTAGTCCATAATCCATAGTTGTAGTAATAGTTAGGATACTGTGTCAGTGGCTAGTATGTTATTCGCGTGAAATATATAAAGGAACCTTTTATTTACTCGACGTTTCGATCGAACTGTACCGATCGTGGTCACGGGTCGACTGATGGCAGCTTAGCGATGTCTCCGTTTTTTAACTATGTATATAGTTGAAAAAACTCGCGCCTAACGCAGTCTCCGGACACATTGCTCGGGACCACGATCGGTGTAATTCGATCGAAACGTCGCGTCGAGTAAATATAAGGTTCGTACCTTTAAATATTTCACGCGATTAAGTCCCGATAACATTCTAACATGTGTAAAAATCGCGAAAGTTTAAAAACAATTAGTATGTTATTGTTTATGTTTGAAAAAGGTAACTTGCAGATGTTGCCTTTTATGCTTTTTGTATCGTAGATAACTTTACAAATAAACAATTAACAGTACCTTGACTTAGTAGGTATAGTCAGAATCGGCGAAAATATTTATGACATCATTTTGTTCTGGAACCACAAGCTCCAGCACAGCAGTCGTATGCACGTCCAAAGATTAAACTATTTCGAAACTCTGACTGAAGGAAAAGCAGTTGATCACCTAGACCAAAACCTATATGGGGCCCCTAGAACTTCCCCTTGAAACATATGTCGTACGATAAACACATTACGTCAATACACCACTATATTCAGGTAAAATTTGATAACCAACAGCACTATCCAAAACACTGAAGTGGCTTTGACGGGAAAGCAGTGATGATGAAGATCTAGAAGGGGCTAAGTCCCTCCTGTTTTCCCGTGTATTTTTGCCTAGAAATAGCGGGATTCCTTAGCGACCGGATAAAGCGGGTTAAGTCCTAAACCAAAATCTCAAGTTTTTTTTTATCTTTTATTTTAGGGGATTTTATTTCATAAACATGTCAGCCCGAAAAAAAAATACAAATTAACCATTCACCACCTACCCCTTTTGTCACACAACTATTTACCACACATCTGAGAGACACAACCATTAACCACACATAGGTCTCTCAGATGTGTGGTAAATGATCGCGTGACAAAAGATCGATTTTACTCCCTAAACCTCACAATTAACTATAATTTTACCCGTAATATAGTCTGTAGGTTTAACACCAAAAACAAGTGGTAGGAGACTTAAGGCTTAATAAATTACTGCACCTACATATTCCATTTCTACATCACCCTAAGGTAGACTGGCAGAGAATGCTTTTAGCATTAAGTCCACCTTTGTACAACTTTGTGCATAAAGTTTTAAATAAATAAATAAAAAAATAAATTTTCTAAAACTCAGAGTTATTTCGTTTTATGTAACGAAGCCACGAGCGGGAGTTTATTAGTATATTAAAAAAACCGGCCAAGTGCGAGTGGGCCTCGCGCACTGAGGGTTCCGAACTAACTTTTTAGTATGTATCAACACGGGAATCTATCTAGGCACACGGCAGTGTATCATAAGTTAATTGTTTTGAAAAAAAAAAAAATTGTTTATTGTTTTAAAACGGCCCTTATGTTCAAAAGTCAGACTTTTAATAGGTTTTCCTGTAATCTATAGATTAAGACCTATCTTTTGTATTTTCTTCAGTAGCTTCAGAAATAAGGGAGGGAATGGTTTATTTTCAAGGTTTTTCCTAAATAACTTTAAAAATAGACAAGACATTCAACTTATTAAAAAATAAATTTTATTTATGGATTTTACTACTATCTACTTACTTACTAATATCTAGTAAAGTATTATATTATCTGTGCTAATATCTATAATCTTTGATATAAAGATATCAGACATATTTTTTACCCCTTTCATTTGATATGATACAGTTTGCGATTTTTTTTTTAATTTCCTCGATTGCCCCCAAATATGGCTCTCAAGTTCCTAATTATTCTACTTATTTACGTTATGCGTCCGTGTTTGGTTCACAGAAACACATATGTGTACCAAATTTGAACGTAATCGGTACAGTATTCGGTGCAAATTGACTGTGACAGACGGACAGACAGAAGCACGAGTGTATAATGTACTATAGGATCTATAAGGGTTCCGTTTTTTCCTTTTTAGTTACGGAACCCAAAAAATCACCCTGTATAACACAAATAACATTCTTAAGTTCCTCAGTGGGCCTTCAAAAACATTAGATTCGCCACGGACGTGATTGTGTATACTTGTAAAGAACTAATAATAAATAGGTAAATAATTACTTTTTTATTACTTTTTAGGTTTCCCTATTATTTATTTATTATTAAGGGAGATCAATAGCAATACAACAGGTAAGTAGAAAGGTATATGACAATTTTTTACGTAACATTCTGATATGATAGGTATGCTTGAAATAAATCAATTGAATGAAAATCTCTGAACCAAACATTCACATTTAATACGTAATACATACCTACCTACATACTTAAAGTATAAATAACAGATACACAATACGTCACATTCACCACTTGACCGTTAATAAACACAGACAGCCTTCCTTACTCTAATCACTTGGACACAGTTTAAAATACCAAATGAATTAAAATACTATTTGCGAAGTGTCGAAACATTTTTTGAGACAATCTTGACTCGATCTCGGCTTGTAACTCAATAGGTATGTGCAGTGGCTATGTGACCGAGATATAGCAGTATTATGTAATTATTTGTACGTCTCGAACATACGATCGAAATAAGTTTTTAAATGAACGATTTTATAGGTTATCGAATGTTGTAGCAACACCGAGAGAGGATACAGAAGTTGAACTTAATAAACGCGAGATAATAAGACTTCGAGAAACGCACTCACGAACACGGAATCTCACAGAATTCTCACAGTTCTGTAGACAGACAGTGAGAATTTATTTTCCAGAAGTTTTGTCCACAGAATTACTGGGAATTCAATTACCACATGTTTAGTTTTGTGAACACAAGCAATAAAAAAATAAATGATAAAAATAAAAAAACCCACATGCACAAAAATGATGGAAACAAGATCCCCTACAGAATTATATAATTTTATGCAGTTTTGGGTTTTTTTTTATTTTTATAATTTATTTTTTTATTTAATAGTTACTTTTTAGTAGTTGTAGGATGTAACCGATGTAACAACTTACTTTTATCACAACTATTGTCAAATATTGAAAATTGAAAAAACAATGCTTGCTAACCAACTTTTTTAGTATTAGATACAGTCATAATAATGTTATACCTTTTTGAAATGCTTAAGATGAGCCCTATAGTTTGATATCCATATTGCAATATTCAAAACAACTTTTTTTTAAACACCTCCTTTTTAGACATCTCACAGCCGCCATGTTTGTTTTTTTCAAACAACACATATCTAAGAACACTTGGCCGATCAAGACGAATCTAACGACGTCTGAATTTTATAAATCCGTTTAGTGGATTGTGAGATATCAGGTAATAAAGAATATTACATACACACTACATACAAGATACGCGTGAAAAACATAAGCCTTCTTTACAGTCGGGTAAAAAGAAGAAAACTCATAAAACTAGAAAACTGCATGGAGTGTGGAGAAAAGCAAAATGAAGAATCATAGGCTTAAGGTGGAAACATACTATTAGCACCCCACGCGATGTGATTCCGTTGACAAGCACGGCTTCGTCCATTAGGATCCCCTGCTTAAGGCAACTGTCTCACCAACAACGATGAGCGAGAAGCGAGTAGCGATTACGATACAGGTCCCGTGGGAAAGGTGTCTTAATGTGGTGTGTGGGTCTCGTTTCTTGAGCGATAAATCGCTACTCGCAATGTAGAGTGATAATAGTGGAATCTTGAACCACTTTTTTTACTTTTGATGTATTGAGGAGTATTTTCTCAATACAAAATATAAATAAAAAGTTGTGTTTAATAAACTATTTCAATTGATTTATGATAGGTAGTGTATGGACGAAATATTCTAATGAGGTATCTACTTGATTAATCAGTATCAGTAGTTATCTTCGTCTCTGATACAAAAAAACGCTAAAGTAGAGAAATGATAAAATTATGAGTTTTTTAATTTTAACAAGTCAACAGTTGTTGATGTCTTGCTTTTTAAAAGACTTCTTGTTTAAGTACATATACCTATTAAGAGGCAAATATCAAACTCTAGAAGCATTCTTCAAGGAATATTGTCTTTATTACAACCAGAACTATCCTAATGGCTTCTATTAAGCCTCTGTGGCGCGGTGGGAGAGTGTCCGACTGCTACGCAAGCGGTTGTGGGTTCGATTCCCACACGGGACACCACTTTGTGTGATCTACAAATTGTTGTTCCGAGTCTGGGTGTACTTTTGTCCGTGACTTGTATGTTTGTAAAGTCCCCCGCGACACAGGGCTTGTACCCTTGTGCGGGAGCAGTCTTTTAAAAAAAAAAAAGTACAGTCTGATCCTACGTTTTGTGAGTAGGTAAGTATTTAAACATTATATCTTGTTTAACTGTGTAGGTACCTAGCAATCTTTAATATGCCAAAAAATACCGAAATAAGACACAGCTCAGGTATTTCTTTGTGATCCCACTAAGCTACAAGAACGTGTACTAAGTTATTTTTTATTAAATTAAATTAGTAATAGGTAGTTTAAGTTTATATACCACAAAATACCGAGAGTAGGCACAGAAGGCAAGTTGTGTCCATTTGGATTGAGGAGCCACTTTTCGTATCTTAACGGAAAATAATATAATAAGTAGTAAGTTAAAAAAAAAATGTAGGATCGGTCTTCGATTTTATGATATAATATATATTTTTTTTAAATGATAACTAGCAATGTGGGATTGAGTCCCACATTACTAGCAATCTTGTTAACCCCTCCAGCTAAGATCAAAGGCTTGATGGTATATAAAGTATTTTTTCAATTCGGACCAGTAGTTCTTGAGATAATCGCTTTCAAACAAACAAACTCTCCCGCTTTATAATATTAGTATAGATATAGACAAACATTTAGTAGTGAGTATGTTTGAATTCGTAGCATGTGGACAAAGCAGTAAAACTTAGTAAATTTAGTAAATAGACACATTTTATTTGGGTTCTCAATCCTGATGTTCTGTATAATAAATTATTGACTGTTTACTAACATTTCGTACAAATGTCTAATAAATATATATGTATACTAGCTGTCTGTTTTTTTGTAAATCGGGTCAATTGTGAATCTAAACCATCCTCGAATCCCCTTGAACTCACACAAAAAAATCATCAAAATCGGTCCAGCCGTCTAGGAGGAGTTCAGTGACATACACACGCACACAAGAGATATATATATATGTATATATTCGGTGTCTGAAAAATAAACCACTTTTCAATATTCCTTATGAATTCGCTATTAAGGGTGACCATGTTATATGAACGAAACCAGGATGAGTATTTTTGAAATTTATTTTTAAACTTACCGAATATACCGAAGTATAAGTATGTACAAAGGAGATTAGATTCTGGTTTCATATATTTTAGGTATTAAGTAATCAATTTTGAATAGTTTATACAAATAGTAAGAAGAATTCAATAGTACCCCTACATGTCAACAATTATGACGTAACTATAGGTAGAATATACATACTTCAGAAATAGAATTGTAGTAATATCTAATAAATGTATTTTTAGATAAAAGTTTGCGCAAACAAGTGAGCTGCATCGCTAATGAATGTCTAGCTAATAAATAAATATTGAGGGTAGGTAAGTAACAACATTAATTTGTTTACACCCCAAAAAAAATGATGGTTTTTTAATACTCACGCACCGAAAAAAAATTTCTATATATTTTATTCATGGACACCTTACACAACAATTTGGTAGAAAATTAAAGAATAGCTGATAACTTCGTAGATCTTTTTTAGGGCAGGATAAACGAACAGAAATGTATGCAAAACTAGCTGACCCTCGCAACTTCGTCTGCGTCAAATTAACCCGTTTTTGGAAAATAGGGGTAAATAAAAAATAGGGGTTGATCGTAGAAGGGTGAAAATTCAGGGTTGTATGTAATTGTATGTATTTTGAATCCGGTATCATAAAAAATAAAAATTTACCTAAAAATTAAACCTAAAAATTCACCGTGACACGAGAATTTTATATATTAGATATACTTAGATGTTTTTGTTTCAAATTTCATCATGTATAAGTAGATTAGAGGCAAAACTATTTACAGAAGTATCTCAATTGAGGAGCCAGATAAAATGTGCTAAATCTCCAAATTCATTAATTTTTAATAACTGACTCTTGTTTTACAAATCTTATATACTTACTACTAAATGACGAAGAACTTGCGCATTAATTGAACCACTGCTTCAATTATTAATGACGAATCATATACAATGTATGGTCTGAGAGTCACATATAATGTATGCTAACATTTTTAATTTAGTACTACCAAGCTCAGATTTTGTTTACTAACTACTTTCAAAAGGTACAAAATTGTTATAAGTATTTATCCGTGATGTTTCTAGTTCTGACGTGGTTCTTCAACCCAAACATTTAGATTGAGGTGGCACCTTTGTGATCATAAATCTTTTGAAGTAACTACAAAATCGAGGAGCAATCCTACAAAACTTTTAAACTTAGTACTAAATAAGTATATATTATTTTCATTATGATACGAATAGTGGCTCCTCAATCCAAACGGGCATGGCAAGATTTATACAAACGCGTTTATCCACGGACCGACAGAGGTAACATTGCATAAGGGTAGATTACGCGAAACAGGGTTCTGCTCTCTCAAGAATTTATATAGAAAACCTAAATATTAGGAGACGAAAAAAATTGTGTCACTAGTCAAAGAGTTTTTCTAGTAGATGATATAAAGAAATTTAAGGATATGTCTTAATGTCATCCCGCAAATAAGTCTTGAAGTTGCGTAAAAATGCAAAAACGAGCATTTTCGTATTATCGTAATCTAACATATGTCCGAACGAATATTCTACTTTATTTTGACCTGCACTCCTGCGCACTGTGAAGTAATGGTTGTATGCGGAAGAGCGAGGGCGGCGATCGTGTCGCTGTGTACGTAGCGCTATATAAATAATTCTCTCAGTGTAATGCCCCCTTAACCTCCTTTATTTCTCGATTCGCCACTAGGTCAAGGACCCTATGATAAGGGTTACAAATTTAGCCTTGTCACCCACACGGTCACATTCACATTGGCCAATGTGAACAGCCCCAGGTGACTTACGAAAACGTTGCATAGATTTTTTTGTTCAACATCCTATTTTCACTAGGCACTGGTGTAAACAAAGTTATGAAACTATAATAAGTTCGAAATAAATTCTAGTACAATGTCATCCACTCCGTTCAGATTCTATCTGGGCATAATGCGCGTCGTGGTTACACAAATATAGATGCAGTGTAGCAAGATATTGTGTAGTACCGTAGAATAAATAGGTAAGAAGAGAACATAAACTAATTCAATTCAATTATTTTTTTTATAAATGGCAAGCAGTGCCGATGTCGACAATTAAACATAAACTAAAGTCGCAATGGATATCAAATGTTTACTAACATTGTCGCCTAGCAACCTCTGTCAGAAGTGTCAAAGTTAGGGTTGTCATTTGTATAATCAAAGCTGAAAAGTGTTAAATTATCTATTTCGGGCAAATTTATAAGCTAATTATATGTTCCATAGTTGCTATCTTCAACATAAACAGTTTGGAATATGAGTTGATATAATATTTCATTTACGAAAATTGCAGTGACGTGACAACCCAACAATTTGGATTGTTTGTAAGCATTTCACATCGTGCGCGGCTTAAGTATAGTACGAGGCTTTTACACTATGATCAGGGGTGTATCTACCGCCATTACGGGGCCCCGAGGCTACAAGGGCCCCGAACTCGAGTCAGCGATTGCACCCAAGAGTTATGTTAAAGCTATTAGACAACGGACAACAGGTCTCCAACCAATTTTGATAGGGGCCCCTCTAAGACAAGCTACGCTCCTGACTCCTTTGTTGCCCGTGGTGTTACCATTAGCACCAAGCAGTCTAGTAGTAATATGGGAAGAAAAAAATCTACCCGTGGTAAGTACTAATATTAAAAACGATTAAACGACGTCGTCTTTTTTATAGTGTGCGAAAGGATTGAGGTACAGCTAAATAGGCTTAACACGTTTACGAGTAACAGCTGATCAAATGAGAAGTAACAAAACTTTTGTATAAATTTCATTGAAAATTATTATTAATATTAGGTAGGTATAACAAACAAAAACAAGAGAAAATCCACACTCGGAACCCTATATTGTACTTGGCCCGGCACCGTACTTGCCCAGCTTTTAAATTGAACATAACCGTGTAAACTTTTTTTAAGCTATTGCATAGCTTTTATCGCGGGCTCGGGTTTTGAACGCGGCGAGCGAATCAAGAAATTCCGTAACGAAAATAAAACCTAACAGCACCCCCACGCCGCCTACCATGTAACTCGGCCGAGCGTTCGCATAACGTATATGTATATGGTAGGACTGTACGAAGCTGCACGGATCGAGACGAGCTGCCCCGAAATGTAATGGTTTTTTTTTTTTTTTCTTTTAAATATTTCTTTATTGTTTTATTGCATATGTTGATAAAAAAAATGCTATGCAATAGCTTTACCGCGGAGTTGTAAAAATGGCGGCAAACTGACCGGTAATGGCCGGTCAGTTTGCCGCCATTTTTTGACATTTTTACACATATTTTACAGCTCCGAGTTTAACTTGTATAAAATGATTTGAATACGTGATGATAATTAACTAAGAACGAGACTTTGTGCATGTAATATGCGCATAAATTCTTGACACTGGCAGAAATTTGCCGTTAAAACGGCTAGATTGCAATAAACTCAAAGAAGAAGAAGAAGAAGCTTTACCGCGGCAGTCCCCGAGTACCACATAATTTTTTTTTTACTAATAAAGTACTTTACTAAACTGTCTTATTTATATTACAATCTAGCCTAGTAATATTATTATAACTTAATTAGCTATAAAAACATATGTTTAAGAATGCGTTCATTAACACTTTTTCTTAGTTATTGTTAAGGCAAAGACACTTTGTCCATGTGTTCTTTGTAGGCAGCACTTGTCAGTACACTTAAATGACTTATATATCACTACACCAACTCAAATGGTTTTGTCCGTTTAAGTCTTCTTACTAGATCAATGTTGTCGAGGAGCTAGAACTTTCACATGATGGTGAAGTCTATGCTCATGGGCTTCGGAAAGCTTCTGGATGGTTGTATCCACGCTGTCCATGTTGAGATCCCGATGGAGATCACAATTTATTATGTATCGTGTAAACTGATTTAGCTTTTACTTGCATCGATTCACCAAGAGTAAGGATTTAAAGACTTTTTATTTAGATTTTTTATTTTTTTAATCGGTTCTACAATTTTATTGTTTTACAACTTCTACTAAATCTAGATAACATTTTTTGGATTGACGGTTAGGGCCCTTAATCCTTACGCACACTTTGTATCTTGTTGTTTCACTCGTCGTGTTGGTACATAAGTTGTTTTTATGTAAGTAATATGTGGATAACGCCGTGAGGTACACATTGATATTTATTACACAATGTTATATTTTAGAGCAAGATGTTGTGTAACTGTTTATTTTCCCAAATAAGAATAAATAAATGAATCGCAAATTCGAAATCGAGAATTGAATAGTTCCGCTGGTCATCTGTGGTCTGTAGTTCCAGTGCTTTTTAACATTAAATGCACGAATCACTATGAAATATACCTAAATCTCTATAGGTTTTTCTCTAATATTCAGTGCCGGATTTAGGATCATTTCGATATGTAACGTCCAGCCCCGTTATGATTTGAAGAGTTCCCACGATTTCTCTATGATCCTATCCCATAGGGAGCAACTTGGATGTATATCCATTCAAATACAAAAATATGTATTCAAAACGGTGCAGCCGTTTTTTCGTATCGGTGAACATTTATATAAATATTATAATTAGTACAACGCTCACACATAAATACCATAGTAGATAAAGCATATTTTTACTGTGTAAAAATATGCTTTATTTGTGATATAGTTAAGTAGATAAACCATCTCTTCCCGTGGGTGTAGTCATCATGCCGACTAAGGGATTTCATACTGGACGACGAGCAGCAGCGTCTTCTGTGTACTTAAAAGCCTTACTGCGAACCCACTCGCCAAGCGTGGCGATTATATATTATAAATTACCCCCAGAATCTATAATAAAAAAGCTTTTACTGGGGAGACCACCGTATGGGTTGGTATTAATCATCATACCATAAGAATAGTTCGACTTTATAAGCAAACGTAATCAAAGTGGGCAGCGGTTAAGACCAGCCCATCCCCACGACCGGCTTCCTCTGTAGCCATGGACGGGGAGTCCATTGCTACGGAGGAAGCCTAAATGAATAAATGAAAACAGTAGATAAACAATGTGGCGCAGGAATGTTGTTAACCGATGTGCACATCAAGGATGCAAAACTAAGCTTTATACAATAAGTTCGAGCAACGCGTTCATGGATATCTGTCACGGATGGGCATTTAGATAGAGTTTTTTTACTTAAGGTTTTGTTTTGACTTTGGACTAGGTATTTTTGTCACGAAATAAAAAAAGATCACTGAATCAAAATGCACATCTTTCAGGACACGAAATCTCGAACCGCCTTTAGAGAACGATATCCGTGTCCGTGAACGATATCTATGAACGCGTTGCTCGAGCAAATTGATGTAAAGTTTACCTTCTACACTCAGTATTCCGTTGCAAAGATTCGTTATGTGTTGCATGAATGTCAATCGCGAGGTTTTCCTCAAATTGCATTAAAATTCTTGCCGCGCACAGTGAAATGCCCAGACACAACATCTTTTAGTAATCACCGAATATTTTTACGTAATGAGTTACGGCAATGGAAAGTCTTTGAGTAAAGCATGATGGGTGAAGCCATGGCTTGCGTTATAATTATAGATCTGATATCTGTAATTATAACGCAAACCTATATACGATATAGAGAATTTCTGCAGCGGTCGGATGTAGCTTAATGGCATATTATATAGCAATTGACAAGCAGATCAATTTCACGGAAATACAAATACAAATAATACAAATAAATTTTATTCGCAGTAAATAGGGTATACATAAACAGGTGTTGAAGTATAATAATGTTAGTTCAAGCCTATTTAACTATTGACAACGTGCATTTTCCGGAATAAAATGTACCCGTTTTCATCCAGATCCGTTCAGACGTTTTGGTGTAATGAATAACAAACATCCATTACAACTGGCCTGTTGGTCTAGTGGTTAGTGACCCTGACTGATAAGCCGGAGGTTGTGGGTTCGATCTCCACCCAGGATAAAACTTTGTGTGATGAGCACAATGGTTTATTCTGTGTATAATAAGTACCTATATATTTAGAAATATATAAGTATGTTTATCAGTTGTCTGGTTGCCATAATACAAGCTCTGCTTAGTTTGGGATCAGATCATGCTGTGTGAGTTGTCCCAAGATATTATTATTATTATTATTATTACATACATCCAAACTTACGCATATGCAATACTATTAGGAAGTATTGCAGCCGATTGCTGGATTACGGATATTATGGCATAGTTAGATATGCCAGTGGCGGACCCAAGGGGTTAAAGCTTAAAAAAGTATTACTTTACCCCCTTACCACTAGTATTCATTAATTTTAACGAATTTACACCTTTTTTATTAGGTATATTTTCAAAATAGAAGATATAAAAACATTAGTGGCATACTCCGCAACAGAGCCACCATAATAAACACCCATTATTTTTTTTTTTTTTATATCGCAACAATTCTGCCAACACCTACCTATTAATTATATCTTAAAATAGGGTACGTTTAACGTATAATATGTACCAATCTATATCATAGGTACGTGTCCAAAAAAACTAAATATCTTACATTGAAAGTAGCACTTAGAATAGATACCTACGTACCTACTTAGGAAAGTTAAAAGCTACTGTTTTATTCTAAAAGTTTCTGTGCAATATGATCGTGTTAAAAAATATCATTGTTATACAGTGGTTTTAATTATCTTCATTTCATTAGGTGTGTACAATAAAAACGCCTTGTTGTTTTATGTTAGCAACTTTTCAATACGATAATAAGTGATTGTATTTGTTGTTTAACAAAATTTTATCAGGTCATCAGGAATCAATTCAATGCATAATTGAATTGTTTTCTTTTTTTGGTAATAGACATCATTAGCAAATGTCCAACAACCATCTCCAATCTTTATGCGACAAGCCTTTAGTTTAATCGAAAATTGGTGTCTTACACTATATCTTATTTTATACCTTTAAACAAGCAATAGCAACTAACTGTCCCGCGCAACTATGTATGCGTACATTTTCCCCGTTTTTGAAACATTTTTCATTACTGCTCCGGTCCTATTGGTCGTATCGTGATATTATATAGCCTATAGCCTTCCTCGATAAATGGGCTACCCAACAAAGAAATAATCGGACCAGCAGTTCCTGAGATTGCCGCGTTCAAACAAACAAACAAACTCTTCAGCTTTTTATTATTAGTACAGATTACAATCTCAGCAACGGCTTCAGCGATTTTTATGAAATTTCGGAGCGATCTAGCTAGGTCTCGGTCATCCAGGTACTTCCCTTTACGAGAGAAAATTTAATATAGTAATAGCTTTCCTATGCTATACCTTTACCCGGGACTCATATTATATCCATACAAAATTTCATCTCAATCGGTTCAGTAGTTTAAGCGTGAAAAAACAGACAGAATTACTTTCACATTTATAATATTAGTTCAGATTAATATAGGTACAATCTAATGTGTGCACTGTAATAAAACATACAGAGATATTGAATATCTTCAAAACGGTTGAAGCATCCCAATTAAATTAGGTTTCATAATATGCGCAGTAAAAATAGAAGCTAATATGCCGCAAACAATCACACAGCACGTACTTGATATTCGTATCACATCATTTTTATAATTTACATTGTATATTGTAAAATCTCTGTAGGTAATATATCAGGAATCGAAACACTAGAAACCACTAATAACATTGATCTCAAAACTTCTTTAACGGCGTTGTGCACTTTTTTTTATATAGGTAAAATATGTTAAACTCGCGTCAGGATCACGTGACCCTGATCGATAAATTGTAGAAATTGTCTTTTGTAAAATCTCTGTCATATAACACTATTATTGAACTTAAAACTTCTTTAGCGGCGTTGTGCACTTTTTTTGGTATGGCTAAAATACATATGTTATCAATGTGTTAGATTGTAAAAAGTTGCAGGAAGATAATTACCAGGGTAGTAGAGTGGAGTCAACTTAACAAACTCTACTTTAATGAATCCAAATGTTCAGTGATAGGTAAGTTTCACCCGAGCTCGTACTCCACTGCACTATGAGTACAGAATGGGAAATGTGCCCATACAACGAGTCACAGAAGTTCGTGATTTAGGAGTTTCTATGACTCCTGAACTAACGTTTAGGACACATAACAAATGTTTGCAAAAAGGCATATAAAAATCTGGGCTTTGTGCTACGACAGGCACATAATTTTACTAAGATTTCCGCGATCAAAATATTGTATGACTCTTTAGTCAGGAGTCATCTAGAACATTGTGCAATAATCTGGGCTCCATACGAGATCAAGTACAGTGTGATGCAGGAAAGAGTGCAGAACACCAAACTTGACAGCCGTCTACACTGTTGGAAACCAGTAAGGTCACCTTGGCGGGAGGCCTTGTTTCCAACCGTCTAGAAGGCGCTCAAGACACATCTAACCCACTCAATACACGGAATGAATAACTTGCACAATAGGTTGGATTTATTCTTACGTACTTATTAGGTTTTTGACAAGCCTGTAATGATAGTTTTAAGTGTGTGTGTGTGTGTGTGTGTGTGTGTGTAAAAATAAATAAAATAAATAAATAAATGTTAAACTCGCGTCAGGATCACGTGACCCTGATCGATAAATCGTAGATCACGTGACCCTGATCGAAATTTCCTAAGACGGAGGGAGGTATCATTAGATGAAGGTAAATTTCGCCACCATCTACAATTTTATTATAAGCTCAGGTGGGAAATCGGGCGGTCCAGAAACCAGAAGACCAGTTCGAGTCCGAGTAACGATTTTTTTCCCTTTTTTATTTTTGATTTCGGTTTCATGATTTGTGATATATTATTTCATATTTTTTTATTATTATGTCAGTAAGATCGAAAAATATTATACATACTTCATCAGTACTTTCTTTTCTCTCAGAAAATATTTTTTTCTGAGAGATAAACTTTTTAATTGTCATGTCGTTGTCATTGTCATTTTTTTAAATTGTCATGTTTGTGTATACACAATGATAGTACTTTTATGGGGCCCACATATATGTAAATTGTATAATAGACTCAGTTCTGCAGCGTACGCAGTTAGAAAAAATCGTCAGCTAACAGACGTTGAAACAGCGCGATTAGTTTATTTTAGTCACTTTCAAAGTTTAATGTCGTACGGTATTCTACTGTGGGGGAATGCTGCCGACATTCAAACCATTTTCGTTCTGCAGAAGAGGGCTATTCGATCAAAAGCTCCCGCCAAGGTTACCTTGGTTTGTACGCTTGTTTCCTACCGTCTGGAACATGCTTTAAAAACAATCCCTTAAAAAATCTAGCGATACATGTTTGCTTTGTTTTAAGGTCCGTAGATGATCAAATTGTTTGTCAAATTTTACATACTTGTCAAATAATTTTATAGTCTACCGCTTTGTTTGTAGTGTTTGTCAAACAACCTACGTGTTTGATAGGTGTTTGACAAACATGTTTGAAAGTGTACGGCAGTATTTGTAAAATAAAATCTCAAGCGACAAACATTTTAATCGTTGCATTGGCACGTTGTTTGACAAACATATTCGATGGTTAGTTTGAACGTTTTAGCTACTTATTGTTTGATAAAAACGTGAAGTTTGAAAAATGATTTTGTCAAATATATTTGATCGTTTAGGTACTAGGCCATCATGGGTCCTCTAAACGATCATATTTGACAAACACCGCCGTACATGTTCAAACATGTTCAAACACCCATCAAACACGTAGGTAGGTTGTTTGACAAACACTACAAACAAAGCGGTAGACTATACAATTATTTGACAAGTACGTAAAATTTGACCAACAATTTGATCATCTACGGAGCATATAACAAAGCAAACATGTATCGCTAGATTTTTCGATGTCACTCCAATTTTCCATCAAACACGTAGATTGTTTGACAAACACTTCAAACTAAATTTGACAAACAATTTGATCGTCTACAGGGCACTATAAACGGCACAATCATTGTTTTAGCGCCTGCAACTGCTTTAAGTTGAATTTAGCGAAAAAGGACGACGATTTTTGTTCCAAATAGCTTAGTACGTTACTACTTAATATCTCGATGCCCTTAACCTTTTTTTTTTATATTACTGGTCAGGCTATAAATAAATCGTTATGTGCCATTGAGGTATTACTGTACTATATAACTCGATGTTAGTGCAAAAAAATGGCAATTCTCATAGATACTGACAATGTGTATCATATCAAGTATTACGAAGATAAATATTCTCTTTGGTATCAAGCGCGTATATAATACTATATTCAATGCGCGTATCCGATTTATGACAGCCCGCCGCCATCTTCATCAAACTGTCATGCTGACAAAGGCAAAGCAGTCATTTAGGAAATCACTGTGTTTCTGTTTTTGTTTGAGTTGAGAGGTACCATCAACCTTGTAACAACAATTGCTTGACAAAATGCCGAAGAACATTACAAGTGAAGTTCGTGAAATAATATTGAAAGTAAAGGAGTTTATGGACGAGGAAAAACGTATGCAAGTGCCAATAATACCGCTGAGTAAAGTATATGTTAGAGTATCCGCCGCTACAGGTTCGTTTACATACATTTCTTTATTTTTTAATACGAAATCTTAATATTTTTTTATCTTAGAAAATAAGTAATAACAATTGCTAGCATTATTTATAATTTTCTTTTCTCAATTCTGCGAATGTAAATGTGATACATGTTTTTTCTGGATAGCATCATGTTACTCCATTTACTATACATACTTACTTATATATTGAGTGTGGTTTGTGTGTTAAGTGGCGGATCCAGGATTGTCGTTGAGGGGGGGGGGGGTGCTTAAATCAGATAGGGCTGTTGTTGCCCCACTGACACAAATCAAATGGGTGAATGGTGAATGATTTTGGGGGGTTTGAACCCCCTAGCCTCTCTATGTATCCGCTACTGTGTGTGTTTATTTTACCACTAAGAGTACTCATAGTCCACAACTACTAAGCCTAAGCTACTATTACACTGTTCAACAATTTTCCAGAGTTTTATTAATTGTTCTTGCGTAAAAAATAATGGTACTGATTACGAAAACACCACTAGTTTTTTTCTAGCATCTGTAGTTATAATAAGCTAAATTTTATATGCTTTACTTGATATAATGAGTTTTAAATAGATTTCCTTCTTTAAGGTTTCTGCCAGAGATTCCAACAGTAATTTGACATCATACAGCCTTAATATTTTCGGTATTATCTTTTAACTAGCTGTGCCCCGCGGTGTTACCCGCGGTTTATGCCTAGCCTATGTGTTAATCCAGGGTGTCAGCTAACTCCATACCAAATTTTATTAAAATCGCTCAAGCCGTTTAGACATGAAAAAGTAACAAACATACACACTCACATACTCACAAACTTTCGCATTTATAATATTAGTGTGATTAGTGTGATAAAGAATTTGAATGCTCATGTAATACCCTAGATCTCTTAAATATAAAAGCACATTATGTAGAAATTTTGATTTGTTATGAAAAAGTGAAAGTGGCTGAAAGCTTTTTCTCATTAAGTAATTTCACAAATTCCTATCACATTCTGTATATTATACAATGTTTTTCGGCTACTAAGGCATATTACACAATTACATAAAAATATATAGGCAAACATACAACACATTAACAGTTAAATAACACAAACTTAAGACTGAATCGGTGTCATTTAGCTATGTGCTATAACATAACTTAATAACACTTCCTTGGGACTGAGTTGTGGTCATGTTTCTTTATCTGGTGTCATATAACCTTCCATTAAAATGTATGTATGCAAAATTCTTTGCCCAGTAGTCTTTTTTCATAAATACACACATGACAAATATATATATTTTTTTGTTTTAATTTATTATTGTTGTATGGTTTACTGTTTAAACCCCATCTGGGTAAAAGCCTCCTCCATCTTCTTCCATTGCTGTCTGTCTTTTGCAGTATCCATCCAGTTCTTACCAGCCAATGAAGTAATATCATCTACCCATTGGTTCCTAGGTCTGCCTATATGTCTCTTTCCGAATGGACCTGTCCATTCTGTAGTTCGTACGGTCCACCTTTTGTCTGTGCATCTAGCAACATGTCCTGCCTATTGCGATTTCATTTTTAATGCATGTTTTAAAAGATCAGTCAGTTTTGTCCTCTGTCTAATGTCAATATTCTTGGTTTTTTGTATTTTTTTGAATTTGAGGATACTTCTATTGCTGGGACTTTACAAACATACAAGTCATGGACACCAAGTACACCCAGACTCGGAACAACAATTTGTGGATCACACAAAGTGGTGTCCCATGTGGGAATCAAACCCTTGCGTAGCAGTCGGATACATTCCCACTGTGCCACAGAGGCATCAGTAAACTTCACTTGGCTATTTTGGCACTCTGCGATGGCATATTTGCTTTACTTGCTTGCCTTGTGCGAATTGATTTAGAACAATAGGTATTTTACATAATTTTTATTTTAAGGGACATTTTCTTGCAATACAGATTCATAAAAAAGTATAGATACGATTTAAATTTAAGAAGGTATTTACTGAATAAGTAAATACCTTCTTGTTATTTACTTCAGTTTCGCACAACTAATTTGGACAAAAAGCGGGTATTATGAGTTAACAAATAATAGTGGGACATCTTTCTGGGACTGGGTCTCAATTTTTTGAAGTAATGATGTGCACTATAAACATGTAGTACATTATTTTTTTATATATTAGCAATTACTTTCGCAGCGCATGCCAAAAAAACTAGTTTTCGTAAGGATCTTTAATTTATTTGATAATAGAACACACATTCAGATTGAAAATGTCCAAATCTCGTAATTTCCCATGACCATTATTATATTGTAATTTTTTTTTTTATCAGGTGTGTCAGAGCGGACGGTATTAAATATAGTTAAGGAAGCAAGGTTGGTCGAACAAGGCCTATTGGATCCAGAAACATTGAAGAAAACACCTAAAAAGCGAGTTCGGACCAAAGGTAAAATTGAAGTTGATGAATATGACCTACAAGTCATCCGAAGAAAAATCCATGAGTTCTATGCTTACAAGAAAGAGGTTCCGACTATCAACAAACTATTACAGATTTTGAAAGAGGAAATAAATTTCAAAGGTTCTCGGGAGACATTGAGAAAGATTCTAAGGAAGAATGGCTTTCAGTTTAGAAAGACGAAGAATAATAAGGAAAAAGAACAACAACCTGAAGCAACATCTTCCGTACCTCCTATGGTAGCTCCATACATTCATACTATGTTCAGTCACAAGAATGTTCAATCATAGATCCTAGTAGATCAGGTAGGCTAAGGTTTTCATTCACTTTTACGGGGAGAATATATAAAAGAGAATAATAGCCGACCTTAACATGAAAAACATATAGGATTTGAATTTAAAATGGGGCAAATATGTCACAGAAATTATGTGCATGTTTAAATCTAAATATGCACATAGTTATCTACAGTCTGGAACGTTCAAGGACTGCATGATGTTATTGAAATATGTTTATTTAGGAATAACAAGGCATTGTACAAAAATGTTATTCACTTTGAAATGATGTTGCTTTCACTTCACTGCAACAAGTAAAACCCCAAATAATAGGACCTATGAATAGGCCGCTTATAAATAGGTCTAAATTGAATCTCATGTATACTATGTTTTATATTCGGTTTTAAATAGTAAAAAGTATTATAATATTAGAGGCTGCATTCCAATGATTTACCCATGGTTTGTTCGTATTTTGCCCATATGTAATCATTAAAACCGAAATCAATGGAGTTACCTTTAAAACTCCTTTTGTTTATAGCATTAGTAAAAATCATCAATCAACATTTATAGAAATATGATATTCCTAGCATATCATATTTCTATAGATATATTCAATTTTGGAATCACCCAAAATGAATAAAGCTTTTGGTCACTTTAATATTAAAATCAAATGAAGATGTAGAAATATGTTTTGAAGAATATAACATAGACTTATATAATCCATAGATTATATTATGTAATGTAGTTTATATGCCAGTCTTATTCTAAAACATGCTCATGCCCGCAGCTGCGATTGCTTTATGTTTATGCACCCCCTCAGAGCTAGAGTTTCTTGAAATGCTTCCTTATCCTAAAAGCTCTCTATGTTCAAGGGTTTAAACTGAGCGGTGATGAGTGAATCAGGACTTGCATTCTGACTGCAGGCTAACATTTTTATTCTGCCTTCCGATAAGAGTTTTGATAGTTTTCAAATTAATACCATTTTTATTTGTAAAAATGCCTGTGACATACGGGCGGACAGACAGACAGACATGACGAAACTATAAGAGTTCCGTTTTAGCCATTTTGGCTACAGAACCCTAAAAAGGGTTCAAGTCACATTGTCACTGAAATAATTTGGTTCTTTTTTCATTAAACATTTGACACTTAAGAGTAAAAAAAACAGATATTATTTATATATTTTTAAGAAAGCGAATATTGGAGGTTGACCTACTTATTATATAGCGCATAGTATCATCCAAACCAAATAATGTAAATTTCAACCGTTTATATTATTTCTCATGAATACTTCATTGTTGAGATCATTGGGAACAACACAGTGACACTTATCCGAGGCTACCAATAGGTACATAACAATGTAGTCTGTCGCCTATGTGTTGAAATATTCCAAACAATTGGATTTAAAGATAAGATTTAATATTATGATATTAGGATTGGAATTATGATACCTTATGGGATATTACCGGGACTTAATTGTAGTTTCAAGGCATTGTCTTGGGATTGTAGTGTATCGTTATGATCTAACAACAACAAAACCCAACTTTTTGTAGGTTTCTAGACCAATCTGTTGTGTTTGATTTTATCGATAGAACCTATTTGTGACAGATATTTACGTTGGTAAAGAGGCATTCATTATGTTCTTCTCTTCAATCAAATAAATACACCGATTGTACAATGCGTGTCATGATTATTCTTAGAAGAGATGTAACGACACCTAGAGGCACAAGACCAAAAAAAATCCTGGTCTTGTGCATCTCATGGAATCGATAAATCTCGTCTCCAAATAAATAAAGTACAAGCGCAATAAGAGCAACCTCTGCCAGCAGTAAAATTTGAAAAAAAAAAAAATTAAACACCATAGTTTGCCGTATTAATTTAGGAGCTATGTTATAGTTGACTATACAAGATGGCGTTTTTGTTTTCTAGATTAAGTCACGATAATATCTTTAAAAACATTTATACTGACAGCATGTCTACAATATTTCTTGCGCTAGGCGATTTTTTAGTCTATATTCACGCTTAGCGTAAAAATATGTAGTTCTTTTCTAAAGCTGTAGGTGTATTAGACAAAATAGGGCTGCTTATAGACGAATGTCTAATTTTTGGTAAATGCCATTATCCATAGTTACTATTAATTTGATAATTTTAGCTATTGCTAATGTTTATAAGATGTGAAAATAAGTATTAAATTATTTGATTTAAATACACTGACGGACAAATAAGCTACATTAAAGTACAGGATCACTTGAGAAAGATATATAGGTAAGTATATCATGTTTTTTTTGTTGTTTTATATGCGTGTACTATATGACAACGCAACAGAAAAGCAGCTGTTAAAATGAAACTTTTTTTTTGTCCTACATATGTAACAGAAAGGTGTGGTAAAATTTTACAGGCGATAGTAGGTATATGGCATAAGTATTCCTCTCGTGGGGCCATATAAGATTGCATTATTATATTTTTTCATTTTTAGGAAGGCTGACATACAATATTAAATTAAACATTCGTATGTAACTTTAACCTTTTAACTGTATTGCTAAGCCTCCACCGATATGTAAAACATTAAAGATTAAAACAGAGAAATACAGTAATAAAAAAAACCAGCCAAGTGGGAGTAGGACCTATGGGAGCCCCCTCAAATATTTATTTTATTCTGTTTTAAGTATTTGTTGTTATAGCGACAACATAAATACATCATCTGTGAAAATTTCAAATGTCTAACTATCACGGTTTATGAGATACCTGGTGACAGACAGACAGACAGCGGAGTCTTCCTAAAAACAGTTGAATCATAAAAGAAAAAATAAAATAATTAATAACCTTAGTTATTATTAACCTTAGTAATTATTTAAAGGTACGAAACTTTTATTTACCCGACGTTTCGATCGAATTGCACCGATCGTGGTCACGGGTCGACCCGTGACCACGATCGGTGCAATTCGATCGAAACGCCGGGTAAATAAAAGGTTCGTACCTTTAAATAATTCACGCGATTAAGTCCCGAAATATAACTAATATGTATAAAAATCGCGAAAGTTTAAAAACAATAATTAATAACCTAACTTTTAGTAACTTTGATGAACAACACAGTACTCGTATAGTTTATGAAAATTGCGCGGCTAGCACGTCTGACTGCGGTTGGGGGTGCAAAAAGGTCTATGTTTAGGTCTTGAGGGAGTTAAAGGTCAATGCGTTACACCTTTGGTATGTGCATTTGGGACGAAGCAGTGGTCTAAGACGGAGACCCAACTGATTAACGCGTACTTGACTGATTAGCTCAGGGTTAACTGCGCTGTTAGCAAAATTCATTATTAGATAGATATCGCTTATTTGCCGTCTTCAAGCGTCAGGATGATAACTATTACAACAGTGAATGTAGTCATCTGAGCATTGCTGTGCCTTGAAGTCTAAATATCGAATGAATCTCTTAATTCAAGATTTTTAAATTTCTTATAGATAGTGTAGATTTGACCACACCTTTCTGTTACATGTTATAATTATAATTTGTTTTTTTTTTTGTTTTTCTATTATTCAGTTTTTATGTAGGGTTTAGTTATTGTGGTTGTTTATGCTATATTTTATATTGCTATAGTTATACAATACGTATACAAAATTGTACAGCTATAGATCTCTTAATAAGAATGTAGTTCACTGTAAACTTTTAGTAATATCATTGTTAAATTAGTTGGCAATTTTTATAATACCATTTATTCTATACGATTTCAATTTGTCGTGAGAACTGCTGCTTGCCAAACAATTGCAAACCAATGGAACCCTTATAGTTTCGCCATGTCCGTCCGTCCGTCCGCACCTTTGCTCAGATACTGTTAGTGCCAGGAGGCTGTAAAATCATGAAAAAAAAATTAAAAAATTGAAACGGTTTTTAACAACCCTATCAAATGATACCCCACACGATGGGGTAGGTAAGAAAAACAAATCACATACTTTACATATAGGCGAGGTATCTCTCACTTTGTCGGCGTACGTAATATGTGTATCCACGCAAAATTACAGCCTCCCAGCACTAAGTCTCTGAGCAAAGCTGCGGACGGACGGACGGACACGGCGAAACTATAAGCGTTCAGTTTTGCTATTTTGTCAACGAGACCCTAAAAAAGGGCTACAAGTAATTCATATCCGATGGAAATTAGAGACATCATCGTGAAATGGATACTCTAATAGGAACCTGATACGAACCATTATGCATATTCGCAAATTAAACACATTGGCTGTAAAATCTCCAAAGCTTACACATCCGATTTGGGTAAGGTAAACTTTTTAGTTTACCTTACCCAAAACCGCATTTGTAAGCTTTACTGTACTTGGTTATTTGTAATGTAGTGAGGTTTTCCTTAGTTCATTACAAATAAGCAATAACAATGAATTTAATGTAATGATTGCCATTAATTTTTCAATTAGCATAAGCAATAAGTGATTGTTATAGATTTGTATAAAATAATTTTCAGATTTCCTATAGTCATAATTACTTAGTTTAAGGTGTACTTTTGTATGCTTTAGAAATGAATAAAAACTACTGTATTATTGATTAAATTACATTTATTTCATTCCAAACAATCTTATACATTTGTAATTATTATGTCATGCACTTCACTGTTTATTACGAAATTGCGAATACATATATAGACGATACAACCTTACTTATAAACATAACAGACAATTAGTCAAAAATTATAATAATATTAGTAGCTAGGTATGGGATTTAAGTTATAAGGGGAGAGCCTGGAAACCCGTCATACAAGTCGCGAGACTACTACGGACTCCAGTTCTCATGATTACTTTATATTTTGAACTACCTAAAACCTTTTGACATAAAAATAAATACATATCAATACGCTCTATGACAGGTTAATTTAAATTTAACGGTGAATTTTCAGACGACATATTTCAGTTCTAAATAATAGCGACAGAAATAAATTTTGATAAGTCGAGAATTCGAGCAAGAGCCTTTTAGAAAGTAAAGTGACGTTTATAAGTAAGGTTTATAAGGTATTGGTGTACTAAATAAATAACATATACTTAAGTAACAGCGTATACATAAAACATTATATTACGATTTTTTTTCCGTTATGTCCGTAATGAAACACAAATGTTAATAAATAAAATTTGCTGAATTGCTCGCTCGCATTCGAGACAATGTGTATCTAACCCGTCAATGGGATCTATAATAGACAATTTCTAGGCATAATTTTATAGTCAATTCAACGAAAATGTACAGCTGTCTTGATAGTTAATTTAATTTAAATTAATTAATACAGTTTTTTTTCTTATAGATTGAACGGATGTCAAAGCCTTAACTAAACATATCACTTACTTGCTAAAAGTATTTAAGCTGATTTAACAAAATCAAAATATACAAGTATTAGCTTTTATCAACTAAGTAAATAAATAATAAATTACATTAAAATAAAGTAAAGTATATACAAATGATTCTTGTTCATATATACATTGAGCATAGAATCAGCATGCCGACTGTAGCTTTTACCACAACAATATTTAAAGATGGCTAGAGTTATCAAATACTTTTCGTCCTTTAACAACCATATCTCCCCTGAAACAGATTAACGCCTTTATTGTTGGAAACGGCCCCCTCGAAAAATAATCCTGTTTGCCTAAGCCGTAGATACTGAGCCCTTCGACTTTTCAATATAAATACATAACTATTTAAATTGGCAATCTGCTTGCTGATTGTACGCTGGGTGTGAATAATCGTACTAAGAACGTACTGTTAAAGACTATGGGGTCTCAATGATACCACAAATTGCGTAATCTTAAAACGATTTTATAGACATTGTTTCAAGATCTCGTGATCTTTGACCACGTTGTTTCTAAGGTGTTTCGATATTCCGTGACTGAACGATGACTCTAGTCTAGTCAAGTCAAACAAAGTACGTGTGAAACTTACCATCTGTACTCTGCGTATTTTGTTATAATGTGGACCGTTTCAAAGACCATCCGTGACCTTTATCAATTCAATCAAAAGTTGAGAAAATTAAAATGATACTCAAACTTTAAGTATATATGCGATTGAGACCCGAAGTCTAAATAATTTTTACAAGTAGCTAAAGTTTAAAATATAAAAAATGGTAAGTAAATATGTTGGACGACTACTGAGTGTTTCCGCACCCTATCTTAATTAACCCCAACTACTAGAATGACCGGAGACGTCAGTGATCTTCATTATAATATATAGGTATATAATATATACGTAAAGAACATCTATTCAACCCAATAAAATAAATTTAGTTATGAATGGTAAGAATTATTAAGTATCAAATCAATATTTCGTAGTTCGATCTAGCTGGCCCCCAACTGATGATGCAGCAATTAATGTCAACTGGCGGACAAAGGCCCTCTAGTGCGTTTAAACAACAGCGTATAACTGATACTCTTTTTCCATAATAAACTTATTATCCGAAATAACACTTTATATTTATGTAGGTAATCTAAAGAAAAACAGATTAATTTCTATAGGTACATTGAAAGTGCTTTAATTTGATTTTTGAAAACGAAATGCTTATTTCAAAGGTAATGTACCTTTGGAAGGTGTATATCCTAAAAGGCCTAAATTTCTTCAACAAGTAAAATAAAAAGAATCCCGCTAGATGGAAAACGAACCTAAATGCCGATTTTGTCCTAATGGCTGAGGTACATTTGATATTTTTGTACATTTGGAGAAGTACATTGAAGGAGCTAGTAGTTTCGTTCTGTAACTCGGGGGGGGGGGCAGCTGTATAGAACGACGAATCAATATTTATTACGGTGTCTAATGACAACAATTAAACTTAAATTTCGCTATTATAAAAATGTGAATTAGAATTTAATCAAGTTACATATTATTAAATTTAAAAAGAAGGCCATAAATGAACGGAATAATTTCAAAACGATAAAATAAATAGATCTCCTTATAAAATAGCTACAAACTGCTAGGTAACGTTTGAGCATGAACGAATCCTCTAACTTTAGTTAATACAATGCACACTAACACTTATATCACTATATCTCACTACATTGATTTGATATAACAGTACGTTAATATTTGATTACGTTATAATTATTATTATAAGGGCGTGTTGTAAAAGTTGATATTCGAAGGGTTACTTTTATTTTAATATTGAAAAACAAACAAAACTTTAAAATGTGAGTGAGTGACTTCGCAGCGACAAAGGTGACTTGAAGAAGACTCCAGATAAAAATCTGGGAACAGAACAGGTAGATGATGAAACTGCGTTACAGTTTCTCGAGCAAAGGACTTAATGAATCTTCTGTTAAGGTGTGGTTCACAAACAATACCCGTCGCAATTTTTTCAAGTGATCCAAAGAGTATGTTTTTCAAAAGAGACAAAGTGAAGCACAAATGCTACTTTAAATTGCAAATTGGGCAAGTGATAGTCAAGCATATGTAAAAATAACCCTCAATTTATCAACATGTCACGCAAGCACAAAGAAAGGCAATTATGCCTAAATAAAGATAGCAACGACAGTACTGAATCAAAAGTGATAGTTGTATTAGAACTAAACAACACTAAAACCTCCGAACACTTATACGATACTTAACTTCGAGTCGTACACAAAAATATTTCTGTCTCTACTACTCACATTAAAGTGATAGTGTCAACATGAATGGAAACTGTTCTTTAAATTCTAAGTAGCGTTTAAGTATTCGACCATGAGTCTACTTTGTAGCTGACTGGCAGACAAAACAATGGCTAAAACACTCTTCCTATAGTAAGTATTGTTTAAGAAAATACATGATTTAATCTAAGTAAATGCTTACTTACAAAATAGCGTAACTCGTTCTATAGAAGAAAAATATAGTTACACACAGTTCACTCATTGGCATTTTATTTTATATTATGGATGTTCGGGCATCGTAGAAAGAGACAAACTTCTTGTATTTTTACGAAAATCATAATAGTCTCCGTAAACTAGAGTAGAGAGAGTAGAGGTAAACAATTTCATTGATTTATAATGTGTTATTGAAGTGGCTGTAAGGATGCACCTTCCACAAAAAGAGGAGATCATATAAAGGAGGTTCAGTCAGGTTTCAAAACCTCTATGAAATAATTCATTTTTATAATGTATTAACAGTAGATAGCCTGTAATTGGATAATTTTAAGAGGCGTCTGATATTCTTCTCTCAACATATCTAAGTGTGGCTCATGTTATTATGCCACTGACCTCTACAGTAGGTACTAGTAGGCTAGACTGGCTACCTCGTTTATTATGACAGCAATTTCTTGTGCCGAATCAAATAAGCGTCCTGACAAATGACCGTACCACGAGTATTAAATGTCAAAATGCAATGTGCTGCTAGTATTAAATAGTCAATACAATATAAATAATATAGGGTTACCACAAGCTGAAGGCAACACATACAGGCCGCAACAAAGTACCGAAGTAAATCTATTAAAGCTTCATAGAACGCGAGTTCAAGCAACGCTCACATTGCATTTCAACATGGAATCTAGAATCACTTTCTTCCGAAGATGTTCCGACATTCCGTGTTCGTTAGCCATGCATATGAGCGCATATTGTATTAAACGTTTCTTTCGTACTCTCGGTGTTCTAGAATGAAGAGACTAATAATATTAAATCAAAGCATTCATTTGCGAGTGTTGAATATGGAAAGACATTCCTCGCCGATAATACTAGCAAGAAGTTTGTACGACACGATTAACTGGCATGCCATCTACATGTGTTGAGTCATTAAACGAAACAGGCTTATTCAAGAACAATTTCATAACTGGTAGGAAATATAATCAAAACAGTATTCCCAATAAAGCCTTTTTGACAATTTTTCAAATTTCGGGTTTTAGGTATCTTAATCTTAAAATCTCTCGTTGTATTTTATTATTAAGTACATACAATACTTAAAGTTTTTCCAATAAATATATAGTACCTACATTTACTTATAAATAGACAAGCATGATTGAATATCATATGTTGCAATATGATTAATGCACTTCGGGAATCTTCGTGAGTACGAACACATTTGTCCTTTACGACATTGCGTCTTGGCTCATTTTATGATTCTAGGTCAAAGGGAATTAATTACCATCTAAATTTTGATTTTGTGTGTGAAGACTTAAAAGCTTGTCCGAATATCTCAGTAATTAATATGATATCGTATCATACAGACGTACAAAGAGATGAAGTGTATTAATGAGAGTGTTTGATCTCTAGATTTTTTCCCTTGAGCCATATAACAGACATAAACATTAGGCCAGTCAGTAATGTCAACTCGGTTGACATATGGACATTTTGACAATTAAGCGTGCAGAAGATATTTTTGGTAAGTTAAAACTTTGTTTGGTTTTAGTAGTTTGGTTCAGACGACATTTCGCCTGACCCCTTACTCCGCATAAATAGGCTAAAACAGTATCCATAGTAAATGTTTCTTATTAAGTGTCTGTTCTTAAAATACAGGTTCCCAATATTTTTGATCTTCTTCCCTTTTTGATTTTACCCCCAGCAACGGCCGTAGCAGCTCGTAAGAAGGGGGGAGGGAGGCGAGGTTATACGACCTTCATTACCCCAAAGAATAGCTGTTTTCCCCTGTGGGGTAAATACCGACAAGTTGAGAACACAGGTTATAATGCCTTTAGAAGAGATCATAAAATAGCTTTAAAGCAAAGTCGAATACTCCCGAATAAACCCGAAGATCATCGATGCAATTCACCATTTTAAGTAATCTAAATATTCATCTAATTTATTAGATGAAAATATTTGTATTTATTATGATAAAGTTTGAAAGAATTGACCACGTATGAAGCAGGAATGTCCACAGAGAAGATAGCGAATATATTTAAATTTTACATAATCTATTAATTTAATTTTTTAACAATATTACAAGTACATATATCTCACTGTTAGATTTTGGCACTTTTAGTAATCCGATTTCTAGAATTCAAGACACTACTTATATTTAGATGAAATTTAAAGCTCTCAATATAATTTATTATTACATAGATACTTATAAAATAAATACGTCTGTTGTGTCTGTCTGTATATTTGTGCGAATAATTCATGTAAAATACGCAGTGGATTTTAACATGATTTTCTATACTATTTAGATAATTTCTTGTAAATATCCCCCTAATTAATAATACATACACTAAAAACAGCATTTTAACTAGAGAATATTTTAACTTCTGCTCTATTTTGAAAATGAAATGAAAACAAAAGAGAAAACATTCGCTAGTTAAAATTCGGTTATTAACTTTTTATGAATAATTTAATACATAGATATTTATATTGAAATAGTGAGGAAAGATCTATACGAAGCAAAATTAATTAATAATGTAGGTACCTAAATAAATTACTGTTAGGGCCATCTTACTTTGGCAGCCTTAAATTAGGTTCTAAGACGTTGGCGTTTGATAGACGCGTTTTAAATATATGTATGGAAATGTTAATTTTGTTTAAATAACTAAAAATATAATTAAAATTAAATTGAATAGTAAGTATAAATACGAGTAATAATGACTAGGTATAAAAAAGAATTAAAAAAATGTAATGTGCGAAAAATAGATACGTTATTATGACCTCTGTCACAGAATTAAAGCCTTTTTGGCCAGCAAAACTACCCTAACATCGTTAGAAATAGGTACTAAAAGTGCACAAAATCGGTTGGCAGTATTCCAATAATATCTAAATATACCAATTCAGAGCAACAGAAACTCGCCCATTTAACACGACCAACTATAATATAGCGCTTATTAATATGAGCGCAACCCTTGTAATAATGTCGTTTATATATATTTTTAATAACTGCGTTATTACGCTTAACTTTTTCATTGCTTTGCCTAAGTCTTATTTAAATCGGAAATCTCACTACGCTTTTAAAATGTATCTTTAGCGTTATTTGTAGTTTCAATGGATAAGTGACAATTTCGAGTAAACGAAGAACTGCTCAAGGAAATATCGACCTCCTCGAATATAGGTTTTTTTTTTTTTGTTTTTTTGTAAGTATATTGGTATCAGAAAAGCGATTACCCGTGACATCAATGGGACTTCAACAACCAAAATATTGTTGTCAGTTGTCTCATTATGGATAGACCCGACTCGTAAATAATATGAAGGAACTTAGGCTCGATTTTTAAATAATATATAATCGGTAAAACACTCAAGCAATTCTCCGTCTAATTTGTATTGACAGAGAATCCATTCTCTACTTACATCTTAAAACCAATTAAGTATTATAATATTTTAAAATACGAATACATCAAAATATATGTCTTTTTAAACCTAAAACAACGAAGATACGAGTGTAAACAACATAGAAGGCTCTTAAACACAAATTTAATATTGTAAGTGACAGCGCGATTTTGAAAATTTGGTAACATTCGAATACACCTCACTTGGTCAAAACCAAGTCATGGTTTGCACCCTATTTATTTTCACTATTTATCTTAACATAGTAAAAAGAAAAGTCTCTTTCCGCTGCTGCTTCTATTAGAACATCTATCAAAATCGTTAAGTGAGTATTTTTTTTTAAATAAACCTAAAGACTGTTTTAAGACGTGACTTTGGTCACACTTGTATATTTTTCTTGTGGATTTTAAAATAAAGGCCACATTAAGACTATTTCAAATACATATTTAGGTACAAAAAAAAGTTTTTTTTTTTTTAAATTAAGTTCTTGTTACATTAACGAAACAAACCGGTTTTTTTTTTCTTAAAAAACTAAATCCTCAACTTTTAGGTGAAATAGTTGATTTGTCAATTACTACGTTCAGAAACATAAAACGTTTCGAAATGCAATATGGTATACTAGGTAACAAGTTATTTTTTTTTTTTTTTTATATATATTTACGCCAGAAGTAGATAATATTACCTTTTTTTCAATCCAGTAATAAATTCACAATCGCCCTATCACCTTCAATAGCTGCAGCAATGTTTAAACAACATATAGTATAGTAAAGAGTAACACAATTATAGTATAATAATATATGGTTATATAGTGTTACATTTAACACAAGCCGTCTTCGTCCTCAGATTTCTTTGCATACGCCACCGGTTCGTATGGTGACTCTTCATCCTCCTTGTCAACTTGCTGTAATTTAAATAGAAAGAAATATAAATGATGATGAAATCTACGAGGCGAGTCCTAATTCCACATAAGGACTGAAGGCCAATTGATGGATGAATAAATAAATACCCTAAGACCGCTCATACTAGGCGGAACCTGTACAATAGCAACCAGACAACTGATAAACATACTTATATATTTCTAAATACATACATTAAGGCTGCTATACCACTGGCGTTTTACGGGCGTTGGCGTTTCACCAACGTTGTCGCTGCGCAGACACGACGATAACGTGGCGTTTTTTGGCAAAAAATACAATCACGCCGCCCCGCTCTTTCCGTATGGCGCGGGCGAAGTTTACGCCCGGCGGCCATTTGCGCGGTTGCTAATAACGCTGCGCAGATATGGGAGAAACCAATGACGTTTTACATTTAGACGCGTTTTACAACACTGTGTTTTGCCTAGAAAAATACAAGATAATTGCCTCAAATGCACTTAGTTCGAGCGAGACGCTTAGTCTTTTACGTGAGTGTGAAAGAGAGAACATTATCGCAATCGCTGCCGTCGCCGCGCGCCGATGTTGTTGTTATGTGATGTAATGTTAGCCTATGACGCGTCTTTATGTAAAAAAGAGAATCGCCAATGCTCGTAAAACGACAGTGACAGCGGCCATACACCAAGACACAGATTAACAATTTCATACATTTTTGGCTTAGCAGTCAGGGTTACTAACCAACAGGCCAGTATAAGATTGATTCAATTTGATTGTTAATAATAAATAAGACCGATCTATCAACGCACAGCTGCATATCACAAATACCTATTTTATCTATTTAAACTGATTTTTGAAAATTTAGTCTTTAGGGTTAAATGAAACTTAACCTGGAAGAAACCGCTAGCTATGTTGATGCTAAAATTAAAGTGTCCGTATTTAGTCGAATTTCAGCCGCGACCAAGACAGTTGGATCAACGTAACTAGGCCGGACTGAAGTAGGCGACAAGTGGTTGCGCAGATGCATTTTTTGGAAGTAAATGGTGACAGGAAGCGGGGGGCGGGGGCGGTAACTAAACCAAGAGAATTAAAGATGCGATTACGCATTTCATTGTCTTAATTAGTATTACTAACTCATGTTTTTTTTGTGATTATTTTCGTAAAGGAATTGTTTTTCAAAGTTTCTTTAGTATTTACTGTAACTGTTCTAAATTCAAACTTTTATGAACTCATTTAAATAGTGTTTTTATATCGTTGAATTAAAATGTTGTTAGTATTTTTAATCGATTAAACATATTTAGTTGTTTTCGTAAGTAATTTTAGGGTCGCATCTCTATGACATGCGCGAAAGTGATAAAAGCCTAACTTCAATCCGGTCAAGTTACTTTGATTGTACTGTAGGTATATGATTGACTTATGAATTGTAAATAAGTAGGGTGAAGGCGGCAACAGTGGTTGTAGCGGCAACAGTGGCTCAGTAGTGTTTAATAATGTATAAGCGAAAACTAACCATTTTATCGACTCTTCGGAGGTCTTTTAATTGGTTTGTGTAGTAAGATTTTTTTGTTTAAAAGAGTGATAAATTATATTTTAAGAAATATTTTCTCTGTTGCTCAACCTTTCATTGCATTTATAGATCAATGTTTATACTAGGATCTATGTTTATTTTACGTACATGTAGAATCGACTTTTCACAAGAGTAGTATTTTGCTTCTTATGTGAATAAAGATGTTTTATTATTATAATAGTGTTGCATGCCTCTTAAATGATTCAGTTGAACTTAACATAGTATTTTTAGTTTTTAAATTGATTCTCTTTAGGACATGCTGCATGCAACACTATTATGATTGATCGATTGCATGATATTAAATATGAAGGGTATCTTGTTTCTGTCTTTTTGCAGGCGGGTTTTTTATTTATTTTTTTATTTAGTACTTTTTAGTCATTGTAATTACAAGGTGTTATAAGAAGTGCTCGTTATATTATTATCGTTGTTTTTTAAGGGTTTGTCACTCCAATCTTATTTAAATATAAAAACAAAATATATTTTAGAACTCGCACTTTTAAGCTCTTTGATTTAATACACAAGGGTCTTACATTTTTTTTTTCTTCAAAAAGTTAACAAAATCCGCCAGTTTGTTTTTTTTTTAATTGTATCTCATGACGTATCATTTATTAAAACCGATTGATTGTTGTGAAGTTACGAGCGGACACAAGAAAAATTGTTATTGATATACATCAAAGGCGACTTGGTACACAGTGGCTCAATCTGCTCGAGTACACAGTGGATCATGAGCTACTGTGTACTACATTGATTGCTGATACAGACACCCACCTAACAGTTAGATATAGATAATATGAATACCTGTTCCTGTGTGTTGTATTATATTATTGTTGCACCACCAAACAAAGCCTCGTACAATCGGGAACAATACTAAAGACGACATGAAGAAAGCATTATACTAAATTAAGAACGGAATGAATGTGACGAAAGCTGCTTAAATCTTGGCTTTCCTTTCAAAATTCTGGTACGTTATCTATTGATAAGTTTGAGACAGAAAGAGTTATTTTTACTGTTATTTATGAGCTTATGTTGTTAAAAGTTTTCGAAAGTGTTTGTTAAAACAACCTTGTTTGTTAAATGTTTTGACAGAAATAGTCAAGACGTATGAGCTTATGAATCATTGTTTACTAAAGAATACATATTATAATTGTAATATATTAATAAAAAGACAAACGTTGATTTCATTTTTATGTTTTAATCTTTGTTGATTCATTGTGTACCTGCGTGATCCATTGAGAACTAGATGCCGATTCACCATACCCCAGTATAAAAAAGAAAGAAAGAAAGTTTTTTTGTAACATGTTAAATCACGTAAAATGTTAATTCATTGAACTAATAGTTAATAAACAAGTTTTCAAATTAAACGACTTTCAAAAAGTGATCCACCGTTGCCGCCTTGATCCTACTTAGTTTTAAAATTAGTTATAAATATTATTGTAAAAAACCTCGAGCAGAATATGCCCGATTTCTCTATCCACGGCTACAAAAGTGACGTTTGTACAACAGCTGCATTAAATAATTCGGATTTTTTATTAAAAACACGATTATTCTCAAAGCCGACGATATTATTTATGTATTTGATAGTTTAATGCTCTGAAATTTCGAAAGATTTAATAATGTCACTTATAAGTTTTATTTTACCTGGATAAATATTTTTAAAAATCACAATAAAATAATTAACAGTAATACATACGGCATATGTATTATACCGTGTTTTAAGTATAATATCTTCATTTTTGTATAAAAACACCCATCGGAAACGAAACGCATTTCATGACATACCAAGACAAACCTTTTTTGATAACTTCTTGTTAAGAAGAAATTATTCTAAATTCTCTTTGGTTTTCTATGTGTCTTATTTAGTCTATGACAATGACAACTACTGAAAAAACTGTAAAAGAATAAAATATTCCTCGTTTATCGTATGTGGTGATAAAAATGTTATTTTATTTTTTACAAATTATTCTTCAATAGAGTTTAATTTTACGGTTATGTGGTTATCTTTATCATAAGCGAATTTTCACAGCAATTGTATATCGTTGATAGATTAGTTGACATTGCTTGTGCTTATTAATAATTAGTAATTACATATATTATTTATTTACATAGGCAATGCAGTACATAAAAAGATAAATAACGCTATTATAATTATTTAAATTAATAAAATGTTTTGCGAGTCTCAGTTCTGTCATGGCAATTTCTGAAGTAGGCAAACGGTTCAATAAAGTGCTTAACCTCTTTTTTACGTTTATTTTTTTTTTGTTTTAATGTAGTAATCACGTCAAATTTGGTATGGTCCTTATTGTGGTAGGTTGTCACGGGTCGACTAGTGGCCACGATCGGTGCAATTCGATCGAAACATCGGGTAAATAAAAGGTTCGCACCTTTAAATAATTCACGCGATTAAGTCGCGAAATATATCTGTATAAAAATCGCGAAAGTTTAAAAACAATAATATTATAAATGTGAAAATAACTCTGTCTGTCTGTAACGTTTTCACGCTGAATCTATTTAGATGAAAATTGATTTGGAGATAAATTTGAATCCATATATATACATACATTTAAATACATAAATACTTACCACAGTAGTAGTTTGCTGTGCATTAGCACTAACATACGAAGGGGCAGCATTTTCCCTCACAGTAGCCCTTGGTGCTGGCTCCATGCCTTCTGGCAAGGGCACAGTGGTAGCCAGACGAGCGTACTCGACATCCATGTTGCGTATGAAAGGGCTTGCTAGAGCACGCTTGGCGGATTCACGGTCTTCCTCGTCGTAAGCCTGTAGAAGCTGTTCTAAGGTCTGAACTTCAGCCATTTCGCAGTTACTGCCCCATTCCTGTTAATACGCGTTATAGATCTTAAAATATGGCTGATATAGCTAGCTAGAATTCATTCAGTATCAGTTCAAAGAGCATTATCTTTAAATATTGAAGTAATTTTTATAGGCATTTCTTGCCAAAGACTTTACAAATACAATAATTGCATTTTTAGGTTTGGCTACGGAAGTCTCGGGTTCGATTCCTGAGTCTGGATTCAAATTTTTCTATCTTTCAAAAATGCAATTATTGTATTTGTAAAATCTTTAAATATTGTTAATGTTTTAAAAATATTGATTTAAGTTGTTTTTTTTTTATGAAAAGAAAACTTTTTTCTTATTCTATTTACTGTACCTTGTAAGCTTTCTCAGCTGCCACGGTATCACCGCGGGCCAGTTGGACCAGAACGATAGCGACCGTCAGTCTACCCACAGCGCCCATGTTTCCAGACTCCTGGTGGAAACCAATCTCTCGCCGCAAGCTGTCTACGGCTTGGTCGTACCTAAGTGTAATATGTCGTTTAGTTGTATAGCACATAAGTACCAAAAAATAAATATATTATCTTAATTCCCAACTTTATCGGTAGAATTTCCAAAAAAGAACTTTCATAGACACTTTCGACTGCCTCTGTGGCGGGGTGGGAGTATGTCCGACTGCTACGCAAGAGGTCGTGGGTTCGATCCCCACCCTGGATAAAACTCGCTTCAGTTTCGTGCTCCTACTAATTACTCATACTGATAGGAGCACCAGGACACCCATGTCCTGATGCTCCTACTACAAACGAAATTGCGAAGTGTCCAGTAGGAGCATCATGACATTACAAAAATGAAATTACTCGTAAGCATACTATGATTCAAGTACAGGTGAAAGCAGCTGTTATCTACAATATCAAGAGTCGCTTAACTTCATATTATCTATAGTTAGTAGATGCTTCTTAAAGATAATGGAAGAACTTCCTTTTGTTTGTTGATTACATACATACTTCTTTTCAAGTCTTCTCTATGGAACCAATGCAAATTATAAAATAAATATTAAGATTTGTCATTTGGGTCTTGTTATTTTCTGCGTCTGTGTAATGTGAAGTAAAATATTTCATTTAAATTTTTAATATGAGTGGCACTGGAGATGACAATGTACCCACTTTTATCAAAAGAAAACGTGGAACTGTATTACTGTTTAAAGGTAGACAATACTATAAACAACGTGTTTATAAAAATCTTAACGAAATATGGCAGTGCAGTATGATGAAAAAAAAATCTGAAACTAAATGTCTGGGGACTGTTAGATACTATTGCAGTAAGTGTGTTTGTTCGGTCTAATATAAATATACTTTAAGTTATGAGCTACCTTGTTTCTGTATGTAGGTTTGATATGTTTCTTCATAAGATGTTTGTTTTCTTTATAGAATCGTGATGTAATAAAAGAAGTGGAACACACGTGCCAAGAAAATCACTTGAAGAATGATGTAGATATGACTGTGAATTCTGCAAAAGCAGAAGCTAAGACATCAGATTTACCAATACCACAAAAACATTTAGGACCTCTATTAGATCGGGGGGTAAATATGATAGTAAAGGTGCCATCACTATCGAGTGTGAAAACAAGTCTCTATGGAAGCAGATACGATGCCTTAGGTATTCAAAAAATAAAATTTGACCAATTAAAGCAAGTGGAAATCCCTTTGAAGTTCCAAAATTTTTGTATCGGAGATTATTCATACATGGACTCCCGAATCTTGGTTTTTTGTACGGAAAAGGCAAGAGAAATGATGTTAATGGTCAATGAATACTTCACTGACGGGACTTTCAAAAGTTGTCCTAAGCCATTCGCACAGTTAATAATTATTCATGGTGATTTGGGAGGCACAACGACCGAAACAAATACAACTCCCTTGGTTTTTGCATTATTACCCGACAAAAAACAAGAAAGCTATGTGGTTCTATTTAAAATAATCAAATCACAGATAAGCGAATGGAAGCCAATAAAAATTCACATGGACTATGAAAAAGCTATAATAAAAGCAGCTAAATCTGAGTTTCCATTGGCAATCATTAAAGGCTGCTTTTACCATTATACAAAATGTTTGTACAAAAAATCTAAAAATTTAAAATTAAATAATAAAGTTGAGCGCAGATTCGTTGGATTGTGTTCTGCTTTGGCGCTCCTGCCTGAAAATTTAATTGACGACGGTTGGTTATACATTCAATCAATGAGTGAATCGTTTGCGGAAAACGCCAAGATTGTAAATTTTTTGAAATATGTGCGTCGAACTTGGCTAAGAGGTGATTTCAGAAGTCAGTGGTGCATTCACCACGAAAGACATCGTACGAACAATGTCGCTGAGAGCTGGAATACCTCGTTGAACAAAGCACTCAGTAGAAATGTAACCATTTTAAGTTTGCAAAATTTTCTATCGAAAGCAACTGCTGAAAAGGGCAACATTCCGAAAAAGCGACGTCGTGATCAAATTGAAAGAGACACTTTAATTTGCGAAACGCAATTATCACTTCTACACGGCAACATAAGTGTGGGCCATTTCCTAGAAATTCATAGATAGCTCATTCATAGCTCACCTTTTTAAGATTAAGAAGTTTTTTTTGTTTGACTGTACACCATGCTATGCAATAGTTTACTATTAATTCAATCCCCGTTGTATCTATGTATAATAGGAGCATCAGGACATGGGTGTCCTGGTGCTCCTATCAGTAGGAGTAATTAGTAGGAGCACGAAACCGAAGCGATAAAACTGTGTCTGGGTGTTATTTATCTATAATATGTATGTATTTAGAAATATGTTTATCAGTTGTCTGGTTTCCTTAGTACAAGTTCTGCTTATTTTGGGATCAGATAGCGTTGTGTGAGTTGTCTCAAGAGATTAAAAAAATAAATAAAAAAAAAAACTTATAAAATATATGTTCGTAAGCTTTCGCGATTTGTACACATTATAGTTTAGTCTAGGACTCCAAAGTCCCAAGACTAGAAAAGACAAAGATCTGATCCCAAACTAGGCCGAGCTTGTACTATGCCGGACAACTAATAAACAGACATATATTTTACCCCGACACAGAATAAATCAATAAGCAATCGTGCTCATCACATAAAGATGTATCCTTGGGTGTGAATAACTCCCGACCTCTGGCTTAGCAGTCAGGGTCAATAAGCACTAGACCTAGGTAAGTGAAGACTTACCATCGAAGTTTGACTAGAATGCGAGACGCTTTGCTGATGTACTCAGTACCCTGGTGTTGACTGCTTTCAGTCTGGAACAAGAATTACCGATATACATATAACCCTACTGCAGGTGGAGAGTCGATTATTCGGCCCTCAGTCAGTGTTGGATCTAGGATTATTTGACCTTGATAATGACGCCCCTTCACGTTCGGAGAACTTGCTTACGACGGGGAGGAAGTGGGGACAGTGAGGTTGCATTTGGTGCCTCTTGGTAGCATTTGGCGCCCTCTTCAACATAGCAGTTTGCCACCAATATACCTTGAACATGCCATTTTGCGCACCTTAAACGTGACTCCCGGGGTGCGTACCTCCCGCCTAGATCCAGCACTGCCCTCAGTTAAAAGATTTCAGGATAATCCGGACTACCAACCGCCACCATATTCATAACTTTATACAAGTCGAATTAGTGATGTAGCAGAAATGATGACAAAAAATAGCTTGCGTCAAATGACAATTACCAAAGATTTTAACCAAATTAAACTAAATCTACATAGAAACTTAATTTGTACTTGTGTATATTTCCTGATATAGGTTTACTTTACATTATTCAAATTTTCTTTTATCCGAATTCTTAAAGACAACAATTAGTCGGGTTAATTGAGTTTTCACTGTAATTCTTTTTTAAATTTAACTAGCAATGTGGGATTGTGGTTCTACATTACTAGCAATCCTGTTAACCCCTCCAGCTAAGCTCAATGGCTTGTGTTAGGAGTGGGTTCACGTCGGTAGTATAATTGGTAGGATTCGAACCCGCGACCTCGCGATTGCGAGACCGATGCCTTATCCATTAGGCTACCTAACTTGTATGTACGTGTTGTATGTTAATCATAATTTAACACGGGATTATGGGCGTTCAAACTAGGTAAGTATTTACATAAATTATGCTTGATGTCAAGCAACACAAATGTAATTTTGTCCAGAAATAATTGTCTTATGTCTTAAATATTTAAAAGGGTTGCTTAATCCGAAAGTCTACTTAGATTCAAACAAGATTCATCAAAATCGTAAGTATAAATAAGTAACGCAAATACAGCTTGATCTCGGTGTACTAGGTTTGCGGTAGGGACAGTTCCCATCTTCCTAACTCGTGACTGAAGAAGCTTAATTTTAATACATTGTCAAAATTGAAGATCATCACATTAAGACCTAAATGCACCTTCTCCATGAATGAAAACCTAAATCCGCGCCTGACCGATTGTTTAATTTAGAATGGTCGCAATAACGAGCTCCCAGGCCGTAAAAGCCGCAGTTATAGTACCTAGTATTTCATAAAACGATTCCACCAAACAATATCAATAGGTAATACAAATATTACTTACAGAAGAAACATCGGCGGCCTGCTGGAACAGTTTGACAGCCAATTCGGGCGAGTTTTCCTCCAATATTTTGCCCGCCTTATCCAAGATGGATGCTCCGCTGTCCCCAGAGCCATGCTGCTGGTACAGACTTGATGCGTCTGTCGCTAGAGAGTATATCTAAAACAAGAAAATAACCCTGAAATGTCTGTCTGTGACTGGATCGTAATCCATACTAATATTATAAATTGAAGTAATTTTTATAGACATTTCTTGCCAAAGACTTTACAAATACAATAATTGCATTTTTGAAAGATAGAAAAATTTGAATCCAGACTCAGGAATCGAACCCGAGACTTCCGTAGCCAAACCGGGGCCAGAAGCGAACCACCTATCTGGACTATGTTACTAGATATCAAATTCTTCTATCTCTCAATGCTTACGGGTTAGGCCCCCGTAGCGACATCTAGTCGGTAGTTAAAGAACTATCACGGCTTTTGTTATTTTTCTATCTTTCAAAAATGCAATTATTGTATTTAATATTATAAATGTCAAGGTAACTTTGTCTGTCTGTTACCTTTTCACGCTTAAACCGCTGAACCGATTTAGATGGAATTTGGTATTATATAGTTAGAGACCCTAGGAAGGACATAGGATAGTTTTTATCGCGACAACCGACACATCCGCGGCTGAAGCAGCGGGCAAACGCTAGTATTGTTACAAATGAGCAAGTCTGGGTCAATGCTTGTTACTCAATCACGCTAGAACGGATCTAAATACCATTTGCCACAGATAGGTTATAGTCTAGAATAGAACATAGGCTACTTTAATCCTGGATAAATGTACCTATAGATCCCAAAGGGTACATTTGTTTTTTAACATTTATTTTATTAGTACGAGTATCGGCCTCAGAAATATATTACCCTAATCTGTTATTTGATCCTGACAAAGATTTTATATTAGATATGTTTTTATCCTGGAAAAATGTACCACCGGTTCCCGTGCGATAGAATTGTTTCTCAAAATTTCCACGCCAGTGATGTCGCGGGCAACAGTAAATAAGTAGGTCCCTATTGTGCTAGGCCTCTACAATTACCCTTTAAGCCATATTTCGGCAATATGACAATTTATTTCATAACTCACATCACAATCCAAACACACGCCATTGGCGGGAAAACAACGATGGTGCTGCACCGCCAAGGCATTACATTGTTTGCAACACAGATAAACAGCACAGTGCACAGCAAGTTAAAAGCTGTTGATATACATAAATGCTGAAGGCATGTTTTTCATTAAACAAAGTTAAGAACCATTTCAATTAAACTAGCTTTCAAAATCTGTCTTCCCGTGTAATGCTAACGATGTCACAGACAGACACACACAGTTACACACGTTAAACGTATAAAACCCCTTTGGTCAACAACATCGGTTTAATTCCAATTCTTACAGTTACTCGCTTCGTTATATATGTTCCCAAAGTTAAACGTTGGACCACGGCCCGCCAGGCATGATCATCTCACATTTCATCTTGTTCACTCATACAAGTCTTAACATCTCGTCCTACACAACAAAATTGTTGCCATGCCGCAACAAGTAAGTACAAAACACAAACAAACCAGTTTCTATAGGGGAATAAACAAAGCAACCTATACAAAATAACTTTTGAAGTTTTATAAGTCTTCTAAAAATGTTTAAACAACTTAATATTTTTCTCATTTTCAATGACTTCCCACGCAAAATTTCAAGGACTCCTTGCGGGAAAGAAAGAAATATTATGTAATACCAGTGTATTGTATTTGGCGAATTCGTATTATAACAGTCTAGTAAGAGGACTGTTGTTGAACCAAAATCCTATAACGGCCAATGGTGAGGTAGTCAAACGACTATAATAAGGAAGAAATAATAGCATGGTAACAATAGAATTGAGGACAAATGAAAGGTATGGAATAGGAAAATTTATTTATTTAGGCTTAATGTACAAATTGTGTACAAAGGCGGACTTAATGCTAAAAGCATTCTCTTGCTAGTCTTGTCACTCAAAATTGTTTTTGTTTAGAAAAATACAATCTGATTTAGACGAGCGACGTGCGTCACAAGATATCCAAAAACGAGATCATTAATGTAATAAGTTATTTATCACATATTTCCAAGTTAATACTAATAATATTATATTGTTTCGCACAAGGTATGTCGTAAGGAAAATTTATCTGTTTAGATAAATGGTAACGGCGACTGACTGATATATCAACGCACAACTCAAACCACAGAACGATTGGTTTGCAATTAGGCACATAGATAGTGATTATGAAGTAGGAATCCACTAAAAATGGAGTTTTGCAAGTCAACCCCAAAAGTAGTGTTCAAGATTTCAACCAAAATCATACCTGCGGAGAATAGCCAGTCGGAAAATAAACAAGATTTAGATAGGTACCTATCGTGTCTCTAAGATAAGACGACATGTCCAATGAACTGAATGTGAATGACAGGTCCAATTTAATCAGTTTACACCTGAGCGAATACTCTGAGCAAGGTCTAACATTTTACCACGTGTAGGGGCGGTCTCTCACATTTTCACAAATACCCTTAAGGGCGTGCGACGTCATTCGCAAATGATTATGGAAAGTTATGGACGTTCTCGGTTATTGTGAATTTGCGAGATCTTCGCGTACTCTCACACTTGTTGATCATATCAAAAGCGCCAACGAAATTGGAAAATAGGTTTGCAGATAACATCCCATGATATAAGCATGCTAACCGCTCCTCGGACGCGCAAACATTCGTACAATGTAGGTACCAATTTTTTTTATATACATTTAGAAGAGAGAAATAGAATAGAGTCTAGAGCCTATGGACTCTTAGGTGATCAAAGGACGTTGAAGTGTCGTCTATGGACATACAGGTGGACATTGTGAAATAAGCTTTATAGAGCATATCATATTAATGGAACGAAGAATCTCTTCGCGTTGAAATAATAAAATGCTTGAAGCGTGCAGTTGGTTTACACATGTATAACATTATTTTAGATTTTTTATTGTTCTTGAGAGCTCGGAAGAAAATCAATACCATAATCTCTATTTACTACAGAGAAGTAGACGTCAGAGCTGAATAGACCATATTAAAATAACAGTTTAAAACTTTAAAGTGGCGCTAACGTAGATAAGAGTATGGTAGAATTGTAGTGCGCCGATTGAAGAATTTAGATGATTGGTATGAATGTTGCAGTTGTAGACGGATTGAAGTATGTGGATTGATGAATGTTTTTTCGCTGTTTCTACTATAGCGCAACCCTCACTATATTTAACGCAATTTGACGGACACTTTACATGTATTGATGTCGGGGCAGCCTAAATTTGGCATTTCAATACTAGACTACGGCTGGACACAAAATACAACACAAAAAAAAACTTCATAGAGACTTAGACATCGCCAACGGATAGGAAATCCCTGAACACTATCCCAAAAAAACAACACACAAATGATACAAATTCCGAGTCCATGAGCATTATCTTAGCGTGCGTTGGTTGAGCGCGCATTGTATGAAGCTATCCTTCTACACTCTCGGTGTTTTCTGGTAGGTAGTCCTTATAAACAACAACTGCAAATTTCATAATGTGGCTTTCACGAACGTTCATCTCTCTTGTTTAGTTTACTATTGGCAAAAATGTTGAACTTACCTCGTCCGGTGATGCAGTTTCCTTGGACACTATTAGCGCGTTTTCCAAAGCTTTCGCGGCGTGGAAGAAAGATCGATTTTTCTTGTAATTTTCGGAAGCTTTTAGGTGGCAATCTTTGGAGTTCTCCAAGTCGCGTGCGATGCGGTAACATTGTGCTGAAAGTCGTAAGAGGTGATCAGTTTCATCGAAGAGTAGTTCAAGAATGGATCTAAAAGGGGGCACAAGGCACAATTTACGTCACACTACTTTCACATTTTTCGCTTTGCTTCCATCTTAACAGACTGACATAACTTATGCATGGCCAATAAGAGAAACATGCGAGGACGTGTACTTTACAGAAATAAATCCTGAGCAGATTAAATGTCGACTACCAATGCACCTACGTGCATGGGCGCCGACAGCAGAAAAATAGCTGTTAACGTTTACGTGTATACAGGATGTAGATTAAGTTAGATTACGTTTATACAATAAATTAAATAAAATATTACAAATTAATACTAAACTAAAACAATCGGTTAAGATAATGGTAGCTAAATATTTACTTAATCTTGATTATGTAGAAAGAGAAAATCTTCTAATTGTGCTAAAATAAATAAATTGGTAGTTGGTACGTATAAACATTCTTAGCTACACTTGCACACCCATCCACATAGACTCACGCACGCACGCACGCACGCACGCACGCGCACACACACATACACACACACACACACACACACACACACACGCGCGCACGCACACACACACACACACACACACACACACACACACACACACACACACGCGCGCGCGTGGATGTCTGGTAGCCAATGTTGCACTATATTTTAAAAAAAACGTACCTACACCGAAACACAGCATGACAAAAAACAGACTTCCACAGCGAAGCTCCACACTGAGTCAAGAAATGTTCAATGTTCAAACCTCAACAGGTTAAACAAGACCTTTCCCTCGCTTCGTAATGAGTCAACTGAGTTCTAAGTATCCAATGTTGATCCCTTTATACCAACAAGAAAACAATATCCCAAGGGCATGATAAACAATATTTAGTGTAACAAAAGGATTAATTCAGATTTTTTCTCTTTTGTAACAAAAGACGCCCTTTATTGATAGGTACATTATCTATTGATATCAACTTGAATAGACCCATCATACTGAGAGCTTATTACCCGCCTTAAGGAACTTTATTTATTTGGGATATTTTTTCCATTACATATTATTAGGAGTATTGACGTCAACATGTTTTTCGGCGGCTGGAAGGTACACGGTAGGTGGTCTACCAAAAGTAATTGATGTTTATTAGCTAATTGCTGTCTGCCCTCGAATTTCTTTGGCATATCGAGTTATATTTCGAAGCGAAAATAACGACACGTGTAACAGTTTCCACGTGTCGTTTGCCAGCCTGCTGAAGGCTTTTATAAGTAATAAGGTTGGCTTTTTTTCCTAAATGATGATAATACTGTGTACGATGGAACCTGTTATTCTTTATTATTGAAAAGCTAATCGGCCAACCAGATTAGCTTTTGTTTATGTATTATTTTTTGGTTATATAATGTTAACATTTACCTTACAAAATGCTTAATATTTCAGCCGGCAACAGTTTTAGCTTTAGTTTAGGTATACCCTCTCCAAAATGATTTATCGTCTGTTTTATTGTAAGAGTCAAGCGTCTATGTCTTTTTACAAGCTTTTATTAAACTTGCCCTGTGTGTTAGTTTGTGTGGATCGAAACTTGGAAGCTAAATTAGTACCACTTCCTGAGGTTCGATTGGGCTCAAATTTAGTACACTTGTGCATCTTTGATGACAATGCAATATTATGGTACCATAGACCTGATCTTATGACGGAGTCGGAAGGTGGCCATAGGAACTTCTAAACTAAAAAAACTGCGCACTGAGGGTTCCGCACTAACTAAATAGTTCTATCTAGACACACGGCACTGTATCAACCAAGTTGCAAAAGGCGACTCGCCGACCGTGGTCATACGAAGCATTTTGGGCCACGGTAAAATGCGATCCACATTGCTAGTAGTTAAAAATAACAAATTATAAAAAAAAATAATGATTACTAAAATTTCAAAAGCAAATCAGGAGGTCGCGAGGCCGAATCCTACCCATTATACTACCGACGGACGTGAGCCCATTCTTAACACAAGCCAGTAATCTTAGCTGGAGGGGTTAACAGGATTCCTAGAAATGTGGCCCCCCTAATCTCAATGGGTATCGAACCCACAATCTCTAGCTTAGCAGAGAAGGTTGCTAACCACTAGACTAACTGGCCAGTCGATTTACCAAGTTATTTCACAGAAATGCCAAAGAGGGAGATGGTCGATTTTCATGAAGTTACATAATATATAAATAATAATTTTTAAAAATCCGGACAATCAAACTTATAGGTAAATATTACAAATAGTTCAGGAATCATGTCTCGCAGTTTTTAAAATAACGGCCGTACCTACCTTTTTTACGTTAAATTAGAAGTTTGATTTTTTCACAGCTCCAACAACACAAAAACCGGGCAACTGCATATCGGGCCACGCACAATGTAGGGTTCCGGAACCCCCCCCCCCCCCCATCCGAATAATGCAGCTTAAGAAGTGGGTTTTCTGTTGTTTTTGTTTCATACTAACTTATTACTCGTAAACTTGTAAAGCCACGTAACAAAAATAACAAAAAAGTAACAAAAATTTGCACTTTAATACTTAATATTTCACAAACGGATCCCTAAATCTAAAACTGATCTTCACAACTCCTAAACGTAAAAGACCTATCTAATGATACCCTACACGATCGGGTAGGTGAGGAAAAAAATCACATCCCCATTTTACAGTATGTAGTAGTAATGTAAGTAAAAATGTTTTTCAAGATTTTATTCTTTCACTTTGCCGGTGTCAGTAATATGTACTAACAGTCTCTGAGCTAAGCAGCGGACGGATGGACATGACGATGACGAACTATAAGGGTTCCGTTTAGCCATTTTGGATAGAAAAAAAATAAAATTATAAAGGCACTAGCTGTCCCGCGCAACTTCGACTGCGTAAATTTTCCCCGTATTTGCAACATTTATCATTGCTGCTCCGCTCCTGTTGGTCGTAGCGTGATGTTATATAGCCTATAGCCTTCCTCGATAAATGGGCTATCCAATAGTGAAAGAATATTTTTTTTAACATTTAGCTATCAAACTTATTAGTTTGATACTAAAGACATCTTTTCACTAAATTTCATTATTTTTTTTTATTTTTTTTTTTTTAAAAGACAACTCCCGCAGTAGGGTACAAGCCCTGTGTCACGGGGGACTTTACAAACATACAAGTCACGGACACAAATTACACCCAGACCCGGAACAACAATTTGTGGATCACACAAAGTGGTGTCCCGTGTGGGAATCGAACCCACGACCTCTTGCGTAGCAGTCGGACACACTCCCACCGCGCCACAGAGGCAATTTACTCGACTACTTAATAATCATTAAGTAGTCGAGTAAAATGCCTGTGACATACGGACGGACAGACAGACGGAGATGACGAAACTATAAGGGTTCCGTTTTTGCCATTTTGGCTACGGAACCCTAACAAGTAAAAATTTGTAAGCTAGTGTGATCAAGGTACATCTATATAGTGAATCGTCTTACCTGCTTGGCTGTATTCATCTGCAGCTGAATCGAAGTCAGGCTTCCACCGCAACAGCGATGTCTTGAGGCTGGTGAAGCAGACGGAAGTAATTATACAGAACATGGATTAATTACAACAGCTTGGAGAACACAAACATGTTGTAAAATCGTAACATAAATTCGATTAATCAACCTCTCGGGCGCGATCTCAGTACCGGAGTGGTTAACAGGGTAGGGACGGATCCTATTTATATGATCGCGAATCCCGCCCGAGTGATTTTGTCCTTCATACATGTCATTTGTATAAATTAGCATAAAAACAGCAAATGCGAATCAAAATGCTGAGCGACCGGTAGGTATCTACTTAAAAAAAATATATATATATATATATATATATATATATATATATATATTTATATATATATTTTATTTATCAATCAACGCACAGCCTAAACTGGTGATCATAGAGACGTAAAATTTCGAGGACGTAATCCAATGGTTTTTGTAAATTCATCCCCCAAGGGGGTGAAATAGTGGTTGTAAATTTGTATAAAAGTCCGTCAGTTTTAAAGTTACTGTAAAATTCCGTATTTGGCTTGGTGCAAAATAGAAAATCACGCATTTCAGTGATTTTGGAAAATCAAACCCCCTGCCCCCCTCCGGAGATAATATGGGGTTGAAACTCCGCTAATTTGAAGTTATGTCTGTACAACTTCTTATTTGACTTTCTGGTTTAAAATAAAATAGAGAAATAAGTATTTCAGTGTTTTTGGAGATTAGGTTGGTTTAAGAGGGTAAAACAGGGGTTGCATGTTTGTATGAAACTCCGTCAGTTTAGAAATTTGATCTGAGGTTGTAAATAAAGAAATACGTGTTTCTGCGTTTTTGGCTAATCAGTCTTTAAAGGGGCAACTAAAATGGTGATTGCAAATTTGTTTCTCTCACTTTTTAAGTTAGATCTTAGTTTTATATCAAGAAACCTCACAGGTTTCTTTATCTAAAACCAAAAAGCCAAATACTTTTTTCAGCGTTTTTGTAAAATCAACCCTTAGGGGGTGTAAAATCATAAACGAGGGCAAAGCCACGAAACCGCTGATGGTAGAGATGTGAAATTTTACGGGCGTATTTCTTTTGTGACACAAGCATTTTAATTCCAGCTTTAAGGCCTCCGTCCTCCTTTTCACGCAAAAGGAGAAACTTTGACACAAGTTTGTATGGTTTATTGTTTGCTTAGATTTTCTTAAAAGTTTAATATAAATGTTTATCAGCATACTTAACGAAACACGTTGAGCTAAGTCCGAGCACGCTCTATAGATTATTTTAAAGCCATAGTTTCTACATTTTGCTCCTCACACATATGGCGCCCAGCACCTAGGGGTATCACACACCTATAACATACAGCCACAGCTAAAATTGCTTTTGGTATAATGTCTATAGATTTAACTTTAAAGGGCCTCTGCTGCTTGTTGGACCCATATATACTTCTCAAAGAACCAACGATCTTTCTCATATGATAAGGTAAACGGATCGGCAAGCCAGAGACATAACATTGAATAGACATTTTCTTAGCAGGTGCACAAATTGAAGGCAAAGCAGCAATGGTAACATGGAACATAAGAAAATACGAAAAATTCTAAAAGATTCGTAGTTAACTAAATTACTGTTATCTATAAATAATAATATAATAATATCTTGGGACAACTCACACAACGCCATCTGATCCCAAACTAAGCAGAGCTTGTACTATGGAAACCAGACAACTGATAAACATACTTATTTATTTCTAAATACATACATATTATAGATAAATAACACCCAGACACAGAATAAACCATCGTGCTCATCACACAAAGTTTTATCCTGGGTGGGGATCGAACCCACGACCTCTTGCGTAGCAGTCGGATACACTCCCACCGCGCCACAGAGGCAGTCAAGTTTTATGTAACTGTTTGTTTTCCTTATAAAATACGATAGTGATTAAGATACAGAAAATCACTGATCAAGACACATAAGCGGGTCGGAATTGTAGCTCAGTATTTGTTGAACAACAAAACTGACCGAAAGCAATTAAGTTACTAGGTACATAAGTTCAACTTTCCGATCGGGTAGTCCATTCGGGTCGGCACACCATTCGATTCGGTAGTATTTATTGAATGACAAAGCCAACCCGAAACAATTACGTAGTACGCGCGCGGCTAGGCCATGCGGTTTTTTCGCCGAACATTCATCTACATTATATTCAATTTTAGCATCCGGCTGTGTTCAAAACTGCTACCCTCCAGTCCCTGGGATTACGAGATTTTTCGGTTTTTTAAACTATTTTTATACTTAGTACGTAGGTTTTATATTTCTTAAGCTTTTCTAGTACCTTTCAAATGCCAGGTGATGCTCTATTGAATAAAGGTCAGTGCTTCTAGTGAATGAATGGGATCTTCAACAATAGGGTAGGTATTTGACTGAAGTCAAATCAGCATCTTTTTAAGAAACGGCAAAAACGACTCACTCCTTACAAGTTTGTATGAAATGCTAGCATGTGACGTCACGATTTGTATATTATATTATATATTATTGTATTTACTTTTAGCACCCGGCTATGACAATTAATGGCGGTCCGCTTATGTGTAGATATAGCAACCCTAAAGTATCAGGTTCGCAAAGGAAAAATCGTGGAGTCTAGTGATGGGTAACTTGTCGATTTTTTGTGAGGATGAGGGAGTCCCTTATCCCTTATTTATTTCGCGAGGGGCTACGCAAGAGAGGAGTATTTAAGTATTATTTCCTCAGGTGGCGAGTCGCATGACTGCTCCTCGTGATGCACCGAGTATGAACTTATAAAATCACTTTTTCGGGTAATTAGAAATAACACATATCACGAATATAAGAAAAAGAAACAGAAATCTTAGCAACGTCAATCGTCAATGGTCGAAAATTGATTGCACCTGTTTCTCTAACTGTTCGTCGTATGTAGATAATAGAAAACGCATGCAAACTTTCGAACCATTGAGCCCCGCACCCGCAGAGTTGCTTTAAGTGTCACTGCATGAGAAGAGCGACCTTAAGTCACTGCGAGCGGATAGATGCGATTCTAAGATCCACTACGTAAGTTTGTGGTCGAAACAACGTTTTAAAGTCACTGCGCAAACGGGGCGCAACCCGAACCTAAAAGTCACTTTGCACACAGCTGGGGGCCGCAGCACAATTTTAAAAGTAACTGCGCGAGGATGGACTCTTGGTCGGGGTTTTAAAAGTCACTACGCAAACAGAGAAATGCAGCGTGAACTTAAAAGTCACTGCGCGCGCTGACGAACGCAGCGCAAACTTTTGAACCATTGAGCAAGCTAGGGCCGCAGTGCGAGCAGAGCATTTCAAGTGGCAGAAGAAGAGGGGCACGGGTGTAACCACGGTGGCCCTAAAAACGAACAAAGAAGCCATTAAGCGAGCTCTAACCAGAGTGCTGTCTTAAAATTCAGTGCGCATCGAAAAGCACAGTGTTGACTAGCACAGTGTAAGCTTAGAAGCCATTCCGTGAGCGCGGAAGCGAAGGCGAGAGGTGAGGGACACAGCATGAATTTAAAAGTCACAACTCTGATTAAGAAATTAAGTCACTGCGTGGACAACGATTTCCAGCCCAAACATGAGCAAAGAGCAGCAGCGCGATCTTAAAATTCCCTACACGAACAAAGGACCGCAACGTAAACTCAAAAGTTACTGCGCGAGCTGAAGGACACAGCCTAAACTGAGGAAACTTTGAGGAACGTATACGAACGGGTGACACAGAGGAAATTGCCCTTTATATGTTCGTAAACTTTCGCGATCTGTACACATTATAGAATTTTATAAGCTACGGGTCTTAATCGCGTAAATATTTTATTATTGACCGTATTTCAACGCCGTGAAACGTATAAAACAAAGGTATTAGGCCTTAAAATAAAATATTTACGCGATTAAGACCCGTAGCTTATAAAACTCTATAATTGCCCTTTATTCCATTCTATCCTACCAGCTGTACGATGATCGAACTGATTGGTTTTTTTTTTTAAACTATTAAGACTGTCTCCGAGGGTTGAAATGTTTGCACAATTTTTTTTCCAAACTATTACCAAACATTATGAAAATATAAGTATATATTACGGGTCTTAATCGCGAATTTCAGGTATTTTCGTGAACAGTAGTTCTTTTTGCAGTTTCCAAATACTACTACAAAAATATAATAACATCCTGTGATTTTCGGATATGCATTTTATGTACAATTTTATGTTTAAACAGTTGGATCACCTTAGTCAGCTAAACGCGCGAAAAATTGTCCAAACAGATCGACCCTGTCCAAACAGACAAACTAACTTTTAGAGCCCTGCTACTCCTGCTACTCCTGCTAGCTATCTACGAGGGGACATTCAAACATTTTATATGTTAAAAAATCGTCTTGCAGTGCGTTTGACGCCTCCAGTAATGCCTCGAGCCAGCATACCTTGGCTCCCTAGAACAGAACATGCCTAGCAATCGCGTAATATCGTCAAAGATCGCACCCTCTGCTAGCGCAGATACCTTTTTCTAAAACTCTTATCTCCCACTCACGATGTGTATTTTTAAAAGCGGGATTTTTTAGGCCAGTTAGAAAAAAATGTAGAATTGGGGCTACAGCGCCTATCCTTTTCTGAATTTCATGCCCCCATTATGTAAATAACAATATTTTACCTGACCTTAACTTAGTTGTAGCGGGACTACGTATAAATTATATCGACAATATTTGGTATGTAAGTACTAAGGCATTCTAGGGCTGCCTCCCGCTGGGTACGCCCATTAATGAGTATATGAGGGGTTGAGGTGTTGAGGCATATGAGACGAGTAGGTATATGAGTAGGAATTAAGTGCTTTTGGAGTTTTGATCAAAGTTGTGTAATTATAATTTTGACATCGTTTTGTTAACAAGAAATTATATTTTCATTTTGCCGACTGCGCAAGAAGGCGGGTTTTAATAATAATAATATCTTGGGACATCTCACACAACGCTATCTGATCCCAAACTCAGCAAAGCTTGTAGTACACAAGCAAAGCTTGGAAACCAGATAACTGATAAACATACTTATAAATTTCTAAATACATACATACATTTTAGATAAATATCACCCAGACACAGTATAAACCATCGTGCTCATCACACAAAGTTTTATCCTGGGTGGGGATCGAACCGACGACCTCTTGCGTAGTCGGATACACTCCCACCGCACCACAGAGGCAGTCTTCATTTTAAAGTGTATGTTTATAAGTATAAATGTGTATGTATGTTAATTATTAATACAAAAAAGTCTAATCTTATTTTATTTAAATCAACAGCTCGGCGTAATGATCAATTAGATATAGTTTTGGGGGAGGAAACAATTGAGATGGTTGATTCCGTTAGGTTTTTAGGTGTACGCATTGATGCCATGCTTAACTGGAAAAACGAGCTAGATGCTATAGATGGCTCCATATCATCCGCCTGTTATGCCCTCAGAAGTTTGAGAGATGTTGACAGTATGTACCATTTAAAAACTGTCTATCATGCTCTGGTCGAGTCTAGGCTGCGGTATAATTGTGACAGAGCATTCATACTACAAAAAAGGGCCATACGAACTATTGTAGGTATTTCACAAAGAGAGTCCTGTCGAGACTATTTTAATAAATTGAAAATATTAACAGTACCTAGCCTATATATTCAAGCAGTATTACACCATTTGGCAAAGAAAATGAAGAATTTTGAAACTGAAGGTGAAAGGAGGTTAAGAGAAAATACGAGGACAAACAATTTAAAAAATAAACATAATCCAACTTTAAATATAGTTAAACACGGTGTTCAATATCAAGCAGTAAAACTTTATAATAAATTGCCCCATGAATTGAAGAAAGATATATACAATATGCAACTATTTAAGAGGAAAGTAACTATATTTACTAGGAAAATGTTTTTATTCTGTAGAGGAATTCATAGCTATGTAATTTTATTGTAATCGAAATAGAAATTGACATTATTAATGAATCCATGTGTACATATTTTAATTTTTTTTTTTTTTTATTAGTACCTTTTGACTTGTTTAATTTTATAATTACTTACTTGTGATGATATGTGTCATCTTATTATTTGTGACATGTCTTACTTGATATAACTTAATAATAATCTCTATATTTATATAAATACTATTCAATTTCAATCATTAGTTATACTCACTTTAGCAATTAAGTAGCGATTAAGAATTGAATGTCAAACACAATTGTTTTATTGTTATTGATAAATAATATCAATTGAATAATAATATGTATATTTTTTTATTTTAATATAATATATATAGATACAGTTATTGCGAGGCATCCACCTTGCAATGCCTGTATCAACCCTAACACGAACATATGCTGTGCTATACATTATAAAGCTTAAATGCTTGAACGCAATAACCGGGATCCACGCGGACGGTGCCACGGGCGTAACCTAATGTATAATATTTGCATTAATGAAAAAATGGGTTATTTTAGGTTAGTTGGTTATAACGGGTGCCGGATGAGACTGGGGCCAGATTAACGTGGGTAAGCACCAACTGATCAACACCCAGCTTAAACCCTAGGACCTAGAGAGCCATAATATAATATTATAATAGTTTCTTTTGCCCTGTAATAAAGGATTTCAGCAGAATTTTTCATTTATTGTATTGTGTGGATGTGGCTTAATATAGTATAAAGTTTATAATTTTGATATAATATACTGGAAGTCCGTACAACTACTGACACACACAATACCCATAAATTGTTGTTCCGAGTGTGAGTGTACTTTGTGTCAGTGAATTAAATATAGTACGGGGATAGCAAACTTTATGTTTTAACATCCCATATTTTCTAAAGAATTTTGCCAATGGCATGTCTTCAAATACCGTGACCGCACATCTATATTTTTACTACAGTAAGTTTGTAACTAACTTCTCAAATTATATATTTTACACTAGCTTTCGCCTGCAGCTCCACCTGCATCGGTTTCAGTTATCACAATACAAACCTGTACTATGTTCTTTCCTAGGGCTTAAACTATCTCCATACCAAATTTCATTCCAAATTGATTCAGCAGTTTTAGGGTGAAAACGTAACAGACAGGCAGAGTTACTTTCACATCTACTAAAAACTTTCGAAACGCTAAGGCTAAGATAATTTTATATAACTGCCTTGTCAGAAGTGTTTTGGAGTACGCTGCCGTTGTGTGGCGGCCCCACTTTGTTGTGCACTCTCTCAGAATAGAGCGCATTCAAAAGAGATTTGTTCGGCACTTGTCATACTCGGTGGGAATGGGGGGCAGAAATGTGGATTATGAAACCAGGTTGGATTATTTTAAGATGATGGAACTGTCTAAGAGGAGGGATATAACCGACTTAATATTTTTATATAAATTGTTAAGAAATAAGATCAATTGCCCGGAATTGTTACAAAGGATACGTTTTAGAGTTCCGATTCACACTCCGCGAAAACCAATCACACCGTTAGTCCCTCCACTGCGTAGAACAGCGCTTGGCTCAAGCTCACCTCTTTGCCGAATGACTAAATTATATAATGAATGCAGTGACAAGGCAGATATTCACCACGACTCATTGGGATTGTTTCGGAAAACTATCAATCGTTGTTTAAGGTCTTAGCTAATTAGCACATACAAATTATATAATTTGTAATGATTGTAATGATTGGCTCATTAAAAATATGAATGTAGTGTTTACCTATAAGTAACTGAACATTTAGATATAAGTTATTGTGAAAGTTTGTGTTTAGATTATTGTTGATGTATTAGTTGTTGGTGAACCAAATAAATAAAATAAAATAAAATCTACAATATTAGTTTCATATTGTACAAATCAGTAGCAGTCTAAAGTGGAACATCACTAATCTATTACTGAGTCCAATAAAAGGAGGTAGCTTGCCATAGATGTCCCTTGTATAAAAATTTGTTGGGGACCTGGGTTTCAAAACAAAACTAACAAAAAAAAATTTTTAGGACAAAATAAATCTCATTTTAGAGTGTGCGAGTGCGCGTGCCGCAGGAGCGGGCGCCGGGTGGCAGATCCATACAGAGATGAAAACTTTTCTAAATACCAAAAATTTTTATTGTTTTTTTTCTGTTGTTTCACTTTTAAAATCTATGTTATTGGCTATTTCAAAAAAAATGTTCACCGCCTTTGGTACACCTTGACCTGCAATTGCTAACACTGCTGTTGGGGGCCCTTGTAGCCTGGAGGCCTTGTATAAAATTGATTATATGGCGTTGGCTATGCCCCTGGACAAATATCACCTCGATTTTTAATATTGGTTTAAAGTAAGTTGCAGGCATAAAATACATTTTAATTTATTTGAAAACCTAACGGCTAATTCCACAATTACAAGCTTCCAACATATATGCATAGTTAGTGTAGTAGTTACCCCAAAATGATTATTTGACCCAACTATGTAAACTTATTTTGAAATCTTAATTCTTGAACAAAAATAGCACTAAAACATGAAACATACTGGAAAATAAATAATATAATACACTGAAAGTAAAACTAAAATAAAAAGAATAATATATTGCCATAAAACGTTGCGCTTGTCGCTTATTTAAATGACTCGCCTTTGCTTATTGCAATAGTACATAACGTAGGAAATTAAATACATATACTACTTATATGTAACTAATTCTAAAATCGCTAAATAATACTTTTGTTATGACTAAGTATAGAAGCAAGTGTAACTTACAATTTTTCTGCAGCCTTGCAATGTTCTCGAGCTTCAAACACTTTAACAGACATGGTGAACTAATTCTTATGAAGTATTTATTAGTTGTGTTTTATTGAAATGAACGTAGGGTTCGACTGTGTGAAAAATCAATAGAAGAATGAGAAGATAACACAAGCAACCATCTTGCTAACTAAATATTTGACGTTTATTCGAATGACGTTTCGATCAGTGCTGCCAATGTTGAATTTTATATTGCTACCCACGTTTTATCGATTAACATAATATGATACTGGTGCAATAAACCTTTATTTTATTCTATCTATCTAATCATATTTATTGATATGTAAAGAAAACCCGAACGTGAGGTTATTAATTTAATACATATCACGCTTTTTATGGCTATTTACAGAGCCATTTAGCTTTATATCCTACAAATGATTGAGGTAAATATGTTTCTGAGGTTTGATTACAATTGCTTTTGTGAAATTATAATTATATAACTGCTCAACACGGCGCTAAATGAAAATAAAATCTCGCTTATGATGTCAAAATGCCGCCAAATTTAGCGAAACAGTCGATAAATTTGCAACTCTGGGTGTCAAACGGATCCCAAAAATGGCGAAACTGGCACGTTTTGATAAGCCTTTGACGTTACACGAAAAATGTTGCCAAAATTATGATTTAGTCATGATTTAGTACATAAACTTAACTTTCTTTTCTCCGCAGGAGCCAGATAAATGAAACACATCCAACTCAATGAATGGAAACTAAATAATCTTCCACGCAACATGCGTGAATTCAAAACGATTTATTTTCTTGTCTTTACCAACTTTAAAAATGTATTATTATTTGCATCATTTATCAATAAAATCAATAAAAATTCTAACAAACAAAATGCTATAGCATTATAATTGATAAAATTTTACTGATATTTTTTTATACTTTAATAAAATTATTCACTTCCTTTAAATTATTTATTTCCTTCTTTTATCTCAAAAACAAGAGTCAATTCAACAAAATTGTTATTATTTTCGTACTCTGCACACCCAAATTACCTAAGGTTGACTAATAAATCCCATACCGCAGAATCAGTTTTCTCCAGTGTAATAACAAGTAGTTAATAACAAATTTTATCTCCGATTGAATGGATCATAAATTATAATAAAATTTACTTTATAGGTATTAATTGCAAAATACCTTGTCACCAAAATTAGCCTTACATACCTTTGACAATTCTCGCGCTTAAAATTACTGCCATAGTAGGTAGGTACTAATCGGGGCCTGCGGTGTGGTTTCCGCACGGGATAGGGATGAGCTCAGATGACAACCTCGTAACGGGAGGAAAATATAAGGAGGCGGCGCGCCTGGCTAACCTAGGGTATTTCCCGAAGGGTTGGGCGCATTGAGCTGCTGGGGCTTAGGGTGGCCACCCTAAACCCCAGCAGCTCAATGCGCCAATTGCGCAATTTTCCAAGACATCACCTTTCATCTGCAGGCGCCTCGATTGCCGTCGGCCCGGTCCTCGTACAGGTCCGGGCTCAGATAAAGTATCTCGGACTCGTAGTAGTCGGGCACTGGCTCTTTGCAAATTCTTACAAATTATGCAGCACAGACCCACTTTGCTTGTACTCTAACTTCTTGTTTTTTTATAGATCTATGTGATAATGGGGTACAATACTATAAACGCCTAGTTTTATATCTTACATATGAACTATGAGGCGCAGACCCACCTTGTTTGTACTCAAACTTCTTGTTTTGAAATAAGTTTGGAATGAGGTTAAAAATATGAATGCCTGTTTTTTACGAAGTATGGGGCATAGACCCACCATGTTTGTACTCAAACCTCCTGCATGTTATAAATGATATAACCTCATGATCACATAGACGTCGTCAAAACAAGAAGTATGTTCAACCGCTAAATCCCGCTCTGAGTACGGCCATAGGTCTGCACCAGTTTCTGTGCGTCGTCGGATGCATTCCTAATTTGAATCCCGTTTATGTTTTTGCCTATTCGTTTGCGCAGTTAGCTCCCTACCTACACTACGTACAAAATAAAACCGGGCAAGAGCATGTCGGACCATGCTCAGTGTAGGGTTTCGCAGAGCGCCTTAGATAATTGTATCCGCAGAAGAGCTTACGTTCATGGTACTTACGCCCTTTTGACGAGATACGCAGTTTCTTGCCAATAACTCAACGACTTATAATGAATTTTAATTAAAAGTATTCATTAAGCGCTACCTTTGTGATTTATTTCATTCTTACGTTTCAAAAGTTAAGAGTGGGGACATCATTTAGGGGTTTATTCTGTGTCTGGGTGTTATTTATCTATAATATGTAAGTATGTATTTAGAAATATTTAAGTATCGGTTGACTGCTTTCCATAATACAAGCTCTGCTTAGTTTGCGATCAGATAGCTTTGTGTGAGTGTGAGTTGTCCCAAGATATTACTACTAAAGCAACTTTCGGAGCGATTATTTCCAAAACAAATAACATAATTAAAAAAGTTTATTAGAAACCTTATAATGTTTTTAAAAACCTGTCGAATGATGTGCCACGCCTAAAAATATTTATTTTTATTATTTAGCTAACAAACTAAGTAGCAGCTATTACAAGACCACTTTTCACCAAATTTATTCATTGAATAGTCTTTGAGTAAAATGTCTGTGAAAAACGGGCAGACAGACAGACAGACGGACATGACGAAAATATAGTATAGGTTCGTTTTTGCCATTTTGGCTACGGAACCCTAAAAAAAGTGCCTAACTATAGGCAGATATAATTTGATATCTACTAATAACCAAAAACTATCTAGCGCAACTTTGCTTAGTCACATTGCAACATGTCATTAGAAAAAATTAGGCGAATCAAACATACCAAACAATTTCGAAGTAACAAAGTTTTCATTCGTTAATAACTAACTATGATTCACTTCGGTGACTCATGCTGTCGCCCCTCGCTGTTGATAACAAGGCAACCCTAATGGTAGTAATGGTATCAACTGCTGACTTTTACCTTCGATTAAATATCGACCTTAACACTATGATTTTAAAGTGAATTATCGCGTAGAGGAATAATGACCCATATTTCCATTAAAAATATTTTTAATTATGTAAAAATGATCATCTGTTTATCAGTTGGTTCGTTAGGGGTTAGGTTTAGTGATCTGCGGTCTTTCGTTGCCCACGTTTCGTTGACACATTAACGATGTACAATGCTATAATTTTGCATAATTGTATACCTTTGCTTTCGCCGTCTGTGTAACCCCTGTAGATCGAATTGAGACAACAAGTCTTCAAGCCTCATCCACATATGCCCAGAATTATCGGAGATAGCGCGTTCAAACAAAACCACTTTTGCACGTCAAGTTGGCGCATGGTGACCATGTAAGCACCATTTAGCAGCGCTAATAAATAAGTAATACATAGTACCTACCTACTCAACTTACTTCTCTAATAAGTAACCGATAAAAACTTTTACGCAGTTATCCGCGGTTTCTGATTCACTGTCTATACCTACCTATCTATATATAATGTGCATTTTGTTTTGGTATGTATTATTTTATAGGTAGGTACATGTATACCATACTAGAAGAAATGATCTGAAAGAAAATGAAAACCGCATCAAATCCATTGTTCAAGGGACTACCTGCTGCGGTGTTTCCCGAGCGCTACGACATATCTTTCTTCAAACGAGGTTTAAAGAGAGTTTTCACTTCACAGTAGGTAGCAGCTTGAGTGTGTTCCTGACGTTCCTTAGTCCATGAGCGGCGGTTACCGCATACCATCAGGTGGGCTAGCTCGTCTGCCAACCATAGGCAATAAAAAAAAAGGACATGCCAACACGCAGTCTTCGCCCTTAGGATTGACACTGACAAGTTATTTATGTAGGTACCAATGTGAACGTTGGTTAATGCTATTTAAAATAATTTTAAAATAAATATTTATTTTAAAATAAATATTTTTTATTTATTTTATTCGAGAGGATTTTAGCCAATTGGTCGCAGCAATGGAGCTTAATCTAATTATTTTTTGCGTTATGGCCTAACTAGGTACTTATGATTATTAGGGACACAAAAAAAAATTGAAGAGTCGGGTTGTTTCGAACTTTTAACCACAACTTAGGATGGGCTTGTCTGCTCACAAGCTATAGTTTTTAATTGGTTAACAGAATTTCGATTAGTTTGTGGAGCGCGCTTCTTCAAAAGTATATTATATAATATCAATGAATGAGATAAGGAAAGATAAAGTAAGAACTGGGGTTTTAATCAGCAGTATCGCAAAATATAATTAACTAGCTGATCCGCGCTACTTCGTCTGCGTAAATTTTCCCCGTTTTTGCAACATTTCTTATTGCTGCTCCCCTCCTTATTTCTCCACTATTTAAACACATCAAAACCCGTTATGTAGTTTTAAAGATTTAAGCATACATAGGGATATAGGGACAGAGAAAGCGACTGTGTTTTATACTACGTAGAGATGAACAATTTAAGCGTTGTTCGTGAGGGAAACCGCAAAAAAATAAGGAAAGGCAGAAGATACTTCATTCGGTTTAGTGACCTGACCACAGAACAAACATACTGTATGAGGATCTGACCGAGACCAATAGAAAAAAATAACGTTCGCGGAAGAAAATAACACAATTTGTGGACTGACAGGTAACGAAACTTGTCTTATCTATACCATATTGTAAGGCTAAAGAGTTTGTGTTTGTTTGAACGCGGTAATCTCAAGAAGTACTGATCCGAATTGAACTTGACTGAAATTATTTTACTGTTGGATAGCCCATTTATCGAGGAAGGCTATAGGCTATATAACATCACGCTACGACCAATAGGAGCGGAGCAGCAATGAGAAATGTTGCAAAAACGAGGAAAATTTACGCAAACGAAGTTGCGCGGTACAGATAGTAATTTATAACCCTACTAGCTGTCGCCCGCGGCTCCACCCGTGTGGATGTTAGTTAGGGGCGGCCATTAATTACGTGAGCTGATTTTGGCGAATTTGGACCCCCTCCCTCCCTCTAGTGACAGATCCAAACTAATATTAAAAATGTTAAAGTAACTCTGTCTGTCTGTTACGTTTTCATGCATTTCAATTCAACAGCTGAACAAATTTAGATGTTTGCTATGGAGACAGGATAGCTTTTAAAGCGAAAGCTAATAGATATAGGTAGGTACAGTGGTCGATCCAGAATTGTCGTATGGGAGGTCCTTAAACTAAAAAGGGCCATTGCACACATTAAATTATGTATGTTCCATATTCCCCTGAGGTTCTCGAGTATCTATAAGTTTTACTGATCTGCGTATAATATAGGTAGGTACTAGCTGTCCCGCGCAACTTCGTATGCGTAATTTTTCCCCGTTTTTGCAACATTTCTCGTCGCTGCTCCGCTCCTTAGTCGTAGCGCGATGTTATATAGCCTATAGCCTTCCTCGATAAATGGGCTATCCAACAAAAAAATATTTTTTCAAAACGAACTAGTAGTTCCTGAGATTAGCGCGTTTAAACAAACAAACAAACAAACTCTTCCACTTTATAACATTAAGTATATATATATATATATATATATATTTATAGTTCTGATATGTGTAATAGGTATATATATACCTACTGTTTTAGGTAATGTTTATTTTAAACTCTAACTGAATAAAGATTATCTGTAAGAGAAATCAAATAATACAAACAAACACAGTTCTGCCATCATTTAACATCCTTTTTCGTTTGTAATAATAGAACTAACAATGTTGACAACTTTTAGTTTAGAAATGTTTATTTTCTGTAGGTAAGTAATTGTTTTTGTTATGTCTTCCTTTCCCTAAACCACTGAAAAAGCCGCTAATAAGCAACAGCCGAAAGCTTGTAGACACTAAATTCAGTAAAAACTTTAGACATAGGCATAGTTACCTACATCTGTACAAAACGAGAATCATATCAAATCCCAGGAAAAATCACTCGTACTCTTTTGTCGCACCCTTCTTTTAGTAATCCACTTACTTCAAGTACTTCTCCTACAAGTCTTTCTAATTGTAATTGCACGTATGCACATTTAATCAAAAGGGTTTTAATGAACTCGGGATAAAACACCCCTACATTTATGTCCAATGTAACATCAACCGAACTGCCATTTAATCTAAGTTTACGTGCGGTTCTTTAAAATTGGACGTTTCATATCACGAAGTTAACAGTTCTGAAAGATAGTAAGTTCTAATACCATGTGAAGGGAATGTGTATCTTATTTGTTAAGGGTTAGAGTTTAGATTTATAGTATTTTTAAATACACCCCTAAGTGTTGCCTCACGCTGGCATACTATGGACATGAATATTGTATTTTTGTTTTTTCCGAATAACATTTGCGCGAAAGACACTTACGGGAAAAATCGTTTTTACGGAAATCTATTTGTGCAAAAGGGCATGCCATGGCATGCACCAGTTAAGCAATAATTAGGTACATTTTAGAAAGTAAAAGACCTCCTTCTCTCAGCAGTCTATTTTATTTTTTTATTACACTAAGTAGGTAAGTAAACTTGTATAGTACCTAAATTTTTTTGTTAGTAATAAATGTAACTGTTTTTTGATACTTTGTTGGGCAATTTTCAACCTTGATTAAATTGAAAGTTCTTTAAAAATCTCTTTGTAATCAAACCAGATGAGAGCAAAATTGTGTCGGCTCACGCCATAAGTCTCAAACTTGCATTCAAATTCACTATAAAGCGGGAAAATATTAATTTTAATTAGACATTAGGTACACATTTATTTCTGAACAAAATTATATTTGTGTTGAAAATAAACCCTTAAAACTAACACACACAAAACAAGATACATACTAACACACAACAAAATACATGAGGAAAAAAAACATAATAAAACTAAAAAAAAAAAATATTTAATAGGTATGATTGTTACATTTGTTAGTATTAAATTTATGGCAAGTATCTTTATTAACAGATATCAACAATTTAACAACAGATTAAATTATTTACCAAACAATCACACTCTAATTTTTGACGGATTTTAAAAGTCTTATCAATGTTATACTAACGAAAATGCCAGCAATACCTGACATTAAACATAGGTGAAAAGTTTATTTAGAACAAAGTTTTTGATGAGACCACACGTATTCCTATTTATTTCAATATTTAAACAAACGTGCGTGCACTTTATGTATATTAATTAAGTTGGAGCTGATTATAAGGTAAGTGTTTTCAATCAAGTATTTATATTTAAAGGTTGAAACTCTCTAGCCCTGCTTAATATTATTTAATTCAAACTAAAAAAACTACTTACAACTTTTTAAAATGCTATAAAAGTTCTTTCTTGGTATTCTGTTTATTTCGATAGATAATTAAGTGGTTTATTTAGGTTTTAGGGATGCAAAAAATATTATATGCATTATATAAAGGTCAACTACGAATGGTCACTTATTTATTTATTTTAATAGCACCGTTCATTAAATACAAGGGTAAGTATTCAATTTTTATATCACCTGTGCATACCTACACGGATTTTGTGTGAAAGAAATGTGGGATTTTGGGTAAATATCAGGTATCTATAAAATATCCTGTCTAGGTACTCTTACGTATAGGTACTCTTGTCAGCTTGTGTATTTAGTTCGTAGGTACCTACTTACTTAGTTATATAATTGCTCTGCGAATTGTTATTTTTTTTTTTGCTAGACATACCCGCCTAATCCATCAGCCTTTCTTGTTGTCACGCGATAAAAAAGGACTGGTGTTCTAAGTTTCGTGTGTGTCTGTGATAGACGGATTTTGATGTGGTTTTTGGTTTGTCGTTTGAAAATCCGGTCAGTCGTTATAAAGATAAATGATTAACTTTTTTTTTACACGTAAGTCGAGTGTTTTATAGGTTATCAGCGAGCTTTATCTAAACAGTAAACAGATCTCCTTTCTTTTCTCGATACCTACCTTCTCTTAATTTAGGTCTAACTTTGTAAGTCGAATTTATTCTGGATAAGCACAAGAAAGAATTTTGAATCCATAGAAAATGTAGTATTAGGTTTCTACGGAGTGTTTAAACTCAAACTCAAATGTCTTCATTTCGTAAAACCAGGTTAATGATTATTTGAAAACGTCAAATTAATACATACTATAAATTTTATAAAATTATGATTGTTTGAAAAACAAAACAAAATGAGGTTAGTCGGCAGTTCCAAGTGTAAAGCTCATGAGAAGAAGCTGCCAAGAAACTCATGTGCCACTCTTTTAAAATCATCAAGTTTTTCTTTACAAAACAAATTTTACTGAACACTGGTTCAGTAAAATTGCTTGGTGAGTGTAATCGTTTATAAATTAAGGATAACTAAATAATAATAATAAACGTATAACGTTTAACTCAGAAACTAGTCCGTAATGGTTTAATTAAAAAGAAAAGTGTTTTAAATTAGTTAGAATGTTTAATATTATTACATTGTAGACATTCCACAAGATTGTTTTGTGTAAGCAGTAAAAATATTTGTCACCTTAAATTTCCGTCCTGAAATGTCAATGAAAAACGAAATGAAAACGCGGTACCGTCAGGGAAAAAAGCTTTTTGGCAAAAATGGTGTTTCAAGTTTACAAAGGTTTTAGTACCTAAGGGTTTAGGTAAGTACGTGTATGTAGTTGAATATCGTGTTTATTTATTCAATTCTATTTTTTTTTCTCATAGATATTGAGCTCGAGCTTAATATCTTGTTTTAAGTATTTTTATGTTTGCACTGCGAATGTTTTTAAATATTTATGTATTATTTTCAAATGTATAACACTAATGGTATGTGTATTAATAGATAGTAGACTGCCTCTGTGGCGCGGGTTTGATCCCCACCCAGGATAAAACTTTGTGTGATGAGCACGATGGTTTATTCTGTGTCTGGGTGTTATTTATCTATAACATGTATGTATTTAAAAATATATAAGTATGTTTATCGGTTGTCTGGTTTCCATAGTACAAGCTCTGCTTAGTTTGTGATCAAATATAATATCTTTGTGTGAGTTGTCCCAAGATATTATTATTATTATGTATAGATGGGCCAATTTCCATGGCACCTTTGTAAATAAAGAAGTCTCTCCCTTTACCAAAATCATTCAAGTGACTAAAACTTGATTAAGTCCCTACAACCGATGCTTCTACATATAAATTACTAGCTGTCACGCGCAACTTCGTCTGCGTAATTTTTTCTGTTTTTGCAACATTTTTCATAGCTGCTCCGCTCCTATTGATCGTAGCGTGATGTTATATAGCCTACAGCTGTCCATTAGGTAGGTTTTTTTTTTAAATATTCGTAGAATATCTTTTTGCCTTCATAAGCATCTTTCTTGGTCGGACAAGAAAAATTCATATGTAGGCAAAAAGAAAAATTGCCTGGAAATAGCAAATAAACCAAATTTTATTTTTCCCGTCCAATTCAAACACTATTTAGGTAAATATTTGTTATTACAACGATAGTTGACGTTTTAGAGATAGAAATAGATATAGGAACACTGTCCATAATATGGAAGAATCTCTGTCGATACCAATTTTCATGTTATCTTCGAGCTTGGCGAAGGTTTTATGTTACCTACTTTTTATAGCGATCCAAAAACATAAGCAAAATCCGACTAAAACTGATGAAAACTGTCTAGATCTCTAGAACTCTAGATCTCATAACGAATAATCCTTAAGATTTTACTTTCTAACTGTACCTACAAAAACGTATTCATTAAAAATACTCCAACGAATCGTACGTTTCTAGTTGATCACGATCGCTTTACACAACACAATGAGTCACCTACACCGAGGAAGTTGCGTGCACAACTGCACAAAATCCCCCAAAGTAACATGACCTCAGCGCCCCTTTCTTCAATTCACTAATTGGATTAAAAACGAGGAAGGCTTTGGCGTCTAGAGCTCAAGTTAAACTAGACGAGGAATATGTAGAATAGGGTTGTGCGTTTGTGTATTACATTTATTTCTATGAGTCATGATTGTGGACGTTTTTTTTTAAAATAAAAAAGGCATATAGGAAGGGAAGTCATTGATTTAAAGGCCTAGTTTGCTTAGCATGAATTTACCGTAAACAAAGAAATGGTTAAAATGATTCTGTTATTTCAATCGTAATAAAATGTCAACGTAATCATGACTGTCATTGTAAGTTCATTCTTAAACTATGACTGAACCAGGTCATAATAATTTCAGTCGTTAGAATACTTTAAACCGTTTAGATTATGACGTTGAATAACCGCTAAAAAGGACAGTAGGTACATGTCAGTTTGGATTAAGAAGCCACTTTTCGTATCTTATTGAAATTAATATACTTATTATGTAGAAAGTTTAAGAAATTTGTAGGATTGTTCCTCGATTTTGTAGTATAATACTTCAAAAGTTATGAGAACATTAAGGTGGCACCTCAATCTAAATTTTTTAATTGAGGAGCTACATCAGAACTAGGAACATCATGAATGAATACTTATCATACGTCGGGTCACGCACAATGTAGGATTCCGTAGTCCCCCGTCCGAATAATGCGGCTTGAGGTTTTCTGTTGTTTTTGTTTTATACTACTAACAACGTTATTTATGTATTTTTCAATGGAATTTGTACGAAAATTTTGTTACTTCTCACTTGATCTGTAATCGTAAACTTGTGAAGCCTACTTAGCTGTGATAGTTTTCCTTTTAATTTCACTATATACTACTAGCGTGAATTTTTTCACATACCCAATATCAACCTGCCGGCAGTAATTTGCACTTTAAAGCTTAATATTTTACAAATGGATCACTAAATGATTTTTACCTAAGTGTTTTTAAAAGACATTTATATATAGGAGAAGTATTTTTTTTAATTTTATGGTTACACTTTGTTGGCATAAGTAATATGTGTATCCATGCAAAATTATAGCCTTCTAGCTCTAACAGTCTCTGAGCTAAGCTGCGGACAGATGGACGGACATGGCGCAACTATGTGGGTTTCGTTTTGCCATTTTGGCTACAGTTGAATAAAATATTTACAAATATTATTGGGTCGTGGTTTCAAATCAAATTTTTTGGGGGGTAACTGCATAATTAATGTTATTACTTACCTACCCTCAATATTTATTTAGTAACCTGACATTCATTAGCGATGAAGCTCGCTTGTTTGCGCACACATTTACATAAAAATACATTTATTAGATATTATGCAGTTCTATTTCTGAAGTAGGTATATTCTACCTATAATTATGTCATAATTGTAGTCAAAATCAAAGTCAAAAAAACACTTTATTCACTTAGTAATAATGCAACGCTTATAACGTCAGACAAAATTTGCCATTTTGGCAAGAGTAAAGCCGTGAGAAAAGAACTTGGCTATAAAAACTCATGGCCTCAATTTTTAAATGGCAATTATTACAATATACAGTATATTAATATACAATATACAGTATATGTATTTGTATATACACAGGCTATATAACATTACGCAGACGAAGTTGCGCGGGTTAGCTAGTAGGATAAAGTTGAAGACACTTATCATCTCTTAGTGGAGTGTGTCCAGGAATGAGTCTGAAAGGAGGTGCCTAACATGTAAATTTAATTTAAATAAATTAGATGAGGTTTGTTTAATGTAATTCTCTCTAAGCCAATGTTTCCAGAGGCTATGTTACTTTATTTGTTAGTTAAAATTAAGATGTAGAAATTAAGATCAGGTTACAATGGAACCCACATAACAATCTGTTAAAGGTTTCTAAAATAAATAAAAGCCTTTCTCGATAAATGGGCTATTCAACATTGAAAGAATTTTTCAATTCGGACCATTAGTTCCTAAAATTACCGCGTTCAAACAAACAAAGTCTTCAGCTTTATAATATTAGTATAGATTGTGCAATTAGGCGAATCTACTTTTTTCTTATGAAACACAAAAGCTCTTTGAATGAATTGAATTATTTGAATATCAATATGAACCGAAACCGGAATTTAGTCTCCTCTGTACATATTTAAGTATATTTCGATATATTCGATTAATTAAAAGATAAATTTCAAAACATAATTATACCCGCGGCTTCGCCCGCGTTGATGCCAAATTTTTACCAAAATATTTTAACGACAAAGTTTCATACTAACTTTGCACCCCCGTTTTACCCCCTTAGGGAGAGAATTTTCTAAATCATTTTTTAATTCTCTCCTAGGTTATAAAAGGAAAATGTTTTTAATCCTTATAGTTTAGGCCCTGCGTTGATATGACAGCCAGTCAGTCAACGAGAAGCTGTATTTGTAGACTAGCTTATGACCGCGGCTCTGCCCGCGTGGTTGCCAGATAGTTACAAAGCACTTGAGCTTTCTAATGTATGGCGCAGCTCACAAGCATCCGTCGTTCGTTTAAGATGCAGGCATTGCGAGATGCATGTTTCGCAATTTCTGTATCCACCCTTAGATCGTGGTGAGAAGAGATAAATTAATAAAAGGAAATTTCGTGGATTATTATTCACTTGTAAAAACTTATATAAAATAGCGTAAAATAGAACAGGTAATAAAAAAAAGAAAAAGTAACGTCAGCCGGATCGAATCCTCCACCAGCCGATATCGGTTCTAGGCTAAGATATCTTCGCGCTATAATCAAAAGGAGCTTAAACACGATTGCATGCATTTCAGAGATTATAATGGCATTTATTAATGTAACTCAAGACTTTTTGTCATAATATGGTATGGTTCGACAAAAGATGCACTACTGCTAGATCTCTATAGATGATAGCGCGATGATTCTTAGTCAAGTTATGGCCCTTTATATGAACTACCAAATCGCAAGTTTTTAGAAAGATCCGCCAAATGGTAGTCGTGTGATTTGCAAAATGTTGTGAAGATGAAGTCCAAAAACAATCATTTTACGTTATTGCTCAGGTCTTAAAGAGAATAGCGTGATGATATGTACCCTATAATTTAATCAGGGCGTAAGTGATTATACTTACAAAATTTGAATAGAATCTGTCCTGTAGTTTTTGAGCCAACCCCGAACAAACATACAAACAAACAAACAGACACGAAAAAACAAAGCATAGATTTGAACTCAGAAACCCATAATATTAGTCTATCTTGGTTAGTTCTTTTTTTCAATATCTCCAATGTACAGCCACAGCTACTTTACAATTTTATCTAATATATAAAATTCTCGTGTCACAGTTTTCGTTGCCATACTCCTCCGAAACGGCTTGACCGATTTTGATGAAATTTTTTGTGCTTATCCGGTATCTATGAGAATCGGCCAACATCTATTTTTCATACCCCTAAGAGTTTGTTTGTTTGTTTGAACGGGATAATCTCAGGAACTACTAGGCCGCATTGAAAAAATATTTTATTGTTGGATAGCCCATTTATCGAGGAAGGCTATAGGTTATAACATCACGCTACGACCAATAGGAGCGGAGCAGCAATGAAAAATGTTGTGATGAAAAAAGGAAAATTTTCGCAGACGAAGTTATAGTATAGATTTATTGAGGAGCCACATCAAAAATATTATATATATACTCTTGAACATTAACAGTACTTTGGCCAATATTTAAGCACATATAATTTTTACCTTTGTTGTAAGTAGATGCTCCTACTATAACCCACTAAGGTTGATTTTGGTTTATCTCATGTTTCAACTTTTTGATAATACAAATTGCATCAGTCCTTCAACATGGTGTATAGTATATTTTGGCTCCTCAATTCAAATAGACCCATGCTGAAAAGGACACTTAGTAGAAGGGGGGAGGGGGGTGGTTGAGCTCTTTAGCGTCGGTCCACTGTTTACCATATCTCCTCTACTCTACTACTCTACTTGTCTAATCTCTATCGAGATTAAACCGCCGCATTTGGAGAACTATATTAACATTATTCAAATATTTTTTAGGTACCAGTTACATCTCCATTTGGCTGCCTCTGTGGCGCGGTGGGAGTGTGTCCGACTGCTACACAAGAGGTCGTGGGTTCGATTCCACACGGGACACCACTTTGTGTGATAAAATTGTTGTTCCGAGTCTGGGTGTACTTTGTGTCCGTGACTTGTATATTTGTAAAGCCCCCCGCGGTACAGGGCTAGTAACCAAGTGCGGGAGTCTTTTAAAAAAAAAAAAGATGAATATCATAAAATATCACCTTTGCAAGAGCTGAGGTTTGTATTAGATATGAAACCTTTGTGACTGTACTCCAGACTATATCCTACGTTATCATCAGTCTTTATCGGTTCACTGCTGGACATAGGCCTCTCCAATTTACGCCACAACACCCTCTACCTTCCGCATCCAGTCCATCCTTACGACCCACTTTAAACGCCGGTCCATCTGGCTGGGGGTCGTCGTATCTTACGTTTACCAAGTCGCGGTCTCCACTCTAGGACTCACTCGTAATGCAATGGCCTTCAGCCATCAGTCCTTTGGCAGATATGGCCAGCCCATTGCCCATTGCCATTGCATTACCTGCGAGATGACCTCATTGCGAATTTTATCATTTTCTTTTTAAAAGGCAGCTCTTGCACAAGCCCCTACAAGACTTTACAATACTCGGAGAAACAATTTGTGGATCATATACTCTTGCGCAGCAGTCGTACAAACTTCCACCGCTCCACTAAGGTTTACATTTAACACGTTGTCAAGGAAATATAAAAGTATTTTTATTCTTACTTCCTTTGAAACTGTTACTGGCAACTGGTAATAAAAAAGTACTTACTTATTTCAAAGTGCTACGCCACAAACCACAACAGAACAACGCTGTTATTGTAAATGGAATTAGCTAAAAGAATCCCAGTTCCGTTATTCGTTTTGTATACTCGTAACTTGTAGGTTGGTATAGGACCCGCTGCACTGCAGTTTGACATTTTACTTTCAGTTTACTGATCAATTGGCATGGTATAAAGCTTGGTAGTGCTACTAGTATAGTATTATATTATCTGTGGTAGTGCTAATAGTACATTATGATATAAGTGCGGTAAGTTGAAAATTACAGCCGAGGCGATATGGCTACATGAAAGCAGAGGCTGTAATTATCAAAGCGCACGTATGTCATACGACGTTTTATAACATATTTGCGAGGAAATAAATAAAAAAACAATACAGCCAATTGTTTTTTATAGGTACATATTACCAAACAAAATAAATTTAGGCAATCATGACACATACATCATTGTCTCTTGATTGCCTGATTTTTAGAAGCAGGGCCGGATCTAGGGCAGGGCAAGCCGAGCAAATGCCCAGTGCGGCAAAGTTGAGGGCGCCAGGCGCCTGCACGTAAAATTATATGTTATCGACCACCGCGACCGACAATCTATTTCAATAGACTAGCCAACTACGCGGGGCATATCTATTGGGAACAGGACCTACCGAAATAGGTAGTGAGACACAACTCCATTCTTTATTCTTTCACTCTCTGTCTCATCTCTCACTTCTCTCAATCCGTTGACAGAAATCTGAGACGACGGGAGATTATTATGTTCTCCGAGGTACGATTTTCGTTTCCTATTTAGGTAGATAAGTAGGTACTACTTGTCTTCTGTTGTTCGTTCTTATTAATTGAGGTTTATCTTTGTTATAGAAAATGCTGCGCTGTATTTGGTATGCATTTTTCATCGCGACTGTTTTGTCTTACGATGCGGGTAAGTTTGGTTTGCTCCTTATACTTAAGTATTAGCTTTCGCCCGCGGCCCTGCCCGCTTAGCTTTCAGTTATCGCGATAAAGACAGTAATCTGTCTAATCCTATGTTTTTTCGTGAGACTCAAACTATCTGCATATCAAATTTCATCTAAATCAGTTCAGCAGTTTAATCGTGAAAACGTGAGAGACAGACAGAGTTACTTTCATATTTATAATGTTAGTTTGGATAAATAAAATCTAATTTGATAAGTAGGTACCTACTGCTTGAGGGGAGGGAGGGATCTTCGTTTTTTTTATCTTAAGAGTCAAGCCCCCGCCACACCTGAACTGAGCCCCCTTCTAATAAGTAGAGCCAGCTCAGCTGAGTCATGTAATTATCTCTTTTGCAAAATGTGTTTCAGTTCAGTAACAGAGACATTATGCGACTAAGCCGTTAGATCATTTGTGAGCAATTTGAGACGTTCTTTCAAAGCCAAATCCTAATGGTAGGTAGTTTTCAGAAGTGGTCGTGCTCCGTGCGGTCAGCGACCGCGACGCGCGGCTTCCCTGTGGCCAGGGTAAGGTGTTCCTCGACGGACCTGATTCCTACGTGCTGTGGCTCAAGAACGATCGCGATTTCCTCTACCGGTACCCCAACGAGGAGTCTGAGAGAAGGTAAGGGTCGTAAATGAAATGAATAATGTACCTCTTTACAATACAGTAAGACGCAAACACCCATCCATAAACATAACTATATCAATAGCCGATTCTTCGTGGTTTATTTCGACTGTATCACATTATGGCCTTGGAGATGCATTTTTTTACGGCGGCACACGCAGCGGCAATTCTTCAAAAAAGCGATGCCCGCATCGAAACCTTCTGCCAGTCTTATTTGGAAATCGCATAATCAAGACTTGACATTATTTTTAAAGAAAATCACGTATAAAAGCGAATTATTTATACCATACTACATATATTAAAATAATATTGAGGCATTAATGAATCTCGATGAAGTTAGTAAAGTGCCTCCTATTTCATGAAATTATATAATTAAGTAGGGGATCTTGTTTCCATCTTTTTTAAATTTATTTCTTTATTCAATATTTTGAGTAGTTGTACGATAAAACAACTAACTTTTATCACAGCTATTGTCAAGTTACCTATTGAAAATTGAAAAAAGAATGTTTCCTGACTAACTTTTTAGTATTACAGCTATAATCTAATGCTTAAGATGAGCCTTTTAATTTGATACCTATATTGCAGTATTCGAAACAACTTTTTTTTCAGACCTCTTTATTATGACATCTCACAGCCGCCATGTTTGTTTTTTTCAAACGTCACTAACACACATATGAACACTTGACGGTCAAAACGAACCTAAGGACGTCATAAATGTATAAATCCGTTCGATGGTTTGAGAGTTAAGAGATAATAAAGAATATTACATGTATACTTACATACCCACATACCTACAAGATATGCGCGAAAAACATAACGCTTCCTTACAGTCAGGTAAAAAGTGAATTGTTTAATACCCCGCGTGCGCCGCAGCGATGCACATTTTTCATGCCGTTTATTTGATAATTAATATTAATTAATTATTTAATTATTCTATTGGCTGTTGATAAACTTTTGCGATTTGTACACATTATGAAAATATATATGTTACGGGTCTTAATCGCGTGAATAATTTAAGGTAAAATACCTTGTTTATTGCCCGGCGTTTCGACCGTATTGCAACGGCCGTGGTCACGGGTAGACTACCCGTTACTATATTGGCTGTTGATAAACTTTCGCGATTTGTACACATTATAAAAATATATATACACACATCAAAAGTGTCTAGGGATCAAGCATTTTTATGCGGATTTCTTGAGATTGAGATGTGGCTTTGTAATAAATTTATGATTTTATAAATTTATATGGATCCTTTTTGGTGCATTTCATAATTTGAATCAGGAACTGTGAATCAAATTCGAGTAAAAGATGAAAATCAGCTGTCAATATTTTCCCTATAAAAACATACAACGCATTGAAGACATTATTAGTGCTACTGTTTCCCTACTACTGATTAAAACCAACGTTATTATGGAGCGGCGACGTCATTTAAGCAGGGAAGAAATGCTCAGAGCCGTGGGAATGATAGAAGCTGGTTCCCGGCAACGTACTGTGGCTTTAGCTCTGAATACAAGTCAGAGTGTTATCAGTCGACTTTGGACACGTTACCGAAGCACTGGTACCGTGGCTGAGCGCCATGGAGGACGGTATCGCTGCACCACACGGAGACAAGACCGATACATTCAAATCTTAACTCGAAGAGGTCCAACAATAACCGCCATGATGTTAGCCGTGAGGCTTCATCACTCTTCAGGGAACTTAATTAGCGACCAAACAGTCAGAAACAGCTTGCATGAAGTGAACCTTCATTCCCGAAGACCGCTACGGGTACCACCTATAGCAATGCACAATCGTAGGATTCGATATCAATGGGCTCTTGAACACAGAAATTGGGCAGAAGAACAATGGCGTTTCGTGTGCTTTTCTGATGAGTCTCGTTTTGGTACGAGACCGGATACAAGACGTATACGACACTGGAGAACCCCTGGACGCCAACAGCGATTAAAATCCTGCCAGGAAGTCCATCCTTATAGTGGTGGAACCATCATGGTATGGGCGGGTATTTGGATCGGCGGAAGAACTGAGTTGATTTGGATCAGAGGCAACCTCAACGCTCAAATTTATGCTGAGACGATTGTATCAGACGTCATCGTTCCTCTACAAGTGCAAATCGGTCCCTTATTTCAGTTAATGCATGATAATGCACGACCGCACACCGCAAGAGTTGTAAGACAGACTCTCGCCGCAGCTAACATCAATGTCCTGCCCTGGCCTGCTCAGTCGCCAGACTTGAACCCGATTGAGCATGCATGGGATATGCTACAGAGAAGAGCTCTGCCGAATATGGAGGGTATCCAGTCGCAAGAAGACCTTTTTTTGTTGTTGCAACGAACATGGGCGGCCATTCCACAGCGTGATTTGGATGAACTCATTTTGAGTATGCCAAACCGATGTTCTTGTGTTGTTAGTGTTCGCGGTAGAAACACGGATTATTAATTGTTTAAGTTACCCAATAAAATTTTAAAGAAAACTGTTATTTCAGTCTTTTTTTCGAACTTTAATGTTAGTGGTTCAAATGTCAAAAATCCCTTTATTAGGAAAATGGCAAATTTCTTTATTAATGCAAAGGTGACTTGGTTTATCGTTACTGTGACAAACGAAAACACTTTATTTGATGAATCCTTAAAGAAATAAAAAAAAAAAATCAATCAGGAGAAAAGTTATTGCAAAAATATATGTTGATCCCTAGACACTTTTGATGTGTGTATATTACGGGTCTTAATCGCGTGAATAATTTAAGGTACCTAACGGCCGTGATCACGGGTTGACTACCCATGACCACGGCCGTTACCGTAAATGAAGTAGGCACCGCCACATTTCCTGCCACGCATCTCTTTAAACAACATCTTATATGTTTGTGTCCGTGAACAGAAAAAACGCCCAACGCGATGCGAGACGCCACGCCACACGCAACTCCCTGCGTCTCCGTAAACAACACAACACACTAGGATATAATCCTAGGCGAAGTATACTTCAACACAGATTGACGTTGTTTGGACATTTTTTTTTATTAATTCATTCTGTCTCATTTGGTCATTCAACAAATTATTATTTGTTTTGGCAGAGATCCAAAGGAGTTTTTCTTTTTAGCTTGGTAAATGATTTTGATTTCATTAACTCAAGCGCAAGCTCATATACGTGGTTGTCTACGGATTTTGTATTTGTGAATTCTGTTTTAGATTTCCTCCTTCACGGTAGCAATCCCGAGGTTGTGGGGTAACAATCTCTCGTTGGTATGTATGGTACATAGGGAGCGTCTATTATGATTCTCAGGAGTTCAGATTGGAATATCTGCAGTATTTCTAAATTGGAATTGGCGGAAGTGCCCCACAATGTACAGAATAATACAGTAGGATCAACGTAACTAGGCCGGACTGAAGTAGGCGACAAGTGGTTGCGCAGATGCATTTTTTGGAAGTCAATGGTGACAGGAAGTGGGGGGGCGGGGGCGGTAACTAAACCAAGAGGATTAGAGATGCGATTACGCATTACATTGTCATAATTAGTATTACTAATTCATGTTTTTTTGTGATTATTTTGGTAAAGAAATTGTTTTTCAAAGTTTCTTTATTATTTACTGTAACTGTTCTAAATTTAAACTTTTATAACTCATTTAAATAGTGTTTTTATATTGTTGAATTAAAATGTTGTTAGTATTTTTAATCGATTAATCGTTTTCGTAAGTAGGTAATTTTAGGGTCGCATCTCTATGACATGCGCGAAAGTGATAAAAACCTAACTTCAATCCGGTCAAGATACGTTGATCGTACTGTAGTATCTCTGGCGTTAGTCACGGAGTGTGGCGATTGCGCTCTCCCCACGTCTATCAGTACCTTTTATAACATGAGAGATGCTTACAATTATTTGAGATGCGTTTGCCTTACTCACAAAACTACTCTAACATGTGTTCTGTCTATGGCATCGAGGCAGATAGAAGAGCATGCCACGTAACCGCCACTCAACCACCTTTCTGGCACGTAACAGCTTTTTAAAACCCAGGTCATTGAACCGAGACCGCATGTTCGGCGCCTGCGAGGGCGGCTCCTGCCATGACGACACCTCGCTGCTGCTGAAGCGGGTCTCAGACCAAGATGCAGGGCAGTACCGCTGCCGGGTGCACTACCAGGCGTCTCCATCCGTCGACTACGTTATTGATATTAGGATCGTTGGTGAGTACGATAAGTACCTATGGCACGCCAACAAGATTTTCAATTTAAGAATTCAATCATTAAAATAATGAAAATGAAAAGTCAATTGTAAAAATAATGATCGAGTAAATTGCGTAATATCAAACCAAATTTAAACGAAGGTTCTTATGTGACCCTACTCTAATTCCTTTTTAAAAACACAAAAATGTCGTATACAACAGACATTTTTTGAGAACGAATGGATTAGTTCAAAGTTAGTTAATTTTCTTTTTTTTTCTCAAAATGGCGACACTAATACTTTAGGAGCTCAAAGTGCCCGGAAACATTTCTTGAATTTTATGTCTTGTTTAAATAAAGGTCTTTTTTTCTTAATATACTGCGTAAACACGATCAAGATTGTTAGTGCAGAAAAAAGTAATCAGTACTCAAAAATATTAGCATTTTATGTTCCGTTTTTGTTACGAAATACTTACTTATATATTTATATATAAGTAAGTATTTCTTAAGAAAGATACATGTTATAGATAAATAATACCCAGACACAGAATAAACCATCGTGCTCATCACAATAAGTTTTATCCTGGATGGGGATCGAACCCACGACCTCTTGCGTAGCAGTCGGATACACCCCCACCGCGCCACAGAGGCAGTGAGAGATAGTGGTGGTTTTTACCAGCTGGAAACTCTCCCCCTGTACTATACTTTCGTCTGAAAAATGTAAAAAAAAACATATCTATTTTTTTGTGATATTTATATGAAATAATTAAATTTTATTCCGATTTTATTTTATTCGGGCTTTATACATATTTTTGTATGCGATCAATTGCATAGCGTCCCTTAAAGTTGTGACATTGTCAAAAAAAAATCTTCAAAACTAACTTCATCAAACTCTCTTTGTTCCTTTGGATTCCAGCAAAGAGTGTGACACACAGCACTCTGATCACAATCCATAGCTTGCATGGCTAAGTTAAAGTACACCTCACAAATGTAGTATTTATCAGTCATCTGAAACTGAATGAAGTAAATTTAAAATGTATAAATAAAAAATAAATAATAATAAAGCTTTTGGTAAAAAGTTCTATCATTGGAATACACAAATATACAATCGACTAAACAATGCAGTCTAATCGATTGTATAACTGACACTAACAATCTTGACCGCGTTTTTTTTGTCTTTTTAAAAAGCGCGTTTTTTTTTGTTTACGTAGTATAAAAAAAAGAAAGAAATCTTTTTTAAGATATCGATCATTTTTATACACGACATTAAATCTCTAACAAAATGACAAGGCATTTTGATTATCGGAGAAAGAAAATGGGCTTTCAGAGGCCTACTCTAATGCAAAGAAAAACAAAGTTTCTATACAATATTTGAGGCATTCCTACCACAATTCTATTACTTTACGAATTTCATTGAAACAAAAATTGTTTGACATATAAATTCTCGTAAAAAGAGAAATAGAACTTATTATTATTAATGAAGTTATTAAAATGTTATATGAGGGTCTCAGTTCTGTACACAAACCGCCTTAAATGAGTGCTCAACTAAACTCTTTAAAACATCCTATTTCAAATTTAGCTTTTACATACGTAAATTACACACAGCTTGTTAAAAATAGGTAAAAAAATAGTACAAACTTTTACAAAAACACGATGGACCTTTATGATAACCTATAACTTTTATGCTATAGGTACTAGCTGTCCCGCGCAACTTCGTATGCGTAATTTCTCCCCGTTTTTTAAACATTTCTCGTCGCTTCTCTGCTTCTATTAGTCGTAGCGCGATGTTATATAGCCTATAGCCTTCCTCGATAAATGAGCTATCCAACAAAAAAATATTTTTTTCAAATCGGACCAGTAGATCCTGAGATTAGCGCGTTTAAACAAACAAACAAACAAACAAACAATCAAACAAACAAACTCTTCCGCTTTATAATATTAGTATAGATAAATAATAATATACTAAAGCCGAGGACGAGTAGCTACTGCTTTGGTCTTCCTATCATGATTGCGATGTAGACTCGAAAGTGCTTCAGTGATTAACAAGGTCGTCTTCCTACAGAGTCACCCGGCGTGCCGCGTATTTACAACGGCGCTGGAGAGGAGATCACCAAGGGCCACGTGGGACCACTCAGTCTCGGCTCAGACCTCACACTCATATGTGAAGTTGATGATGGTAAGCTTTCAATATTATCTAGGTATATAATAGTACTAGGTAGGTACTTAAATCTAGGTATCCTATTATTAGAGATTTTAGCTTTGTGCCTAATAGATATTCGATTTTGATCCCCTAAATACTCAAAGTACCAGGCCATTAAAAAAGATTTGCGAAAAAAATAATTACAAGTGGCTTGGCCACTGTCTTATATCTACATAAAAACGACAGGCATTGGCCACTTGTAATTATTTTAAAATATTTGGTTATTAATAGTAAAACCCATTGTTCGAATTTCACTCCACATTTTTTCGAGAGAAAAATTAAATTATCGTGTCTCATTTAAAAGTGGATCTGCTTCGAGAACATTTTCGTGCGATGATTTTCTACGATTTTATATGTTGCCTAAGACCTGATGAGTCATTTGATCGACTTCAAAAGGGCTTTAATGGATGAAGGACCTTCAAAAGCAACCATCCACCGTTGGCATAGTGAGTTCAAGCGCGGTCGCCTTACTTTGGAGGCTGAACAGAGGAGTGGTCGTCCTACGACGGCTGTCACGGAAGAAAGTGTGCTGAAGAAAAAATATAATTTTATAAAACAGACGAATTACATACGAAGAGAGTCAGCATACACTGCAGATTGGTTCGGGAAGCGTTCATTCTACACGGGCACCGTGAAAAGGATAGTTTTGCACAACCTCACCGAAGCTCAGAAGTTGTGACGTGATATGATTAAAAAATTTTAAGCAGGCTCGTCTCGGCGCATTTACAACATTGTGACAGGAATAAAGCGTCAGTGGACAGTTTGGCGATTACAAAACGAACCAATGCCTACGAATGTAAAGCGACCGAGAAGCGCAGGGAAATTTTGATCGCTAGTTTCTTCATTTTGGCGGGGTATCTGGTTTTAATTCCATTACGAAACTAAAACAGCATGAACGCCGAATGGTATACCACAAAATGCCTGCCAGAACTTTTGTCTGCAATGAGCAACAAGTGACCAAACACCGGGCTCCGCGGGGTACTGCGTCACCATGAGAACACGCCCGTGCACTTAGCGCTCAAAACGAGTGACTTCCTGGACACCACATCGGTCAGAGTCTAGATCGTCTAGTCTCGAGTCGAGTCTCGTCTAGACGTCCTGATTTGGCACCATGTGACTTCATTTTATTCCCTAAAAGAAAAATTCAACTTTAGACGCGCTAGCAGCGTTCGAGAAGGCCGTGGAAGAGGTGTCTGCGGCGGACTGGAAAAAACGTTTCGAAAATTGGTTCAGACGCTGGAAACTTTGAATAGAGGCTGGTGGAGAGTTCTTTGAAAAGATTTAATTAAAATTTTTGTTTTTTATGTTATATTCGTTTTTTAGTTACTCAAAACTTTATAAGTGTATCCTTTAAAAGTGGGCCAAAATCAAAAACTGTGAGGTTTGTTTTAACAATATTATTTGGAGACTAATTCTGTTAGTCTTTATCAGAAGCGTAGATATGTTTTATTGGGCATTATGTAGACAAATACGAGCACAAACACATTCATAAATCATTCGGTTTAATAGTACTTCACACTTGTTTACATCTTAATCGTCGACCACGGAGTGAAGGTCGTGTCAGCAACGGTCTGCTGCCGATTGTTAGTTGGGCTGCAAAGGCTAAGAACTGTTGAAGACTGGCTCCGTAAAGAAGAGATACCAAACAGAGTGACCATTTCACATTAGAAGGTTGATCTACACAGGACTCATACACGCATATACTCATCAGGACCACGGTCGGGCCTTCTCTCTACTCTAGAACCTCAACTCGACAACATGTTGTAATTCATAATAAATTTAACACCACTGTAACTATAGTACTACACATGTTTAAACAAATAAATGATTAGGTATTATTACTATTATCTACTCTAACTCCAATCTTTCACAAGCTCTCAACTCTCAATGACAGAATTATTCCAATTATTCTGAAATCATAACATTCCTTTTTTGAGAATGTCAAACCAAACACATGTTACCAGCCAGCTTTGCATTAAGCATAGCTGAGTAATAACCTTTGCACGGCATTTTAGATCAATTTCACTAAGTCCAACACTTCCTTGCATTCGTAGTATTCAACAATATATAAATTTGAGTTTTACAATTACTTAGTGAATAACCTGCCCCGGTGCAGCAAGAATTCATACATTTGCTGTGGAACCCGTTGCGGGTTCGATTTCCACACGAGACAGATCTTATGAAATTCATAAATGTTGGTTCCCAGTTCGTGTGTACTTTGTGTAAGTAAATATTATGTTTGTAAAGACACACAAGTAATAATAATAATAATTTTATTTACAAGTAACATGTCTCAATATGTTAGTAACAATATTTCTTATTCCTATGTTAATATTTCTATTCAAAGCCCTTAACCTAATCTATACATATAATAAAACTGTAAATTTCACGTGTCTGTACATGGCCGAACTTAGTGAAAAAAAAAATTAGGAAATGTTCGAAAAGAGTATTCAAACACTTTGCTGCATTTTTAGAAATGTCTGTCTGTCTGTCTGTCTGTCTGTCTGTCTGTCTGTCTGTCTGTCTGTTTGTTTGAACACGCATCACGCAAAAACTACCGTACAGATTAGGTTGAAATTTTGCACGTGCAATCTAATAGATGCAGATTAACATTTAGGCTATAAATTATCACGCTTTTTCCCATAGGAGCTAAGCAGTAAGGGATAATGTCTGTAGCTATTTTTCGTTATAAAACAGTAACTACTAGACGGATCTTTATGAAAATTTGCAGTTTTATAGTAAATACTATAGGACATTATTTACACTATGAATCATTACGCTAACGTCTATGGGGAACGAGTAGCAACGTATTTTTTGTCGCACCATAATGGTTTATCACAAAATTTTCCACAATTAGACATTATCTATAATTGTAACCCATGGAATACTTCTTCACGCTAAAACTAAAAGGAGCTAAACACAATATTGTTAAGTTTCATAAGAACAGTTATTTTGACGCGGCAAGTAGCGAACAGTATAGCCTCGAAGCTATGCTAACTGACTTTGACAACGAAGTCCCGGGCTCGAATCCGATGTCTGATTATGTTCTTTTTGTATTTTTTTTAATTGTCTTTATCCTTTTTTAATATTTTTCTCAATGTTTTAGTTATTTTTTCGACCGTAAGTAACTTATTTACTTTGGTTATTATTTTTTTTATATTAAAAATCAAGTAAATTATGCACGTAGGTAAGTTAATTATAGGTATTGCATACACTGCTGAGAGTAATTAATTAATCGTAGTAGAAATGAAAAACAATATTACATTATAATTAAAAAGTATTCGACATTTTCCAGAAATGATGTGTTCGTCTAAAAAAAAGACATTACGCACGTAAAAAAAAAACATGTAGCGCCATCTATGAAATCAAATTGTTCACCGTGATCAAATAATTCCTTAATTGTGAAAACATTAGGGTATAGGTGCTTGAGATGCTGAGTGGCAACATTCTTGAAAGTAGATGGCGTTGTATTCAATAACGTTCTATACTTAGTAAAAGAAGTTTTAAAAAGAAACACATTGCTATGATTTTTAGAAATGTTTGTCTGTCTGTCCGTTTGTTTGACCACACCACACAGGTGCATCGAGGATCATGTTTTGGGGTTATGGTTGGAGATTACGTGTTCATCAATTCAACGATAATGAATGGCTCAACATCGGTCAAGTGTGAGTAGTTCGGGTGACGGGACTCCTCCCGTCACCGTCGTTGTTTGTCAACCGTACCTTTAGGGATATCTGACAAGTAAGCAAACACAGAGCGTGTCATGTGTGTCATGCCCGCTGCATGACACACATGACACGCTCTGTGTTTGCTTACTAAAGTGTTACAGCAGTTTTATTATTAGTATTGCGTTGTAACACTATATGAAATACACCCCATTTTTAGCCAAAATGGCAAAACAGAACCCTTATAGTTCCCTTATGTCCGTCCGTCCGCAGCTTAGCTCAGAGACTGTTAGTGCTAGAAGGTTGCAACTTTTGCATGAATAAATTACTAACGCCGATAAAGTGAAATAAGAAAATCTTGAAAATCATTATTTTTTTAAGGGTACCTCTCTTATATGTAAGTGGGGATGTGATTTTTTTCTCACCTACCTACCCCATCGTGTGTGGTATCATTAGATAGGTCTTTTAAAAAGCGTTTAGGGTTTGTGAAGACTATTTTTAGATTTAAGGATTCCTTTGTGTATAATATTAGGCTTTATAGTGAACATTTTTGTTAGAGTCAAGTGTCCCCCTGCCAGCTAAATGGTTGATGTTGGGTATGTGAAAAAATTCAGGGTAGTAGTATAAATACTAAAATTATAAGGAAAACTATCACAGTTAAGTACTTAGGCTTTACAAGTTTACGATCACATGAGAAGTAACACCATTTTCGTACAAATTCTATTAAAAATTATTAGGTAATAAGTAGGTCTAACGTTGAAAGAATGAAACAAAAACAACAGAAAACCCACTTCTTAAGCCGCACACCAAACTAACTATCTAAAAGAATAGAACAGATCGATTTTTATTTAGTAAGTATTTAGTCAACAGGACTGTTTCCAACATATTTACACAGAAGTTATTTCGTTACCTAAACTACCTTAATTTAAACCCGACTTTCACGCGAACGAAGTCGCGGGCACAGCTATTATGAATATATATATATTACGGGTTTTAATCGCGTGAATAATTTTAGGTTAAATACCTTGCTTACCTACGTTTAATATGCATGATAGTTTAAGTATAATTTAATTTAAAGTCATCAAGTATTAAAATAAACTTATCCAGTTTTGAAAATAGATGGCGTTTAAATACAAATGAAACAGAATCAGGTTAATTGATTTAAAAAATAAATCTGAAATTCTTACGTAGAGGGATATGAATTTATGATGATCTTAATTAACGACAGGTTCATCATCATCAGCCTATCGCAGTCCACTGCTGGACATAGGCCTCTCTAATTGCACGCCACTTTGTTCTATCCTCGGCTACGGCAGGTTGACACACCTATTTTTTAATTCACCAATGTAGACATTATAAAGAAATAAGTTTAGTATTTAAACTAAACGTTTCTAAAAGATATACTAATTCAGTATATCTTTTAGAAACGTTTGAATGTTGTCTGTTTGTTTGAACACACATCACAGTACCGCGGGAATGCAATGTTTTAAAAACAGGATATTTTTGTAAAAACTTAAAATTAAAATAGGGCTAGTGCCCTATTTCGCGCGAGTACTTGGGCGGTTTCGGGCTTCATTTAACCCGAAACCGATAATAGTAATATTTGATGTGATGCAAATCATTTTGGTAAAATACTATTATAATTTGTCTTCTAACCGTCTGGCGCCATAAACTTTGTCGCCCTTCATTTTGCTGCACTGGGCATTTGCTTGGCTTGCCTTGCCATAGGTCGGGCCCTGATTAGAGCTAGGCCCTAATATCCATAGATGCCACAGAGCATTGTGGAGCATGTTTCCAATATGTTTTACACAGAAGTTAAATCGTAACATAAACTACCTTAATATAAACCCAACTTCCACGCGAACGAAGTCGCGGGCACAGCTAGTAACAAATAATTATTGTTTATATGTGGAGTACTGCCTCTTGCACCACACCTAGGTGGATGTCTGGTAGCAGTGATTCACATACAAACAGTCGAGTTTGCTCGCAATGCACCTCAGAACACTGTTGGAGCTGGCCCGCACCCGGCGCACCAGGGAAGCGCATCTTTTTCTCATAGTCGTGAAAAGCAATCGGCAAACATCCCTGACGCGCTACATAATCGGGGCACCGCGTCAGCATCCCGAACGCGTTATTATATTGAACGCGAAGGACACCGTACGATTTTTGATTTTTGAGTATATAATAGAATAATCTGCCCACAGACTGCACGTGTAAAAAGAAGTACCATGGACGTACTAAAGACCCAGGGGATGATTTTGGAATAAAAACCTCTCCTGACATTCTAGATAGGTACACCATAAAAAAAGTAACAAATTAAGTCATCACGTACGGAGTCGCAGAGTCCAACTCGCAATCGAGTTGTCGTGTTATTGTACAGGCTTACCACCTAGACTGATCCCTAAAAAATAATCCTGGATAAGTACGCCAAACACTTGTACCCTACCTACTGCTGGACTCTAGAGTCGTAGTCATTTACAAAAAAATATATTGACCTTCATAATTTGGGTTAGGAAAAAAGGTATTAAAAATACAAAGAAAGAAAAAATATGGAGTTAAAAATAACAGTACAAAATTACTGTTTGAGCTTCGTTAGGTCGCTTGTTCAAATCCTACCCATTGTACTACCGACGACGTGAACCCACTCCTAACACAAGCAATATATCTTAGCAACAGGATTGCTAGCACCTAATGTGAGACCTATAATCCTATAATATTAGTTATCTTTTAAAAAAAATGAATTACCAAGTGAATTTAATGCACCATAAAGGGCACTCATTTTTTTTAAAATTTATTTTACAGAAGCTTCCAGACTAATCTATACTAATAATATAAAGTCGAAGAGTTTGTTTGTTTGTTTGTTTGATTAACTACTGGTCAAAAAATATTGATGAAAAAATATTTTACTGTTGGATAGCCCATTTATCGAGAAAGGCTACACGTCATATTTATAAACTATTTGAATACAAGTAGATATATTAAATGCTAAATTATTAATGTAGTATTCTTATTAAATAACACAACTTGGCAGTCTGTGAAGCTGACTGAGACAGAATCGATTGAATAAAGCCTGTAATCAGTCTATTTATCTTCAACTCTCTTCGAAGTGTCTCCCTCTCACTTCTGTTTCGGACACAATCCATTAGTAAATTAAATCTATACTTCTATACTTATATTATAAAGCTTTGTTTGTTTGAACGCGGTAATCTCAGGAACTACTGATCCGAATTGAAAATTTTTCACTGTTGGATAGCCCATTCATCTAGGAAGGCTATAAGCTATATAACATCACGCTACGACCAATAAGAGCGGAGCAGCAATGAGAAATGTTACGAACGAAGTTGAGCGGGTCAGCTAGTACCTAATTTATATAGAAAACGAAATAATAACCGAAAATAGTTTGAAATAAAAATACGTATTTACATATTAATCCGAGCCCTATTCATAATCCTCATCCTTACATAGTATAACACAAAGTCGCTTTCGGCATCTGTCTGTACATCCACTAACTCCTTATAAACTACTTTCTTCCAAACGGTGTATAGGTATAATACCATATACATGTATATATGTACTAAGTGGATAAATTTCGATGCGAAGCCAGAGCGGGCCACTAGTACCTTTCTACTAAAGTGATCTTCGTTCCCCTACCAGATCAACCCGACACCCTAGTATACTGGCGCCGCAACGGCGTGGTGATAGAGCGCGCGCACACGGCGAGGCCCGGCGTGCTGCGCGCCGAGGTGCGCGTGCTCAACGCGACGCGCGCCGAACTCGACGCCCACTATGAATGCTTGGCGCAGAACGCCGACGTCACCGAGCCATTAACTGCCAGTGTCGTCGTTAAGATGTACCGTGAGTGCTTTTTTGCTTAGGTACTACCGCCAAACACTCGGCCTTTACTTGCTTCTTGTACAAAATATGGAAGGTAATCTTCATACGTACCTCTCTATCTCCCTCCCTGCCGCGCAAGGTACTCACAATGGCATTATTGGGTAAAACGAGATGCCCCCCCCCCCATCGTAAGCACGTTTTCCGGAGGTGAATATTTTCAAGTTTTTCCCCGCATCGAAATAATCCTAGATCCAGCACTGCCTAGATGTCGTTCGTGAACGACCCACGATCAAAGTGGTCTTGAGTGGTATTTAATTCTGTGTTCGTGAACACAGAATTAAAGACCACTCAAGACCACTTTGTTCGGAAGGCGACGCAGTGCGAGATTCCCTGTCCATGAACGATATGAAGGTACGGTATAAGGTATGAAGGTTCCGTTCTATATTCTCCTTGTTATGTGTATCTTGTGTGCAATTTGTTATTTAATCGTCGACCTAAAAAGAAAGGTGTTATACCATCCAAAACAAAATTATAAAAAAAATCAAGTCTCGCAACTCAGTTCTTCTACCGTAAAAAGTTGTGAGATCCATGTGACATGAATACCAAGTCGGTATATTCAGTGCCTTCTTAAAGGACCTTCTGACTTAAGCTATTACGTAATTAGCTAACCTAACTACATCTTATAGTGACCATATCAATATTAAAAATCTTTTAAGTTTTAAATAAAACAGATTGAATGATGGCTAAGTCAATCTATTTTATTTGTGTCTTAGAGTTTTGATGATCCGATGAGTCAGTGAGTGACAAAAGCTAAAATTCTAAAGCTAAAAGAAACTTTGACTTGTTATAATTCTTAATAAACTACTGGTCCCACCCCCCTGTTAGAAAAAATAAGACTAGCTTGACCCCCCCCCCCCCTCTAAATCGTAACGTAATACATCTATACTTTTTCTGTTTGTTTGTTTGCTTTGTTTGTTTGTTTGTTTGTTTAAACGCGCTAATCTCAGGAACTACTGGTCCGATTTGAAAACATTTTTTTTTGTTGAATAGCCCATTTATCGAGGAAGGCTATAGGCGACGAAATCTCTAACGAGAAATGTTTCAAAAACGGGGAAAAATTACGCATACGAAGTTGCGCGGGACAGCTAGTAATGTAATAAAAGGAAACAGTTAAAGTTGGTTTTTCGTCGTTTTCGACAACTGCCTTTAACGCTTTTTTCTAATTTATGATCTTCCAGTGGCCCCGCTCAGCGTGGAGATCAGACTGAACAATAACTATGACTTCGAGACAGGCCAGCCGCGCGTGGTGGACTGCGTCGTGGTGGGCTGCATGCCCCCACCCTCTGTCACCTGGCACCTGGGGGACACCATGCTGCGACCTAACGTGCATAAGGTGCCTTGTTTATTAAATTATACATAAATAAGTTATATCTAAAATAATATTATAAATCTGAAGTGTGTGTTTGTTTATTTGTTTGTTTGTTTGAAGGCGATAATCTCAGGAACTACTAGTTCGATTTAAAAAATTGTTTTAGTGTTGGATAGCCCATTTATCGAGGAAGGCTATATGCTCTATACCATCACGCTATGACTAATAGGAGCGGAGCATCAATCAAAAATGTTGCAAAAACGGGGAGAATTGCAGCAAACGAAGTTGCGCGGGTCAGCTAATTTATACTAATACTATAAAGCTGAAGAGTTTGTTTGTTTGTCTCAACTCGACGATCTCAAAAACTACTGGTCCGAATTGAAAAACTTACTGTTAGATAGCCCATTTATCGAGGAAAGTTATAGGCTATATAACAACACGCTACGGCCAATAGGAGCTGAGCAGCAATGAAAAATGTTGCAAAAACGTGGAAAATTTACGCATACGAAGTTGCGCGGGTCAACTAGTAAAAATATATGTTTACTAAGGACCCACGTATTATTTGGACCAATAGGACCAAATAATAAGATTACTACTGGTAGCATTTGTAAAGAAATATCTTTTAAAATGCTAACAGTAGCATACAATACTAAGTAGGTACTAATCTGACAATTTTCTTATATTCAGTACAACAGCTTTCTTGTATGGGTGTCCAATAATATATGTAAAAAAGGGTACAAAGAGATGTGCTTAATGGCTAAAATATAATAATTAGGCGTGACTCGAGTCATTATCCACAGAGATAAAACTTGATTTGTATCATAATGTCAAACACACTTTTCCTCGTATTTAATTTGCCTTAAGCTGCCAATCGTTGGTCAATGAGGTGGTTCAGTGTCACCAGACTCAGGACTTCATTACCCGACTGCGTAAGAAGGAGGGTTATGTTTTTCGAGTGTATGTATGTATGGATGTATGTATATTTCTTTGGCACGGCCTAGAGCCTAAATGGATTTTAGCTTGAGAGGTGTCGTTAGATTCGTCATAGTTGTGAGAGTGACGCTGGGTACTTGTACTGTAAAAAAAGTCAAATAGCGTAATTTTGGCGCCATTATACATATACTTATGTTTAAAAAATATATCTTCTAAACGCATCGATCGAGAGTATATATATATATAGGCGGGTTTTTTTTAATTTTGAATTTAATCGTGTTTTAGTTCAGCGGGCATACCAATCGCTTCAATGGTGATAATTAATCCTTTTATTAGGAACATGAGTAAATGAAACATCAAAATTTACTATATTTTTTTTATCAACAGGCCAGGAAATTACAACATTAATCGATGGTTTGCGTTGTTTACATAGACCGTTGCAAGTAAAGTTATTTTTAACACAGTAATGTTTGAAAATCCAAAAACAGGGAGTTTTGATTGCTTGCCTTATTTTCTCCGTAGACGATATTTGTTTCGAGTAACAACTTTTCTATTTTGCGTAACTTTAACTCGTTTACTAACTAACTAAAAAAAGAAAGTAAAAGACCCTTTTCACTAATCCTATTAGTGAAAAGGGTCTTTTACTTTCTTTTTTTAGAAGATTGTCGACACTTTAAAAAACATCACGAGCGAAACCGAACCTAAAAACTGATAGAAGTCTTCCATCTAGGAACTTCACGACGGCAACTACACGGTATCTTCCCTGACCCTGGCACCTTCGCTGCGAGACAGCAAGCGCGAGCTGGTCTGCAGGGCACACAACTCGCACCTGCCTACTGCCGTGTTCGAGGATAAGGTCACTTTGAATGTTGGATGTAAGTACCTAATAAAACCAAGTGTCTTTACGATGAAAATAAAATTTTGGTTAAAACTAGCTACTAACGTGACTTCGTCCAAGCCTTAAATAAATTGAAATTGTATTTGTCTCCCCTTAAATCCCTGCCTGAAGACATGCTTACAAATACAAAACACAAAATGTTACCAACCAACTAGACCACCTGTGGCAACAAACCCTTAGGTGCATTGCCAGAAAATAAAACAAGTGGCCAGTGACCTTTCAGGGCCCCCATAAAACTGGAGGGGCCTTGGGCCCGGGCTCCGTGTGCTCTTATGGTAAAGACAGTACTGTAGGTAAGTAGTAACGTTGGTTCTCAAATGTCAGTTCGTCCGGTCTGCGTGGCGAGTCGCGACGAGACGATCGGCGCGGTGCAGCGCGAGGCGGAGACGGTGACGTGCCTTGTGGACGCCTCGCCAGAACCGCTGCAGTTTAGTTGGACTTTCGCCGACTCCAAGACCCTGTACACCAGTGTCACCGTGAGTACTACTTTGCCCACCATGTTCTACTGACCCCCTACTGACTTTACACTTTCTGGAGAGGGGGGATCTCCTATGAAAGTGTAACGTGAAAGTAATCAATTCAACTGATTCGGTCACGATAATTATCGTTGGATCTGAGCTTTTACTGTTTATAGAAAAATAAATGATAATAACCTCTATAAACTATGACTTGATTTCACAAAAACAAAAATTTACAGAGCTGCGTTTCGGCGAAAGAGATTGGGCCTACAGTTGTGGACACGGCCCTCTTTGTTTTGACATTGAGAAATATAAGTATTTTACTGGATAGAAAATAAAGATCTAATCTAGCCGTGACCAATCTAAAAGATAATGTCCTGATGCTTAGCTTTTACATGGAGTTCCAGTTTTGAATCATATAAAACCTAACTATTACAAACTTTAAAAAACCAAGCTTCGCAGAAAGGTAGCCCTTCCTATATTTGATTTGCCTGTGATCATTCCAGAAAGTCCCCGGCCACCATCACCGGTACTCCTCGAAACTGACGTGGCTTTCCCGAGAGGGGGACATCGGCCTCCTCCTGTGTAGAGCTACCAACGCCTTCGGGGAACAGAAGCGTCCCTGCAGTTACACCATCTCGACAGGAGGGCCGCCTCTCACTCCTGACTGTGTGGTTCTTCGGTCTTACCCGAGCGCTTTGAGAGTGCAGTGCAAGAAAGGTGAGGAACTGTCTTGTATAAAAGCCCATCTTCATAGTATAAGTGTTAAGAAAACTGACGGAAAGAAAGATTGTCAGAAAGTACTTGATACCAGTTAAAGAATTCCTGTTAAACCGTAACCAGAGTCTGCAACTGTGAGAACATACTTAATATTATCTACGTCCAGGATACCTAGAATAAAAAGCTAAGGGTAATCAGAACAAAGGCATAAACAAAAGTAAGCATAAAAAAAAAACAAAATCAATTAATAAACAAACCGACACAGTGTCAAACTTACTTAGGGAACGTCTCCACGGGTGTAGAATCGCGACGCTCTACTATCGTCGGGTTGTCTCCACGAGTGAACGATTATTCCGCCAGCGTATCGTCGCGACTCGTAACGCAATCGCCACGTTTCCGCGACGAGACGTTGTGCAAAGGTTTTGTTAAAAGAGTTTAGTTAAGCATAGAACGAATTTCCCCCAGTAAAAGCACTGAACAGTGGTAGCAGTGTATTTTGGAACATACCCATTAATTGTGTGAGCGTCAAGATGGCGGGACTAAGTCATGGATTTCAAAACTACTAACTAACTAAATGCCTTTTTGCTACTATTTGCTACTTACGCTCAAATTTTAGTTACCTCAAAATACATTTAGTAATTAAACAAAATACGTGGTCCCGCGGTCTTGACGTCAAGAGCAGCATCAAGTTGATAGGCTTATCCTTCCTATACACAAATACAAAACCTTGTTGCTACCTCACCATTTCTTACTTTTACAAAGTTTCAAAACGTTAGCACTAGGTATATTTGTGAAAAAGACAATTCTTTCTATATTTTACATCGCGGGTGCATCATTTTAACTTATGCTATTTGCAGTCATTAATGCTGTAAAGGAACAACAAATATTATCAAGTTTTGTGGAAAACGATTAAATTATATTTGTCACTATTAGTTTATCAAGTAAAACATGTGGTGTGGTGTTGGCAGATATGGTAATTGCATTTTCCACGGAATCCTCGTCTGATAATGTTAAGATGACTGCCAATTTTTTAAGCTATTGCATAGCTTTTATTGCTGGCTTTGAGCACGGCGACCGAATCAAGAAATTCCGTAACAAAAATAAAACCTTACACCCCCCACTCCGCCTACCATGTAGCTCGGCCGAGCGTTCGTTTAACGTATATGTATATGGTACGACTGTACGAAGCTCGCACGTACCCTCTTTATATTTATAGGCCTCTGTGGCGTGACTGCTACGCAAGAGGTCGTGGGTTCGATCTTCACCTAGGACAAAACTTTGTGTGATGAGTACGATGGTTTATTCTGTCTAAGTGTAACTTATCTATTAAATGTATGTATTTAGAAATTTATAAGTATGTTTATCAGTTGTCTGGTTTCCATAGTACCAGCTCTGCTTAGTTTGGGATCAGATAGCGTTGTGTGAGTGTCCCAAGATATTATTATTATTTCTAATAACGGTTGCGAACCATATGAACTGACTATGTTCCGAAATACTCTTGTTTTCGTAATTGAAAAGTAACGACGATGGGTTTATATTTTATTCGCTAAATGTAGAATCTTATACCGCTTTTATTTCAAGCATTTATTTGTAGGTATAAGTTTTGAAAAAATATGGCGGGTGGAAATATTTAAATGTAACATTTATATATTATAAAGCTGAAGAGTTTGTTTGTTTGTTTGCTTGAACGCGATAATTTTAGGAACTACTGGTTCTGGTTTTTAAAATCTTTCAGTGATGGATAGCCTAATTATCGAGGAAGAAGACTATATAACATCACGCTACGACTAATATGAGAGGAGCATGAACAAACAAAATTGCAAGAACAGGGAAAATTGGGTATTTGAAAATGTCAAAACGATTCGTTCTGTATAGATTTTTGTATGCAATGGGCTTGTTTCCAACTAGTCAAAACAACAACTCTTTAAGAAATGGCAAAACGCCGATTTTATATGTAGATCTTAATCACTAACGAATGACGTCACTATTTTTTCTAGTCAAATCACTTCTTTTTATATGATTAATGATAAAAAAAAACAATTTTATACAAAATTTAACAAAGAATTAATCGTTGGTAGTTTAAATTAATTAGACTTTTGCATTATTTTGTTTACCTAGGAAACAAGCCTATTTCACATTGTGACGTTTATGTTCTGGTTTCAAATCATTTACTTTTAGTATTTATTTTGATGACTCTAAATACAAAACATATTCAATTATGTACGAATATATATTTTTAATATCATTTAAAGGGATATTATTACTTGGTTAGTATAAAATAATTTATTGTTATTGATTGATTTGACATTCAAATACTTAATTGACGCAAACGAAGTTGCGCAGGTCAGCTAGTGTTTAATATTTCTTCAGGCTTTTTGCATAATCCAAGCAAGAATTTTTACAAAATTTAAAGGTAGCAAATAGGTACCTATTATATGGTAACTCATAGAAAATAAAAAATTAAGCTGCCTTTTGACTTGTAATACCAAATAGCTTAATCGTCAAGATGGCGATACCTACCATAGTTTACGGAGGATATTTTTGAAACGATTCATGCAAAGGAAAACAAAAAGCAATAACCGTGAGGTAGCAATAACGTATTGTATTTTTGCATAGGAAGTATACGACTCTGAGCAGGCTATCAACTTGGACCACATATTTTGTTTAATTACTATTAATATATTTTGAGGTAGCTAAAATTTGAGCGTAGGTAGCAAATAGTATCAAAAAGGTATATAATATATATATTAATACTAAATAATAAATTGATTACGAAAAACCTTTTACAAAAATAACGTATACATAAAATTAGACATATATTATACATGTAGTTTTGAAATCCAAGACCTAGTCCCGCCATCTTGACGCTCACACTATTCATGGGTATGTTCCGATATACACTGCTACCACTGTTCAGTGCTTTTACTGGGGAGAAATTCGTTCCGTTAAGGACTGACAGTATACTGGCGCAGTATCCTAGAGAAGTATGTGACGTCATAAACCGTCACTGACACTGATCACGAACACTCGCGTTTTCGAGGTAAGGTGCTCTCACTACTTTGATCAGGTGATTAACAGCGTCCAGTAGTTTAAATTAATTAAATTGATTAAAAAATTGCAATTAATTTAATTGATATTTTTTTTTTTTAAGATAAATAGCAATGTGGGATTGAGTGCCACATTACTAGCAATCTTGTTAACCCCTCCAGCGAGGCTCAAAGGCTTGTGTAGTGTAGTGTTGTTGCGTGTTTAGGAGTGGGTTCACGTCGGTATGATAATGGGTAGGATTCGAAACCGCGACCTCACAATTGCGAGACCAATGCCTTAGCCATTAGGCTACCGACGCTTATACTACTAATTCACTTGAATATTAAATGTTTAATATAACTATATTCAAATATTAACATTTATATGGTAATTTTTGAAGTAGGCAAACAGCCTTAGTAAATTGCTCATCCTCTTTTTCACAGCGTGGGACGGCGGTCGTTCACAGACAGTACACCTAGAGATCCTGGACGAGGAAGGTACAACCCTCCACAACGTGTCCGATGCCGCCGGCCACTTCCACCTGCCTGATGTTGAGGAGGACCGCAACTTGACTGCAGTGGTGTATGCGAGCAGTACGCGGGGCAGGAGCGACGCTAAGGTCATACATCTGCAGACTATGAAGCCACTGACTGCTTTAGGTAACATTTAAATTGTAATGTGTTACTTAGTGTATCTGGTGCTATGTTTAGTAGCTTATATACACACACATTAAGTAGCTTATATATGGGAGACCGCACATATGAATGGATGTAGGTATTTTAGATATCGTAACAAAAAGTAGCCTGTTTTCCCAAGATTCAATCTACCAATCTCAGTACCGAATTTTGTTAAATAAATTCATCAGCCGTGAAAATAACAGCAACCTTTTTATCACAAGCAGTTTTTTCATAACCCTAGTTCTACGTTTGCGACATCCATTTGACAACGTCGCGACTAACAACAGTAACAACTTAAAGGTTCATTTCCGTGCATCGCGACCGATCGCGAGCCGCTCGCGGCTTACGACAAGCGGCTGAGGTAAGTGACAGACGCGCGCGGCCGACGACTGTCGTAGGCCTGCGCGCGCACACAGAATATTGTCGCATCAGCCGCGAGCGTCAGCCGCTTGTCGTGAGCCGCGAGCGGCGAGCGATCGGCCGCGATGCTCGGAAATGAACCTAAGGTTAATTACCGTGCATCGCAGCCGCGCGCGACTTACGAAGTACGGCTGACGCACGGCTGATGCGACAATAGTCAGAGTGCGCGCGCAGTATACGTCAGTCGACGGCCGTGCGCGTCCGTCGCAGACCTCGGAAACGGCACTATAAATTTTCATACTCTCACTATTGTTTGACAGTCTCTGTGGCGCGGTGGGATTGTATCCGACTGCTACGCAAGAGGTCGTGGGTTCGATCCCCACCCAGGATAAAACTTTGTGTGATGAGCACGATGTTTTATTCTGTGTCTGGGTGTTATTTATCTATAATATGTATGTATTTGGAAATATTTTTGTATGTTTATCAGTTGTCTGGTTGCCATAGTACAAGCTATGCTTAGTTTGGTATCAGGTGAGTTGTCCGAAGATATTATAGATATTATTACTATTGCCGCACGCGTCTGCGATCGACCGTGATGCACGGAAATGAACCTTTAGAAAGAAACTTGTTGAAGAGATTCTTTATAAGCTGTTTGCTTCTATCAATAATGATATTGATTGAAGTTAACAGATTTCTAATAAAACCATATTGAAATCACCTGGTTTGGCCGCTAAATAGTCAAAAAAACACCAAAAGACGTCAATCTACCACTTTTTAATAGGTAGGAAACAAACTTCACTGTGATTCTAATAGCACTTAACAAACAAAAACCAAAACAATGATATTAAAAGCTGTGCCTCCTTGTAACAAATGTGTGTCAGTGTTAATCTACTACCTAGGTTATTATGTGCCAACAGTTACCGAGAACACTCCTGCTCGGTCATGGGCCCGCTGGCTGGAGGCAGCTGCCGGGGCGGTGGCAGTAGCAGTGGCCATCGCAGCTACGACCATCTGCATCAAGCTTCTGAAGGCGAAGCGGGACCATTCCGAGCTAAACCCTGATCTTGTGCCCAGATCTGATGGTGAGACAGCGTAACTAAAGCGGTCTACATACAATACCGAGAGTACAAAAGGCAACGTTCATACGTAACTAAGTTCGACTTAAAACGAAGATCACAACTGCACTTTGTACGCGCGGGCTGTCCCGGTTCCGTGGCCGTGTGTGATGTCTATGTGTGTGTGCGTGCGTCAATGGCGTTTCTATGTAGGTTGTCTTTTTTATTCTCAGTATTCTGTGAAGTCATTTGAATCAAACATAAAGCTGTTGCTGTCTTTTTGACATGACCAAGGCTTTCGACTATGTACACTAATACATAAATTAGCACTAAATTGGATTGCTTCTTATTTAGATAACAGAACACAGTGTGTTGAGATTACTAACTTACTGAAAATTGATCCAAGTACATGGTAAAAATAAGTTCGGAGTACCTCAGGGCAGCGTCATAGGGCGTTTCCTATTCTTTTATTATATTAATGACCTGTTAAAACTTCATATGAATGCACATTATTTGCGGATGATATTTAAATTGTCGTCACTGATAAAGATTTAGATAAACTAGAAAATAATACTAATGGCATTATTAACCAAGTAATATTATTCTTAGGCTTCAGGAAAATAACCTTAAAATCAATGTTAATAAGACAAATTATATATACATATATTTTTTAAACAATTATATGACATTTAAATTAAATATTAATTATGTAAATGCAACTATTCATGAATAATCAAAGACTAACTTTTTAGGAATTTTATTGGAGAGAAATTGCAATTGGAAGGCACACATAAAGAAAGTGTGCGACAAGCTATGCAGATTTGTCCATGTCCTATGTATTAAACAGGCTTAAAAAAACAGCGGAGCAAAAAACTCTCTTAGCTGCTCTCATTCTGCCTGCCTAGACTGACATGACACTAAGGAGTCCAGTATTAATTCAGTATACTTATTATTTTTAGGATCATTCCATCGAGAGCCAGATTTCGCGCGTGAGGAGAGAGTGCTCGGCACTACGAATATCACCGTCAATCAGCTCGCATCCTGTCAAAATGTAAGTTTACTTGAAGTGAAAGCAATTGGGATGTTGCAGTCAACATCCTTAAAATCAGTCTCTTTTTATGGAATAGTAAAACGACAACATATGACGTCATAAGTTCCTATCATCTAGTTTTCATGCTTTTAAATAAAAAACATTTTAAAATGTAAAAGAACAGTTATTTTCAGAGCATTTTAAGATCTACTATTACCTGATTAGTATAAAATAATTTACTTTTATTGTAACTACCCAATTGGGTAGATGATTACAATGAAAGTAAATTGTTGCCCCTTACGAGGATTCTTGTTGAACGCTAACGAGAATTTACGTATTATCATCTAAACGGAAGACTAAGTTATTTGACCATACATAGTATTATAGGTATTAGATTTTATCCGCGACTTAGTCCGCATTTTGTTTAATAAACTACAATACTGTAAAGTTAAATCAAAATCAGTTTATTAGTTTTAGTGTGAACGGGTCATGTACAGTCAGCTACATACCTAAGTCGCTTAACATTTGAAAATTTTACAGCATCTCAGCACAATTATGTCATACCGCATCTTGTTAATTCATCATGGATGGATAGTCACATTATTTTTGGAGTTATGATGGTTTCAATATTTGCAAATGTTAAGCGACTTATGTAGCTGACTGTACCTACTTACATTCATTCATCTTTCATATTTATCCTCATACCTACTAGCTGCCCCACGCAACTTCCTACGCAAATTTTCCCCGTTTTTGCAACATTTCTCATTGCTGCTCCGCTCCTATTAGTCGTAGCGTGATGTTATATAGCCTTCCTCGCCTTCCTACCGCATTCAAACAAACAAACAAACAAACTCTTCAGCTTTGTAGTATTAGTATAGATTAGATATCCTACTAATCTCAGGAACTGATCCGAATTGAAAAAATCTTTCACTGTTGGATAGCCCATTTATCGAGGCTACCATACCATTTAACATCACGCTACGACTAATAGGAGCGTAGCAGCAATGAAAAATATTGCAAAAACGGGGCAAATTTACGCAGACGAAGTTGCGTGGGACAGATATACATATATGTACTCGTAGATATATCTACATATAGATATACAGGGATACCGCTGACTACACCTACATACCTACTGTAGGACTCGTCTTTTATCCCGTTTGGTCTTAAAATGCCGATCTACTTTGTGTCAATTTCGCTAAGAGTGTGAATGTTTCAGCAATACTCGTCGTCTCCGGTGCCGGCGTGCCGCGTGATGGTCGGTTGTGGCGCTCACTCACCGCCTCAGGACGCCTGCCCTGCCACGCAGCATTCTTACTATGTATAGATTGATAACAAGTATCATCATCATTCCATCCACTTGACCTTCATTTTATGGTTATTAGACTTGTCCCAGTGAGTCTTCCGTCTTACGCCGTTTCGGATCTATATTAACATCGAAGTAATTTTTATAGGCATTTCTTGCCAATTACTTTACCTTTACTTTGCCAAGTTCTTTAACTACCGACTAGATGGCGCTGCGGGGGCCTAACCCGCAAGCATTAAGAGATGGAAAGATTTGATATCTAGTAACATAGTCCAGATAGGTGGTTCGCTTCTGGCCCCGGTTTGGCTACGGAAGTCTCGGGTTCGATTCCTGAGTCTGGATATCAAATTTTTCTATCTTTCAAAAATGCAATTATTGTATTTATATTAACATCTTCAGAAAAGAGTGGTCCGAGATTCCGTATCCATGAGCGATGTTTATGTGCGCGTTACTCTTGCGAGCGTTGTATGAACTGTACGCTTCGTGTTTTCGATGAAGTGGTGTAAATAACGAAGTTGTATTGATACCCACCTACTTAGCAGGGTCGCGGGTGTAGCTTCTCATCAATCTGCTGTATCAATCGCGCCATCTGACCACAGGGGCCTAAACTTGTGTTAGCAGTTGCACTGCCCTTCCCCCGTGCCAGCGACTGAAGAGTCCATTAAAAAATTGGTTGCGCCTTTTGGCACCGCGCCTCCCAACAAATTGTGATACAGTACTAGGAGTCAATTCACGTGTTCAAAGCAGTGCAGTTGCAGTTAAGTTTCGATTAAAACGGCCATTTTAGTATTCTTGTAACTTTGGGATCGATCTCAAATGCGCTTGCGTCAAGTATGCGTCTCGAGAGCGCAATAACGACATTCTAGTACGGTGCGCAAGCGTTTTTAAGATCGATCCCAAAGTTACAAGAATACGAAAATGGCCGTTTTAATCGAAACTTAACTGCAACTGAACTGCTTTAAATACGTGAATTGACCCGCTGGACCTGTCTAAGGCAAGCTACACCCCTGCTACTTAATTTAAAATATTTCTTAACTCATCTCGATTCCTCTTTTTTAAAAGTATTTCTCTCTCGGCTGGCCAGAACTGCGACTAAAAACGAATAAATTATATCTATTATAACAATTAACTTGTCTAGAATCTGTAAATATACCTAATTATAATACCTATACCTAAGTACATACTTTACTTTGCACAATGTGCTTCTTGCTAGTCATATCTATATCAACTTGTGTCATAGGTATACAATAAGCAAAGCTATAACATTGTATTGTTGTTATTACTTATTATAATATAAAGAACTGAAAATGCAAGTGCTTAATCAATAAATACTGTAATAATTAAAAAGAGACGTTTTTATTATCATCCTCTACAATCCTACTTAGCCTTACTCGATACATGGGCTACGTAACAGTAAAAGAATTTTTCAATTCGGACCAGTAGTTCCTGAGTAATTAAAGTGGTAGTTGAAGTAACTATGTGTTTGAACTTGATTTACTTGAGGTTGATCTATATTTTTACTACGACGCCATGAAAACGCTGTAAAAACCGACAGACAAACAAGTCGGCAATAGCTAAACACTGGATTGAACTACACACACCACAAGTCCTCTCCACTGACCGTCACTATTACTCCAGGATAGCAAGGGAAGCGGTTAAAATAAAAAAACATGTTAATTTCAACGGAGAAGATGAATACCGTTTGTCAATATCGTGGAATCCAGTGATTAGCAAGTGCCACAAAACACCCAACACACCGCCGAAAAAACATTACACGCTAGTGTGCAGATGTCCTTAGTGTTATATGTCGAAGTACCGACAGTTCCGTAGTAGTGAGTGATAAAAATCAAGCGAGGGTAGTTTCCGAAACCCGCGCTTCACGAAGGCGACGCTGGAGCTGAACAGTCTACCCGTGGCCACAGAATAAGTAATAGTACTACCGTGACCACGGCCGTTGCAATACGGTCTAAACGTCGGGCAATAAACAAGGTATTTTACCTTAAATTATTCACGCGATTGAGACCCGTAATATATATATTAACTATATGAACGAATTTGTGCAGCAAGCATTAACGATTATTTTCGTAATTAAATGAGCTTTCTTTCGATACAAATTTTTATTGCTTATCATATCGGTGTAGTTACCTATACCTACTGACTTACCTGTCCCAGCCGGGTAGCCATGAACATAAATAAGTTGGTACCCTACCACAACATAATCTTTATGTTATAGATCATCAATTGAAACTAAAATTGTTCAGTTATCAAAAGAGTCAGTGTTGTAAAAAATAAAATAGCCATGAACACTTTTCGGTAGGCTTATCTGGTTATCAGATGGGTGGAAGTCGATGTTCAGAGTCTCTTGGGCCACTGATTAAAAGTTTGGGTCATTTGAAATCGATTGTCAAATGATGTATTAAATTGCGCTTTCAATTTATTAGTCGATGTTCATTTCGAAATTTAGCCGACTAAACGAGAGTATTAATTAGAAAGTTTTAGATGAGATTTTTTATGAAAATCAATACAAGTAGGTAATTTGTTTCTTTTTTCAAATATAAAATTGTGTAATCCTTGTGTCTAATTATTGGGATGTATTATATTATATCCGTAAGTCACATACCTCTTCTACTGCCTATCATTTTTAGCTTTTTCAATAAGTCTACCTAATTAAACCCAATCCACGCGCATTTTTTCTGATCTGATAGTCGTTACTATTTGTAATACTTATATTAACATATTTTTTCCTGTTCTGTAGCTATCTAACACGAATCCTATTATTCTTTCGTGTATTGATTACTTAATTAATGCATTGTGACTATGGAATCATAATTTAAAATAGGCTCTCGGAGCGATTCTTCGAGAGCGTATTTTAAATTAAATTAAGTACAAGAGCTAATATCTTTATTGCGCATAACTTGGTATCGTCAGTTGGCTATGGAGAAATACTTTTATGTTGTCGAGAATGCTAGATATACAAAACCTATGTCAATTAAAGATATAACTATTTTGTTGTATAGTTTGTTAATAATACACTGACGGACTCATAAACTGCATCAAAGTTCAGGTTTACTCTAAAAGGATTTTTTTATAATAAGTATGCAAACTTTTTAGATTAAATTATATAAATATGGAAAGACTGGCTCTTAATCTTAAAAAAAAATTAAATTTAAAAATAGAACTGCGGTAAAACAAATGAATATAGCCGGGAAAAGGAAATTTACTCGTAGTATCAGATTTGCGTGTTATTTATAGCAAAGTTTTAAATTAATTCTCATTGATTTTTTTTGTTTGGTCAATTGAATTATTGTTACCAGCATAATTGTTGGGTTAGTTTTTTAACACATCGAGAGTTTTTGAACCATAATATGGATACTTCGTCCGAACAAGCGGCACAAATTGTAGCATTGGTGCGGGAGGGCTTGGATCAACGAACGATTGGTAGAAATTTAAATTTAAACCAGTCTACGGTTTGTGGAATATACAGAAGGTTTGTAGAGACAGGTTCTTACAGGAGGAGACGTGGTACAGGCAGAACTCGAGCAACCACAGGTCGTGATGACCGATTTATTGTTACAACTTATCTGCGAAATCGTTTCCTCACGTCAGTTAACATCAAAACCGAGCTTAATGAAGTGCGTGGAAAAAACGTGTGTGCACGAACAATAAGAAGAAGGTTAAAAGAAGCGGCTATCACCCCTTTTAGACCAGCAAATGGTCCAAAGTTGTCTGCAGCTCACAGACAAGCTCGCTTAAGATTTGCGCGTCATCACCTGAATTGGACAGAAGAGCAGTGGGCCTCTGTATTGTTCACGGACGAGTGTAGGACATGTTTATATGGTGCAGATGGTCGCAGAAGAGTCTATCGTCGACGTGGGGAGCGATATGCTCAAAGTTGCATTGAGGAGCGTGTTCCTTTTGGAGGCGGTTCATGTATGGTCTGGGGTGGCATATCGATGAACGGGCGAACAGAACTTGTGTTCATAGACATGGTCCGTCAAAACGGTAATAGAGGGGGTTTGACAGCACATCGCTACATAACAGAGATATTAGAAGATCACGTGGTGCCTTACATGGGATTCATAGGCGAAAATTTTACTTTAATGCAGGATAATGCCCGGCCGCATGCAGCTGCACAAGTTCAACATTATTGCGAAGAGGTTGGGATACGTACAATGAATTGGCCAGCACGCAGCCCGGATCTTAATCCCATCGAGCATGTTTGGGACAATTTAAAAAGAGCTGTATATGCGAGAAACCCTTCGCCTACGACAGTGGCAGCACTAAGAACAGCACTTTCAGAAGAATGGGACAATATTCCGCAAGATCTTTTAAAAACCCTTATAAAATCTATGCGGAACCGATTAGAATCCGTAATAAGGGCACGTGGGGGTAATACACCTTATTAAAACACAAATAAACCCTTGCATAAAGTTTGTGTCTATTGTTAAAACCAATTTTTTAATTAAACAATTTTTCCTTAAACTTCTGTTTTTTCTTCAAAAAAGGTCTTAAGGTCCTTTCCAGTACATAAACTTAAACTTAAAGATATGATCCTACGCTGTTTTGAAGTTCACGAACCAATCTAGAGGTTTCAATTTAAATCTGTATAGAAAGTTTGCATACTTGGTTAAAATATTTATTTCAAAGTCGTCTATTACTTTGATGCAGTTTATAAGTCCGTCAGTGTAGTTGAATCTCTCAGGTAAAAGTTGTCTTAGTAGTGATGTGGAAGTGCGTGCCAGTCAGCCTTCAGCCATATTCACTCGTAATGTTTCCGAAGTCGAAAATTCAGAATTTCAGAACTTTTTATACAAGCTTTGAAAATAACATTTACGTTGTGATTAATTAAAAAAATTTTACGAAACAAAAAAAATTGTAAACCAGTGCCGTATTTAACGTAACGTTGCTTGTTCACAATACACAGATTTTTTCCAAGCAACTTAAGATAAATCATTTCTAGATAAAGAAATGTCTAAATTGTACTTTGAGGTAAATATTAAACTATTTATAGACAGCTAACAGAACATTTGAATATCAATAAGAATCCTATGTATGCTTACAGATATTGGCTTTTGCAATAAGTTGTAAAAACTTTTACTGCTGACTGAATTTATACGATAAATTTTGCGGAACTATTTCTGTTCAGAATATTTTTTGAATTGCTTTGCTATCATAATTGTAGGTGTTTCACGCCAGTTTGAATTCAATTGCGATTTGAGCCAGTTGATAATTACTTTCTATAATTTTCTCAATAGATTCTCATTACTCATCAGCACGGAAAAAACGAGAAAGGTCTGACACCCCTTCTCGGATAGTAGGTACAGTCAGATCCGATAAGGATAATACTCAGAAAGGGGTATCAGGTTTATCTCGTATCTCATTTTTTCTGTGTGTTCATGAATAATATTCATTATTAGTAGTCATTGAATGTGTATTGACCACGTGATTCGTAAGGTAAATATTAATCATTTCTTACATCTGTACACTAATCTTCTTTCATTCTTTATTGTTCATTAATCTGATCCATAATTAATTATATACACGGAGAGCAAAATATAGGTATTATTCCTATAAATTTATGGGATTATTTCTTTTAATTATTATGGAAACAATAAGTATAATTATGAGACTGTCTACAACTCTATACCTACAATTCTGGTACGAAGCGAAAAATGTAACAAAATTCAGTACTACTTCGTAAAAATTTTCAGTCCACCAACTGACGCGTACATTATTGATGTCGTTATTTCCAAAATTAATAATTTTTCAGATACAAGATCTTTAGAATCCAATGATTCATCGTGAGTATTCAATTATAGCAATAATGTTTTAGTTTCTTTGTAAATAATGGTGTGGTTCAGTTCAATTTTCATATTATTTTAGAAGCAGTAGATCAGTGGATGATGGCTTCGATTCTGACGGACGAACTTCGTTGAATACCTACAACGTTACGACGCAGCATAGTGAAAACAGAACGAAAAATGAAAATACGCTTTTAGTAGTTTCAACTGAATGTTTGTTTCTTTGTATGCAGGGCTTGATTTTGCCCTACTTTAAACGATCAGATTTAATTTAAACTTTGCACATCTGTCAAAGAGCGATGACAGTACAATAATTTGATTTGAAGAGAAGAATTTGAAGTTTCTCTCATTATCTTATTCAGAATCGCAAAGATTAAATAATTTCCTCTCATATCCTCTGCATGAGAGTAAGAAAGATATGCGTGATTTCTGTATAGAGAATTATTTTACAATTTTTAGGCGCGATGCTATAAAACCGTGTTTTTTAGATTTATTTAACTATATTTGATGGTGCTAGCTCTCCAATATATTTTTAGTTACCTTAGGCTATCTTAGGCTGCATCCAAAAATGCTCTAGCTCTAACTTAAAAATGACATTAGTTAAGGTAGAACAATTCAATAAGGGTCATTCTATTTTCAGTGTTCCAACGTCGAAAATCGAAAGAGAAATCGATTCCTCAACGCAAGCGTTGAACAAGGAGAGTGAAACTATTCGCCTAACGAAAGCATTGAGCCTCAAAAAAGGAGCTACTTGTCAAAAACCACACTGTTCAGCCCGTTATGCTCGAAGGTAACTGTAAAATGAAATAAGACGGTTACATAATAGTTTCGTGTCGAAGAATACATCTTTTTAACTGTTTGTTACAGAAAAGCGATGGGCTACGATATTTTGCTCGTTGTATTATCGGTGGTCGGAATAGCTACTCTAACTTACATAGCAACAATTTCAACAGCATAATCTAATCATGCTCTGGTACTTTCGATTTGTATTATTAATTATGTTCTTTGAGATTTCAAAAATAAATAAACGTTTTTTAGATAACCATAAATTTAATAGTGTTCTTCATAACGTAATTACTTCATACTCAAAATTAGATACATTATAAAGTATTGATCACCAGACTCAAAACAAATTTCTTCATTCAAACGAAACAAACATTATATCATAAGGTTCATTATCACAGCTTTGACTCTTCCAATTTTAACAATTGCGCCAAATAATGATCTACAACATTTTCAGTAGATCTGTACTTCATAGCAGCCATTATCAATCCTTAAATATAGTGAACGTCTCCAAAAATAGAACCAAGCTTTGGTTGGAGCTTTCTGATAGAAAATTCCGTTAATAAAAACATCAATATTCTATAAATTGTATCTGGATTAGGTAATACTAAGCTTTGAGGCTACATTTGAAAATGTTTTTAGGATGAACTGTCTAATAAATACCCAATTTGTAAAAAATGATTTGAATTAATGAGTATATAGTTGTATACTTTGCATATGTTAAATAAGTTGAATCTTTCCAAATGTTTTTTTATAATTAGGGAAGTTAAGTTAAAAAAATATATAAAATTAAGAAATTAATAAAAAAAAATCAAAACAATAAAATCTAAATGTAAAATAAGTCCACCGAAAGAAAAAATAACCATTAATATTTTTTGCATATTATTATTTATTGTTTAACTACCTGATGATTTTTACTATTTGAAAATGTAAAAATTGTATCGTTAAAGTTGTTATTCATTATATTTACAATAAATTACAAATATTGGCTTATATATTTTTTTTACATATACACAGAAAAAAAAAATAACTTGATTCATGTTAAAAATTCTTGAACCAAGAAAATAATTTTAAAGAACTTCATATTCTTGAATCAAGACGAAAATTTCTTAAACCAAGTAAAATTTGTTTAAACCAAGAAAAATTTCTTAGTTTAAGAATTTTTCTACTCAAATCAAGTAAGTAGATGAAGTTCTTCAAACTTATTTACTTGATTCAAGTTATTTTTTTTTTCTGTGTAGTGTTGTACTATAGTTATACATATGCTACCCAAGGATCCGACGTACTATTTGAAACGTTATAAGGTACCCAAAATCTGAGTAAAATTTACTCTTTAATTTTTTCCATGCATGGTACATCCAAAAGAATATACAGCATGAAATAATCTCTAACCGGCTTTATCTCAAAGTCACTGATTCGACGAAACCAAAGTTGATGATTATACATGACTATCATGGCCGTCACACCTTCTATAACAAATAATTTGCTACCCAATCTTCTATGATATTCCCAGCAGTTATAAATCTTCTTCCGAAGATTTTTTTCCAATAAGACGTATGATAAAGCAAGCCATTCTATTGGTAGTATGCACGCAAAATGTGTCTTCACCATTTTCAATTAGTGTAAACGCGAATACAATATCACTTACTTAAGCTTGCAAACAAGGTCGAACGGAAATTTACATTTTCTACTTGTGACATCTGATCGAGTACAAAATCAAGAGTTTTAAGATGAGTATAAATAATCTCTGTAGGTTATCCAGGCTATCGTAGAATAAGATAATATTCTAGTTTAACCCTTTAGAGTCTCACCTTGAAACCCCGCTCTTCGGCCTTACTAAAGATCTGCGCTCTCCCCACTACTCTCGCACGTAGACGTTTTAAGACGCTCTGACTCTAAAAGGTTAATGATACTATGATACTCGCAAGTTTCTAAAAGGCTTTCCTTTTTTGATTTTATATATATATATATATATATATATATATATATATATATATATATTTATACCCTCCTTCTGATAACTAATAAATATGTCTCATTTATAAGAAAAAAAAAAAAAACTAAACAAATCGAAGCAAATTTTTAGATCTAATTCAGTAATTCGGTATTGGGGAAGTGAGAATTCCGATATGCCAACGAACAGTTTGAACTGTAACTACTTAAAGTAATTTAATTTGTGGATTTGCACATTTGACATAAGTACATAACCGGTCTTAAATTTATTCGTCACACATATCAGACTTTATAAAAGCCACATGGTTAGCGCATTGAACAAACTATCAGTAACTTCTTTCTCTTTCTTCTTTCTTTCAAAAGCGGGTACCCATCCCAAAGTGTTAGCATAGCAGTACATAGTCTAGTAAAATTTAAAAATAAAATCAGTGCGTAATTTGAACAGATTTTAATATAAAAAGTGACATTACAATACAATGAACAGCGTATAAAGTTATACAGTGACAAGTGCTTAATTAGACTAAATAAATTACAAAAACAAAAACTTTGAATCCAGTGTTTACCAAACTACCCCTAATAATGATAATGTTATCCGAAAATTATTAAATAGTGCTCATAAAGACTGTAAAAGTGTTTGTTTGTTCGCGCGCTTAGGATCGATCTGATAATTAATAACTCGCATTTCTATTATGATAATAGATCGCACATAAACTGTACAAACATAGTTTCCTTAGAGCAGCGCCATCTATGCAAAGCGGCAGGAACTATTACGACCCATCGATAAATCAATATGCCGTCAGTGAGATGTAATGGATGCGCGAAATTCCTGTCACCAATAGAGGGCGCTAAATGCACTAATTGTAGTGCGTCATATCATAAAGGGTGTGCCGCACTACCACCTAAGCGCGCAATACCAGTTGCATGGCAATGTACAGTCTGTAACAAAAAAACACTTACAGGCAAGAAAGTGGGAGCAAAGACACAGGAAGTAAACGATTCCAGCAGTTGCGACGAATTTCAGGACTCAAGCCCGCTCACAATTTTTTCGGGGGAAATGGGTGAGACTAACACACGGGACATAGCAGCTGTGTTAAAACAATTTAAAAATGATCTTTGTGCTGAGTTTCGTGCTTTGCGAGAGGAATTTTTGGTGGTCCGTGCGGATCTTTCGCGAATCAGTGAGTCCTTGAAAGTATGTAATGAGCGTTTAAACACACTGGAATCGCGGGTTACTACTCTTGAACACAAGCCACTGGAGCCGCAGAATTCACCGGAGGTTGAGGGGCTTATTGCTGAACTCAGGCAGGACTTGAACGACCGCGACCAAGAGTTATTGGCTAATGACCTCGAAGTCTCCAACATGCCTGAGCCCACCGGAGAAAACATCACCCACACGGTCAAGTTGCTGTCGAGCAAGCTTGGTGTTCAGTTGGAGGACCGTGACATAGTGAGCGCGGATCGAGTGGGCGGTAGGCGTATTAATGCGACGGACTCCGCCGGCGCAACTCAAGTGCGCCCGCGTTGCATCGTCATCCGCCTAGCACGTCGTGACTTACGCGATGAGTTGCTACGCCGTGCGCGAGTGCGTAGAGGTATGACTTCCGCCGACATAGATATGCCTGGTCCTCCCAAGCGCATCTACTTCAATGAACGGCTTACTGCTCACAACCGGCACTTATTTCGTCGCGCTCGGGAGTCTGCTACGCGACTTGGTTGGCAGTTTGTGTGGACTAAGAGAGGCCGCATTCTTGTTCGGCACAAACATGGGGACACTGCGCATTTCATCCGCACTGATACCGACCTACTGCGTATATTTGGCGCTGATTCAAATAAGAAAGTTTAAAAACAATGAACCTATTTTAATTTATTTGTGCATGGTGTTATGTTATCATGAATTTTATATTTTTCTGTTTTTATCACTTAATAATAATAAGATACTGGTGCATAGCGTAAAAGGCAATATATATGGACTTAGGGAAATTACATTTACAATTTTCTATCTCAATTTAATCATTACAATTCTTAATTACAATTTTTTATATACAATTTTTTATTTACATTTTATAAGATTTGCAACGCATTTGTTACATTTAATTTACAATATTCATAATTTCACTGGGTTTATGATATCTATTGGAAAGGTAGTTGTGCGTCACAGTGGCAATAAAAAAGATATCTTATTAAGCGGCACTTTTAAAATGTTTAATCTTATACGTTATGAACACACTAACATTTATTTATCGATACACTATTTTAATTATTTTAACATTACTACTATGATAGTAGTCAATCGGAATTTTGTAGTTATGTCAGGTTATAAATATTCGTTCTATCTTGTATATTCCTTCCGCGTCAATGGGTAACAAATATTTGAAAGTTGGTTTTTTTAATGCAGGATCCCTATCTACAAAACATGAACCGCCTTATTACAAAGAGAAGACTAAATCAAGGTTTAGGCCAAGACTTTCAAGTCCAGGATTTAGTACTGTACTATTGGTCTTATTACAAAGCTTAGATAATCCGTGGACCAGCTGATATAGTGTGGCCATTAGTGCTGTGCACTCCCTGAGGTATGCACGGCGAGGTGGGGGGCGAAGAAAAAAGTGCATGAGTTCACATGAGGTCGATACATGTCGGACAGATCTTACGATATCAGTTTGCATTTCTAAGGCAAGACTTGTGGCGGGACGTTGCGTTGGTCGGAGGCTATCTATCTGTAATATATACTTACTTTGTTGATTAAAATGTAACCCAAATATACTCATATTTTATTAAAAATATGCAGGTGATAAATAAGAATTGAAAGTTATAATTCACAACAGGACTTGTTTTATTAAACATTTTTTATATTTACAAACAATTATATATTCTAACGAAAGTTATTCTGACATAGATTCTGTTTCAACTTCATCTTCCATTTCGTCATCATCTTCATCTTCCTCTTCGCCACCGGAACTTGAATCAGAGTCTTGCAAATTTATTATGAATGAATCGATAATATGAATATATGAATATATGATATATATGAATTTTTCTTCTGATAACTCCAAGGTCAAAATCATCCACAACGTGTTTTTTCTTTAGAACTTTTGGTTTTTTTGGCGATTGAAATTTTAATTGGCTTGAATTTTCAATTGATAAATAGCCCGCAGAAATCACATTATGTACGGTTCTTTTGCTGTATCCCGTAGCCTCCGCAACGATTTTAGCAATATTCACGTCATTTTTAAATTCAAAGCTTTCTTTGTCTGCTTTTCTTTTCTTAAAATATTCAGCCACCTTAAAAATGACAGTCTTCATATCACGAGATAACGCACGACCCATCTTTGAATATTTATCTCGTGTGCGTCTGACATAGACAGTCCGATACAAATAACACTACCTGCCGTCACAAGCGTTGACGGCGCACTGACAGCGCAGCAGTAGTGATGGGTGATACAAATCGTACATAGATACGAAAACTATATATTGATCCAATATCTAAAAATCGCTTACTGGCTCATTCGGAATCTATGTATTACAATATCTAGATATTTACGATGCACCGAATACTTAAAGCTCTATCTATCTATACAATACGATACACGCATCGGTTGCACACGACGGCACATCGCATCGGAGCGACAAAGCGCGTGAGATACAAACATTACACTAGTTAGAACGGAACGGCAACATTTTGGCAATTCATATCAGATATTGTGACGAGCGCAATATCAGATTTTTGAACCGATGAAATGTAAATTTAAATCTTAAAATTATGCAAATAAGCTCAGTTTCTATTCAATATTAATCATGTTAAAAATGTTGTTTTTAAATTTTGTTTATTTAACCTTGAACTTGAGTGCATTGTTAGGTACTTAGAGGAACTATATAAGCACGAATTTATTTTAGTTGTTACTGTTTAATGTGTCGGAATAGTTGCGCGAGAAAGCTTGCCATAAATTTCCACCGCGTTTTAAAATTTTTAAAAATTGTTCGCATGTGTATGTATGGATTACTTAAATTAAACAGACCTTTTAATAAATAGGTACTTACCTATAACTTAAAATCAAAATGAATAAATTAGGTTAGTAGGTACCTAATTTGTCCATTGAGATGACATATTACCGGCATTTTCGAGCGATGGCAAATTTAACTGCCCTTTGAATTGATGGCGAACACATATGTTTACATATCCCAATTTGGCAAAGTTGCTGCGAAGATATGGCAACATTATGGCGTCGTCCGTACCATGCGAACGCATTTTTAGTAAGACCGGACTAATTATTAACGATCGCCGAATAAGACTTTCTACAAGTAAAGTCAGGCAGCTTACGTTCCTAAACGTAATTTTAGATCCGGAGCGATTTAAATAAATATTGTAAATATAACATGTAAAGTTGTAAATATGAAGAAAATTATGTATATAAAATGAACTAACTTTTAAATACGCCTGCACAATTTCCACGTAACACATAAAGTAGATTTAATTAAAATATAAAATAATGCAGCCAGTCCTAAGCCTGGAAAAAGTATGAAGGGAAGTTAGTTCATTGACATTGGTTAGAAATTTAAAATTTTTACATTTTTTTTCGTTTTAAGTAGTAAAAACTAAATACATTTTGAATTTCCTGCACAACTGCGATCATGAACCTAATTAATAATATAGATTTCCTGATACTAAAATTAACCTCTAAAGTAATTAAGTTTGACAACTCTTACAAATACATATTCGCATTGACTCTCCGGAATAATAATATTTTAGCACCATATCTACAATACCGAATTGTATCCAAACCAATGATATCGTTTTTCGTATTCTATTTGAACTGGATCAGATTAGATTTATGATTCAAATGCGAACGTAAAATATCTAGATATTAAAATACATAGTTTTGAAATCAGATATCGAAAACCGAAATCTGATTCAGATACGGTACCCAGAAAAAGCGATACGACCCATGCCTACGCAGCAGCCGATTCTAACCCCCCCGTCTCACCGCGCGCATACCTCAGGGAGTGCACAGCACTAATGGTCATACTATACCAAAGGATCTTGCAATCAGCCACAGATTATAATCAATTTAGTTCATTCATTTTTCTTATCATTCAAAAATAACGTTACGTTTTAAGCCAATATAATTTGAAAGTATAGTTTTCATTGAGAAAAAAATATTTAGACGTTCTATTAGCTAAATTATTCGCCAGGACTACGTAATTTTCAAAATATAAACCTGACATAAAAGTCCTCGACCTGCAATTTACGAATAATAAAATAGATTCTGTCAGGATCGGAACGTTACATATATAGCTGTCAGTAGTACTAAAAATGTAAACAAATGATGATAACCTAAATTTAATTAACTCACGACATTAATATGGATGTTATAAGTTTAATCTGAGTAATTATAGCGCCCAAACACTTAGAGGAACTTGGATGCGAGTTTTTATTACAAAGCTAGTTTCATTGGAACAATTCTTAGCATGGTTAGATGAAAATTCGTTCAATAGTTTAAGGATACTTACTCAATAAGATAATGCATTTTTAATATACTTACTGTTTTCTTTGTTGCACTCGTTGTTCTGAATGTATTGGGGGAAAGTATGCCTAGATTCAACATAGGTACTGAAGCTTCGGCTGAAGCACAACAAACAATTGAAACAAATTTTATGAATATATTTATTATTTAATATCAGTGAGCTTGCTATGAAATGAAATTCTCAAATAACTACATAGAATCATTATTTATTAGATACCATTTATTCTTCCTAAGAACAGAGTACATTTTCATGAGAATCATAAATATTATTATCTAAACTGTTAGGTAGCACTTATTAGTTATTCCATTTGACAACAAAATGGATGTTAACAATTTCAATAATCTGTAACCAATCTGTACTCCCTGTTCAAACTATGTTTGAAAAGGAATATTGAGTTGATATCCCTATTTCTTTATACATAGCTTTACGCACATCTTAGTCTGCATACATTTTCCCTGTTTTTGCAACATTTCTCAATGCTGCTCCGTTCCTATTGGTTGTAGAGTGATATTAAATAGACTTCCTCGACAAATGGGCTATCCAACAGTAAAAAGTTCAAAAGAATTCATGAGATTATCGCGTTCAAACAAACTCTTCAGCTTTATAATATTAGTATAGTTATTTATTTTACAGTAAATTTTAAATTGTATGCATTTTTTGTTTATTATATAAACAGTGTTAGTTCATTTTCATGAGAATCTTAAATATAATTATCTAAACTGTTAAGTAGTGCATAATAGTTATTACATCACAATTTCAATAACCTGTAACCAATCTGTACTCTCTGTCTATGTTTAAAGGAACATTGTAGCAAAGTATTAACTAGCTGAGCTCCTATAAACATAATATTCAGTTCTTGGTACCTACTTATAACCTAAGTTTACATCTGTTTCTAGTGACAGGTATACCCATGCACACACTTTACCAACTAAATTTTAAATTGATCAATGTTTATTTAGTTCCACTATATAGTTCACTAGTAAGTTTTGGGTAAGATGATGTTTCTATTACTTTGTTTTGTGCATTTTGAATATATTCAACATTGGTTTTTGCCGCACTACTCCAGACCACCTATCAGACATTCCAAATGTGATTTTCCAACTTCAATCTAATAATGTGACATATAAGTGGAATGCATCAGTTTGTTTTACATAGAGCACCAGTTAATGATACTATTGTCGAACAAAAATAATCTGTGTGGACCTTCAACTTTCCACACTGCGTAGGTACACTTCACGCCGAGTCTGGTTGACCCAAACATTGCACAGACCACTTTAATTTTAGGACATCTCTGAGTTCTGTATGTTAAATCTTCTCTCTCAATTCCAAGCTGTGATAAATGTTTTGAAAAACAATATTATGCATGTATTATTAAATCTTTTGTCACACATTGCATTTCACTCGATTTTTGCGTTTATTTTGTTGCCACACCATATTTAGTTAGTTAATAATTTAAAGACACTAAACACGCATTATTCGTCATTAATATTTGAAACTAAAATAAGCAAAATTGTAAATGGTCTAACTTTCAAATTGTTAAGTTTTTGACATTTTAAGGTTATTACCATAGTTAAACTAGGGTGATTGAAAGACTAAGCTATGGACCAAAGATGATCATCGATTAAGCGATGAACCTCGTTTTGTAATAAAGATTTTCGTAGATCCATGGTTTAAACTAGGATTTTCGTCAAACCAGGTTTAGTCCAGCTTTTGGAATAAGGCGGGAAGAGTTTATTATAGCGATGGCCCACCACTCAGTTGATTTGATGGCAATCAATGAAACATGGCTTCGCCCGGGGCAAGAGGGACTAGCCCCCACTGTACCCGGGTATCGCTTGCTTCATGTTCCTAGGCCAGCAAGTGTGCCCAAGTGCCGCGGTGGGGGGGTGGGATACTACGTCAGGGATGGTCTCAATGTGCGAGTCAGACCTCATCCGGTACACTCACAGGTCGAGCAAATGTGGCTGAGTTTAAATATTAATACCAAAAAGATATTTATTGGCACAGCTTATCGGCCACCGTGGCCGAGTACTGACCTGTACCTTGATGCCGTTACTGACAGTTTCAGTTCATTCTCACGCTATGATCACGTGATATTTTTGGGTGATACAAATATCAATCAACTAGATAGAGATGATCCAAAAACGAAGAAGTTCTCCGAGTTTCTGGGACATCTTAACTTGAGACAAATTATTGACACGCCTACTCACTTTACCGATGGGGCTCAGACCTTAATTGATGTTATTTGCACTGATGCATGTGTTCGTAATGTGATTGTTGATCATATTAATGATCTTGGTCGCCACGCATTCATGTCGTGTGAAATAATGATCAAAAAAGACACAATTCCTACCAAACTTGTAGTATACCGGCCGTTAAGAGACATACTTTTGGATTACTTCACAATGGATTTGAACCAAATGCCGTGGAATGAAATCAGTAACTTGGACGATGTGAATGTGATGGTTCAGAGGTTCAATGCCTGCATAACATATATTTTCGACCTACATGCTCCTTTGAAAACTAGAAAGTTTAAAGGCCGTCCTACTCCATGGATTACTGACAATATTCGTGCAATGGTCAGACTTAGAAACGATGCTCATGCGAGATACAAGTCTACTAAATTAGAAGCGCACAAAGTTTATTATAAAGACCTTAAAGGGCAAACCTCTATGGCTATGTCCAGTGAAAAACGTCTTTGACCATTATATTAACGGCCACTTAAAAGACTCAAAAATCCTGTGGAAAAATCTTAAGTCAAATATTATACCTCATCAAAAACACAAACTTCCAAATTATTTTAATAACCCTGACGTGATTAATAATGCCTTCCTTAAGGTACCGGGACTCTCCAATATAAATATATCGGATTTGACGTATTTTGAGTTCCACAGGTACAGTGATGCCGTTTTTTCATTGGGGGTAGTCAGTGAGGATTGTGTACTTAAAATTATAAACTCTCTAAAATCAAATGCGCAGGGTATAGACGGTATATCCAGAGATATGATCGTTCTTACCTTACCTCAGTCTTTGTCTGCTATCACGGCTATTGTCAATAGGTCCATTGTCACTAATACATTTCCCCACGCATGGCGTATGGCTGTGGTCAGACCAATTCCAAAAATATCTAACCCATCTAGCGTCAAAGACCTACGACCGATTAGCATATTGCCGTTCATGTCGAAGATTTTGGAAAGGGTCGTCTACATGCAATTGTCTGAATACCTGGAGAGCAATAATATACTGCCTGACCTTCAATCTGGATTTAGAAAGGGGCGTAGCACTTCAACCGCTTTATTAGACGTAGTGGGAAACATATTAGAAGCGCGAGACAAAGGTGAGGGTACCATACTCACCCTACTTGACTTTTCCCGCGCATTTGACTGTATTAGTGCGCCGTTAATGCTTTCTAAGCTATCCTATTATGGTCTTGATGCGGGTGCGGTGGGGTGGTTTGAGAGCTACCTATCTGATCGAGCTCAAATAGTAGAAATCTCTAAAGATGACGGGTCTAAATTAACATCAACTTTGAAATCCGTAACCAGAGGAGTACCACAAGGGTCGATTTTGGGCCCCCTGTTGTTCATTCTGTACAGTGCAGATGTCACTAAGTGCATAAGGAACTGTCGATATCATATGTACGCTGACGACTTGCAATTGT